>CM050413.1:13341799-14541799 GCA_027564155.1 Gymnocypris eckloni scoliostomus | reverse complement strand
ATATGTATGTGTATATATATATATATATATATATATATATATATATATATATATATATGAAGAGCTCAGATGCATGAGTATGCCATTGAAATTGTCCTGCCTTGAGATGTTATTAAATATTATATTTGAGTTTATATCCTGGCATACTGCAGTGTTATGTTTTTGTGTGCAGTAATAACCAGACATAAATGGAGCCATTCAAAATCAAGAAAAGGTCTCTTTATATTTGCAAATGTAAAAGCAAAGCCTTAATCAGATAAAGTTTCTCACTGTGTGCCTTGTGCCTGCCACAACAAAGTGCTTTTAGCTGGCATTATTGGTGAGGTGAAGGTGTATATAAGATGATTGACAAATGGAGCTCTACAAGGCAATGGAGAGCGCACCGCGACTTTAACCATTTATGATCCGCCAGCAGACATCAAACGGCATGCCTGGCTTTTATTGACAGCCAAGTTGCAGGATGTCAAATGTTTACCATTACTTTCAAGTGCTACATCAGAAGCTTTTCTTCTAGCTGTTTTTCAACCACTGAAGCCATTTTCTCCCTCTCTCGCCCACTCCCCCTTTCCTCTGATGAAGAGGCTGATTAAAGTTATGTAAGTGTCACCTGCCTGCCAGGTCTCTGTTTTCACTAGAGCAAGGACGCCAAATTAAGCACATCTAAATGCTAATGTTTGAATGGCTGGAGAAATTGAAAGAGAAAAGGGGGCGACTGCTGAGGCAAACAAAAACAGAAATATCACATTTTCTTCACAACAAATTGTTCTTTCCCCTCCTTTTGGTTAAATTGAGCATCCCCTGATGATTTTCATAGGATCTGATTATCTGCCATCACAAAATCTAGAAAGTCTCGATCCTAATAATCCTCTAAGCAGGGACAAGCACTATGAAATGTTTTACAGGCCTTCCGTTTGAATGAACAATGGTACATGTGTTATCTTTGTTGGAATTTGATCAATGGTGTAAAAGAGAAATGTAGAGTTGAGTGTGTGTAAAAGTTGGAGCACACGTGCTTGTCAGTTGTCACACACTGTGCTGACAAAGTCAAAGCAGATATCGGTGTATACTGTCGGTTTTAAAAGCCTGTATACAAATGTGTACCAACATACCAATACCTATCGAATGGTGTTTATCTTATAATGTATCACTTCTATATGGTTCCTGTCACCTGACACGCAAAGGTGCTGTTGATCTGGTTTGATTTTGGCTGGCTGTGGAAGGGAAAGAGTGGAAACAAAGACTTACATTCTTTGAACCAAACATCAGCATGCTGTGAGACGCTCTCAGTCAGACAGCATGGAGAAAAAACTCAGAGAAATAATAGAGAGCGCCATCTATTGGTACTCTGTGGTACTGACTGGAAGAGGTAATGTTACTGTATAGGCGTCAAAGACGGAAAATATATGACTACTTTTTTAGAGAAAGTTCTATCCACAGCTATCCACCTTTAACTGTTTTTTGTATTTCCTCTTCCAGAAATCGTAGACAATACACACACTCACAAATACGTCCTTCTCTTTAGCCTACTGTTATTTCTGGTTATGTTGCTATGCATGGTGAAGCCTTCTACAGGGTTAAAGACTTGAATGTGTGTGTGTCAGTTTTAAATGTCATAAAATCATATTTCAGTAATGTTCACCAGCACTACATTAACATCACAACATTTATCAAGGTTACAAGTGAAAATCTGCCATGAAAATGAAAAAAAAAAATTTATTATTAACACATGCAATATTATACAGAATTTTACAATGTTATTTCGGTATATTTTGTTTGGGAAAATTAGACAGAGATGCTGAAGAAGTATATTTTTGTTAGCCCTGCAGTAAGGATTGCTTCATTATTTTATCCCATCATTTACCTTCATATTTACCACCATTTCATTTTAAGAATTTGAAACAATTCAAAAGACAAATATGGAGAAAAATATTTACATTATTTGTTATTTATAAAAGAGAGAGAGAGAGAAACGTAAACATAGGACATTGCGTAGCCTTTGCTTGAATGAATTAGTCACTCTCACAGTTGTGTCAGTCGTGTATATTTTAAAATTGTGCAATGGGTTCAAATTCTGTCTGGTCAGTGATATTTCGGTTTTAATATTAATGTTTTAAAAATTGTATTGAAAGTTTTGAGTACATGTTATATTTTAAATAAAACAGAATAATCAACTGAATAATATATATTTTTTTTATTTAAAATGTATTATAACTGCAAATAAAATAAACCAGACATGAATACATATATATATATATAAATAATACACATACATGTATGCATTTAGCAGACGCTTTTATCCAAAGCGACTTACAGTGCATCATATATATATACGGAGTCTTGCAACTATTACCCTAGGATGAGATGGCCATACATGATAATAATTCATGAGCTTATTTATTAATTGGCTGAACTTTAACCATATCATATACAACGGTATATTCTCCTAAACTAAAATCTGTGCCTCAAAATCATCAGGATACCACACACCTTTACATGTAAACACTGCTCCTGTGAAAAAGAAGCGGGCTACACTTGTATTTAATGTGTACTTGAAGTGCTAAAAGTACATTTGTATATGTACGCATACTTAAAATGATTTAAATGAAATAAATCAGTGAAATAAAATCAGTGTACTGTCAAGGGATACACAAAGTATCTTCACATAAAATGTACAATTATAATCCTGTTTTAATATCGATTTTATTTGTTATTCAAAGTATGTTTTAAATCAATACTTTTGTATAATATGTTCTTTCTTTGGGCTCTTTCTTTGGGCGTTCTCACAGTCACACACACACACACACACACACACACACACACACACACACACACACACACACACACACACATAATGAATGTTTGTCAAATTCAGAAAGAAAAATGGATATTGGCAATAATTCTAAACTGAGATGTTTTACACATAAATATGTTTGAATATATATATATATATATATATATATATATATACATACATTTTATTGTCTTGCATTTTCTCAATGCAACTTAAAAACTATTACTTTTCAATTATATTGTTCATCTGCATGTGATATAAATGATAATATATATCTATCCTAATCATTCACATAATGATATGTCTGAAAGATTTTTTTAGCAATATTAAACAAATTACTTTTAGTTTTATTCACATAAATTCTAATTCTCAGAAAAATTTAAATACACAAGCAGAACCAGTACAAATCCAACAATGCATTGCAGCCTGTCCACTCACCCCAATTAAAACCAAGGTTTAGGTGCCCTTTAAAAAAAAAATTTCACGACAAATTAAGTCTCACCAAAAAGATAAAAAATGAAATGGGGAAACTGCTTTTTTTCTGAATCCAGTCATTACTAATCTGGAACCTAATTACTAGCAGGGCAGATTTTCCTCTCTGATTTTCTCCAGCCAATTAATTTATATTATTTTCAGGATGACATTCAGTCCTGCGCCCCTTTTGTCTTTCTTTTGCCGCTCACTCCCACACACTCCTATCATTCAGCCTCCAGTATCATATAACACACACTTACACCTCTCATATGCTGTGTGAGGCACTGACCAACACCTTAATATAATGCCTCGTAGTTATGCCACCACCAAACGAAATGAAACTTTTTTTTCTATAAATCTATACTGCTCACCCACACATAACAAATTCATCAAATCACTGCACATAAAATTGTACTGTTTCTCCAGAGCACCAGCATTAATGTTAGGACTGCAGCTTTGCGTCACCATATTTTATCCATATCTTCCCATCTCCACACTGCTAATGCCTGCTAGTCCTCCTGGATAACCAGTTAAGCAATGTCGGTAATTAAGTGCTAATTAAACTTAAAGCCTGTAGTTAGGCAGTGCCCTACATATTGCCTTTGCTATAGTATAATTACACACAGTGCTATTTTAAAGCCCGCTAGAGACTGGCTGAATTGAAATGGTATATACGCCACAGTGGCAGATGGAGTGAGGCTCAGGATGTGTGGTCAGGTATGCAGCCTCAGGGGTCAAAGGTTAGAACAAGGTTGGCCTTAAATAAGCCTCTGAGGTTTATAGTCCTTTAAGGCCCTGTGCGAATTCATCTCTGGCTATGATGTATCGGCCTTCATCAGTGCTTTGTCAGACTAGGACAGTGATCAATGAAATCTTGCTGAAATAGTGCTGATTTTCAAAGAAATGCAACGTTGTATCTATGTTGCTGTTCTTCATATTTAACAATAATTAATACACTTTAATCCACCAATTATTCATAGACATATTCATCACACCTATAGATAAGTGCACAAAAATAATAATACAAAATAAATACATTTAGAGTGTAAACATGAAATAAAAGTAAGAATGTTTAGCTAACATCACTTAAACAACTTAATAGGTAAGGAAACTAAATTCATGTAGATCAGGTAAAAATAGTTCTTTAAAGGTATAGGTTACCCTAAAATATCAATTATGACATCATTTACCCATCCTCTTGTTGTTCCAAATCTGTTTGACTTTCTTTCATATATTCTGAAGAATGTTTATTGACTTCCGTTTTACATTTTGCAGAATATAGGTGATGCTTAATAATATGCTTTCATTTGTAAGCTTTAGTTAACTGCATTAGTTAATATAAGCTGATAAGATAAAATACTTCTAAACCAATATTAATCCAGTTATTAATAATGCATTATTAATGTCAAAAGTTGTATATGTTTGTATCATTTCGTAGAACATGAATTAACATTTGTATTAACTAACGGTCAAAGTTGAATAAATACTACTGCATAACAAATGTGTTGCTCATAGCATTGATTAAAATTAACTCAGAAACTTATTGTAAAGTGTTTATATGTTCCACAGAAGAAATTCATACAGGTTTGGAACAACACAAGGGTGTGTAAATAATAACAGAATGTTCAGTTGTGGGTAAACTATCCTTTTAAGGTAACAGTTGCAGGTTAACGCTTTTTACAGAGGCATCTGTGAGATCTATTACTGCTAGTATTGCTGGTAATGCTAGTCATTTTAGAGAGGTGATGTTAAATTAGGGTAATCACTGCATCTAACAAAGCCAGGACAGAGAGGTCACTGGTTCAGCTAGAGGTCATATTGGTCCTCCAGCTCTTAATGTAATCATGTTGCCCTTCTTTACCATGTGCATTAAAGGTTTAGGGTTACAGTGAATGGTGGTGACTCAGACTAATGGACTTGAACACAAAAAGCGGAGGAACAAGGTCACCGCTACATGTACAACAGAAAGATCCAGCTGCCTCAAAAATGTGCAATTTCCTCCCGACACTGTTTGGCATAGCGAAATCCTGACTATAATGTATTCAATCCTGTTCCTAAAGATCTACCTTCCTGCTGAGTTTGATTCCAGGTCTGCATCTACTTTTACACTAATGCGCTACAGCAACATATGCAGTGTGCAATCATTTGTCATAGAGTTGTGCGCCTGGGACCTTCAAAGTAAAATATGCTTTGTGAAGTTTAAATATTTACAGACAACGCTGGTATGTTCAACGCTTTGTTTTGTCACATCAGAGGTTGCTGCAGGACAGGTCTGTGCTTTACGATGTGATATGGAGGACTAGTTCCTGATCATTTGACAAACATCAAGAGTGCATTTCCAGATGAATCTCTTCTCCGCTGGACACCCAAAATAACTTCGGTTCATGTGGGGATGATACTTATGGTTTGTTTGATTCCTTCCGCCAGAGAGACGTTAAGCAAAGGACGAAGTAGCACTGAAAATATTTACAGCAAATCATGAGCGACAGTCAGCGTTACTCATTAAGACGTATTAGCGGTGATTTCAGCCGAGCTGACGCACGCTGCCTTCTCCAGCCCAAATGAGAGCAGAAGCTCTGACAGCGACATCGGTGCCTCTTCAAGACATTCAAGCACCGAGCAAAAATTCAATATGAGAGGGAAAAAATAACAGCAGAGAGGGGGATTGTGTTTTTCTCCTTCATTCCAAGATAACAGAATTTCAGGGTGACAAACTTCAAGTGCAACACTCTGCCTCAGGGTGAGTTAATTACATTAATTTCCCTGACACTCTCACAAAATAAAGAAATAGAGAAAATAACCCAACAAGATAGACACTGGAAAACAACATTTTATGTGGCCTTTTTTTATATTATTTATTTATTTTGTCAGCAATGATATAATTAGTACAGAGGGCTCTCTCTGCCTATAATCAATCATTACTTTCGGTAGGTGCCAGAAAGCACCAAGTGAAACCATATTTTCTTCACTTGTGGACAAAGGCTTCGAGATTGCATGCCGCTCTTGTCCATAAATATATCTGGCCTTGACAACCCGCAGGATTGGCTTTGAGATTTTACAGAGTAAACATCTGTTTGTGTGGGCCCTGGAGACACGCTGTGCTCCTTACCCAAAACAACAGAGCCTGTTTAAAGTGAATAAAGCAGCAGGACTCTAGCAGATCTATTCGAGGAGCAGATAATACACACAGTGAGCATATAAAGTTTGACTGTAACGCATCTACTGTAGATAGGCTTACGTTATAGATTTTTTTGGAAGGAAATACATACTTTTAATTAGCAAGGATGCATTAAATCTATTAAAAAGTGTATCATTTACACCAAATAAATAAATGTGCAGCACTTAAATTATATACAAATAAGAAATGTTTCTTGAGCACTAAATCAGCATATATCATTCCATATCATCATCATGTGAAATTGAAGACTAGAATAATGGCTGCTGAAAATTCAGCTTTGCTATTACATTCTCCTTTCAAAACATTAAAAGGAATATCAATCTTACCATCCTCATTTTCTTTAAACTATAATTTGGACAACTTTAAAGATGATTGTTCTCAATATTTAGATTTTTTTGCCCCCTCAGATTCCAGATTTTCAAATAGTTATATCTTGGCAAAATCTTGTCCTATCCTAAAAACAAAAAAGTACATCAATAGAAAGCTTATTTATAAAATTGACACTTATGATTGGTTTTGTGGTCCAGGGTCCCGCATAACAGTGTGTGTGTGTGTGTGTGTGTGTGTGTGTGTGTGCAGTATGTACACTGTTCCAAAGCTGCTATATGAGCATTACCATTTTGAAAGAGGATTTTAAAAACTTTGCATCTCAGCGATGTTGATGATAAACAACAAAAGTGCATCTAATGGTTGCCTGTCTGTTATGGATGCATCGGTGGTGCATCGTTTTGGATGTCCAGAGAGCAATTTAACTGACGGATTTATCACAGAGAAAACACTGACACCTTGACTTGTGTCATAATTCCCGTTTTACAAGCCCATAGCTTCACACATTATTTCGTTACATTAGGTGAATATTGCACTTAAATCTCCACCATTTAATTACATCCACCAGTCTAATAAACACATTTTATAGAGATCATAAATCACATAAACAAAAACACACAGAATGTTGTTAATGTAACATATTTTATCATAAAGTGTAATCTATAAAAAGATAAGATTTGTACAAAAAAATTACTCCGTTGAATAACCTAAGTAAATGTAATAAATGTCGGGAACGTTGTGTATAAATCTTAGTTGCTGCATGTTGTTAGCTTGATACATTAGGCCATAATTTGCTATAAATCAATGTTTATTAGCTGGCCAGACTTGTTTTGATGCGTTAATGATATGTATTTAAGGAGAATCACAAGAAATGTTCAATTAGCGCACAACTTTCTGCAGCATTGTCCCGGTCAGAGTGCCCATTACACACCTGCATTCATTACAGAAGAAAAGCTGTGCATTTTACAAACGTCCTTATTTGTGACCATTTACATGTGAAAGTGAGACCTAATTGAGTTCATTCAGATCTGTCACACCTGGCATTAAACTAAAGTCAATTCAAAATGCTTTTCACTCTATGGAGTATCCTTAGAAATATTTTTAGCCTAAACATCCCTCCTTCTAAAGGCCAGAGACCTTTGGGGGTCTAAAAAACCCAATGAGCACTTTGTGTTCATGTCAGCAGATCCATGACCAGTTTAAGTGCTTTCCTCCCATATTGATTAAGATTACAGGAGGCCCTACACCAAAACCTGGTCCGAGATCGGTCGTTAGAGGCCAACTCTGGCCAGAGCCCTGTGGCTGTATGGCATATGGTTACAATTTGTCACCAACATGCTTTCAGTTGAACTCAAGCGTCAGCCAGCAAACCCGCTGGCTACACACTCCCTTAAGCTCCATATTAATGACTACTGAGGAATAGAAAGTGCTAAGCATAATGCCATGAATGCAAGTATTATTACAGACACCTGTGCAGACTCAGAGCTATTTATTCCTTCATTCATTCCATTTCGTCCAACACAGAACCGATCAATAAGTAATTAATTTTACCACCTAAAGAAATATATGGCGTTTTATGCCTGAACAATCAAATCAAACTGTAACATGGCTACATAACTGTGAGAATTAGGCTCTTAGGATGGAAATAAATACACAAAAAAGCAGATCATTTATATGATTAGCTTTTTTCTTCCATATGCAGAAATATTTTCATTCCTTGTTTTAGAAGTCATTTGAGTGAAAATTAAAGAATGTGTAACATGATAGGGAACACTTATTAACCACGACTTTTCCTTCAATACATTCAATAAATGAGTTTGTAAGGTAGTTGTTAAGTTTAGGAATTGGTAGGATTAGGGATTTAGAATAAGGTCATGTAGGATAAACATGTGCTTAATTACTACTAATAAATGGCTAATATTGTAGCATGCTAATAAACAACAAGTTAAAGTGTTACCGAATGTATATATATTTTCACTCAGACATTGCTATTAATTTCACAAATAATAACATACAAAACATGACATTTTGGAGTAGGAAAACTAAAACAGTATTTTCTTGTAAAATATTCTCCAATATTCTTTGTTTTATTAAACATTTAGATTTTTATGCAAGCACACCTATATGGTTTCGAATAGCAACAAAGCCATATTGTATATCCTACAAGAGACAGAGCGTGAAAGCCAAGCAGAGGCAATCCAAACACACTTGTTATAGCTGCTGTAGAAAAGGAAATCTTACAGGGAGGCTGAATAATGGAGTCAGAGGGACCAGCGGCGAGCTGAAAATGTTTTCTGAACCAAGACCAGTACGCAAACCGACATTTCCCCAACTGACTAGGACATATTTTAGAGTGCAGGTATGGGAGAGGAAAAAAATGAGGAAGGGGGGTTGTACGGTTTGACGTTTTGTTTGTTCTCCTAGGCAAAATGGAAGACATACATTGTCCCTTATTGCCTAAAGACCCACAATGCAATTCTAACCCTCAGTGGTCACACGGGGAATGTGCTCCAGGAGTCACATGGTCAGATGGATCACACCAATTTACCACGGGAAAAACAGAAAATAAGAAAACCAAAAAAAAGAGAGAGAAAACAATATAGCTTTGTCTTCTTTTGACCTCTCATGGCACACAGATATGTGTTATTGTGCGAGTAACGCTGAACTAAATACAGAGGTGTTCTTGTGTTTGGACCAAAGAGGAGATAAATGAATCCCAATCTAGGCTTGTCATGGCTGGACAGAGCAGGAGCTGATGCCACACCAGTCCATGTGCCACACTCGTAGACCTATATCGCCACCCACTGGACACTTTCAGATTTACAGCTTCAGTCGGGAAAGTGAGGTTTTAAAAAGCAGTTTTGACATTTTGACTACAAGACATGACTTCCAGTTGAATCTGAAGTATTCAGGTGGAATGAATGGAGATAAACCTGAAGTAAACCTGTCTGTCTGAAGAGAGGAGTGGCAGGGAGAGCAGGACTCAGCGGGAAGGCAATGCCACTGTGGATTTGTGGAGATGTGATGATGGTGGCAGGGTGACAGAAGGGGAGACAGGCACTACTGTTGTTGTAGTTTTGAACGTGACATGAACAGCAGTTGAGTGATGCGATGTTTGTGTCAGTTGGGATGGAGTGAGTGATACCATGAGACAGAGTTTGGATCACTGGATCCTTAGGGGACCTGTCAACATCATTCTCTTAAATCTGAACAGAAACGTCCATTAGGCACAAGTGTGCACGCAATTAAAAGATTCACACATTTCACAAACTGACATATATACAAACATTTCTCTTACATTTATAGATAGATTTGAAAATAAAAACAATCATTCTAAAAAGAGATATCACTCTGACCAGCGTGGAGATGCACTGTCTGGACTTTTTAGAGCAAATAAACAAATAATGAAATACTCACCAGCAACACTTCTATTAATCGTTAGTATTATATATTACATAAAAAGGAGGTGAAACAATGGTAAAGCCATCTGATGTGGCAGGCTTTTTGTCCCCTCCCAATTCCTATTGTATGATTCAATTCCAACATCCATCCAGATGTACCTTCTGAAGGTTTATTTTCTTTTATTTAAATAGCTTAACAGCACATTTGCATGTTTGGTTCAGTTTTCTGATGACGAATAAAAAATGACATGCAGGTAAACAAAATAGAATATTTCATATTTTTAATTAAATTGATTTATTTTTCTATTTGTATTAAAAAATATATATAATTATTTTACAATAATAAAGATGCAGGCAACCCCATGCAGTTCACTCCCTAAACCCTGAGATATAGTACAGCCAAAGCAACAAGGTTTTGGTTAGCATGGACTAGTTAGCCCCTGCTGGGAGATATTGTAATTACACCTGTATGGTAGCAAAAAATATTTTTATAAACATCTACAGTAGTCAAAAGTATTCATGTATTGTGACACGCTATATATACATCTAAATGCATGTATGTATGCGTGTATATATACACACAAATACAATATACACAAACATATTTTTAAAGGGCTCTTAAAAGCCTGTGGCAGTCAAGCAAGCGCCTTTGAGTTAAATGAAAATGTTACTGGATATATTTATTGAGGAAAAAAATATTATACCATTGTACTGAATCATGTATATGAATCTATGGTTCTATGATATTGATTTAGATGATACTCTGTCACACTTCAAAGAATACAATGCTATTATTATGTGTTAAAATGCATGTTATTACTACCATGTTCTTATATGGTAATACCATGGCACTTTATTCGTAAGTGTAGTGCACCAATAAGAGTAAACTGTCCATCACCTTCACTAAATTATGAAAAGGACAAAATCTCAGCACAAAATCTCTTGCCTTCGGACTGGTGTTGTTGAGATATTAGAGAAATGAAACAGATTGTTGTCTTATAATCGTGTCATCCTCACATAGTACATCAGTCTCAGAGCTCTGTTCGGGCAGAGAGGATAATAAGGAGGTTATGGGAACCCTAATCGCTGTTTCCCTCTCAATCACACTCGCAGCCTAGAAAAAAGAAAGAGAGAAAAAGTTATGAAATAATAGCTTAAACTGAGGAATTGCTTTAATACTTCAATAGAAATAACCTAATTCCAACATTTTCAAAGGAGCGGGCAGCCTTGCTCCGGGCTAACGCGTAATGTGTGAGTGAAAGTATATCGCATGTCACTCTGCATTAGAGAAGTGAGCCTGTGTGCCTTTGAATGAGAGGCAGCTGGGGTAATAGGAAGTGCAGATATTAGAGCTAATGAAATCACAAAGAACAAGACAGATGTGCCATTTGACCAAGTGCTGCGGTGCCGGTGCGAGGCGGGGCGTTACATTTGCCCACAACACAGACAAGAGGGCTCAAGCACTGATAGCAACCCTTATGCCGCTGGATTTAAATGCATAATGCATGGTGAACGACCTGCATGTTTATTTACTGTAGCTCTGTAGCTCAGTTCGGATAGATTGAGTCGCTCCATATATTTTTTACACCCGAGCCCCCCCAACACATCATTCCAAAACACTTAATCATACATCACTGCTATTTCTTAACTCCATCACAGCTCTTTAGTGAATTTGGCCAGGAGCTGCGAGAACAACTTGTATTTCCTCGCACGTCATCCAATGAACACAACTGTCACATTTACGCTTCCGTCAATATCTACTCCCCAGCATGCATGTCATCTGGAAAACATACAGGGGAGTCGGACAAATAAACACAACAACCTGGAGTCATTCGAAAGGATTTGTGGTTGGATGATTGCGGGGGGCTGCGCAATGCCACATCTGACCTGTGGCAATAAGTGCGTTAGTCATCTATGATTCATGTCAAAACATACTTAATGTATCAAAGATATGAAACACTATGACAGCTGCTATGGAGAACAGAGGACTGAAATGGTTTTCAAACAAAACAAGCTGTTTTCCTCCCCCCACTACCATAATAGCTTGCACCGGTGGACTTATGTCCATAAACAGTTTATGATGAAATGCCGTAGCACTTAATTAAAACAATAAATCCAAAGTGTGCATTAGTGGCCCCCTCCTCTCGGCTCACTGACCTTAGCTGTGTCCATTCTGGAACCGTGCATCACCAGGGCCGGGAGAGTCTGGAGACCAAATCTTATTCTGTGTGCCCTGAAATGATGCCACAAATGTGTTCTTATTACTCTCTCGCTTTCTCTCTCCTTTGCAGATAATTTAATTCATATTTCACTTGTAGCACAAGGGATATGTGACAGAGGCCTAATCACAAATGCAATAGAACAAAGGGGTTGCTGTTCGGAAAGCAGACTAAGTTCTCTTTGGATGTGATGCACTGGCTATTTATCCATTTAGCACCACATTATGAGGAGCTACTTTGGATTGCATACTTTTTATTATGATTTTGCTCACAGAATTACTCTACTTTTAGAGTGAGTGTTAACTGTTGGGGTTACAACAAAGATTGCATGAACTTTCTGGTATACAGGTGCATCTCAATAAATTAGAAAGTCGTGGAAAAGTTAATTTATTTCTGTAATTCAACTCAAATTAAATAAATTGTATTTAAATTGTATTAAATAAATTAAATGCACACAGACTGAAGTAGTTTAAGTATTTGGTTCTTTTAATTGTGATGATTTTGGCTCACATTTAACAAAAACCTCAACAAATTAGATTATGGTGACATGCCAATCAGCTAATCAACTCAAAACACCTGCAAAGGTTTCCTGAGACTTCAAAATGGTCTCTCAGTTTGGTTCACTAGGCCACACAATCATGGGGAAGACTGCTGATCTGACAGTTGTCCAGAAGACAATCATTGACACTCTTCACAAGAGGGTAAGCCACAAACATTCATTGCCAAAGAAGCTGGCTGTTCACAGAGTGCTGTATCCAAGCATGTTAACAGAAAGTTGAGTGGAAGGAAAAAGTGTGGAAGAAAAAGATGCACAACCAACCGAGAGAAACGCAGCCTTATGAGGATTGTCAAGCAAAATTGATTCAAGAATTTGGATGAACTGCACAAGAAATGGACTGAAACTGGGGTCAAGGCATCAAGAGCCACCACACACAGACGTGTCAATGAATTTGGCTACAGTTGTCATCAGAGGCGTCTTACCTGGTCTAAGTAGAAGAAGAACTGGACTGTTGCCCAGTGGTCCAAAGTCCTCTTTTCAGATGAGAGCAAGTTTTGTATTTCATTTGGAAACCAAGGTCCTAGAGTCTGGAGGAAGGGTGGAGAAGCTCAAAGCCCAAGTTGCTTGAAGTCCAGTGTTAAGTTTCCACAGTCTGTGATGATTTGGGGTGCAAAGTAATCTGCTGGTATTGGTCCATTGTGTCTTTTTTTTTTTTTAAACCAATGTCACTGCACCTGTTAACCAAGAAATTTTGGAGCACCTCATGCTTCCTTCTGCTGACCAGCTTTTTAAAGATGCTGATTTCATTTTCCAGCAGGATTTGGCACCTGCCCACACTGCCAAAAGCACCAAAGTTGGTTAAATGACCATGATGTTGGTGTGCTTGACTGGCCAGCAAACTCACCAGACCTGAACCCCATAGAGAATATATGGGGTATTGTTAAGAGGAAAATGAGAAACATGAGACCAAAAAAATGCAGATGAGCTGAAGGCCACTGTCAAATAAACCTGGGCTTCCATACCACCTCAGCAGTGCCACAAACTGATCACCTCCATGCCACGCCGAATTGAGGCAGTAATTAAAGCAAAAGGAGCCCCTATCAAGTATTGAGTACACATACAGTAAATTAACATACTTTCCAGAAGGCCAACAATTCACTAAAAATGTTTTTTTATTATTGGTCTTATGAAGTATTCTAATTTGTTGAGATAGTGAATTGGTGGGTTTTTGTCAGAGGTGGAAAGTAATGAATTACATTTACTCGCATTACTGTTATTGAGTAGCTCCTTTGTATACTTCTACTTTTTAAAGTAACTTTTAAAATCTGCAATTTTACTTTTACTCAAGTATATTTAGTTTGAAGTATTGTACTTCTCTACATTTTAAAACACATTCATTACTGAGTAAAAAAAAAATAGTTCCTTGGAAACTACTGCAGAAAATAATGGGCAAACTGGTGCTAAAATCACAAGAAAGATGCAGACGGACAAGACAAGCGTTATGCTGCAGACCCAGCTGAAGACCAAACCCGTCGTATTCTACTGAAGTTGAACTTGAAGTAAATTAAGTGAATCCCTGGCCATATTCATGCTCTATTATGCAGTGTAAGCTGTGTTTGCTCAGTGAGACCAAACTAGCAGCTTATAATATATGGACATCAACCCTTCGCAAGCATGTAGAGGTAAGGTAAATACTTGCATCGTTGCATTGGTGGTTAAAATTGAGCTTTAACAGTTTAGCAAAAGGGTCTGCACAAATTAGACAACCTCACTCCCCTGACCTCAAAAAGAGGCACCCTAGCGACTGACACTAGAGGCTGTAGCCTTTAGCCTCCTTGGTAGAGCACCCGCCTCCCGCGCCGGCATCCCAGGTTCGAGACCCGCTCGGTGTGATGGTGCTGACCCGGGGGGTTACACATGATTACATATAATATATATATATATATATATATATTACAACAGTTCAATATACACTAAATCAATTAAGAGACTTGTGTTATAGACACCACATTTACAGTTAACTTATACAACTGAGAGGTTAACCTGTTAACAGGTGTCTTTTTGTTTTCCTGCTGACCTTTTTTAAACACATATTTTACAGTATTTATTTTTACTTTAGTGCATCTGCAACATGTGTAGTGGATGTGTTTGTATCTGTTTTAGTGATCTGTATTGCTCTGTTTAATATTAAATGTTTGCTTTTTAAACCTTTTAAATGTTTGCATTAGTGGTAGGGCACTGATAGGACAGTCCCACAATAATGGAATTGTATACATTTGTGTCACAAAATCTGTGTATTAGTGCTGAGGACTGTTAAATGACTGTACAGTTTTGTTAGCTATGAGAGAGTCACTAAAAATGTATTCAAACCATAGCTGAATCTGAAATCACATCTGAGTAGGTACTACACTTGAACAAGGACTTAATTTGTGACCGTTAAAAAAATGTGTTCCTTAGTATGGATGTATAAAATGTTGTTTTGTGAATTAGTCATCCAGCACATATGGGTCTGCACTTGCACTTGATTCTATTAGCTGAAAAGGCTTTTATTGAGTGTTATATACACACTTGATTTGTGATATATGTCATCTTAATTATGTAAATATGACTATAATTGCTTTTTACTTTTAATGTAAATATAAAAAAAGATATATATTCTAAAATTAAATATTTGATTGTTCAACATACTAGCACAGCAGCCACTCTTTAAAATAAGTTTCAAAACAAAGTTTGTTTTTATTAATATTTTTGTATTATTACTATTTTATTTGTATTTTATTTTTTTGCAGTGATGTCACAGGAGATCCTTTTTTTCTTCCTTTTTCTAAGTTTGAATAACTTTTTAATAAACTAAATAACCCTTTTCCACCATAAAGAACCTTTTGTGGAATAGAAAGGTTCCTTTGATGTGAAACATTCTTCATGGAAACAAACGCCAATAAATAAACTTTATTTTAAGAGTGTAGCTTTTTAAACTGATCAACGGTAATTTATTATTATTATTTATTATTGATCACTTGTTAAGAACATGCAATTAATACAATTTGAAAAAAATAAACAGCTTTCACTTAATTATTTGATCCCCTGCTGATTTTGTAAGTTTGCCCATTTAAAAAAAGAATGGTTTATAATTTTTATGGTAGGTTTATTTTAACTGATATAGACAGAATATCAAACAAAAAATTAATCCAGAAAAGAAGCAGCCATACCAGATTTACATTTTAATAAGTCAAATAAGTATTTGATCCCCTACCAACCGTCTTTCGGATGAGATGTTAAACCAAGGTTCTGACTCTCTGTGGTCATTAAAATCCCATGGCACTTCTCGTAAAGAGTAGGGGTGTAACCTGGCCAAATTCCCACCACTGGCCCTTGTCAATCATGGCCTCCTAATAATCCCCATCCACTTGATTGGCTCTAATACTCTCTCTCCTCTCCACCTGTAGCTGGTGAGCACACTGGCGCCCTTGTCCTTTGGCAGCCGTCGCATCATCCACATGAGAGACCTCCACATGATTGTAAAGAGCTTTGGGTGTACAACAGTAAAAACCACTCCACTCCATAAAACTAATTCTTTTTTTTTTTTTTTAAGTGGGCAAACTTACAAAATCAGCAGGGGATCAAATTATTATTTTCCCCACTGTATATATTTATATATATCTTGTTAAGAACATTCAAATAGTAAAATATGAAAATATAAATGATTTATATATATATATATATATATATATATATATCTTCACTGCCATTCCCAATTCCTCCACCGTGGCTTCATGGGATAATTAGTGTCCATTAGATGTGCACTTCATTAGATGTGCATGCAGAAGACATTTCTACAGTTAGCTCCAGTGATGGGTAATGTAAATTCAGACTCTCACCTAATGGCCTGGGAGCTGAATGTGCTGCTGAGGGCCCAACTTGCTTCGGCAGTCTCAAGATATTACGCTTTGAAGGACATGGGTTATGACACCTGCAGTGTATACAAAGTGAGGATTTGAAGAAGGTGTCAATTACAAACAACAAAACAACTCTTAATATTAACAAAAAAACAGAAATGTTCAAAAGTGCATAAGCTTTCACATATATGTATCAACATAACACTTCAGACAAATATTCATAAAAATAGCAATAGACTATTCAAACTGAATGATCAGGGTATAATAAATAAATACAAACTGTATTTTAATTGTTTTCATATGTTTCACACTTGAATGATTCAGATCATCAAACAAATTTTAATAATATTTTAATACTACACAAAGATAACCCGATGTTAAGGTAACCTTAAAGTCGTCTTTTTTATATATATTTGAATGTCATACTACAGCCAATGAATATACCAGTAGTCATTTCCAACATATAGTTTAGAAAAATATTGAATACAGACTACAATATGTAGAAAACCCTTACAGTCATCTTCAAGCGGTGGCAGGTGTTTCTGACTGATGTCGCGTTCCACAGTCACGTGACTGCAACGAGTCACGTGATCGGGGCTCCATTCTCGCCATTTTGAGTCTAGAGTGAAGCACTTTTACACCACAGGAGGAATAAAAAAGCTGCGCATCACGAGCTCCGAGGCCAAAGATCAGACACAACTGCCGCATCAGTGAGTAGCGTTCGGATGGTTGTGACAGTCGCGTGACTCTGAGCTGTTTACTAAGCGGCACAGTTGTTTTTTTACTGCTCACGTGGAACTGTAAAGCGTGCATGTGTGTGCTGTTGTCAGAAACGTCCTGCCCCTTTCTCACGTTTCGTCTCCACGGTTATCACGGACACCATGTTCTCAAACCCGCGCACCCTGCTAAACTTCAGCCCAACTAACAGTTATCTCACGCCGATTATTCGAGATTGATTTTCACGCGTTGTGTATCTGTTATCTGTCATTAGGGCTGTGTCTGTAAACATCCGTCAGCTCGTCGTATCTTCATATACTGTCGCACAGAGAGACAGCGTTTATTTTTAACCCCTTCACCATTCGTGATTTATTTTCTTGTTGATTTTGGCTTTTGACTATCACTTGTTGCGTTTTAATAAACTCATAATGGAGTATGTTTAAGATATTTACAACACATAGACCTACGTGACCTTAAAAGGGAAAGTTCACTTAAAGCCTCTTTTCACCCTTGTTTTTATAAACCTGTATAATTTACTTTACACTTATACAACGATAATGGAAAAAGTAGTGGTGTTTTTAAGTCCAGTGATGTCAGCAGGATCCAATCTTATTTTGGACCCAACTGATTCTTATTGCATTAGAAAAAAGGGTCCACTACCTTAACTGTAGTAACGTACACAATAACGTTACACAGAGCTTTCCTTGTTATCAGTAGAACAATTGCATGCTTTTACATGTGTTCATGCTCCACGTGTTTTTGTTTTGATTCGGTGTAGTCCTCTATAACTTCCTTTTTAACTGTTGGTCAAAAATGCAGAAGTGCTGTGAGCAAAAGAAAATTCAACTCATGAGTCAGACCTATTTGAAGTTATTCAGAAATATTACATGTCCCCTAAGGAATGTTACAGTCATTTATTGTTGTAAAATAACACGTGATAAAATGATCTGGGTTCCCAGGTGCACAAAAAAAAAAAAAAAACATATGACATATTACATAGAGTTTTGAGCTGGTGGTAATGTTTTGAATGTTATTTGTCATTAAATGTTTCTGTTAAAAATAAAAAATATAATACTTGTAATAATAATTATAATACTAATACTACTACAAATATGAAATATGCTAAACTCTGCTAACGAATATTACAAATGTTGCCTGCATTTGCTCATACTGATTTGCTAAATTGGTCATAGTACATATCATGCAATGAAAACATATCTGCACAATTTATTAGCCAATGGCTAATTAACGTTATTGGTTGCTTAGAGCAAAACATAGTCGCATATATGAGTAATATATTATGAATGTAGATGGAATGTAGATCAACCTGTCAGTGTTCATTTTGTGATAATGACTGGCTGATTCTACACTATCCTGCTTATAACAGGTCTACTTAACAAATGAAAAATTAATACATGGATTTGATTTTTAGTTTAAATAGTTTTATTAGCTCAATTGTAGAGACTGCAATGCACAAACATGGCTATATAATAAACAGGTTTCACAGATTACCAATTAGTTATACAGTGTTGCCCTGGAAAACTCTCATTATTCAAAAACTTTTGACTGATGAATTTGACACATTTGAGTCCTAATAATGGTAGAGACATGCTTTTCAGATACATGCATACTATTATCAATGCAAACATGTTAAAAAGCTAAATATTAGCTTGTGTGATGAGATATCATATAAATATCTAAACTATGTTGTACACCATCAAACAAGATTATTTGAAACCAGCTCTGACAGAACAGTCTACTTTTGTTTCAGAAATCACTTAATCTGTCATGGAAAAAAAAGAACCTAGACTGATTTACTAGATGGTAACTAGTGCATGATATATGTAGGTTTGTGAAGTAATGGCTATTCTTGTAAATATGTTGGGAGGGCCTCTGCCATTTGACACATACACAGTTAAAAACAATGCCGTTCCCCAGTCCTGCATCTCTCAGCTTTTTGCGAGCTGGAAGTTCCTGTTTAGTCAGTTATGTTGTTTCATTCACGTTTTTGCATGTGTTTTATTCGTGTTGCAGGAATGGAGGACAGCAGTGGAGTTGCTGTCCTTGTGCCTCACTCTAGAGGCCAGCAGGATAGTGTCTTCATTCCCGACAGACGTCTTCATGATGCTGAGGACCAGCAACGGCAGCAGCAAAAGCAGGCTGCCGACTCACTTATTCAGGTCATTGAGAAGCTCAGCAAGATCGTGGAAAAGCGGCCCAGACGATGCACTTTCTCTGGGAAAAAGAGACCCTTGATGACTTGTGCTTCTGTACCCATTCCAGACAGCACCAGAATGGTCACATCTTGTAAGAGATCCAGAGAACAAAGGGATGACTGCCCAACATCCAGCAGCACGCCTGGGCATGGGTTCGAACGGGAGCCTTTGAGTGTAGGCACTCCAACGGTCACGTGCTACCAGTGCAGTGTGTGCCGATTTATCTCCCCTACATTGGAGCTGTTGAAAGAACATCTGCTGCTTCATGATGAGCAGCACAGTGACCTCATCCTCATGTGCTCAGAGTGCCAGTTCACTTCAAACCATCAAGAGGAGCTGATGACACATAAGACTCCACCTAGAAGAAGGCAATCACACCAGACACATCCCAGATGAGCAAGGGATAGCATCAGCAAGGAGCATTCACCAAAGGTTGGCTGTTTTGAAGGCAAGCAACTTGGAATCTGAGATGTCGTCCACTCCCAAGAAGTGGTACAGCTTTGAGCATGGCAGGTACCGATGTCTTATCTGCAACTATGAATGCAGACAACAGCGCAATCTGAAGACCCATGCGTGGAAACACGCTAGCCTGGTTGACTGCTCATACCCCATATTTGAAGACGAGGCAGACTGTCCTGGTACCGTACAAAGCCCCAGTCCTCATTTGGTTCCAGCAGGTAAAGAGGATAACATAGTAGTCCTTGCAGCTACTGGGGGAAAACCTCAGACCATTCATGGCTCCTCCAGCCTCCAGCTAGAACTGTGTGCTTCACCAGAAGTGAGGTGTCATGAGGAGAAGGAAGCTTTGAAAACAGTGGAGACCAAACTCCCGATGAACAGTCAAGTGTTTTCTCTTAAAGACTCAGAGGAGCCCTTGGTGGAGGTCCAGGTGACACCAGAAGCCCAAATGGAGCTGGAGTTGGAGACTGAAAGCCAACAGGCATGCTCCGACAGCCTCTTGTCCTCTGCGCAGAAGATTATCAATTGCAGTGGCAACAGCGCCGGCCACATCAACGTCATCGTGGAACGCCTTCCCTGTGCTGAGGAACCGGTGTCCAGCAAACCTTTGCTCCTCAGCCCAGAAGTAGGAGGAGACAAGACCCTCCTTGCTTCTGAGGAGTCAGAGTTAGAGAGCCAACACGTATACTACAAACAAAAGGAGGAGGTTGTGATTGCTTGGAATGGAGAAGATCAACAGCAGGAGGAAGAGTCAGTGTCTTCGAGTTCTCCCTCAGATGAAAACATACCACCGGTTCGGAGGAGGACTTACTCAGAATCTCTTCGGCTGCATTCTTTGGCAGCCGAAGTATTGGTGGCCATGCCCATGAGGGCCCCGGAGCTTAGCAAAACCGCTGCAAAAGGTATGCATGACCCGAGTACTCAAAGCCCTGACACGGGCCAGAGAATTATAGAGATTACTGACACCGCCAACCCTAAGGCGTCCTCAGAAGAGCTCATGGCTTCAATTGGAGATCAAGGTGCTCTTCTTAACCTTGGCCTCCAGAGTTCAAAAGATTCTCGAGATGTGCTGGTCGAGGGACCCTCCAAAGCTGGAATCAGCATGTCTCTTTTGACTGTCATTGAGCGACTGCAAGAGCGTTCTGACCAAAACACTTCAGACGAGGACATTCTGAAGGAGTTGCAGGACAATGCCCAAAGCCAACATGGAGGTGGAGTTTCTGGGGTGCTGCTGTGCCTGGCGACATTTCCACTACAGACGGTCTCGTGGAATATATTGCTGGGAGCGAAAAGCCCTACCGCTGTCGACTGTGCCTATACAGCAGCGGAAACAAAGGATACATGAAGCAGCACCTACGTGTTCATAGACAAAGACAACCCTACCAATGCCCCATCTGTGAGCATATAGCCTGTGACAGCAAAGACCTGGAGCATCACATGATCCACCACTTCAAGTCTCGCATTTACAACTGCAAACAGTGCACCGAAAGGTTCCACTACAAGGTGAGGAGAGAAACAGGTGGAAATTAGCATTAAGAAAGTGATTTATTATAATGTGTTTCTATTGGGACGAAAAAGTATTAAGCTTAATTATGTCTGTCATTAAAACATTTTAATTTAATTCACACCAATAAATTGAGATTCTGTCATCATTTACTCTCAGGTTGTATGTCTATATTACTTTGTTTATTTTGCAAAACATAGAGGGCATACTTTTGTTTGTAATTTTTTCAGTTATTTTCCTAATTTAATTTGAACAATTTGGGTAGGGTCCAAAACTGGAATTGATATTTTTCTTTTGTTTTGCACAGAATAAATTAGTTCTACAGGTTTTAAACATCACGAGGGTAAATGATGACAGAACTTTCATTTTGTGAATATTTAAAAATATATATTTAATTTAGTGGTGCTGCGTTAACGTGAGACTCTTAATCTATTCTCAAGCTATGATGACTTTCACCCTGATATTTTAGCGGATGAGAACTAGAGGCTCGCAGTCCGTGATGGACAGATTGTTAACGGCTGGTCTATGTGGTAATACAATCGACATCCAAACGCTCACCTATCATTCATCAACCTCAAATATGGCTTTTCATCTGAAAGATGTATGTAGAACAACTTTACATGGCGCTCAATATGATGTTAACCTAGAGAAAATTGAAGTGTTTGTGTGGAAGTTTGCTGCAAGACAGGCTCTCACTTGCTCTTAAAATCTTTTTTGGTCATACAGATAAAAGTAGCCTAATACATCTTCGAATCTGTAAAGACTCTACGTTTATTTGTGTGCACTCAGAATAACAAAGCGTTTTTTAAGCAAACAGGATGCGCTTTAGGTCTCATGTGAACTTGAGCGAGAAACTTCAAAACTCGAATATATATAAAAATACAGTACATAGAAAAATATATCTATAGAGAGTGAAATGTCCAAAAAAAATAGAAGACGTGTGTGTTAGCATGGATGATTTACATGAAATTTAATCTGTGCAACACTGTGCATAATAAGATGGCTTTCAGTTAAATATAATAAAAAACAAATGACATTTTGGGTTTTTATTCAGAGAAACCCATTCTCAAAGACTTACTTTTAGTCATTATTTGGGTAGCACACATATTCTGAATGCCTTCGGCAGAATTCAAATGAGCCATTTTAATCTAGATTAATCTAGATTAATTCCAAAATTAATCTAGATTAATCTAGATTAAAAAAATTAATCTATGCCCACCTCTAATTTAATTACATTTTAGTCAGATCACTGTTTGAATAGTGCCTTTTTCCTTTTTCTTAAACCCTTTTTTAACCACAGTTTTTTAAAGACATTGGACTGAATTTTTTATGTTTGAATGACGTTTCTTTAGCAGTGGAATTATTTGAGAAACTAAATTCTCATGACACTAGGTCAAATTCCCATTTACTCTGTTTATTTGTTTCTATATTGAATTGATATCTTGAAATGGACTATACAATCTCTTTGATTTGAGCTTTATTGAATTATCTTTGCATTTTCTGGAAGGCAATACATATTTAAGCAGGTCCCAACTGTTCTAAGTGGGGAGCAAGTCTTAATTTTACTCCATGTAGATTGGCGTACTAGATTTTCTAATATTGGAGTGCACTGCTCTCTCTTCCTTCTGCTTTATTAATAAACTTCCACCTTATGAAGCACTGATGATGGTTTTATTAATACCTCATTCAGAGTCAGCTGAGAAACCACGAGAGAGATGGGCATGGGATAGACGACATCAGCAGCACACTGACCCACGTTGCTGAAAGCACCGCAATCATCGAAGAGCCAGCCAAGATAACAGATGAGGGTGAGAATTGAACAAATCTCCAGTGCTACACAATGAAATAAAAGCAGTTTTCAAAAACATTCCACTTATAGTTGTGATGGAACAGAAGCAGCAGCAGCAGATTCCCCCCCCCCCCCATGTTTTTACACACATTTGAGTGTAGCAGATGATTGAAAAAGAAATAAACATTTTGGCGTGGCTTTCTTCTTTCATGAGGGGAGTTTGGCGTCAAGGCATTTTTGTTTCCAGACGGAATGTTAAAGAACGTGACACACACACGTCTCTTGTAAATACTGTATAATTCAACCAATCCGATGACGACTTCAAAACTCCTTTCCACTTTTATGTGCCATATGCATCAGACGTTCAGTCAGCGTTCCTGGGCATGATGTCTGAGGCTGAGACTACATTGTAATCAATGAAGCTCAGTCTACACTGCAGAATTAATATTTTATTTACATCACGTCTACACTTTGAAAGGATTTGTGAGCATGCAGAACCCAGTGAGTGGATTCTGTCTTACCTAAACACTAAACACTGGCCATTGCATTCAAGAAGCAGATATGTCTGTCTGTAATTGACTACATCGCAATGCTGCAAAAATACATTGTATATAGAAATCTACATCATTGCTCTTTTGTTGATTTTGATTGCTTCCATTGTCCTCAGTTGTAAGTTGCTTTGGATAAAAGCGTCTGCTAAATGTAATGTAAATCTATGACCAATGGAGATAATAATATGAAAATCCCTGCCCAGCAAGTTGATTGGATTGGTCACATGTTTTTGACAGTGGGAAGCAGTAGGAAAAATGCATTGGTACAAAATGGTCTTTGGTACATTCCAGTTTTGAGAAGAAAATGTTTAGCAGTGCTATTGACTGATAAATTAGCTTACAGTGTGTCTTTTAAGCATATTAAAAATCAGACGAACTTATAAAATTTAATTTAATAAAAAAAAAATGAAATATGTATGAATTGTTCACAAATAAAATCAATAACATGTATACAATACAAATTCAGTGAAAATAACAAATAATGTGTAATTGTCATTGACCCATTTCTTATAAACATGGTGCTGGTGGTTATTTAGCAACTTAGAACTTGGAGACAATCATTTTTTTCTGATTTGTGTGTATTTCTCTCTTTTTTTGCTCAGATTCGGTTGGTGAGCAGAGCGTTTTCAAATGCGATGTGTGTGACTACACCAGCTCCACATATGTCGGGGTGCGCAACCATCGGCGAATCCACAACTCTGATAAACCATACAGGTTGGGGGAAAATAGCTTTTTTTATGCTCACTGAATATTTCATTTTTGTTGTAAAATATACATTACACAAGGAGAACAAATCAGAAAGAATCAGATGTGTAGTATTACATTTGGCTGGAATGGAAAGCATTGCCAGTTAACACCACAAGGGTGCAGTGTTGCTCAGGATAAGCCTGTGCTGCCTGCTCTCGTTGTGTAAAGCCCTTATATGCTATAAAAGAACAAGATCTATTTATTTTCAATGCAAATGCACATACACTCACCAAATTACACGCAAGCTCACATAAACACCTTGAGGTCCCATTATGGTCTCTTTGTGTGTGGTGACAGGTCTTGCTTTATTTCTGCTTACCCATGATCATTTCAAACAGAGCTTCTGAGAGATAGGGTCCTTTTAATACAGCCGTATGATCCATTAAAGGTCTACAATGTATTGCGTTTGCTGCAAGCAGCGCTTTGAGTTCAGCCGCTCTACAAACAGCCTTTCATTGTTCTTCAAATGCAGCCCTCCAAACGTTCAAACACACAGCCGCACACACAAAATACAAATTACCACACAAACGAACATTGCCTGGCCCCTCTTGACAGGTGCCCCAGAAGGTCTCTTTTCAAACCACAGCCTTGTGCTGCTCTAATTGTTTATTCTGGGCCGCACGGCCCTTCTAGGTGCTGCAGCTGTGATTTTGCCACAACTAATATGAATAGCCTGAAGAGCCACATGAAGAGACATCCACAGGAACACCAAGCCATGCAGCTGCTGGAGCAGTACAGGTGAGAAGCAAACACTGAGCTGGTACACAGAACTTGACTCTAAGTGGAGATGGGTCATAATCTTCTTTCTGAGTTACAGGTGCTCTCTGTGTGGTTACGTGTGCAGCCACCCACCATCTCTCAAATCTCACATGTGGAAACACGCTGGAGACCAGAATTACAACTATGAGCAAGTCAACAAGGCCATCAACGAGGCCATTTCCCAAAGCAGTCGGTAAGAAGGCCCTTTACAATATAGATTTTTGTGTGATTTTTATTTATTAATTTAAATATTTTTTCTTTTCTTTTGCTCTGTGGTTAGTCGATATAGATACAACTAGGGATGCATTAAACTAAAACTAGGGATGCAAATTTCGGACACCGATAATTATCGGCCGAAAATTGCATTTTAAAATGTATGGAGTTGGACGTAAAGATTACCGGTTTTTACGATAAATTATGATAAAATTCCCGACGGTTAGTATTACGTGTCATATTTTAATTGTCATTAAAACCGTATTCGATTACCACGATTTGAACAATAAATAAATACTGTCCAGCATAAATCACAGTTTTCAGCAAAGTAGTTTCGTTTTGAGTGAAAATAGAGCGGAAAAGCTGGGAGGTATTAAAGGAGTGCTGAGGCAATTATACAAATGAATATATTAATTCATTATATAAATGTACCTCTGAAGGTTCTAACTTTCTTCAGAAACAATTTGATGGTATTTTATTTTCATTTTCGCTCCATGTAAAACCTAAAGGAAGTGTTTTTAATCGCAATACTGCTTTGTCCACGGAGTTTACGGGAATCAACTCTAATTCAGCTTTTCTATATAAAGCGCCACCTGCTGTCAGAGAGTGGATTTACAGAGACTCATATTGTCTGTGTGCAGTTTCTGTCTGGCCAAAAACAGACCAAATGTGCATGCCCTGCTGTAAATTTTGACCGGTTGCTGAAAGCTTATGTGGATTTAATTTAATTTATGACACATTTAATCAATGTAGAAGTTATCTAGAATTATTTATGGAACAGATCAAATACATATAACGTTTATTAATCAATTATCATTTTGACCGAACCCTTTTCTTTATTTTAAGGCTGAAATGTGAGGCTTACGTTTTATATGAAACTTTTCAAAGCTTTATTTGAACATTTACATTAGATATTTGAACATGACATTAAGCTGTTGTCAGTCAAGTTGTCATTTAAAATACCTTTGCTAAGGTAATACATTATTTGGATAATTAGCAAAATAAAAAATCTGTTAAATCTGATTGTTGCATAGAACTAAATAAAAATTATATATTGATATTTAATATTAATATATTTTCGGTCCAATTTTATTGTGTTTCTTTAAGTAAAAGTGTGCTTATTTTATCGCCTTTTTTATTCAGTATCATTAAAACTGAGTAAAATTTAAAAGTCTTGATAAATTATTATATATTTAATAAAATAATAAATAATTATTAAAAAGCATGTTTAATAATTACTTGCGCTGTATTTCATTTTTTTATCTCAATAATTATGTTTGCTCTGATATGTAAAAGGTTATGTAGTTAAAATTATTAACACATTTTACCACACTGTTGCACACTATAGAGACGCACAGATAATTATATATAGTTTTAATGTATACTTTACAGTTCAAAGATTTGTGGTTGGTAAGATATTTTAAATGTTATTTAAAAACATATTTTATGCTTTCCAAGGCTGCATTAATTTGATAAAAAATACAGTAATGTGAAATATTATGACAGTTTAAAATAACCGTTTTCTAGTTTATATATTTAAATGTAATGTATTCATGTGATGGCAAAGCTGAATTTTCAGCAGTCATTACTTCAGTCTTCAGCCTTGCGTGCTTCTTCAGAAATCATTCTAATATGCTGATTTGGTGCTCAAGAAAGTTTTCATATTATTATCAATGTTAAAAACAATTATATGACGTAATATTTTTGTATTATTTGATTAATAGAAAGTTCGAAAGTACAGCTTTTTATTTGTAATAGAAACCTTTTGTAATATTATAAATATCCTCATTGTCATTTTTTATATAATTCATCTTTAAAATATTAATAAATAATGAACCAAACATATGAACAGTGGTATATAATAAAACCCGGCATGGTAATCAATATTTGCCCACATATGCATGAAAAAATGTAAAGTAAACAATTTATGCAGATACTTCTGTAAACATGGTTTGAGTAATGACTCAAACAGACCTTTGAATCTGAGTTTTAAACAAACACATTTACATTTAAACAGTTTAAAGAGGTTGTTGCTTTTTACACGCTTTTTTAAAGATCATTATTTTGTGTATTTGGTGTAAGAGAATGTTGACATGCTTTATTGTTCAAAAACATTATTTTTCAATTACTGTACATTATTGTAGGTCCTCTATGCTCCGCCTCTCTGAAACGCATCGTTTTCTAAAAAGCCCCTCCTTCCAACAAGCACAGTCTGCTCTGATTTTTTACATTTCACTTTTGATTATACCCTGTATAATTTATTATGTGATGAATAAAGAAACCTTGAACCTTGATTGACCAACTGACCCAGAGCGTTGTGATTGACCGAACACCACAAGCACGAGTCTGAAATGTATTGCCCCTTTCCATAATCGCAAGCTTTAACTTCCAAAATAAATGTAAAGACAGTTAATAATGTCCTTAGTTTTACCATCAGTTCATGCCCGAGAGGGAATAAAGTCACATGACAGACAGTGATGATGCTCGTATGTGTTTGCTGTACACAAGCCGCAGTTGTGTGACCGTGTCTCCCTCTTTCACACACGCATGCACACACACACACACACACACACACACACACAACGCTGTGCTGTGACCCCCCTCTCTCACACACACACACTAGGGGTTGCACAGACTAATTGACTAGTCGACTTCAGTGCTTTGTCATGACGCTTTAAGCTTGACGCCGACTAGTCGCTGGTCCTATAGAAGGCGCAACAGTATAACAAATACACATTTACGCTCCGTTTCCAAACAGGTAAAATTACAAATTAATTCATACTCTGAAAGTGCAGAAATCTGTGAGAAATATAACGACCCAAAGATGAAAGAACTGATCAAAATAAGCTGTTATAGATGCAATATCTATGTGGTCAGTGCTGTGTCATATTTCATAGCTGTGCACAAAGTGTTTGTCACAGCTCCAGGCTTAATTGTTCATTAAGGATCTCATAAGCAACTAGTCGACTTCTACTCGACTTTCATCTCACAAAAGTCGACTTTAAATAATTATAAGTCATTCAACCCCTAGCGCCCACACACAACGCGCAAAACTCTGCATTTGAAGTCAATAGCAAATACTTAAACTAATAACAAAACATACAGTCTCTGATTCAGAAGCGCCAGATTGTGATAGCAAAGTCAGAATTGCTTCCTCTCCTAGGTTCACGAAACTGTTGTCCATAAAATGCGTTGATGTTCTGTTGTAATTAATCTTAATGATTCCTAATTGCATCTACTTTCAGAAGGCCAAATAAAGTGCTTTGGCTTTTGCCTAGAAACACACAGCGTCTCCCTGACACGACAGCATCAACACTACTGCGCTTACTGAAACCAAGCCTTCTTTCTTTGCCTGAACATTTAAGCTGCATTATGCAAATATTTCCACATTGTGACATAGAGATGTGGGGGCGTGTTTAAATGAGCCGTTTTAGGGGGGGCGTGGCAGAGTCTTAAAGTCATTATGAAATCAAAATTGACTATTTACTTTTCTATCGCACATTTCTAGTCTTGATTTGTACAAGTAATCTGTGCAAGTTAATCCGCTGATACATTTTTTTTGTCTTTGTAATCTTTAATCAAAATCTGAACATTTACTTCCGCTCTGGAATGGCGTTCCTATTTTGATGACATCAGTTTGACGGCTAAACACTTCCCTCCAACCGTTACATTGCTATGAGTGAGAGACAGAGAAGAGGAGCGCTAAAATAAAATCACGCCCTCTATTCAATATTCCATTTCAGCTGGAAATACGTCACTACACTAAAATAAAGTCGGCAGCAACGTTCGGTTCACGCAGACTTTAACTTTGATGAAGAATATCTCTTTGGTTTTGAGAGTTAAGTCTTTGCAACTTCAGGGATCTTATCTATGCACAATCAGCTTATTATAACACTCCAAAGAGAAAGGAAAACTTGAAATCACATCATATGACCCCTTTAAATTAATTTCCCCAACTGAACTTGCCAACCTTCAGCTGTTTTTGCTTCTGAAGTTTAAATCAGAAACACTTCAGAAAAACCTTCAAGTTCTCATACTCTCAAGTCAGATTCTTAAGGGTCTTTTATTTACAAAGTTAATGGCCACACTAAAGGAATTTTGTTCTGTTTTCTGTATTTTTTCTTCTGGGTTGAAGATCTCCTCCTACACCTCTGAAGTCAACACATGAGACTGGGGCGGAGCGTCCATATATTGTCATGAGCAGAAAAGACAAACAGTCACCTGAGGTGGCTTCTTCTGCAGGTGGGCCAGAGGGCAACTCCGTGAGGTCATCGTCCAGCAGGGAGCAGGCCGGGGAGGCTGTGGCGTTGCGGAGCAGCTCGGGGCAGACGCGGCCAGGTATGGAATACTGTGTGCTGCTCTTTTGCTGCTGTATCTGTGGCTTCGAGTCCACCAGTAAAGAGCAGCTGATGGAGCACATGAAGCAGCACGAGGGAGATCTGATCAGCATCATACTGAGCAAAGAGCAGCAGGGAAATCAGCCCACAGAGACCAGCAGCAACCAGTGATGCACACGTTTTCATACACACCGTTCTTCTATCATTTCTGCTTGAACAAGCAACATGCACAATTCAAAACTTAATTTTATTTCTGTCAATCTATCGTTGTATTGACGTTAGTTTCCGTTACTGTAATTGACCATGGATGTGTGGATCAAATAGTTAACAAATGAAATGTACTTTAGTAGTTCAGCAGAGGAAAGGGTTTTTGAATTTCAAAGGCATCGTATACCTCATCTGTTGACAATATACATTTATTCAAAATGAGGCAGCTTCTCTAGTTCACTGTAATATTATTTATATCTATATTTCTTATGTGCGTTTACCTTTAAGGCGGCACTTGCCATGTCGCATTTCGAGTGTAAAGAGGTTACACTCGAACCTCGTTTGAGGTTCGAGCGTTATTTTGTTCGCTCTAATGTGTCAGTGTTTGCTTTGATATTTATCAAACTAATTTATTTAATATTCATGTTCCCCTCCGTTATGTTCATACAAAATTATAAAATGTGTTTCTAATTATTGTGCTATTGGTCTTGTGCTCAGAAATGAGCGAAAGAGAAGACATCATTGAGAATGTATCTTAAAATGTTATATAAACGTTATATAATGAATTTAACTGTGTTCTCATTGAAACAGCGCAAGTTTAAAATTGGCCCTATTTAAAAATTAACAATTGGAAACATGCAGTAAAAAAAACTACAGGATATGTATAGATTATCATTTGTATTATTAAATGTACATTTTGATATATCAAGCTTTTAAAAAGTTAAAATGCCAACATTTGAAGACAGTTTCTTCACTTTCTATTTTCATATTTGTCTTAGTTGTCTTTTTTTATGAATATGTTATAGCAGAATCGTTTTTGTTTCTTTTTTTTTTTAGAAAAGCTAATAATTACACCTGGCTAATGGTTCTAAAATGAAATGTATCCATAAAAAGATGCAGTAGTTTATAGGGTTATCACAATACCAGCTATAGTATCACGATATCAAATTGTACCGCAGTACCTCTATTGCTGTGTGGATCCTTCCTTTTGTCAGAGGATGTTTATTTATTAACTATTAGTATAGTTTAATATCGTCCTGAATGTTTTGGATTGCAGTTCTCTCTGAAAGCACAAGTGAGTCTTATATATTTAATATGAATTTAAGCATTGCAAATAAACCCTAGAACTCATGTCAAGGAAATGTCAAGGAAATGCATGGTCTGCATATAAATCATGTCACCGTATGCATCATAATGAAAACTTGTACCAGTATTGAAATTGCTTTCACACTTTGTCATTGTTTTAGCACACAAACGTCTGTTAAGTGTTTGTTTCAGAGGATGTGTATTCTTGTTTAAGTGCATAATGCACACTTGCTACCTTCCAAGTAATGGCCTCCAAGAGATTCCTAAAAGGTTCATTTTGTGTTCCAGCTTCTGTGTTTCATTTTCTCTATCACTCTGCTGATGTAGTCCAAATTGATCAAGAACCTACCAGTTGGTATTATCCCTTTTATTCTCTCTGTGAGCAGAAATTGGCAGACACCCTGTACACATTGCATTCCAGCAATCGTCTAGCCGTTGCTTCTCACATTTCAACAATTGCAATACATCTTTAATGTATTTTTTCTAAAGATACACAATATGTTTCAAGTAATCAGCAGGGCCTAGTGAGACAATTGTGTCATAAGATTTTATAATCATCACAAGGACAGCATCTCAGCCGCAAGTGTGCCTTCCATTTCAACAGCCTCATTTTTGAATAAGCTTCAGTCGAGTTCAGAAGTATACCATACATCTTAAGCCAAGTAGTCTCCCTGCATCGAGTGCTTTGGCATCTTAGATTCAGTATAATGTGCCCTCAAAATTATGTATTTGGACACATGGTACTGTAATACAGTTTTGTATGTGACTTGCTGTGTATATATATATATATATGTTAGAAACTGACATTTTTAGAGGAATTATATATTTTTAAACTTGTATAAACACTACAGAAAGAAAATGAATCAAAAGAAAAGCAGATGAATCAAAAATGACCTTTGACTCGCCAAAGTGCATCAAAAAGGGTCTTTACTGTGTGTAAGGGAACGGTTGGCATGCGGGACTCCAGACAAGCACATTGTGTTACATTCTGCAATGCCAAAGGAGAAAAAAACATAGGAATTTTACAGTCAAAGCCAGGGCCTCTCAGTGCTATTTTCCTTTTCAAGTACAGAGGTCCGAAGGGCCTTGTTTTAATATTAGTGTTCCGTTCATAATTATTTATTTGTTTTTTTGAAACTGTAATGTTATGATTTTTTTTCCAGTGTATTTTTGGTAATAAAGAATGAACAAGTCATCTCAATGTCTCATCATTTGGTTATAGTTGTACACAACAAACTTAAATGTTATAATAATAAAAATAACAAACGTTAACCATCACATACATAAATATATTAATTTATACACACACAATGCCATTCAAAAGTTTGGGATCAGAATATTGTTTTACTGTAAAAAGATCAAAGCTTAAAGAAGATTATGCAAGGCTGCATTCATTTGATTAAAAATACAGAAAGAAAATTGTGAAATATTATTGCAATTTAAAATAAGAGTTTTCTATTGTAATGTAGTTTAAAATATATGTATTATAATATATTTAAATATGTGTTATTCCTGTGAAGCAATACTGAATTGTCAGCATCATTACTCCAGTCTTGTCTCAAGATCCTTCAGAAATCATTCTAATACGCTGATTTAAGAAATTAATCATTTTATTAGGCAAGAATGTGTTAAATGGATAAAAAGTGATAATAAAGAAATATTGTTTGAAAAGATTTATATGTTGAATAAATGCAGTTCTTTTTAACTTTTTAATTCAAAGAAAAAAGTATCACCAGTTCAAAAAAATATTAAGAAGCTCAACAGTTTCAACACTGATAATATGATCTGAAGGATCATGTGACACTGGAGTAAAGGCTGATGGAAAATCAGTGCTGCATCACAGAAATACATTTTAAAGTATATTAAAATAGGAAACATATAATAGAAATTGCAATAATTCATTTTTTTCAGGATTTTTATACCTTGATGAGCATAAGAAACTCCATTAAAACAATTTGTATTGTTATATAACAAGTTATACAATGAATATGATGAGTGTCATACTCCTGACATATTGAAGTATATTTGTGGCTGTTCTGTAGCTAGAGCTAATGCGCTTGTTCACATTGCGCTTAAATTTAAGATAAACTGCGATTCATAAAGATGGATGTATTTAAGAACATTAAGTTTCATAAATTGATCAGAGAAACATTTCAGAAAATTTTACATTTTCACATTCAGGCTCATTGTACATGTGCCCCAGGTTTTCCTTTGTTCCACAACTCAAACTTTATCAAATGAGATATTTGTTATAATCTGAAAGTACTTTTGCTGAAATGATGTGTGAATCAAGAGAAGGCGGCTGCACGCTTGGATTTAGTCTCCATTGTCCTATTCTGGCTTTGGGGCTAAAGTAACATGCAGAGTGCACTTTATCAATTAGCGGTTCTCTAAAAAAACATTAATTTCTCTTTTTCATACATAGGAAAGGTAAAAATGGTGGGTGGATAAATTAGTTTAACAGGCAAAAACTACTGTGCTTTTCTGTGTGACTTGACGTGTGGCTGAACAAAATTACTTTCCTTCCCTTTTAGGCTTTAATTTGTACCCATGGCTACTCCTGCGGCTCCTGTGACATTTGCCAAGACAACATTACTTGATATACATAACCTGAAGCAGCTTTATGAGTACTGAAAGGAAAGCAGATCCATCAGAAATTACCTTTGAGTAGCCAAATTTACTTTATTTTTGTTGATGAAGGTTCTCTCCAGGTTATGACCATACAAAGCTATAGTACTGAGCAGGTACAGTCAGTGAAATGGTTCAGTGTGTACATTTATAATCTTGCATTTTAGACCACCTATCTGAATTCGTCATAACATACTCTTTCACACCAGGAAGATAAATACAGCGGGCCATAATGCATGAGCCAGTATCAAATGACCACCAAACTGAAATGAGTTTAAGTCTTTAGAAATGAGCTAATTGAAATGTCAAGCAAATTAAAACCAGCGGTGAGTGTTAGAGAAGCCTGACTTATACGGGTTTAACTTGCTTTACTGTAACCGAAGGCAGCTGGAGCAGCGATAAGCTGTGGATGGATTCCTCTCCTCTTTGAGAAATACAAGTCTGTACCTTTTTATAATCCCTTCAAGCTACACAAATCCCTGATGGCTTCTAAAAAGCCCACTGATGTCGTCATTTACAAGATCAGCTTTTCAAAGGCCCTCGTGAAATGAAGATTTAGGAGATGACGTGAGGTGGAGAAACACAAAAGCGAAGGGAAAATACTTGTGGTATTTCAGAGACACTTGCAGGTGCTTCTGTGCCAATTCCAAACCTCCAGTTTTTTCCATTTCCACCACAGAAAGTCCAGTTTTGTGCTCAAGCAAGTGGAATCAGGAATAACATGCATGTTCTTTCTCTCATGAGCTTAAGAATGTCTTGCTGGTCCTCTAAAATAACTGGAAGATTAGAAATATAGGCTATGGCACCACGCTTGAAGTACTTTACTTCTCGAACTGGACTTTTCATGAATAAGATAAGAAGAGAAATAAAGCAAGAAGAAGCAAAATAAAGGGAATGACTGCAATCCGCTTTCTCCTTTGTGCTTATCAAGGACTAAAGCCAGAAAACAATCTCTTTCAAAGAGAATAGTGGCAGCCATTAAACATTTATGATTTTTTTCCCCCATAATCCTTTTTAAAAAGGGCCGCCTGCCAATTTATTCTTCCATCTCTTTGATAATCTTCAACCCTTTAATTTCAGCAGCCACATCTTTTATTTCTTTTGACCAGAACTATTCGGATGCCCTGACGTTTCTTGCCCATTGTGATGTCTAACTTCTAGAGAAGATTCAATAAGGTCTGTTCAGAGCTTGTAGATCCTATTATATGAAGGTACTCATTGAGTTTCTAAGGGGAGCAATTGTGCACAAATGTTTAAATGATGGAGACTTGCATGAAGGACATGATGAATAATGAAGCAGTAATTCTCTTTTCACTTTCCACTGCACAGAGAGCTGTGGGGATCTGATGATTGATGTAATCTCCATGGCATACATATGATTGGGGCCAGGGCTTCTGAGACATTCAATAAACAACACACTCAGACCAAAAAAAGAAAAACATCTGAGGGTGAAGTGTTCTTATTCAAAATCTATATGTGTGTATTATCATGAAAGAAAAGGTGGTTGCGTGTTTGAGGCATATTTAGACATATACAGCCATTTAAAGGAAAGTGTCACTTAGACAACTGAGAGCTTTCTGTTTTCTCTGAAGAACAGCGATTTATTCTGTCTGGACCAGTTATCTGAAAAATAGACCATATTCAGGAATAATTCAAATCCTAGCTCATTCTAGTCATATTTATATTATTGGGGGTTTATTGATTGGTTTCAATGCTGTATTATTGCATTTACATGAAAAATAAAGCAAGTAAATCTGGGTATTTTTTGTAAGCTAATTTAACCTCTAAAAAAAGCTATAAAATATGCAACAAAACAAAGTTTTTTTAAATGTCATGATTAAATTAAAACGTACAAACTTCAAATGATTTGACATTGTTCTAGCTCTTTATTTAATTTGCATGTGGAAAGATTAATACAAATATGTAAAGTGTGCAGATGTTCCACAGGGTCCATCTGATCAGTATCACTCTGTATTAACAAAAGACTTACCGTTGTGAGGAGATGGTCAATCTCAGTGGTCTCTCTGTATGGACTCAGAGCATTCCACACAAAAGGATGATATGCTTTCCTGCACAAAGATATTTAGAGATTGTGCATAGTATCAGATGAAGGAGCCAGGAGTGTACACAGCACTGCAAGATAAACATCTAAATAAATACCATTGACTATATTTGGCAGGAACCTCAAGCAGAACATATATTGTCTCTGTGTGTGTTCTTATCTGTTTTTGCACATCATATAAGCCGTCATGTGAAATATATTACCACTACCGTGAATCATTTTTATTAAGTAAAAGCCCTTGTAGGCCTACATTGTATATTCTCCAAATTCAAGAAAGTGTTTAAATAAAACAGCCTTTGTGGTCTCATATTTAAATATATGTATGAGTTATAGAAGGTGTTTAAAGTAGTGCTGTCAAACGATTAATCGCATCCAAAATAGTATTTTTTGTTTACATAATATATTTATGTGTAGCCTACTGTTTATTTATTATGTAGGCCTATATGTAAATTCACACACATTCATTATATATTTTGTATATACATGTATATATTTATATTATATTGCATATTCTATATAAATATATTTAATAAGCATAATACATTTTTCTTAAATATATACATGAATGTGTTTGTATATCAAATTGTGAAACTCGTGTATTAAATAAAGGCCACTGTCAAAGAAAGCTGGGCTTCCATACCACCTCAGCAGTGCCACAAACTGATCACCTCCATACCACGCTGAATTGAGGCAGTAATTAAAGCAAAAGAAGCCCCTACCAAGTATTGAGTACATATACAGTACATGAACATACTTTCCAGAAGGCCAACAAGTCACTAAAAACTTTTTTAATTGGTCTTAAGAAGCATTCTAATTTGTTGAGATTGTGAATTGGTGGGCTTTTGTTAAATATGAGCCAAAATCATCACAATTAAAAGAACCAAAGATTTAAACTACTTCAGTCTGTGTGCATTGAATTTATTTAATACACAAGTTTCACAATTTGAGTTGAATTACTGAAATAAATGAACTTTTCCACGGCATTCTAATTTATTGAGATTCACCTGTACATAATAAATATACACAGTACACACTCATATATTATGTAACCAACACTTTTATTTTGGATGCAATTAATTGTTTGACAGCACTAGTTTAATGTGTAAGCTCTCTAAGGCTTTTTACACCTTAGGTTATTGTCTTCATCTAAGGCCACTTGAATCCGGATAAAGCAATGGCTTGCATGTTTTTAAAGAGTAGCCCTGAGTTATGAAACTTGCAAGGTTAGAATATTAACACAAAATTGCAGTGGCAAAGTAATTTGTTTAGAAACACACAATCAATTCATAGCCTATATAAAGTTTCAAAAACTTTCATGGACTGTCTCTTTCACAGAACATTTGAGAGAGGAATGTGGATCTACTGGATGGATATACAGTGCTCAGCATAAATGAGTACACCCCCTTTGAAAAGTAACATTTTAAACAATATCTCAATGAACACAAAAACATTTTCCAAAATGTTGACAAGACTAAGTTTAATATAACATCTGTTTAACTTATAACATGAAAGTAAGGTTAATAATATAACTTAGAGAACAACATTTTCAGTTTTACTCAAATTATGGTGATGCAAAAATGAGTACACCCCACTGAAAGTCTCTGGAGCAAAGCTAAATTTTAGACTACAAATGTCTAAATTAAAAAGAATTCAACCACAGGTGAGTCTAATTATTCATTACACAGGTGACAGTTGACTATAAAAGGGTGTTACTTAAAGAAAACCCCTTCCCATTTCATGCTGTCAGCAATGGCACCACATGGAAGAGAAATGTCACAAGACCTGAGAAAGAAAATAATTTCTTTACACAAGAAAGGTGAAGGCTACAAGAAGATCAGCAAAGCTTTACGTATCAGTCAGAATACTGTAGCAAAAGTGGTACAAACATTTAAAAAAGATGGAACTGCAACCATCTCACAGAGACGTCCAGGTCGTCCACGGAAGTTAACACCTCGTCAGGAGCGTCTTCTGATGAGAAGGGTTGAAGAAAATCGACATGCAAGTTCACTGCAGTTATCTAAAGAAGTAGAAGGCCAAACTGGGGTGACTATTTCCCGTGACACCATACGGCGTACACTGCAGAGCAATGGCATGCATGGGTGCCGTCCACGAAAGAAGCCTCTCCTAAAGCCCAGGCACAAGAAAGCCCGCCTAGAGTTTGCCAGGGCCCATGCTGACAAAGATAAAGACTACTGGGACTCTACTCTGGAGTGATGAGACCAAGATAAATGTTTTGGAACTGATGGCTTCAAAACTGTATGGCGTCGCAAAGGTGAGGAATACAAAGAAAAATGCATGATGCCTACAGTGAAACATGGTGGTGGCAGTGTCCTTATGTGTGGCTGCATGAGTGCTGCTGGTGTCGGGGAGCTGCATTTCATTGATGACATCATGAATTCACAAATGTACTGCTCTATACTGAAAGAGAAGATGCTACCATCACTCCGTGCCCTTGGTCGTCGTGCACTTTTAGAACATGACAATGATCCTAAACACACATCTGTTGGATTTCTGAAGAAGAACAGGGTGAAAGTGATTCAGTGGCCAAGTATGTCTCCTGATCTGAATCCAATCGAACACCTATGGGGAATTCTGAAGAGACAAGTTGAGCATCACTCTCCATCCAGCATCCAATCTCTAAAAGAGGTCATTCTTTAAGAATGGAAAAAGAGAGATCTGGCAAAATGTCGCCAACTTGTTCATTCCATGCCTAGAAGACTTGGTGATGTCATTAAAAATCATGGAGGCCATACAAAATACTAGATTTAGTAGTTTTTGTTGTGGGGTGTACTCATTTTTGCATCACCCTAATTTGAGTAAAACTGAAAAACGTGTAATCTAAGTTATATTATTAACCTTACTTTCATATTATAAGTTAAACAGATGTTATATTAAACTTAGTCCTGTCAACATTTTGGAAATGTTTTTTGTGTTCATTGAGATATTGTTTAAAATTGTACTTTTCAAAGGGGGTGTACTCATTTACGCTGAGCACTGTATATATACAGTGGGGCAAAAAAGTATTTAGTCAGCCACCAATTGTGCAAGTTCTCCCACTTAAAAAGATGAGAGAGGCCTGTAATTTTCATCATAGATATACCTCAACTATGAGAGACAAAATAAGAAAAAAAATTCTGGAAAATCCAGAAAATCACATTGTAGGATTTTTAAAGAATTTATTTGCAAATTATGGTGGAAAATAAGTATTTGGTCACCTACAAACAAGCAAGATTGCTGGCTCTCACAGACCTGTAACTTCTTCTTTAAGAAGCTCCTCTGTCCTCCACTCGTTACCTGTATTAATGGCATCTGTTTGAACTCGTTATCAGTATCAAAGACACCTGTCCACAACCTCAAACAGTCACACTCCAAACTCCACTATGGCCAAGACCAAAGAGCTGTCAAAGGACACCAGAAACAAAATTGTAGACCTGCACCAGGCTGGGAAGACTGAATCTGCAATAGGTAAGCAGCTTGGTGTGAAGAAATCAACTGTGGGAGCAATTATTAGAAAATGGAAGACATACAAGACCACTGATAATCTCCCTCGATCTGGGGCTCCACGCAAGATCTCACCCCGTGGGGTCAAAATGATCACAAGAACTATGAGCAAAAATCCCAGAACCACACGGGGGGACCTAGTGAATGACCTGCAGAGAGCTGGGACCAAAGTAACAAAGCAAAATCCTGCAGTGCCAGACGTGTCCCCCTGCTTAAGCCAGTACATGTCCAGGCCCGTCTGACGTTTGCTAGAGAGCATTTGGATGATCCAGAAGAGGATTGGGAGAATGTCATATGGTCAGATGAAACCAAAATATAACTTTTTGGTAAAAACTCAACTTGTCATGTTTGGAGGAGAAAGAATGCTGAGTTGCTGAATGGGCAAGTCAATCTTTAGATTTAAATCCGATTGAACGTGAATTTCACCAGCTGAAGAGAAGAGTAAAGGCAGAAACTCCCCAAAACAAGCAACAATTGGAATTGGCTGCATTTAAGACTGGGGAAAGTATTTCAAAGGATGAGATCGAGTCTGGTGATGTCTAAGGGTCACTGACTCACTGCCGTGATTGTGCGCAAGGGATCTGCAACTAAATAATAGCTTTTAATATTTTATATCTGCCTTATGTTCAACTGTCCCAATACTTATGCTCACATCAATGAGTGAGATGAACTCTAAAAGTGTTGTTCTTTTTATTTGGTAAAACATGTATGTGTTGAAACGGCTAATAATATAATGTGACATTATGTAGTTTTGTCTCATATTCATATTTTAATCATATTTGCATATGTCTTGACTCCACAGCCAACAGAGCAATTTTGTCTTTATTGTTCCAATACTTATGGAGGGGACTGTGTGTATATTTATATATATATATATATGTGAGTGAATGAGGGAAGATTTTTTTGGGGTGAACTAACCCTTTCAGTTATATGAATGTATAACACAATTGTTCATAATTGTTATCTGTAAAACCCAACCACAGGGTTTTACAGTGATATGAAAACTTTTTCTGTCCATGAATTTCAAATGACATTTTTACTGTAGCCTAATATAAGTTGTCAAAATCTTAGTCTAAGAACATGCCTCTGGGAGTCTAACTCTTCTAAACTAGGTCTAGAGAATAGACTGTTGCTTACCTCTCAGGGCGCTGATGCAGGTGGGCTTTAGAGATCTTCTGCATCTCAGCTTTGATCTGGTCCAACTTCTCTTTTATCAACTGAGTGTGAGTCTTGGATCTGTGTCTCACTGAAGTTGTACTGCTGGGTTTTGAGCTGTGTCGTTCCTCTCTATGGTTCTCACTGGGACTCACATCTGAGGAAACATGACCTGTTTGGCATAAATAACAGAGACGCATATGGTGGTTTGATTCTAATTACATAATAAATGAAGATGTATAAATGTGCATGATTGTTCATTTGGTGAACACAGGGCTGAGTATGAACCAGGCCATTGGGTCAGTGCGCCTGGGCCTCAGACTGCCAAGGGCCTCAAAAGACTCAGTCAAAGGAGCGCCTAACACATTGCATGCCTAACACTAGGATCTCTTGACATACAGTGAAAAATAGGGTTACTAGTCGTGTGATCCTAGTCTAGTTAAGCTTTACACATCATGGGATCTTTAAACTGTAGTGTAAATAGTGGTTAGATGTTATTTACACTTAAATAGTGCTGGGTGCTATACTTGCTATGTATTGACAGATACTATTTACAGCTAAAGAACATTGTATATGCAAATATATTAAATCTTAAATTTATTAAAATCACAAATGGATGCTTCCTTGGATTTTACTTGTCCCTATAGCCCATCCCTTCACATACGCCTAACCCTATATTTGAGTGTGATAACAATATGAACTGCACACCTTACAGTATCTGTGCCAGCTTGTGAGATTAACACAATTTCAATAATAGGTACATTACATATTTGTAGGCTCTTGAATTTCTCAATTTCTTAAAATAAATAGCTCTCTGCGCTGATATGCAGTGGAAAAGGGAGAAGAATGAGGTTAAGAAAACGGCTGATTGGAACTCGTCAGTCACAATAAAAGCTAAATCCCTTATCTTCATTCTCCATACCACTGTTCCTGTGTTACCAGATGGGGTTCTTTTGAAGTGGCATTAAACAATCAGATATTAGTGGGTAGAGTTAGTGTATAACCTTTGCCAACAGAAGTCAATAATCCCACTGGCTAGTGTTTGTGTTTCATTGACCACATTTCAACAAATCCCATTGGCCAAACAGACAACGTGAATATTATTCATGGGCCCAACAGCCTGTTAAGCAAATAACTCAACATATATTGAGCTGCTGACTATAGCATATAGTGGCGAGCATAAAAAGTCGTTGTTGAATAATATATGGGTTTGTTTTCAGATTGTTACATGAGGTAAGTAACCACTCCTCTTTCCTAAAGTGGCTGTACCTCCAGTTTCACATTTTGCTGTCAAGGTTGTTCTGTCCTCATTGGCTGAAGCAGATGCTGATAGATCTAAGAGAAAAGGTAGATGATACGTGTTATCAGTCCTATTTACAGTGATACAAGATGTGACATTAAGTAGATAAACTGCTGAGCCTTTTAGATTTTTTTTTTTTAAACAGAAGATACTCTATACTGTGACTGATGACCCTCTGAAAAGAGGACCAAATATCAAAGGCTTCACACAGAGTGTCTTTAGCTAAATATAATGGTGGAAAGAAAGCACACAAACACATAAGACCACTTATTAAACTGTGAATGAGGAGTTTGACCACTTGCCTTTTAAATCTTCCATCGATGTTGCTCTGCTGTCTCTTTCAGTGGACGCTGACGAAGAGGAAGACATGCTTTCAAAGGAGGCATTTAATTAAAGTCTGTATGCCAAACAAATACATTCTCTTTCACCACAGACACGAGTATTCAGTCTTACTGATGTTGAAGGCTGTGGGAGCCATAGCAACAGTAGTCAAGGAGCAGTCAAACAGCGTTTGCTGCTGGTGGAGCTGAACTGCTCTGTGTTTTTACAAATTCTTAATGTAGATTCTCAATTATTATTGGGCAATAACATAGTTACACAATTACATATTCTAGTCAGGGTGATATATATATATATAAATATACCACTTTGGTGTAATATATAAACATATATGGAATCAGTGTTGGGAAGGTTACTTTGGAAATATAATAGGTTACAGATTACAAGTTACCCTGTTACATATGGTTATGCTTTGATTACTTTTTAAATGAATGTTTTCAATTGTTATTCATTTTCAAACATTTAACCCTTGTGCATTGTTCAAATTCACTACCCTTTCGTTATGTTCGGGATGAAAACATCCACTAAATTAACTGCTGTAAAATTGATCTGATAAATATTTTTTACCATTTTTTTGCATAAATCTGTTAATCAACCTCAGTCCTGATCAAAACTAAAAAAATTAAAAAATCCAGGATTTTACTCTTTAATTGCCAAGTTCATAAGTGATGTCACTGATTTTGGAAAAAAACACACAAAATTACTTATTTTCAATATAAAAAGTGATTGTGGACTGGAATTTTTTACTTTTATCACAGTCTTGGGCATGTCTAAGATTAGGAAAAACATTGGCTTTGATGCATTGTTAGTTTTGAGCAGCATCAGATTTACATTTTTCTCCCTCATTTACTGTTCGTGGCTGTTTTGCCCCATTGACTTCCATTATAACGACATTTTTGATTGCAAAGCCATGACATCATATAATCATGCATTTTTGATTGTTGGTGGTTTTCCCTGTTGGGAAGAGGTCAAATTTGTAATTTTTACAGTTGATCACCAGGTAGCACCATTAACCCTTTAGATAGGCCTGTGCAAACAAAAGCTTAGTTTCTGGCTTGTATATGGAGTTATATGGAGTATAACAGCATATTATAGTATGTGTGTGTGTGTGTGTTTGTGTGTGAGAGAGAGAGTGACCTTTGTGCACTTACCTTGATGCGTCTGAGAAAATCTAAATATGCACCTCAGCTCTCAGAACTACATGGAGTAAACAAAAACAAAGTAAGTGTATTTATGCACCTGCTGCCTTTTGATGGTGAGAAGTACAGATGGCCTATGTGTGAAATGCTTGTCTTTTCTTGATGTAAAGAGCCATGTATAAAGCCAGTTTAAAACCTTAAAATCCTTCAGTGATACACTTTTCAATTTTTTTCTGTAAACAATCTACTCTGCATTAGATTTATGAACATAATTTATTATGAACCAAAATGCAACAACAACTTCAAATAAACTGAACAATGATGCAAGAGTTGAGGATGGATGGAGAACTAAACAATTATTCTAAGTATTTAGTGTGAGAATTGTGTGTGTGTGTGTGTATGTTCAGTCTTTCCAGCAGGACTTGCAGCATATCACTTGGTGCTCTTTGCAAGTGTGTCCACCACAACAGATGCAAGAGCTGAGTGTTCTTTTTGTCCTCTGCACCACTTGCATGTTCCCCTTTTCACTCCTGAGCTGCTGGTGCCTGCTGGTGTCTGTGGATTTGTGGAGGGACAGCTGCAGGAGACTGAATCTCTCTCACTAGTGCAGTAATGGCACATACCTTGTGTAGATTTTCGACACTTCCCTTGCAGCGGTTGTAATCTGTGGTTTGTGACAATACATACTGCAGCTCGCTGGAGGGGTCAGGCTGCATAATAATTTCTAAAACTTTGGTACAAGTCAAGTCCTTTCTCATGTTGCTTGCTGCTCTTCTCACCATCAAATGACCAGCAGGATGGTATGCAAGGGTTTAAATCCACTTATCTTGTTTTTATTTAGTCTGCACTTCTCACCATCAAAAGGCAGCAGGTGCATAAATACACTTACTTTGTTTTTGTTTACTCCATGTAGTTCTGAGAGCTGAGGTGCATTTTTTGATTTTCTCAGACGATCAAGGTAAGTGCACAAAGGTCTCTCACACACTCTCTCTCTCACACACACACACACAAACACACTATAATATGCTGTTATACTCCATATAACTCCATTTAAAAGCTAAAAACTAAGCTTTTTTTTGCACAGGCCTATCTAAAGGGTTAATTGTGCTACTTCATGATCAACAGTAAAATGACAAGTTTTATCTCTTCCCAACAGGGAAAATCACCAACAATCAAAAATGCATGATTATATGATGTCATGGCTTTGCAATCAAAAAATGTCGTTATAATGGAAGTCAATGGGGCAAAAACAGCCACGAACAGTAAATGAGGGAGAAAAATGTAAATCTGATGCTGCTCAAAACTAACAATGCATCAAAGCCAATGTTTTTCCTAATCTTAGACATGCCCAAGACTGTGATAAAAGTAAAAAATTCCAGTCCACAATCACTTTTATATTGAAAATAAGTAATTTTGTGTGTTTTTCCCAAAATCAGTGACATCACTTATGAACTTGGCAATTAAAGAGTAAAAATCCTGGATTTTTTTTTTTAATTTTAGTAGTTTTGAACAGTACTGAGGTTGATTAATAGATTTATGCAAAAAAAATGCAAAAAAATATTTATCCGATACATTTTTATAGAAGTCTAATTTAGTGGCTGTTTTCATCCCGAACATAACGAAAGGGTAGTGAATTTGTCCACGGTGCATCGTTGAGTTTTGAAAAAAATTCAAAGCATTTTCCTAAAATATGTGTTAAAATAAGATTTGTCACCAAAAATCATTCCATTTGCTGAAACACAAAAAAAGTTGTGGCCAAATTAACACTCAACAGCACCCCTTAGTGGACGAAAACGTCCCCAACAGCACATAAGGGTTAAAGCAGGCAGGGTTAACCTTACAGTACTACTCAACACTGATTACTGTTAGACATTCAAAATCCTTCATATTCCTTGAATTTATTATACTAATTTAATTTCAATAACTTGGAAAAAACAGTTGTCCTAATCTTTAAAAAAATTAACATGTTCATAAACCCAAATAGGTAATAAAACCGTTAACAAATAAGCATGTGTCCTATTCTGTGTCATAAACTCCTGAAACATTGTTTTTTCATATTTTGGAGCAGTCAATGCAATTTTGAAAATAAATACATTAAATCTGTATGTGTGTGTGTGTGTGTGTGTGTGTGTGTGTGTGTGTGTGTGTGTGTGTGTGTGTCAATATTCAGACGTAACCCTCTTTGTAATTGTTAACATTTTCATAATTAACTGTAATTTAATCTTTTAATTTTTTCAGTAACTGTAGCATATTACAGTTAAATTAAATGTGTTAATTATATAACTCTCTCCCCAACACTGCAAGTTTGGGTCTGAGGAAAATCACACAGGTTCAATGTGACTATGATGATCGACTACATCCAACAAACATTATTAGATACGTCTATGTTTATGTAGTATGAGGAAATGTATACATTTTATACATTTAGTGTATAATTATACAAGATTTTGATTTTTTTTTAAATGAATGCTTTTCTTTACCTGTCACTGTACTGTCAAATATTACATATATTGACAAATTCAATTCCCACTCCATTAAATTATTGAGGAATGCTTTCAATCATCTGATTTTCAGCTTAATCTATTGAAATAGTTGATAACATAATTTTGTGCATGTCACACATTCAGTGTAGCCTATCAGGCATATTTAATTTATCTGGCACTGCTAATTGGACCTAAATAATAGGCTATAGGACCGACTTTAACAGAAATAAATTAAAATCCATCACAACCTACAAGAATGTCTATGTCTTTACTGAGACATAAAATATAAGCAACATTAAAAAGGACTTTAAAAAGTGTTCCTCTCCATTAGCAAATAATTCCGTGTCGTAGTTTAGCACAGTTATCATATAAATGATCCAGTGCTATTGTTGGCCGTTATGGGTGTCGTGACCATGCGTCCCGGGGCAGGTGTTCAACAGGTACCGAGACAGAGGTGTGAGTCTCTCAGGGCGAGAGGCGCTGGATGTGATAGAGGACGTGCTCCTTCATTTCTCCACGCCGCGGTGTGCTGTCAGTCCGCAGAAGAACAAACAGTGGTGTAGTCTACGTGATACGCAGGTATACGCCGTATACCCACTAGGAAAGTCAAAGGATTTCCGTATACCCACTTAAAAAACGTGAGGATACGTAACAACATCGTTTTGTGACAGAACTTTCATTCATAGACAGTAAGTTAGGTAGATATCAGCTGCTCAGCACACACGAAAATGTTCGGCCGAAAATGGCATTATTGGTTTCGGGCCGAAATTAAAAAAACAGGCAAAAATGTAAACCGAAAATGAATGTCACCCACCCCTCCCAACCGTGCGCAAGCGCTTAGGTTTCACTCACGATCGAGCTGTTATCACGCGTCTGCCTATCAAAGATTGTCATGTCAGCGCAGGACCGGCGATCTCCTGCCCCCCTTGCAGTGATCTGAATGATGATGTGACTGAGTGTTCGTGCAGGGTTCGCCTAAACACTTTAAGAATAAGATGACAATAAACGAGAACTGTCTGAACTGATCTCGATTTTAGGCTATTAAACGAATTAATGCATCATAACACAATCAAACATTACACATCTGTTAATTAACACAATTAATTAGCCCCCCAATAATTTAATATTATGATATATATATATATATTATATTTATATACATATATTAGTATACGTTTTTAAAAGAGGCCATTTTCGGCTTCAGTTTCGGTTTTCGGCCAAGTGCATTCTAAATTTTCGGTTTCGGCCCAGAATTTTCATTTCGTGCATCACTACAAAACTGCCTACCCTACCTTTATGCTTTTATACGGCATGATGAAACCTCCTGGGACTGTGCTTGCTTAATCACCCATATCCTAACAGTACTATTTTAGCCATACACACTGTACGGACATCTCGGCCGCATTTTCATCAGTAACCCACATCTGCAGAGATGTAATGTGACTATATCAGCTTGTAAGCTTGAAGCACAAACATGAGCACAGCCCTACAATGAAACAGAGACTTTTTAATGTTTTGTACATCAATAACCTCACACATTCAAGTATAACTTTTTTGGTGTTGGTCAACACTTATGTTGCCATTGCAAGTAATTAAATGACTTAGAATACAGTGGTGCTGTGCATTTTAAATGGTTAATGGGAAAATGTATTCTTAAAATGCATTCTAAAAATAAAAATAATTCGCAATAAATAATTATTCACGATATTTTGAAGTGCCCACGATAATAATATAGTGCATGTTCATTATCGTGATGTATTGTATTACAGATACTGGCACATGTCTAATTTAAAACATTTACACCAATACAGCCACTTCCACAGTAGGAAAAATATAGACTGTGAAAGTCAATGGGTGCTGCCAACTGTCTGATTACCAACATTTTTCAAAATATCTTCTTTTGTGTTAAACAGAAGAAAGAAACTCATACAGTTTTGGAACAACTTGAGGGTGAGGAAATTATAACAATTTTCATTTTGGGTGAACTATACCTTTAAGAATGATGATACTATATGAATATGGTACCTGGAGCACAGGTTTTATCAGCTGACTGTCTTTTGTTGTTTATAATAAATTGGAATGTTGATAACACATAAGCAGTCTTTAATAATGCTCTCAATTACATGTAGATGCATACTTTATGCATTAGTGAGTGTGGTGGTGCCATGGGGTGTCGCTCTGGGATGGGTGCGTATGAGGCTGGGAGGGGAAAAAAGCACAGTATACTCACTACAAAAAGCTAGACTACACCACTGAGAACAAAACACAGCTCTGTTTTAACGAACTGCTCGCTGATTTAATGCTCTGTCTTGGTATGTATTCATGTTAATTGTGAGGAGAAGAGGTTTGATTTCATGCGCCGTTCCGCTCGCAGGCTGAACGCGAGTGTCCGTGAGGAAGGAGGAGCTACCGGACATCCGATAAGGAACTACGAGCTGCACCGAACAGGGTGAGAGACGTGAATGTATTAGTGCGTATTAATGTGCGTTGTTTTACACTAGTGAGTGGAAGGGATGGGGATGAAGCGAGGTGAGGCAGCAGGCAGCTGTCTGTCCCCTAGCCGGAGACCGAGATCAGCGGCTGATGCGATCTGAGATCTCCTGACATTGTTGCTGAGCTGTGCGCAGGAGACGCCGCTGCGAAACACAGGCCTGCCAATGAATGAATGAACGAACGAACGAATGAAATAAGCGCGGCGCGATGCTTTATTGTTTTGTTTCACGGTCCTTGCTCGTTTGTTTGTCGCGGACGCTCTCCGGCTGTTGAACTTGCCCGTGGGTCGCGAAAGTGTCATGAAACAACGCGAATGGAGATATTGTGACACCGTTAGCTCCAGTGTTTCCGGTATAACGGGAATATATCGTTGTATCCTAGCGATGTGTTTGTCAACACCGTAAAAGAGGCGGGTTTTAATGTTCTTTAAGTTAATTGCTTGCTGATTGAGTTACAGTCCACTGTAAACATGCAGGAAGAAACAGGTGTATTATGTATTCATGTGGTTTATGGTATTATATCACCATAGCTGTAATAATTTACCAAACCAGGGTGCGAATTTTGGGCCTGGGTTTCTCTAATTAACGTGGGGTGTCTTAAACGTGTGTGTTCTTCGTGCATATCAGTATTTTAAAACAACAGTATTTTCAGTAAGATTAACTGGTTTGTTCTACATAAACACTAGTCTGTCACAAGTGAACACAACTAGTATGGTAACATCGCAACATTCCTGTACATTTTCTATAAATCTACAAATCAAGTCACTAGGCCTATTTATAATTGTATTTTTTGATATTTATTTGAGATATATTTTTTTTGTGTTTTCTACACACATCCTTCATAAGGTAAAGAACACTGTGAAAATGTAACCTTGATATCTTTAATATTGTAGGAGGAAGGCCATGTCATCATTGTCAAATGAATGGTTGAAAATCAAACTTTGATGCTTGTTAATGTTAGATTTTAAGACTTTAGCCTGGATTTCACAGACAGGGTCACTCAAGCATATATTGTATATTTAATATGTATATGAAGAGTTAATTTGCAAAAACAGATAACTCCGTTATTAATAATTTTCAAAAATCATGTTTTTTCATTATGCATTTCAGTTAATCTCAGTCAAACTGCAGTTGGGTTGTTTTGATTAAGTAAAATAAAAATACAGCTAACTGACAAAATCAACAACAATAAAAACATGATAACATGATAATAATAATAAAACAACAACACGATTTTTGAAAATGTAAAAAAACTGAATTATCTTTTTTTTTGCTAATAAACTCTTCATATATACATGGGTTTTGTCATTATTATTGAACATATATTTTGCCAGGATTGGAGGCCTGTTTTCCAGTATGACTGCCCTCAGGCAGAGGAAGGGCAGTAAAGGGAAGGACCCGGGGCCCAGCGTTCACAACCTGAAGCCTGATTGTACAGCTGAACTCGGAGAGAGGTTTGCAACAGGTCAGTGCTGTTTGTTGCAAAAGTGGATACTAGTAAATTGAAAGGCATAGTTCACCCAAAAAAATTAAATAAAAATGAATGTCAACATGTGAAGCGTGCCATAAGCATGTGTGTGGAACTCACACAAGAATTAATGTGGAAGCACAGATGACGGTCACTGGATTCTTTTTCAGAAGTGGAAGTTGTAGTTGGATATACTTCCATAGCGGTGAATAGAACACTACATCAAATATATATATATATATATATATATATATATATATATATATGTGTTTTTGCATTACTGTTTACTTGAATAGTAAAATAAAAAAATCCACAAATAGGTATGTATGACTATACAAAAAAGGGTAAAGAATGGAACAGTAGAAAACAATATCACAATTATGGTCACTTTCATGGCCACTCCATTAGAAACACCCTCAAAGCAGTGTTAACCTTTTTATTTTTGTAATTTGATGCAAAATGTAATATAATAAAAAGTGTAGTGGAAAAACTTACATGCATGTATTTTTCATTTTGTGTGGAGTATCACTTTAATATCAGACTAGAACCTTGAGATATGAATATCAACATGCAAAGTATTTAAAGATTGATCACGTGTCAGATTCAAAACACTGATTTTTATACATAAAGTGTCATATAATATGAATCATAGATCTTACTTTGTGCATGCCTCTCCTCCTGTTTACCATGTTTATTGTTTAAAATGATGGTCTGGGTAAGATTGTTGTCATTCTCTCCAGGTGGTTTCTCATGGTGGACAATCTTGTGTCTAATGACTGGCTCAATAGTGGGAATTAGTCTGGGCTTGCTGTGCTGCATATATGTGGCTACACTTCATGAAAATGACCTCTGGTTCTCCAATATAAAGGTAAAGTCCAGAGCTTTTTTATGTTCAGTATCCTGAAACAGTGAATATCCAGAGATAACCTTCCATTGTGATTCATTTTCTTTTCAGGCTTTGAAGGATTTTTAGTGTTCTTAAGCTATGCTAATATAAACAACAGCTTAAAAGATCTAGAATCATAATGTTTACTTGTGTTTCTTCAGTGATGGTGTTCTCATCTGTCTCATTTTTCATGCATTTCCTCTTGAAAAGGAATAGTTTTCCATATGTGCTGACTGATTACTTTTCTTTCCCCCTGTGGCGTAACAGTCACATAAACAGTTAGCCAGAGTTTGGGCTGCAGATTGTGTTATGACTTCCAGACCTGAAACAGATAAAACCAGCATGCCAAAAAAGTTATGTCATGTTCAGTTGGATAAATCAGCATGTCCCTGTATCCCAGTACGCTCATTAAAACAATACAGATCAGGAGTATTTTAACCACATCTCCCAATCAGTGCAAGATTTACTGCCGCCGGTTTTGCAATAGGGTTAGTTCAGTTTCTGTATTAATTAATTGTGCAATGCAGTTTGAGAGTGTTTGTGTGTGACTTGCATATTTTGTTGGAACCAATGCCTAGTTTTCATTTAGTGAATCTAACAAAAGCCAAACCTGTGCTGCTTTCAACATCTTGATTATTTTGTTTCTCAGAACATAACGTGTCTCATAAATACTCTGCTTGAAGATGCACCACATTTCATGACACCAGATAAGAGTGCGTTTTTAGAGTGTTGCCAGAGTATTTTTAAACTTGCAATTTCTTTTTTATGCTTTCAGACATATTTAATAATCTAAAGAACATGTGGAATAATTACTGTATCCTGGACTAGCCCCTGCTGCATTTTTCATCTAAGTTAAAGATGTAACATAAAGTGGACCGTGTAAACTAATGGTTTCAAACACAATTTTTTGAGGACTTTCTCGCTAAATACATGCACCAGGTTCAGATTGTTAGTAGAGGGTCTAAGACAAAATGGGTTGCAGATAAGGGACATTGCTGTAAAAGTAACCAAGGGACATAGAGTCCTATTCCAAAAAAAATGCATGTGGAATGGATCGCACAAAAGGTCATCTCAAGTTTAAAATGAAGTCAGAGTGTGACAGCAGTGGAAAAAGGAAGCTCATGCATGCTGTCTGGTATTTTACTGCTTGCTTATGACTCATCTTACTTTTATCTGTACTCTTGCTTTTCTGAACATGACTGGAATGATGGCTGTGAATGGATGACCAGAGTTTCAGTCCCCATGTGTTTCTTTCATTCTCTGGTTAAAAAATGCCTCCATGACTGAGTGAGCATTTGATTGTGCTTTATTTGCAGCCAAATATATCACCTGCTCTGTTTCAGAGGGAGAGCTGTGGGAATGTCCACTGGTTAGCAGCTAATCAAATGTTGCAGCAGAAAGCTCCGTTAGAAGTGCAGACGGATTCCGCATTGTTTTTATAATCATTTCCACTCTTTCAGTTGGAAACAGCAATACATTTCACAGAGTAAATGTTCTCAGCAGGAGCTGGTTTTCCAGTATACTTAGCTTCGTAAATGACGCTATTGCCATTATTTTTTGACAAAGGCATTTGAAGTCCAGTATGTTCCTCCTCTGGAACACCACCCTAAATCAGCAGACAGCTGCACTTCGGATGCTTTTAAATTCATTGTGTGTGAAGTCATGCCCATGTTGGTTATAGCGCCACACAGTCTTAATTTCAAACTGGATGTCGGTCTATTGTTAGTTCAAATAACTGTTTTTACCAACGCTCTTTTTTTTTTCTCTAAATGATGTTCCAAGCGTTTTTTACCCCATATTTTTTATGTTTTTTCCCCTCTAACTACCAAGAGGTCACCAGTTGTGCGGCCCACATGGCTTCCTTCCTGTCTCAGCCCTCTCTCTCTGATCACATGTAAAATGTTCCTCTGGCAGATTGCTGTTTGGTGCCGACCGGAGCTTAGAATGATCTCATGAGGTTTTGTTTTATTGTTTTTATACGTGTGCTATTAAGTTTTTGGGCAAGAAACTTTGGAAAGACCGATAAACAAAAGAGCTTTCGGTCTCAAACAGGGAAAGACAGAGGAACCTACAGGGAAGACGGAGGATAATAATCCTTGAGAATGAAGATTCGTCGAAGGAGGAATAGCGATTTCGATGATAACTCGGGGGCCGCCCAGGATAGACCACCTTTGCTAAACTTTGGGAGAAAAGACAATTTGAGGGATTACAAGAGTGGGCAGAGGGGCACAAAGAGAGTGTACAGCTTTCATGGAATCACATTCCAGGACAAAACTGTTGGGTGGCTGCTGTCATAGCAGCAGGAGTACTGTTGGCATTGGTTATTGGGCTTTTCATGCATGGTGTGTTTATTCTATACATGAAAACCTGCTGTGGTTTTCACAGTTAAAGGTAAGCCGAAGAAGAATCTGTCTCCGCTTTTGTTGCAAGAATGTTGAATGAGAAACAGTGTTAAATGAAGTGAATGTAAATGTAATGTCTTGGCCATTAGGTCATTTTCTTTTCAACCAGTTCTCGTTGTGCAATCTTCCATTGTTATTGTTTTTTCCATTTTTATACTTTTATATCTTAAAATTGCCTCTTGTATTTGAGTTTTTCAGGAAAAAATTATTGTTGAAGCTGTATTATGAAGAACAATAAAATGCGTCTTCTCAAACCAAATTTCATATGACTCTAATCTTTCTGGAGCATATGGATCGTTTTATCTGAAAACCATTTCCACTATAAAACTCCACTATATTTACAACACCGTTTTTTTTTCTTCCTCAAGGCTTTTATTACGAATGAAATCGGTTTATTCTGGTCAGATAGCAGCACTGATTCCTTTCTCAGATGGGAAATGTATTTCATTTTAACACCATTTACTCCAGTTGTGCTTCTTGTCATAGTTCATTTTTACTGAATCTTATCCTCTCTTCTTGCATTTGTAGGAAGTCGAGCGTGAAATCTCCTTCCGGACAGAATGCGGCCTTTATTACTCCTACTACAAACAGATGTTGAAGGCGCCTTCTATACAGCAAGGTACTGAGATCTAATTCACAAGACAGGTTTACTGGTTATAAGATCACTCTTGCGTCATGTCATCTTTCTGATGGAATATTGACGTTAAAATCCTTGTTGTTGTTTTTTTATGTAGAAATAATATTCCTATAGGACAGTGGTTCCCGATCCTGGTCCCGGAGAACCCCAAACACTACACAGATGTTTCCCTAATCGAACACTGGATTTAACTTATCAGCTCATTAGTAAAGACTCCAAGACATCAAAGGTGTGTGTTAGATAAAGCTCGAACACACTGTATGATTTTCATCTGTCCTTGCGAAAGATTGGCATCGTGAAACAATCGTGGTGAATCAGAAATCGTCACGATTGTATCACGATGCCAGTCTTTCGTCTGGGACAGCAGAAAACCATACAGTGTGTCTCGGGCTTAAGAGAAACATCAAAAACATGCAGTTTTGGGAGTTCTCCATGACCAAGATTGGGAACCACCGCTATATGGAAAGTATTATTTCATCACCATCTTTACATGTAAGAAATTTTCAAATATGTAAATGCTTGATTCCATTTGTGTTCTTCCCTTTTAGTTTATTTAGCTCAGTCTAAAATGCCACGTTTCTTGTCTGCCTTCTGTTATCACTTATGTAATCTGAGAGCTATCAAAGGAATGCTTCATTACATAACCATATCAGTGTGACTGGTCTCAGAAAATGGAGGAAATGTACAACTTTGCTCTAAGTGGTCTTTGCTCAATCTAATTGGCCTAACATCCCCATTTGGAATGGATTTGCTTTGTGCTTCTACACTGAAAAACATCACAATTAGCTCATTACCCATTGAGACTGAAGTGGTAAGAACCGCAGCGGTGCCAAAATCTGTTCTCTATACACCACAATTAAGCCTTTGTACTTATAGTAAGTAGAGTAAAAGCATGTTCAGAGCATTGCTTTTCTATTAAGCAATCTTAGAAATTGATTACTGTAAAACGTCACAGCTGTAGTACTATGTGTGATTACTATACAGTAGGTTGAGGTTGTTTCATTTTGGAATCCACTTCCATTATACCATTTAGTGGCAATTCGGCCTGCATTTACAATAATGGAACCCTTTCAAATCAAAGTGCTATTGCCTGCATATGAGCTCTAATTATTATCTAAGCCATACTGCTATACAAATGCAAAATATTGTAACTACACATTTAGTCGAAATACTAGTCTCTTAGACTATGATCTGTCTGTTATGATATGTCTGTGACAAATGGGTTAGGCTCAATTATGTTTCAAAGAAATTTCACTGATTGTGAAACTGATACTAAAATCAGTCAAAATCTATCCAAATAAAATGTTTTATATTTAGTTTTTGTGTAGTTGTGCTTTCTGAGCACAGCATAGTAAACAGAAATAAAAATTATTTTATGTCTAAAGCAGAGGACTGTCACTGCTGCTAAGCAATCAGTCGTTTTGTGTGATGTAGATACCGTTGTCTATAAGGTTAAATAGAAATCAGTGTACACTAGTGTTATTTGTTTTTACTTTATTTTTTATGATTTAACAGGGACACATTAAATTGATCAAAAGTGACAAATAATACTTTTATAATATAATAATATGAAAAAAAACACGTGTTTCTAATACATTTTGTTCTTTTCAATCTTCTATTGATCAAATAATCCGAAAAAAAAATGATCATTGTTTCCACAAAAAATATTAAGCACCACAACTGTTTTCAAAATGTATAATAGAAAATTTTCTAGCGCATTAAATCTGCATATTACTGTAGAATTATATCTGAAGGATCATGTGACAAAAGACTGGTGAAAGAAAAATAAATAAATACGTTTTAAATTGCAATAATATTTCGCAGTATTTCTGATTTCACTGGAGTTTTGGTCAAATAAATTATACAGTAATATTAACCATATTACTGTAGAATTATTTCTGAAGGATCATGTGACAAAAGACTGCAGTAACGACCACTGAAAGAAAAAATAAATAAATAAGTTTTAAATTGCAATAATATTTCGCAATATCTCGCAACCTCCTAAAGAATTAGACAACTTGCTATATTTGAGCAAATCTTGTATAGCTGCAGTACTACAAAAGAACATGATTCATCAAGTTAACCAGTTTAGGTTCATACTAAGTGATAAGAGTCAAAGGGCCAGATTTCCTAGCAACTTGCACCAGTACAAACCATCTTTTGGCATTAAAATAGCACTGTCAGGACTTACTAAAGACGCGTAGTGAAGAATTAGCGCTGAAAAGTTATTTGTGAACACAGTTATCGTTGCACCTGACCTTATTGAATATGCATTTGAAGGAGTTTTCCTTTAAGGTGGAAAATTGATGGGAGTATTAAACTGAATCACACAACAAGATTTACTAACGCTTGCGCTCATCAAATTACTGGTATTTGCCCCATTGTTTAATGCCCCAAAAAAAGCATGTCTTAAACTATTTTGCATCTCTGTCCGAAGAGGACCACCCGCACCTGATCACACGCATTCATGTCCATACCCATCAACGCTGTTTTGGAATTGCGCTCTCTTGCTAATTTGTCCTGTTTAGTAAATCTGGCCCCAAGCCCAAATTTTGACTTTTTGTATAATTACCAAGTTTGTGTGTGTTCTTGTGTTCACAGGTCTTTATGAGCTTATTCATGACAACACTACTGAATCAAAGAGAACAATAAACATCCTACAGCGTATGAACATCTATCAAGAAGTGTTCCTTAGCATTTTGTACAGAATACTTCCCATCCAGGTGTTCAATCACTTCTGTTTTCTTTGTAAAATACATCTCTTGGGCTTTTGCAGAATCAGCTTATTTTTTCCCATCCTGTATGTATGTGTGTGTCTGTTTGTTTTGCAGACCTACTTGGAACCAATTTATTTCTACATCTACACGGTGTTTGCTTTGCAGACAGTGTATGTCATCGCCCTCTTTATCACTAGTTGGTTACTCAGTGACTCCTGGCTGGCAGGAGCACTCAGTGGTGTCTGGTACATTCTCAACAGGTGTGTGTGCACAATCAGTCTCTCATACACCCAAAACTCAACTTTGCAGTCAATCTGGTGTAAATAAATGCTTATTATGATGCAGTGAGCATCTTAATTCAGGTAAGTGCCAAAGCTGATATATCTCTCTAAAATGTGAATTGAAGCTCTCAAGGACAGCACTGAAATGTTCCTCCTGGAGCAGTATTAATGTTTAAGAAACAATAGATTCCCACACCAGACTATTTGTTGAGCTGATTGGGAACCTCAATCAAGCAGCACAATGTTTTGATTGTAGCACAAAGTTTACACATTGCAACTTGCGAATGGCTTATTTATAGTTGTCCCTGCGTTGTAGAAAATACAGTAGCATTGACAAATCACACTTTTACCACTCTTTTCACTTTTTTCTTATGCTTTCTTTTCTGACAGGATACGCTTGTGTTTTTGTGTTTGTTTGATTGCATGCTTGATTTGTGTGCAGAGTGGATTCCACACGTGTGGAGTTTACCATCTCTCTAAGGGAGAACTGGTCAATGCCATTCTTTGCTCTTCAAGTGGCTGCCATTACCTGCTACCTAAGGCCACAGCTAAAACCTATTCACCAGGTAATCTTATATCCTGATCAATTTAGATGTCTATTCTATAAGCATTTTAGATTCAGATTAGTGATGAAAAGTCTGATTATTTTCCATAAACCAGTTCTTTCTGACAGTTTCTGTCAGTGAACCAGTACAAGAAAAAAAAAATTCTACATTTCTTTTACAACGTTACTAAATTAATTATCACTAATATGTAATGCTGTCACCCCGCAGGTGAAAATACATGCTTAAATACTGCAAACATAATACTCTGTAGTAAAATATTCAGTTTGTATATGTTATAATAAGATGTTGTTTAATATAAAGTGTACTATGCATTACATTTTTTTACTTCCCTTTCACCCCCTCATTCAAGTCCTTGGATCACACATGCCCATAAACCTAAGGTTAGACACCATACAGAATAGTTTTTTATGCAGATGAAAACCAGGCTGCGAGGGATAGACTTAGTCTTTCCAATGGCACATGCTCTATAGGTCCTACATCTTGTGCATTTCACAACTCACAACTTTTACAACTGTTTTATTAAGTTTTGTCTACAGAGTATTTTTGTTGTTGTTGTTGATGAAACAATCAGCTGAACAATTTTCATGTCGTTAAACAACAGTATAATCCATTGAACACAATATACTTCTAGCCATCATGGGCCTTGTTTTAATTTCTATCAAAAATTCAATTTCACTATCCTGTCTAAGATCTATAAAAATCATCAGCTCACTCATTAGTTATCTGCAATGCAGACATGTCCAAGTCCGAGACTGTTCTCAGTTCAGCTAGTGTAGTGGTGACTTGGGAAATGTTGCAACCATTTGTTGAATTTGACTCTCAATAATTGTTGTCTCGGTGTCAGTGTACTGTTAACTTGAGAACTGCTGTCACCAGATCAAAAAATGTGCCACTAGTGTCACCAAATGGAAATGGAAAAATATGTTCCTGGACATTCAAGTATTTGGATAAACAGATAACCCTGCCCCAAATTCAAACTATTAGTTAAATCAGTGTTGCTGTGTCAAGCTGGCTGGGATGCTTAAACAGTAAATTCTTAGCCTTGTCCCAAATGGCACACTTTAATTGCACTTGTATTCATCCAGACTTACTGTAGGCTGTAAAAAAAAAGTAGGCTGTCCCGTTTGTCGAAGGTGAGCTCCACTGCAGACTTCTACCCAACAGTCAAATCGGTATTACATCACAAAAGTATGGGCTCTGAGGAAGACTGTGAGAGCTTAGGGTGCCATTTGGGACAGGACCGTTGTGATAGTGCCACAGTGTTTACTGTTTTAGGGAAATTAATCTAAAAATGGCTTACATTGCATTATTTCCATATTAGAATGTGATGGAAGGAATCAGAAAAATGACAAACTTCAGCTTTAAATAAATCCGTTTTGTTTACTCATTAGGCAAATTAATGAAACATGAAAATATGACTAGAAGTACTGAGAAAATACGAGACAGTACGTTGTGATAAATGTCTGACTGCTTGTTGCTTTTGTGAAATAGTTTTATGAAATATGAAACGGAGGTTAGCAATTGCAAGCGCATGTGTGAAATATTTAATCTGCCGAGCACATATTTGTTCTCTCAGTATGTTCTCTCAGCATAAACTCTTAATTGCTTTCCTGACATATGATATATACATTCTCATTGTATGAGCTCTGAAGAAAGAGCAAGGGTTTTGTATGTTTGGTGATTAGAATTGAACATAGTTTTGCATTTGTGTGCTTTTTCCTCAGAGGGTGGTGCTGTGGCTGGTGTTCGTCTCCACTTTCTGCTTCTGTTTGACATGGCAATTCAATCAGTTTGTCCTGCTGGTGCAGGCCCTTATAATCTTTACTCTGGATTGCCTGGACTTCTTCACAGCGGAACAGGTAACACTCAAAGACACAGTTTAGAGACTTTCCTCATTTTGAAGTTCATGTGAGGTTGGATATTAATTTCTTTCTCCCTGTAGGTGGTTTCTCTGTACCTGATCCAGGTATCGAGTCTGTTATTAGTGTGGTTACTGCAGTTCTGCAATTCTATGATTCTGGGCTCTCTGGTGCTCAGCTTCATTGTGTCTGCCCTCTTCGTCAAACACTTCCAGGTCAGTGTACATCTCAGTACACAAATAGTCTCGAAAGTATTTTGCCAGATCTTAGAATGACATTAAGCAGATCTCTTTGTAACGTTTATGGTTTAGACTGTACTGAATATATTAATATGCTCCTTAAAGATGATCAAATGTTTGTTCACAAATCTGATTCAAGTAAACCCAATGCTTTCCACATGATCCCAGTGATGAGCTGTATATGTTTTAGCTGGGATGTGAGCTCTAGTATTGTTTTCTGAATTACCAAACAGAATTAAACAAAACAAAATAATCTAAAGCCCTATTTAGGCAGATAAGGTTTATCAATTTTAACAGCTTTGGGCAGTAACTCATAGCATTTTGTTGTTTAAAAGATGCATCATGTAGGAGTTACAACTAGTTTAAATATATTTAATTATTTAATGTTGTTTTTTCATTAATGACATGTGTTGCCCATGTAAAAGAAACAAAGACAGAACTGGTTTCAAATTGTTAAATTTTTGTGGTGTTTTTTTAGATAAAATTGCTTTTCCAGAACCAACCATTCAACAAACAAACAAATAATTGTATTTATTTTATATATATTTTTTAAATGCAGAATGACTGGATTGCTCCGTTTTTACAGGCTCACTGATTTAATTTATCCTAATAATCAGATATACTCATTTTTAATATTTCCTGTATAATGAACTAAATAAATGATGTATTGGGTCAGTTCCATGTGATGGCAGTGTCTAAATACAGTAGGCACACTCATCCCTATGAACTGAAAACAATTACAAGACATTTGCTGAAAACCCATCCATCCGTTTTAGTCTACAAAATGTTTACCTGAGGCACTTCATCACTTTTGTTTTCGTGCCCGAACCTTATCAGCTAACACCCAGTTCTATTTAGATTGAAAACTGAGGCTAAGAATATAGTCATAGTTTACATATTAATGCCTGCTGTGTGTGTGTGTATGGCTTTCAGACGGGACTAAAGACGGGCGGCTTTGTCATACGAGTAGGAAAACTGGCTCTTCACACACTCCTAGTCCTCACACTAACTTTCACCATCAATTATTCAGCCAAGGTGAGCTATGAATCGTGTTCTACATCGCCCGCTCTGTCATTAATGATAAAATAGAGCTTCTCTACCATCTCCTCCTGAGACACTAGCTTTGCTTTCACTCTCATTGTCTTTCTTCATATCTCACTCTCATAAAAACCCGCATCCCGATCTCATGAGACACTTACATGAATGATTTCATCCTTCACTCTCTCCATTTTAATTGACAGAAAATACTCCAGCTGAAATCAGACGAGCACATCTTTAAGTTCATAAAGGCCAAGTTTGGCTTCGGGGCAACGAGGTAAGTCTTTGGTCATCACTCATGGTGCTATATCTAAGCCTTTTATCATCAGTCAAATGCCATATCGTGGTGTCTTATTCAGAAGTGAGATCTACTCGGAGACTAGAGCGAGCCATTAATCCGCTGTGATTAAATGCGTCCAGCTCTGGTGGAAAAATAACATCTGGCACACAATATAATCCACTCATCCACTAGATATTTATGAAGCCATTTCAGTTGATCAGATGAATTGCTGCTCCCAATAATCTGTATAATGTATATCCTGCTGCCCGCACTCCCTCCCTGCCTCTTTCTTTCAGAGACTTTGATGCCAGTCTCTATCTGTGCGAAGAGGCTTTTGGCGTGTTGCCATTGGATACATTTGAGCGGTTGGCTGGCACAGTGCTGCTCTATCCATATCTGTGCACCCTCAGTGTGCTCTTCATCTTGCTGCTGCTGGTGGCGCTCTCTAATCTCAGGTAAAACCACTGCATCCCTTGCTCTCTGTAGGAAATGCTACGCGTTAACGAGAGGTGTATCTGGGTATTTAAATATTCTCATAATGTTCATTTTTCTAATTAGAGCACAAAAATAGGCTGAAAAATGACCAACTGAGCAGTGATTATAGCTTCATAACCACCTTGTACACCATAATTTAGAGTTATTATTCTTTATTAGATGTGCTACATAATAATTGGACACTAGATGTATTTTTTCCATTAGGGCTTTTAAATGTGTTTTATTATGTTCAGTTCAAAGCAGATTTTCTCTAGCTTTAAGGGCTGCTCTGGCCCTCTTTTTTGTTCTCTTTTCTTATCAGAATCACAGGAGCTTATAAACACCCAGAGGCTTTGCACCACACACACACACACACACACACACACAAACACTAGTCAGATAGGCTGTTAGCATTCAGGGTCTGACCCAACTAAAACAGCCTAAGCATTTTTCAAATTTTCAAAAGCTTACTTCACAGGTTCAAGAAGAGTGATCATTTATGTGAAAATCAGAGATGAAGAGTATAAGTGTGATTTAATGGCTTGAACTTGTATTTATTATTATTTTTTACTATTATTATTACAATGTTTGATTAATCAGTTATCAGAGAATGATAAAAAGAGAGGAATTGCGAAGGAATTTTTCCTTTGGAGTATTAAATCTTCAGTGAAACATAGATTCAAGATGTATGCATTATATGTTTTCTCACTCATAGTTAGAAAAGCATTAAAGGGTCATCATGGGGGCATTTGCTTCTTATAGCCTGGGGGTCAGGGGGGCATTTGCCTGCCTTTTCTGTATAACCATTAATCGGTAAACAAACTGGTATCCCTCCCTGTAGGGAGGGCAGAAAGGAGGCCCTTGAAGGGGAACTATAAAACAGACCGGCACTGCCTTTCCTTATCTTTTTCCTCACTGACTCGCTCATGTGTATTAGTGACGAGAGATCTCTCTTGCAGGAGAATAAATACTTTTATTACCATAATTTGGACTCAGAGTTGTCTCTTACTCAGTGATGATGTTTGTATGAAAGAAATTGCCACAACACCCTTCTATACTATAAGAAAAAAAAAAAAAAACACGCTTGCACTATAAATAATACATCTGATATTATGTGAGGTAGAGTTCTTTACTTTTTCCCTCTTGTTTGATTCCTAATTCTTCATCCCAGCACGAATGGGTCAGGCCAAGCGATCAGGGAGAAAGAGGACAGGACCTTTAGGATGCGTCCGGACGTTGCTTACAATCTCTTGCACACGGTCTTCTTTGGCCTGCTCGCCTTTTCCACTATGAGGTAAACAAGTTGTAAATTGGAAAGTTTTGTTGCTTTCATACCACGTATCTCTTTCCCTCCATGCAAATATTTTCCTTCTGTTTTTTCCTCGCTCTGCCGTCTGTAATTTCATTCCCTGCTGCTGCTGTGATCTCAATTTCAACCTCTTTTCTGCTTCCAGTTTCATTTCCTGTCCTCCGCAGGGCTTATGATTTGTGATCTTCTTCATCTTATTAGTCCGTATTCCAAGCTGATGGTTCATTTGAGATTTTAATGATGAATGAATTATGGTAGAACATTGCAATATCACTTCATGAAGTTTAGTTTGGTGTCAGAATAGTAATTGAGTTGAAAATGAATGCTGTTCGAGTCTTTCTTTGCTGTGTGTTGTCTGAGCTTTATGATAAAATAGAAAGCACCAATAGATTTCTATCTTTGCTGCTGGCAGGATGAAATATTTGTGGACCGGCCACATGTGTGCTTTCACTGCCTTTGGGGTGTGTGGTAAGGAGGTGTGGTCGTTGTATCTGAGGGTCCTTCACTGCAACACTAAAACTGGTGAGTGACTGAGATCTATCACACAAACATATTTACTTTTAGTCATTTAGCAGACACACGTTGTAAATGAGAGATAATGACAATAGCGTGTAAAATCTTAGGAAATTTCAGTAAAATCAGCAATTAAATATTATTAAAATTTAAAATAACTTTTCTATTTTAATATGTTATGTAATTTATTTATGTGCTGACAGCCATTACAACAGTGTCACAAGATCCTTCAGAATTCATTCATGCTGATTTGATCCTCAAGTAAAAATGTATAATTATTATCAATACTACTTATTTGAGTTTAATGTTCTAAAGCATTTATTTGAAACATAAGTATTGTGTAATAGAAATGTCTGTACTGGTACTTTTGGTCACTTTAATGTGTCCTTGCTGAATAAAAGTTTTTCTATAAGAAAGTATTTCACAAAACCTTTGCATGCTCACATAAACGCACTGTACAGGAGAACGGTCTAAGCTGAAGAAAACGAGAAATTAGACAATATTTCAGGATATATATTCTGAAGAAATAATGAAAAACAATGTTTTCCAGTGAAACTTGTCTCGTGTTAAGAGTGTGTTGTGTAATGTGAGAGGAACACATGAATAATTTACATTTCATATAAAAGTCACTTACTAATGCACAGTCCAACTCCAAGTCTTATCTCCCTGCATATTATTCACATTCTCATAAAGTTTTCATAAATCAAAACATATTTGCCTCCCAGCAACTATTACATGACTATGTTGCCGAATCACCAACATAAGTGCAAATATATGCAATCTTTGTTTTAGTTTTTTACATTTTTGTATGTAATGTTTACTGATTATTTTTCTTGTGCACTTTTATATGTTCATGTAACATAAATGTATTTGGTAGATGTAGGATATAATAGAGTTTGCCCTGCTCTCCCAAGTACTCAGTGCAAGCAATAGCAAAACAACACGGGTGCAATAATAGAATTCAGTACGTATAGAAGCCCACAACAGATGGTTATCACATATCACTATATAAAAGTGTAATCTTGAATATATAATGTTTAATGTTATGAATTTCAGTGAGGTGTGGTTTTCTTTCTTCTGCATACATGTGCCCATGTGCACACAGCTGAACTCTTCATTTCCCCACTAGGTGGCAATGTAGTTACAGCCCTTGATCCTAAACAATTACATCCTGTTTCTTCCCATTTATATGGTTATTTATCCATTTATGTTATTAATCTGTTTCCACAGATGAGACTGATCAGATACTCTGTTCCTATTGTAATACTGGCGCTTCTTTATTACAAGGTAAGACACTTTCAACTATGCGGTCATGTATCTATTTTGCATATATTGCTAAGCTGCCTGGGTGCAGGAATCCTAGTGCATGAAAATGGAATTTGTATCACACTGTGTTTGTTATTTAGGAGAGTTCTGATTCCACAATGCGTATTATTTTCTCTCTGTTAACACAGCAGTAGGAATGAGCAATCAGATATAAATGTGTATGTTTGTGTATTTGGATCCTTGTTGAACATTGATTATTGTGAGTCATTCCCATTACAGCATTCTCACTCTCCTTCCATTTCAATCGCTGTCTTTCTGTTGACAGTTCTGGTCCAGACTGATGGAGGAGATTTCTGAGCTGAGAGAGTTTTATGACCCAGACACTGTGGAGCTAATGGAGTGGATCAGGTAAAGCAGCTGTAATCTTCCTCTTACACGCTACAAGCAAACACTCGCAGACACCATCAGACCAGAGGTCCGCAACCTTAGGCACGAAATCCACCGATGGCACTATGAAGGGTACACATAGGCAACGATAAAAGCGTGAGATTAATATTATATGTTTTTTTAATGTACTTTTTTAGAAGTGTTGAAGTCCCTCACATCTGCATGCCGAACTTCTTTTGCAGTAATCCATCCTTATCATCACACAATCTGTTTTTATTTAGCTATACGCTGTATGGACTGTGATGGAGTTGGGTTGAGTCTTTTCTTTTCTGCTCACAGAATAATTAGTTTAATTGAGAAGATGCTCCCGCTAGCAGCATTTTATAATAAGTGCTACAAACACATACCAATGAATCAGTCTGGCATACACGGTTTTTAACAGAATAGTTCACCCATAAAATGAAAAATAGCTGAAAATGTACTCACTAGGGTTGTAACGGTGAGGACATTTTCCCACCGGTTAATCGACGTGTTGTCACACCGGTTATACCGGTATCACCGTGGTGGAGGTCGTTTGAGTTTTCCCTCTTTTCCTCGCTTTCCTTTGGTTTTAAATACCCTGTAAGCGCCGTGAGCGTTTTACTTTACTTTCATATCAGTGGAAATTCGGCGTCAAGCAGTTGGTTGGTTTTAGTTATCTTTAGTTTTCCCTCTTTCCCTAACTTTCCTTTGCTTAAATAGCTTATAAAAGCACCGTGCGCATTTTACCTTCACTTTGAAGAAATTCAATTCAAGCAACAACAAAATACAACGTAGATCATCAAACTTTTATTAACAAAACAAATAAAAATACACCTGCTATATGCCTAATATAAAATTACAAATAACGTACACAAAGTTTAAATATACAAAACTAAAAATCAGTTAAGAATGAGTAACAAACAATTATGAAACGAAGAACGTTTACTTGCAATAATGAATAAGAAAGTTTGCAGGAACACCTTGATGTAAAATAATGGGAAAAGATCACACTGTTTAAATAAAATAAAAATCAGCAAATACTGTGGAACCAAATAAATGAGAAACAAATGTTTTTTTTTATATATATATAATCACTTAGATCAGGGATGCCCAATAGATCAATCGCGAAGTCAATGCTGGAAGATCGCGGGGGCGAGAGATAAAACTCAAATATAATATATTCACTAATATTATGACTTGCATATTAAGTAATGTAAAAAATATATAGCCTATAAATAAATAACAGAACCATCTCGCTACGTATTCTGTGTTTCAGAGCAGCACGTTTCTCATCGTGTGTAATACAGACTGAACGGTGGCTCAAAACCGCTGTATAATCATGATACGCAAACTACAGCTCTCGGCTGGATAAAAGAAGCCAGTGTCACAATAGTAGCCTAAAGTTTTGATGGACATCTATTGTAATCAAGGTAAAGATGATTACAGTGACATATAGGATCGTAGCATTAGGCGCGCGTTGTGTCCGTTATAAATGATGCGCAAACAAACTGTGTATGTGCGCTCTCGGCTCACTCATATTTCTGCTTGAATACAGCTCAGTATATTCACATAGTTGAATACAGCGAGTATTTTAGAACAGATGCTCGCGTGTGTTGGAGAAGTTTGTGAGGATCAGTGGTGTTTATGTGCATACGGGCATCAGATGCTCCAAACAGCTTGTTCTTACAGAGAAACTACTGATGGCATCGTGAATAGTAAATAATAATACAACATTATTTTATTTGTATTATTAAATTAATGCAATATATAAAGATACATCCCAACAAGCCTTTTTAATTAATTATTTAATATGTATTTTTATAATTTATTTACTTTTTACTTGGTAGATCTCGATGAGTTTCTCGTTTGAAAAGTAGATCCGCAAACAAAAGTGTGTGCACACTTGACTTAGATTAATGGCAGACTCAGAAGTCAACAGGCTTAAAACGGGAGCTTTTACATTTCGTTTTGAAACACTTCCGCCATCGTCTTGTCTGTCTCACCTCACTCTTCCTGTCAGTCATCTCTCTTCACGTGACAGAGAGAAAAAGTTATACAAAAAATGTAATCCTTATTTGTATTCGTCTTGTCAGGATACAATTTGTTTTGGCTAACATTCAGCCTACAACACAATAGGAAAAAAATGTAGGTTTAGCCTAATATCTATTTTATTAGTCTTGTCAAATTACTAAATTCATTTGACATCTTGCTGTTAACACAGTGAAAAGTGCAGTAGAGAAAAATGAATACATTCGACAGTTTGTCATTTAAAATGATAGGATAAGCATAATGCAAAAAAAGACAAAAAGGAAAGACGAGTTGAACGGTCTTCAAGGACATCGCATCCACACTTGCTCCATCATTATTCTGCTCTGTCACTCATCGCAACCTGCTTGTTCTGTCAGAGCCGTATATTATATCTTCTAGCCTGCTCTGAGCATCGCTGCACATGCTGTGCTCAGACCCCGCAAATAAAACGAAGCACTGGTTCACGCATGCAGCACGCGCATATCGGTCCGAGTGCAGGCTGTACCGGTGCTCGATGAGAATAAAGCGCAGATATATGCTGTTCTGAAAGGACATCAGGAACGGGATATTGTTAGCCCACCTGCTCCCGTTCAAATTGCACCAGAGTTACCGACCGTTACCGTGTTGTATTCGGGAAATTTATCCCGCGGCGCAAGAAATCTGATCAGGACAGCCGCGGCAATGAAGACCTAGACTGCTGTAATGCATGACTCTCCTTCGTTCGGTGCGCTGCATTGAGCAGTTGCATTTGGTTTTAATTGTAGTGTCCTCTAGCTGAACAAAATAATTTATATTACTATAAAAAAAATCTAAACGACATTGGGGGACGGTGCCGCGGTGGGCAAGTGACGTAACGGTGTTGCGGCTTAACACCGGTATCACCGCAAACACTGTCTATGACGGCAAGCCTAGTACTCACCCTCAGGTCATCCAAGACATAAATGAGTTTTCTTTCTTTATCAGAACATATTTAGATAAATGTAACATTGCGTCACTCACCAATGGATCCTCTGCAGTGAATGGGCGCTGTTAAAATGAAAGTTTAAATAGCTGATGAAAGTATCACAATAGTCCACAAGCAATTGACCTGACTTCAGTCTGTCAATTAACATATTGTGAAGCAAATGCTCAATATTGCTTTCTCCAGTGAAAAAGCTGTCTTGTTTGAATCAGGAGAGAAATATATACAGTTCTGCTTAAAAGTTTGTGAATGTTATAATGTTCTATATTTCTGCATAAATATGACCCAGAACATAATCAGATTTCGCACAAGTCCTGAAAGTAGACAAAGAGAATCCAATCAGACAAATGAGACAACAATATTTTCTTTGTCATTTATTTTGCATATATACATATGTATTTACTTAGTCTTTGCCTTTCCAAAACATTAACTTTGTTCTTCTTGAACTGTTCTTTGGTAAAAAAAACTTGTATGTTTGGGGTTGTTGTCTTACTGCATGACCCACTTTCTCTTGAGTGAACTGAGCTTCATTGATAGATGTCCTGACATTTTCCAAAACAGGCCCAAACCATGAAACTACCACCACACGTATCATAGATGCCGGGATATATTTCTTATGCTGGAATGCAGTGTTTTCTTCCCTTCCAGCATATCGCTTCTCATTTAAACCAAAAAGTTCTATTTTGGTCTCATCCGTCCACAAGATATTTCTTCAACAGTCCTCTGACTTCCTCTATTTGTACACAATGTGTCTGACTGTGGATTGGTGAGGTCCAAACACTTTAGATATGGTTTTGTATCCTTTTCCAGCCGATGAGCAACAGCAAGACTTTTTCTGAGGTCCTCAGAGATCTCCATTGTTTGTGCCATGACACGCTTCCACAAACATGATCAAACTTTGATAGATCCCTGTTCTCTAAATAAAGCAAGGCATGCACTGATGCCCATTGATTGAAAACACCTCTGAACAGATGGACACTGATTTTACCTTCAAATTCACTGCTAATCCTAGAGATGCACATACTTTAGCTACTCACATGCAATATTGAATCATTTTCTTGAATAATAAATGGAAAAGAAAATATTAGTGTAATTTGTTTGATTGGGTTCTCTTTGTCTGCTTTCAGAACTTCAGATGTTTTGGTAATTTATGCAGAAGTATAGAAAATTCTAAAGGGCTCACAAACTTTCACGCAGCACTGTATATATATATAGACAGACATATTGTGGATTTTGAGGAGAATGGGAATGGACTTTTTTGTTGGAGTAAATGTTGTTGTTGATTATAGAAACATTTAGTCTAGAAGTGGTGCTTTAAAGCTAAAATGAATTAACCTTCATTAATGGATTTGTTATTTACAACCACACATACGTCATTAATTGATGACTTGGAGTTGTGTGGATTACTTTTAGAGTTTTGTGATGTTTTAACAGCTGTTTGAACTCTCGTTCTCACGGCACCCATTCAGTACAGAGGATCCACTGGTGTGCAAGTGATATAATACTACATTTCTACAAATCTGTTCTGATGAAGAAACAAGCTCATCTGCATCTTGGATGGCCTGAGGGGAGTAAGCACATTTTATTTTTTAGACTCATTTTGAACTATTCCTTCAACGTTTTACACAAAACTTGACACTTAACTAAATGATGTCTTTTAACACCTTAACGCACAACTCCAAGAAAATTACAAGCACAACAAGATCCTGCACACAATGTGGTAAATGGTAAAAACAAAAACATTGAGGCATTGCTTTGCATAATTTATTCATGATGCCGTGATATGCCGTGCATGCTGGGAAACAAAATCTTGCATTCGGCACATTCAAAATCACAATATATTTCATTTTGTAGGAGCTGAAATGTAAAACAGTCACTTAACGTCCATTAAATAGCCAAATTCTTGATCAGACTAATATAACATGTCTTTCCCCTTGCTCTTTCTTTCACTCCATTACAAACTGTGAAGGATATAAATAAAAAGCTGTTTGAATACTCTATTCATTGGATGAGATTTACAACCGTAAGGCAGAAGTTACTTGTGTTTGGGACTGGGCCAGTTTAAGGTGGACGTCATGAATTAGGCATTAGGAGCTGGAGAGACTCCAGTGGTTGGCAACAGAGGGTTTCATCGATGACACCGTTCTCACTGCACGCGGGGAAAAAAGGCTTGCTCATAGTCAAGTTTATATGTGTGATTGTGTGAGAAAGAGTGAGAATTTTGTGCTGCAGTGACACAGGTGATCTCTCTCTGAAGAAAATGCGATTTGTGTCAGGGATTAGTGGGTGAATTTCCTTGGCTGACGCTGCAGCATTAAGCCGCTTCCACACGCTAATTAACCATCAGATGAAAGAGTTAATCGGGGATCACTTCACACTTCTGTCTGTGCTTGGCTTGCCAAAGCCTGCACTGTTTTAAATGTAGATTACCAGCCTAGAAGGGAGTATGAGCATGAAAAGCGTATTGAGGAGAGTGGCAGTATCAGCCTCCTCTAACCATGATTGGAACTTACTGCATAATAAACCACATACTGTGGCACAATGTAAAGAGGGAGGCGTGAACAACTACAACTGTGAAAGTATCCCTGTCAAGCAATATTTGATTTATCTTGAGCTAAAAGCAACACACTACACACTGAATTAGATTTTACAGTGAGTGCGTGAAAGTACATTTTTCCACTTTTCTGGTTTTGTTTGACAGCTGTTTAGTAGAGTGACAGGTACTGCTTCAAAACCTAGTGAGCTGCCTTGCTGTTTACTACCCATATAGGCAGCATCCTCATGAGTGATTGATTTGGAATGTTGTACACAGGCAGCGACTCTGTGTTATTATAATGCTCCTTACATGAAGGACACAGAAGGCTTGACTCTAAGGAGGTCTGTAATAGCCGGGAAAGTGATTTGTTAGCATTCTCATTCATCTCAATGTCCGTAATTATGCAATTTAAAATCTACTATTTTTGCTCTTGGCATAGTCTTAAGGATTATGAGTATTGTATGCAAAATGAAGAAGCATATATACCATTACTTAACAGCCTCAGAGCTCATGAGAGTTGAGACTAATCTATTTCACTATGGAGGAAATGAATGGGATATAATTACCTAATCTAGAACCCGACTGTTGTGCCCTACCCTGGCTTTAACATGTAGCAATATTTTCACATATAAAATTATATAAAAATATACATGACACTCATTTAAATAGCAATATTTAATTAATTTAATATTTTATTATTATTTGAAGCTGAATTATAGTTTTTTCTGCCATCTTGGATGGATTTTTGTTTCCTTACAGTCTCCATGAAATGAAAATTGCTATCATATTTTATTCTCTATTGTGATAGTTGTAAGTGAAATGGCTTCTTGAATAAAAATAAAAAAGATTGTAGGGTGGGACTTAATTTGTCCTTCTGGAATTGATTGGATCATTGTTCTTCGCTAATTGCTGTGATCTCATGTGAGCGACAGATTACTGAAGAGGAGGCTTTATAGCCCAGGGATGTAATTATGATTTCACTCATAGTTGGAGTCAAATAATTGCCATTGAACACAGAAACATCTTTCCTAGCTGGACAAAACTAACTTTCCTTTACCAAAATGGGGGCTGTGCCATCTATGTACTGTTCATATTATAAAGCCCAAAGTATACTTCAGTTTTGATGTGAATGCTAGTTTATGTGTACTGAGTGCATAACCTTTCTAAATATGTTCCATTTGATACCATGCTTGAATCAATGTTCAAGGAAAGTCAGTTCACCTGGCAGCTGTGTTGGACATACATCAAGACCAGCTTGCATCTATTTGAATGGGGAAATACTGAATTCCCCAAACTGCTTGCCAAATAACATTTAAACAGTAAATCTGACATGAACCATCTTATGTGTTGATCATGATGTGTTGTTTCTTATTCTCAAGCACTATTAAAAAGCATAGATTCCAGATTGGTCCAGCCAATGTACACATGTCTGTGGGAACCAGAACAAAAATTAAAGGTCCTGTGTGAGCTTAACGCAATACGCATGCCTAACAATATGCGCAAAACCCAAGTAAACTTTGTTGACTGGTGTCTAGTTATGTCATGTCATATGCTGTTTTTCAGATGCTTTGTCAAATGAAAAATAGTCCAAAACAGTACACTCTGTTCCATAGCATTGTGCAAGAATGTGACTTGAGAAAACATATCCCATGAGAAAGAGGTTGGGAACTTCTGGGCTAGTTCATAGCACAAACCACCCATGTGAATGCCAACATAATTGCTAACTAACAGTTTAGAAACTACAATCTCTGCAGATCCGCTTAGAAGGCTTTTGGGGAGGGTGTCATGTGTTTGTGTCTTCTCTTCATGACTGATCAGTGGCCTTTCAGTAGAACCGCATCTGTCCCGTAGATGGAAGCGAGTCCTTTGTCGCAGTTTTGAGACTGTCATCACAGTCTGCCTTATCATTGTGAACATCTCCCTGCCATGTAATTAATTTTCTCTCTTTTGTTTTGTAGTTTTCTACTGTGAACTCTTTTGTTATAGCCCCCATAAAGGAGTTATTTCTGAATGTTGCCTTGTTTTGAAATAATGAAGATAAATTAGTCTTTTGTTTTCTCTGAAGGAAAAACTTTCTCGCCTATCCGAGCACAAGTAATTTGTGTTCCCCATCTGAACAAAGATGCATTTTCCTCCTGCGGTTTTCTCTGATTTTCTTTCTTTCCTTCGTGTTTTCAACGTCTTCGCTCTCACTTCCACTCTAATTGTCACTCTAGCCACATTCCTCTTCTTTCCAGTTTAATTTGATCAAATTAGTTGCTTTTGCTGCTGCTGCTGGAGACGTCTCGATGGAGATGCTGTTGGGTATGTCTCAGTGGAGATATTTCACTAACACAGGGCTAATAGCCATGCTCACAGATGCTAGCCTTGTTTTGAACTCCAGCAGAATATCACTAATTCACAATCACCCCAATATGCACACTCCATACACAAATGAAAGGTTAGCTGACACCATTTCACACTTGACATTATTTTTGTTTTTCTACTGAGAATTGTACATTTTGTAATTCGCATTAATTGCCACTTTGTGAAATCTTACAAGAAGTTTCCGACATGTAATCGCTTGAATTACTGTTCTTTTAATAACATTTCTGTGACTTAGTTACAAATAGGTTTACTGGTCCCAAATTAATTCTTTAAAGGGGTCATATAATGCCCATTTTCCACAAGCTGATACTATTTAGGGTCTTAATGAAAAGTCTGTGACTTCATTTGGTTAATTTTTCATTGGTAGTGTAAAAAACAAATTTTTAGCCTGTTAAAGACTAGCTGTATTATGTCATTCTCCTTTAAATGAGAAAGAGCTCTGCTGACTCCGCCCCTCTCTTCCGAGCTGCTCTGTTTACTTTAGCAGCATTCATTCTGAAACTTGCTAATTAGCGCATTATTAGGAAAGGCGGATTGCAAAGATTAATTTAAAATAAAAACTTGTGCTCAATTCTTCTGTATGTGAGGCTGGATCACGAATGATTCGCGCGAACATACTGTAGATGCATTTAGGTAGATCGAGGGCGCATTCCCTTCAAAACCAAACATAATCCTCTTCATCGCTCAGATGACGGGAGTAAATGACTACTGCTATGTTCATTATTACATCCAACAACAAAACACCTCAATCGCTTAGGAGTCATTCTTGTCTACATCTGCTCCGGCGGTGAAACAACTGATGACAGCTCACTCAGGGCGGGTCTGAGGTAAGACACCAGTGCAGTCTGTGCTGGAACGCTACCTGTCAATCAAACTATCGTGGGAGGGGCCTCCGTCCGTGTGATGTCACATGGACAGCCGGCTTGATTTGGAAAAGGGGTAAAGATTTTAGTAGTTTAAAATAAAAACACTAGGTGGGTTTGTATCATTATAGGGTGGTTGTGTACACATTTCAGTTCAAACAACTTGTAAAAGTGCATGTAGCATTATATAACCCCTTACAGTGATTTCTGAAACCTACGGAGTGAAATTTCATTTTACTTGAGTTCCTTTGGCATACCGATCAATCATTGGCATTTTAAGTTGAATCTTTGCCCGATCAATCCGTCTATCCTCACTCTGTGAACCCCCCTCAGTCAAATGCTCCCTGATACATGCCTTCCTCTCCTTCTCTCTCTCTCTCTCTTTGATACACAGGATTAAGGTCCACACAACTTGAGAGCACTCACAGATCCATTGCTGATTTAGCTTTATCTCCACACTGGCCAGTCTGTTTGTGTGTGTGATGCATTGCATCTCATTGTCTGCTGCTCTGCCATCTGAAGGACATTTAAGTGAGGCTATCCACCTTATTTTTAACGTAAGAGCAAGTGGGGCCATTTGTAACTTGTGCGAGGCTTCTGGAGTCTTCTGCTTTCAATTATTTTTAGCTATACAAAATAGGCTGTTATGCTGCTGGATATTGCAAACTGCTATTTCTTATCATATTAGTTTTAATGTATTGTCGTAATTATAAACACACTGGTTTGAAGCGCAAATAGTTTTACTGTTTACTGCACTTGTGCTATTCTTCTGGTTATTTACCAATGGTTCAGAACAATTCTGGTTATTTGCTAATGAATCAGAATTCTCACATATTCAAAGAAAATTGCTTGCATAGTGAACATATGTACTCTTCTCCTGCATCAGTTTACCTTGGACAGAATTGCCTTTTAAGACAAAAACTATTTCTCATATCTCGTCTTATTCCTTTGTTTTCTGGAATTTGGTCAATGACATGTTTGTCTGAATCTATTAATTTGTTAAAAATACATGATGAAAATTTTTTACTTCATACATGCATAAAATGATTTTAATACAGTATATATTTCAGCCTATTCTTATGCTTATATAAAGCCAACATAAATACAGAGGCTACATGTTAGAAGCACTTGGCAAAAGCATTTTAAGCTAGATTTAAAAAATATATTTATCCTCGTCTTTAGTTCTCATGCTCTTATTTGTCATTGACCCTTTCATCTGCCTTTCTATCCATCGCCTGCCTCTCTATTCACTCTTGAAGTGTTGACTGACTGGGTTTTTTTCATGTCATTCAGAACCATTTTTTTTTTGCCATCAGACCATTTGACAAATTGTCACTGTGCAGAATGTATCATCCAGAGGACTCATCAGTCTGAACAGCAGATACCAGACATTTTTAATGAGTGATAATTTAGACAGTTATGTCTGAGTATATCATTATTGTGGCCTTGAGAGTTTGTACAGTAGTACTGGTACACAGGCAGTGATTTAAGCCAATGACATTGAGATATATCAAGGCACATGACTGACATGTCCAACCATGCTATCAATATCAGTCTTTGAACCGATTAAGTGCTTAACAAACAACGACGGCCCAACTTGCACTGATTTATCTTCATTTATAAAAGTGTATCAACATCAATCTAATGTGAGGTCATTAATTTTGTTCACTAAATTCAAAATGCATTTCTGTCTAAGGAGATGTACTGCATATGACTATAAAGATATGGCTGCTCAGGCCACCCTCTGTGTCCCTCTCTTTGGAATATTAATGATGTTAATCAATTTTTATAATGTCAGCAGGGTGCAGGCTAACATAAGCTGACATTTACATAAGAGAATATAAATCTGAAATTAAATGTAAATCTGGTTGAGGCCAGTGTAGTCCCATGTCAATATGGAGTAATTACATAGAGACCCCCCAAAAGCAGAAAATGATGCACTGTTGGCAAGGTCAAAGGTCAGTCTGTTCGGAAATTCCACAGTTAATAGACATTACACCAGTGTACTGTAGATTTAAGACCAGATGAGCTGGAAGAACATAGTCACTGTTGCACAATGTTCAGTTCACTCTAAGAGGATTTAATGAAGTCAAGTACAAAGATACCATTCAAACATTCATTCAGTATTTAGTAGAGTAGACAGACTCTGGGCTATCAAGATTCTATGTACAATCATTCTTAAATCCTACATGGATATTATAGTGGCTAGGAAGAATATAAAAGCAATGCAAACTTCCATATTGTTTACTCTTTACAATCTTTAATCTTAAAGTATATATTTTGTGCATGTATTGCTTTTTCGCATTTCGGCAATGAACTTATTGAACTCGCCATTCAGATCCATAAAATACATGCTGTCATGGATGTCAAATAGCAGGAAACCATTTGTCTTTTTATCACCATTCATGGGAAATCATATAGAAGTTAAGGCTGTTTGGAAGCATTACTGGTCATGAATTGTGCGTTTGAAATCAATAATAATTCTGCTGTACTGCCGCTGTCATTGATGAAGGATAAGACTGAAGTTTATTTACTTTTATTGAAGCCTTTTGCTGTGTGAACACAGAAGTGTGAAAAAAATATATTAGGGAGAGGAAGGCGAAGGAGATCATTTGTCTCTGATGACATCTGTGCTACTGTTGTTGACCATGTGCTTCTCTGTGGACAATATTTAATAGAAGTTAGTCTGAGTGGAAAATCTGTCGTCCGGTAATAGAAGTGGCTTGTGAGAACATTACTTCGGAGTCTTGCCAGAAGTGTATTAGGCACATTATGATTAATTTGTTTTGCTAGTTAATCGGCACCGATTGCTGATTACTGAAACAATCGGTTATCGACAAAAATCCATAGTTATAGTTATAGCTGAAGGTCTGCTGTCATTATACAGAACCAAAACGGCCTCTAGAGGCGGAGTCACTGACAACTCGTACTGTTTGTTTTGACACTTGTTTTCATATCATTATAAAGCCATTAATGTGTTGCATTAGCGGAGAAAAGCCATGTTTTTGCAAGGATGAGAGGTAGCACCTAGAGCGGTTAAAACTATGTGGGGGAAAAACTAAAGTTGCATATTTAAAGCTAATGATGTGAGAAAGCAAATGTATTTGTTCTTGCAGCCGACGCAAACACAAACCAATCAGAAACACATACTATTTCAGCTTTACTGTAATACATATTTTATGTATGTATCCAGTGTCAATGCGATGCCTTTAGAGTAGTTCACTTGTTTGAAGCAAAACCTCTCTAGGTTTAGACAACACAAAAATACACTAGAGCAAAACTAGATCTGGAAATATCTCTATAGATATTTATGCTGGAAGACAAGACAAAGATGCTGATGAAAACTAGAATGTTTTCAATGAATTGAATTGGATCTAGCAGTACAGCGTGCACTGTACTCTTGAGGGCTGCCCTCTCTTTAAAGTTTTTCCACAGTAGTCTGATATTGCATTATTTTCCAGTCCACTTTACATTCTAGCATCAGAAGTTCTGCTGCTGAACCCTGTTATTGGAAGAACCTCTGTCTTTTGCAGTTGTTTTTGTTGGTGCATTCTTAGATATATGTGATCAGACGTTAAGTTTGTCTTTGAGGTGACGTTTATGCCAAATTATCTGAGCCCACTGAAATTGGAGCCATTTTTCTTTCTTTCTTTGCTGCTTCGTTGCTTTAAAAAACTTTAGATTGAAAATAGCTGTTAGTCACTCTATGTGAGTGTGTTTGTGAGTCTGTCCCCTTTGTTAACGTCTTTACGAGCTGACCAGAGATGGAGCAGGGTGTCTTATCGTTCCCGATATGGGGCATTGTGGAGTTAATTTTGGATTTTGTCTGTGTTTGTAGCAGTTATTGAACTTGGAGTAAGGTTGTCCTGTGAATGAATTGACCCATACTGACCACACTTGCTCCTCTGTAATGAAACATTTCTTCAGTGCATCCAATATTTAATCCAACTCATTCCAAACGGGACAGAGATGAAACCATCATATCCTCTGTAACCTTCACAAGCACAGACAGTTTGTCTTTACCGGCTTGAGCTGAAGCCGACCTTGAAGCAAGACGTCTGTGACAATATTTTGTTTTATTGCCTAAACAAATTGAACAGACATGGGGTGGGAGTGTTGAGTGCCTGAGGCTGATTTTTTTAATCAGTGGTTGTTTTAACTTGTTTTGCTTCGGGACCCAGATTGCATTGGGTCAGACATCAAGAGACGACCCACCACGGTTCCAAAATTGCTTTTTGTGGGTGAAAAACACAATTAAAAATGTAAAACTATTAATATTACTGTGAACTATGTTTTGATTTACTATTAGGGTTTTTAATGTTTTTTTTTAACTATTAGTAAATACTGATTTGGGAAATTACACTGCAACAGAACATGATGTAAATTGTACAGATCCCTAACAGTCTCAATGTTTGTTTGGTTTCTAAATGTCTCTTTATTTCAGTGATGTGGAATTATTTATTCCGTAAAATACATTGTGAGAAGCAAAAAGGATTACACTAGTTGCTAAGTAATTTTTGTACTTTGGATATTTTTTTCTTTTAACTTGTGCAGTTTTTAAGGATTGAGGGTATTTCTACTCATGCTATAATCTGTCAAATTTGGCTGCTTTTACCAATACAAAATTTGCCCCCAAAATACCATTAACAACAAAAGTTATGGAATGTGTTTTCTCCTCCCAGAGGCTTCTCTCTGGTGTAGATACTAATACTCAGGAATGTAATATTGTGTAAAATGTTGAAGCTGATTTTGAAAGGTTATGTTTTGATAAACAGATGGTCTCTGAAACATCCGTCAGGCTATTCAAATAACATACAGCTTCAGCACTTTCCTCCATGCCATGCACATACATAAAATGACAGGAGACAGATCTCATCCAGACAGACAGAGTACCTTATAAGCCTGCAGTAGACTTCAAACCCTCTGCGTTTCAGACATGGGAGATGGGGGTGTACAAATGACTGCGTCCCTCCTCACTGAACCATTTCACATTTCTACCTTCACCTGAAATAAATGTCTGCAGGTTTAGCTTTTCTCATAAATGCCACCACTACACACTCAGCCCCCTTGTGCAATCGCCTGTCCTGACATATTAGTGAAGTGTATGTAACAGAGCTCTCATGTTTTTTCCTTGACAGATTGAAGACGCCCAAACGGGCAGTGTTTGCAGGCAGCATGCAGCTGTTGGCGGGAATTAAGCTGTGTACGGGGAGAATATTGACAAACCATCCACACTACGAGGACCAGGCACTGAGAGAGAGGACCAGACAGGTAAGAGTCTCAGGCTGGTTTGGCTTGAATCATAATTCAATCCAAATTTGAATATGTCTAGGACCTCCAGGTCTCCTGGGACAAAAATTGATGTGGAAATGTTTTTGTGAAAGTGACATACGGCATAGTGACATACCAAGTATGGTGACCCATACACAGAGAATCTTTCTGCTTTTAACCCTTTGATAAAGTGGACACACAGCAGTGAACACACACACACACACACACACACACACACACACATCACTGGCACACTCCCGGAGCAATGGGCATCCATTTATGCTGCGGCGTCTGGAGAGCAGTTGGGAGCAACCTTTGGATTACTGGCTATTAACTCTCTAACCATTAGGCCACGACTTATTGTTTATTTCTTCAAACAATAAATGCTGCAAACAACACTAGTCTGAGAAGTTGAGGCCTGAACAATCAAGGGTATATTTTTTATGATTGTGCAGCAGTTACAAAATATGCAGATATTTTATTTAGTGAATATGATTTACATAAAATATAATAGTTTGTTTCAGAGCTGAACATATGGTCAATCAAACCCAGGTCTGCATTATATAAAACAAAAAACTTCTCAGAAGCATATGAACAAAGAATTGAAACTTCTCTTTTGCAATCATGCTCTATTATGAAATTGAAATAAACTGAGCAGCAGTAAATCAGTCAGATACTAACACTGAAAACTCTTTAGATACTGTTAGGTCTAAAGTGTGTACCTAATGATGAGCTTACAAATGGGCCGTATAAAGAAGATCATGAGTAAATGGTTCATAAATCCTCTTTAAGGGCTTTCTTAATGGCATATGCAGTGTATATAACACTGGCCTCATCAGCAGAAGTGTGACTTTTAGCATAATTAATTTAATTAGGTTTCTCATTGAGGTGGTTGGAAGTTGACACATCAGTGGGTGTCTATATGAAGTGAAATAAACTCCACAGCACTGCTCTGATTATCTGTAAAAACATCCTCATTAAAATGTGTAATTTACTTACTTGTCTGAGCTGTAATTCTGATTGTGTTGGCTGTCTTTTCCATTTCTGTCTGAAAAAAAAGTATTGCATCCTTTTGGCTTCACTACGGGACATTTGTCTGTAGCAGAGGTTCGGTGTTTGCGTTTGTGAGGCAAAATGTTGAGGTGGTCAAAGTCCGAGGATTTCTGATGATCAGATGACGGTGTGTTCACTCTCTCGTTTGTTTATGAGAGTAGAGGGAGAGAATATGGATCTGAACGTCTCGGTTACGTGTAACCCTCGTTCCCTGAAGGAGGGAACGGAGACGTCACGTTGGATGACCGACGTGGGATCTCGCCAGAGACCTATCCACTTCGAAAGTGTAACTAAACGAGCCAATGGACATTGGCGATCGTGCATCCAGCTGCCGCTGATCACAGCGTGAGTATAAGAGGCAGCCGGTGCACCGCATTAATCATGTTTTCGCTGAGGAGCCGAGCGGAGACCCGGCCGCCCAGCGGTGGTACAAGCAACTGTGGCGGCGGGGACGTGGCGTCTCCGTTCCCTCCTTCAGGGAAGCGAGGGTTACATACGTAACCGAGGCGTTCCCTTTCAGTCGGTCACTCCGAGTCACGTCGGATGACCGACGAATTGGGATCTACCAAGCGCCACAGGAGCTGCCCTTCCAGCGCCCTGTGTGATCCTTCCTATAAGGCAGGCGATAGGACCGGGCTACACAGAGAAGGTCGACTACTGCTGTCCCTAGAGCAGCCCAAACAGTAGGACTTGAATAACACTGGGAAAGTGTGCCCTTCCACTTGGAAGAGGCACACTGCGGAGTCACCTCCTCCCAGCGGGGTTAAGTGACATTACTCACGTGAAGTAACCCCGTAGGGCCAATGCACATGGAAGTCTCTGTGATGGCTCAGGCTGCATCATTAGAGACGGCAGAACATGGTCTACCTGGGGAACACGGTTCTAATAAGCATACCGTGGAAAACACATATGGGATCCCAACAGGGTCACTCATATGGGCACTAGCCTCACACCAGATTTCAAGAATTCATTGGCTGAAAGGCCTGGCGCCCGCGCCATGCGTTCCGCCACGCCGGAGTGCTGGAGGACTCGACAGGGTTTGCCCGGTTAGGGAACTCTCTGGAGAATAAGGCGTTTAGGGGCCCGCAAGCCGACTCTGAACAGGGCCTCTCAGTGCCACTACCCGTTTGAGGTGAGAACACAGGAGGAAACCGGTTCGACACGCAGGCTATAGAACCTAGCGAGCGTGTTGGGAGTCGCCCAACCCGCAGCTCTACAGATGTCTGCTAGCGGGCGCCACGAGCCAGCGCCCAGGACGATGCAACACCCCTAGTGGAGTGAGCACGCAACCTGAGCGGGCAGGGCACACCTTGTGCTTCATAGGCCAAGGTGATAGCATCCACTATCCAGTGGGCCATCCTCTGCTTGGAAACAGCCTTCCCTTCTGCTGTCCACCGTAGCAGACAAAGAGCTGCTCTGAGGTCCTAAAGCTCTGAGTTCTATCCGTGTACTGTCGCAGTGCGCGTGCGGACAGAGCAAAGCTAGGGCTGGGTCTGCCTACTCCGGGGCAGCGCTTGCAGATTCACTACCTGGTCCCTGAAGGAGTGGTAGGAACCTTGGGCACATAGCCGGGCCGGGGCCTCAGTGTTGCACTGGAGTCAGCCGGCCCAAACTGAAGGCACGAATCGTGGACCGAAAATGCCTGCAGGTCCCCACCCTCTTGATCGAGGCCAATGCAGTCAGGAGTAGGGTTTTCATAGATAGAAACTTAAATTCGACTGACTGCAAAGGCTCAAAGGGGGCAGTTATTAGGGCTCTTAGCACCAAAGCCAAATCCCAAGAGGGTAGAGAGGGGGGCCTAGGAGGGTTCAACCTCCTGGCCCCTCTAAGAAACCTGACAACCAGATTGTGCTTCCCCACCGACTTCCCCTCACGGGTCGTGGTAAGCAGAAATAGCGCCACATAAACCTTAAGGGTGGAAGGGACAGCCTACGCTCCAACCCTTGCTGTAAGAAGGAAAGCACAGCTCTGATCGAGCATCTCCGGGGGTCCTCCTGGTGGGAGGAACACCATTCAACGAACAGGTTCCACTTCAGAGTATAGGCCCGTCTCGTGGACGGTGCCTGTGCTGAAGTGATAGTGAGTGCTACCTCCTGGGGTAGGTCAGCTAGAACCTCCGCGTCCCATCCAGGGACCATACGTGGAGTTTCCACAGGTCCGGGCGGGTGCCATAGGGTGCCCGTCTCTGAGAAAGCAGATCCTTCCTCAGAGGAATTGGCCAGGAGGGGCTGTCGCGAGGAGCATGAGTTCCGGGAACCAGGTCCTGTTGGGCCAATATGGAGCCACTAACAAGACCTGCTCCTCGTCCTCCTGATCTTGCACAGTGTCTGTGCTAGTAGGCTCACTGGGGGAACGATATTTGCGCAGGCCCCGGGCCAGCTGTGTGCCAGTGCATCCGTGCGGCGTTGCCTCGGTTAGGGAGTAGAACTCTTGGCAGTGGGTGGTTTCTGGAGATGCAAACAGGTCGACCTGAGCAGCTCCGAACCGTCCCCAAATCAGCTGAACCGCCTGGGGATGGAGTCTCCACTCGCCTGGAAGTGCTGCTCGAGACAGCTCGTCGGCTGCCCGATTGAACACTCCTGGGATGTGGATGGCACGAAGGGACCTCAGATGCTTCTGACTCCAGAGGAGGAGGTGGCGGGCGAGTTGCGACATGTGACGGGAGCGCAAACCGCCTTGCCGGTTGATATACGCAACGGTCGCAGTGTTGTCCGTACGGACCAGAACGTCCTTGCGCTGAAGGCGCCCTCTGAGACGGCTCAGGGCAAGGCGAACTGCTAACAACTCGAGGCAATTGATATGCCAATGCAGTTGGGGACCCGTCCAAACCCCTGATACTGCGTGCCCGTTGTACGTGGCTCCCCAGCCTGTGGTCGAGGCATCTGTGAATACCACAGCATGCCTGGATACCTGCTCCAGGGGCACTCCTGCCCGAAGGAACGAGGGATCTGACCACGGCCTGAAGGTCTTGCGGCAGGCCGGTGTAATCTGAACCCGGTAAGTGCTGCGTTTCCACGCCCACCTCGGGATTCGGCCATAGAGCCAGTGCTGAAGCAGTCTCATATGGAGCAGACCGAGCGGAACTGTCACCGCAGCTGCAGCCATATGCCCCAGGAGCCTCTGAAAGAGTTTCAGTGGAACCGCCGTCCTGCCTGATAAGGTCTTGAAGCAGTTCAGCACTGACTGAGCACGTTCCTGGGTGAGGTGTGCTGTTTGGTTGACCGAATCGAACTCCATGCCGAGAAAGAGATCCTCTGCATTGGCACGAGGTTTGCTCTTTTCCCAGTTGACCCGAAGGCCCAGCAGGCTGAGGTGCTTGAGCACCAGGTCCCTGTGTGCAGACAACTGCGAGACTGTGCGGTATGAGCCAGTCGTCGAGGTAGTTGAGAATCGCACACCTTGTTCTCTCAGGGGACAAGGGCCGCCTCCACGACTTTGGTGAAGACGCGAGGCGACAGGGACAGTCCGAAGGGCAGGACCTTGTACTGATCGCCTGTCCCTCGAGCGAAACGCAGGAATGGCCTGTGTCGCGGGAGGATCGAGACATGAAAGTCTGCGTCCTTCAGGTCGATTGCTGCAAACCAATCTAGGGACGGACGCATCCAAAAATGCGTTTCTGCGTCAACATCTTGAACGGCAGCTTGTGAAGTGCACGGTTCAAAACTCGCAGATCCAAGATCGGTCGTAACCCACCACCTTTCTTGGGCACAATGAAGTAGGGGCTGAACAACCCCGACCTCATATCGCTGGAGGGACCGGCTCTATCGCGTCCTTCGCCAGTAGGACTGCGATTTCCGCAAGACAGGAGCATCGGCGGGTTTGACTGAAGTGAACCGGATGCCCTGAACTTGGGGACGCGGGCGAACTGAATCGCATAGCCGAGTCTGATGGTCCGTCCGTAGGAGCCACCGAGACGGACTGGGGAGCGCTAGCCAGGCTCCGAGAGACCGTGCCAGCGGCACCAACGGAGCCACCGGACTGACCGTGGTGGGGCAGCGATGTGGAACACAGGGACCCGCCCGGGGCCTGTGAAGGCCTGGCCTGTGATGGCAGGGGGCGGGGTCTGGGTGTGTAGTGTAACACTCACCTGATTCCTCCTCGTGGGAGGAAACGCAGGAGCCCGGCTTATGCGTGACGACTTGTAGCGGGGCTTGAGTGCTACTGCCTTTACCCGGTTCCACAAATGGGCAGGAGGGGTGCTCTTGGGCAACCCCTGCCTGGCGAGAGGAGGAAGGAAGTGATCCTGTGATGCACACCACTCTCCTCCTCTTGAGACCCAGAGACTGAGGAAACTGCTCTTTATTGAAGTTTGGGTACCGCTGGCTGCTGGGCCAGCGCGGAACAAAACAAAATGAAACAAAGGATTCTCCACCGGCCCTCCTCCGGGGAGGGAGTGGTGCGGTCACCATCTCCCGGAGCAGTTCCCTCCATCTCTGGGTCGCCCGTCTCAGGGCCTCTTGCACTTGCGCTTGCCGCCGGGTCTGGCGGGGGCCTGGACGGGCTGGGCGTCCTGTCTGTGACCGGCTCCACGACGCCGCACGGTGGAAGGCTGCTGCCGCGGCGTGGGAGCGGGGGCGGCCACAGGGGGGCGCCCACGGCGACGAGCAGGCTGAGGGGCTGCAGCCGGAGTGGAAGCAGCAGCGGGTTTCCTCCGGCGCATGATGTGCTTAATCGCCTCAGTCTGCTTCTGTGCTGCCGAAAACTGCTGGGCACAGCTCTCGACAGCGTCGCCGAAAAGGCCGGTCTGTGACACGGGAGCATTCAGGAACTGCACCTTCTCCTGCTCCTTCATGTCAGTGAGACACAGCCAGAGATGGCGCTCCTGGACCACAAGCGTGGACATCGCACGACCCAGAGACTGTGCGGTCACCTTCGTGCCGCCGGGCGCGCGAGGTCCGTCGCAGCACGCAGCTCATGTAGAACCGCCAGGTCGTGCCCACCCTCGTGCAGGTTTCTCAGTGCTTTGGCCTGATGGACCTGCAGTAACGCCATGGCGTGTAGGGCAGAAGCCGCCTCCCCACAGGCTCTATAAGCACTGCCAGTGAGGCCTGGCAGTACACAGGCCCGTGAGGGAGACACGGTTCACCCGCGGAGTGGAAGCGACTGTTGGACACAACTGCATGGCCACAGACCGCTCCACAGAGGGATGCCCGTGTACCCCAAAGCGGCTCCACCATCGAGGGTGGTGAGGGAGGAGCCACAAGGTTTATTTCGGGCAGTAAAGGTGCCTTCCATGACCTTGTAAGCTCCTCATGCACTTCCGGAAAGAATGGCACGGAGGGGGCGCTGAAAACCAAGCGCGACCCCCGAGAAACCACTCGTCCAACCTAGAAGGGTCGGGACGCGGTGGAGGATTCCACACGAGCCCGACGTTCTCGGCGGCCCGGGAAAGCATAGCCGTCATCTCTGGGTCTGGCTCGGACAACGCTACCACACCCGAAGGGGGCAACGCAGCCGAGTCGTCATCCCCGGAGAGAGAGGGCTCGCCCTCCGATGCAGCGACCGACATCTGGTCATCAGGGGAGGCACCGAAGGAAACGGGTGGGGTACCCCACTCAGCAGAGGCCCCAGTCCGAACCAACGGTACCCCCGCCGGCTGCGGAGTGCCTGAGGGGTGAGAACCTCCACTTGGGGAAGCCCTCACCGTAATCCTCAGATCACCTCTGACTCCACCGGATGCTGTGCCGCCCCGTTTTGTGCCAGGACGAACGCCAGATCGCGGCAGAGGCAGAGGGACCCCGCCATGTTTGACACAGCGGAGTCTATTGCGCAACTCCGAGATGGTCATGTCCCCACAAGAAGAACATGAACCATCCACGAAAGCTTCCTCAGCGTGCTGAATGCCCAGACACGTGAGGCAGTGATCGTGACCGTCCTGAGGCGCCAGAGATCGACCGCACCCAGAAAGCATACGGGTGATAAGACATCTTTAAAAACGCGATCACCCGTGTACTCTTTTAGAGAAATCTGCTCTTTTAGTGCTGAAGCACGCAGGGGAGCTGGCCACCGCACACTCCTGTGTGACTGTCTTCACGGACCGTTGTTGTCCCGTGAGACCGCGACCACCGCTGCTGTGCCGTAACGCCCGCACTCGTGAAGCTTTCTCGTAGCGTCAGGAAGAGCAGTAGTGAAACACCACCGCTCGGCTCCGAGCGAAAGGATGATGTCACGGTGCACCGGCTGCCTCTTATACTCACGCTGTGATCAGCGGCAGCTGGATGCAATGATCGCATGCCAATGTCCATTGGCTCGTTTAGTTACACTCGAAGTGGATAGGTCTCTCTGGCGAGATCCCAATTCGTCGGTCATCCGACGTGACTCGGAGTGACCGACTGAAAGGGAACAGGCCAGACTCCTGCTCTACTGTTCCTCCTCCATTCAGAGATTAGATGAGAATTGATCTAACCAGAAATACCCAAATTACCATCAAATCAGTACATTAAAGCAGAGGTTCTCCAAATGGAGACATCTTACACTGTTTCCCAGTTAAATGCATACTGAACATTTACCTTACACTTTAAACTATGAAGAACAATAAAGTAGCCAATAATATAAAACTTGTGTATGTTTATATTAAAGTCAATTAAAAAGTGAAGTCAATTCAATGCATATTTAAAACGGTTTCACATTGCTTCAAAAATAGCCACTATAGGGGTTCAACAATTTATTGAACTTGGTTATTCTGTATTCTTCTTGGATAGTAGATGGGATTTTAGATAAACCACTAGAATTACAGCACAAAAGTGAGTGTGTAAAGTCTCTCTAAATATGTTTTTAAATAAATATGTTTATATTTATACATTGTTTAATTTTATTCAAATTGTTATTCTCAGTGCTTCATAGGATTGTACTACTTGTGCTTTTGTCTTTTCATCTGTTTTCAAGAGACGTTTTGTGATTGCTGTGATTCTCTTTGTAGCTGGTTGGTTTGGTTCATGGCTTATAATGCTTTAATGAAGACATTTAAAAAAATCCTAATGGGAAAAAATACTTTTGGAAGCCAGGCTGAAAACTAGTGACTCTCCACTGAATTGGAGATGCTTTTTCTGTGTTGTGCATAGGCTCCACAAGCTATTTTTTTATGGTTTTCAAAAAGTGGTGGGAAGATGACGTACCCATCCCACATACAAATAACACCAATGTTTGTTTACCAAAATTATAAAAAATATATATATATATTTACAAGTTGGTGTTATTATTTTAATGGAATTTAATTTACGGAAGTTTTGAATTATAATATGGCATATTTGGTATATGTTAACTTTGAAAGGCACAGGATTACATTAAATTGGTTTTCATATAGTTTGGACACAGTGTAATAATCATCCAAATTTGGTTTTATCTGAATATAAATACAAATATTTTTTTCTAGTGCAACACGTACAGAAATACTGGCTTTACTACACACCCCTAATAACAAAAGTGCCACAATAATAATATTCATACTGTGTGTATTTTTATTTCTTATTGTGGAGATTTAGTGAATGTTTGAGAGTAACATGCTGCTTTTATTTAACTAAGCTGAATGCTAGTTAATAACTGGCTCCGTCATGATCGTATTTCATTGTTTTTAATTAATATATGACCAAAGTGATAATATCAGAGTTGGTGAGATGTGTAGTTTGTAATTTTGTAAATTTCCACCAATTTTACCCATTTATGATGATTCGTGGACCTATCGCAAGCATGAGAGGGGGGCATAAACACATTGACAAAGACCTTGATCAGCCAGTCACAGCAAGAGGTGGCAGCTTTCCTGAAACTGAGGTTCATATTGCTTTTAACATTATTGTTGTTCATACTGCATAATATTTGATATTTGCAATGTTGATTATTTTCTCATCAGACTAAGGTGATGAGGTGCTTATTGCCTCATTTGAGAAAATGCACCATAAATGCAATGCAATGATTTTTTTTGCTTCCACACAATATCATGTTTTATTTAAGGACAATTTTCCATAAATACATATATATTATGAATCCATAATTCATTTTTCCAATGTTATTGTGAAGCTTATTAAGTTGGCGATTCTTGTAACAGTAATGTTGTTTTGTCGGTTGCCATGGATTTCATCAGAGTGTTCTGTTCTCTTCTCTGTATAGTATGAATCTGTGGCTCATGAGAAATGAGTTTTAGTTGTGATAGTCTGTCGACGGTGTCTGAGTTTACTGCAGCCTTTCTGCCACATTGAACTGCATCTCCATGTGATATACTGAAATGTCGAACCTTAACATAACATCCTCAATTATGCTGCCATATTGCTTCATTAACTGAAATACTGTAAATATATATTTAATGGTATGTGAAATTGTGTATGCACTACTCTAACATTTTTTCTGCTTGCTTTATTTCTGCTTGATCTATTACAATAATGGCAAAAAAAGACTAACATTAAAATGCTTAAATGCCTTTTTTATGCACACATGTTTAATTACATATTAATAAGTGTAAACCGTAAATATAAAAAGCAATAAAGCAAGTGACATATAGTGCATCAGCAATATTTCCACAGCTTGGCCCTTCCAACAGTGACATATTAGCATGTGCCAAACCAGTGATCCTCCAATAATTCTGACAGCAAATTTTGATTTATTTTTATTCAATTTTTAGATTAAAGCAGCACTTTTTATGAACTAAATATCATAAGATCTAACGGTTTTAGCTATATTAATTAAATCAATGCATAAAGCATTTATTTTCGAACTCATATGTTCTAAAAACATCTGTTGAACATGAAATACATAACCAGATTTAACTGTTGTGACATCTTAAATTAAATAAAACCACTTTTCCTACAGAGATCAGAACATGGTCTTCTTTCCGTGAAATTACGGACACAAACCGTAGCTGGTATATTAGACTGCTGTCACTTTAGGACAGAATGCACAGGTCCAATATATTGATACACATCTGATATCCTCTAAACTGTTTATGTTAAGACAAAGTTCTCTTTTGAGTTGTCACACAATAAAAAAAAAACTTATCCATATGCTCTTCTCTGAGATGTTAAAATGTTTGTTTGTTTTCTGAGTCATTGTGCAAGTGTCTGCCGATTTTTGTCCCTACCACTCCGATTTCCTGTTATCCTTCATTTAGAGACTTTCTTTTTCCTGGACTTTTTACCACACAACACAACAATGAATCTGCAGCCTTTAACCTCTAAGCTACAGCACCTAATATGTATCTTTCTCCCATCTTTGCCCTTTTCGTTCCCTGCAGGTATATCAGATCTATGCGCGTCAGTCTGCTGAGGAGGTTCATAAAGTTCTCTGTTCGGTTGGAGCGGACTACATCGTAATGGAGGACAGCATCTGCTACGAGCGCAGGCACAGCCGTGGTTGTAGGCTGAGGGACCTTCTCGACCTGGCAAACGGACATGTAGGTCACACACAACATCTCCAGATCATGCCCACACACACCACATGTGTTCCATTTAAATTAAAGTTTCTCTGCAAGAACCACACTTTTTCCGCAGCTAAAACTACCAACTTTGCCCTTTACTGAATCCTTCACGTGGCTATAAACAAATATCATCTGGGTTAGATGCTAAGCTCACTTGGTCTTGTTGCATTATTTTTATATTGGAAATCTCTTCAGCTCTCTGAGGTGTTTTCATTTCACACATAACATTTCTATAACTGTTTTGTGTAAAATTGATGCTTGCATTTTTCATTTTGTCACATCATCTTGTTCTCACTCACCCACAGCTCGTAGTTATTAAATGCTTTTTCACCCTGTGAGCAATCTAGCTTAAGTTAGTTTTTTTTTTTGCTTGGGTAGCTTGATTGTTCTTTTGTAGTTGATTACAGTTTTGCATAATATCTGACAAAAACTAAATTTCCAACTTCTAAGATGTAGCACTTTGTGTAATGCCTGTGCACAGCTTTAAAAAAAAAAAAAAAACATCTCCCCACATCCTGGCAAAAAGCTCCAGCTGAAAATAGCTCTTCAGCAGTTGTCATTCATGTGTCTGAGGTGAATGCCATGCCTTTGAAAGATCTCACAGAAGTTTGCCTCACTTGCTCCTCTGATCCGACTTCGAGCAGCCGGTAAAAGAGCCTCACTCACTTACTCGTTTGATGCAGCCTGATTCCTTTCCTCAGTCTGCCTCCAGCAGTTTGTATAAGATTGACTCTTGTAACATGTTCTGTCTGCATATGTTTTTTTTAACCTTGATTAAACCTATCTGATTTAATTAAAGTTTTCTAATTGCAGACAGAATTACCAAAGAAGGAGTGGATATGCAATACCGATAGCCCAGAAACAGCCATGTGTTGTGTGGGATATTTTTCTGATTTCGCTCTGATCTCTCCCATGGGTGGCAGTTCTGTCTATCTCTGGGTGCTTAAATGATCTCACAGCAGCATTTCAAGGCCTTTCTGTTAATTTGGGAATATATCTCAAAGTAAATGTTTAAAAAACCTCAGGGCACAAGATTTGAAAGATAAAGAAGACTCTTTAAAAGAAGACTTCTGAGGCTCTTCTTCATCTGTGAACCTGCCCTGTATTTTTCACTGTAGAGAAATATCAGCTTATGGAAATGAAGCACCATTTCAAAACAGATTTGTATATGTGTTTTTATTACAGATCATGGACGGCCCAGGTGAAAACGAGCCAGACCTCATCCCGGCGACTCACCCACGTTTTTGTGAGGCCATTAAGAGCGACATGCCTCCATATTCAACCCTCTTCACACGAGTGTTCAAAAACAAGACATTTAACGTGTACAAACTCAAGAAGCTCAAGAAGAAAAACAAAGCTGAAAACGGTCCATAATGCTCATTGCTCAACAACAGCCGCCCACCTTCACTGTATGGATGAACGCCCCATCTGGAATGTTCAATGAGTGTGTGATAGTAGCAGGTGTGTGTGTGTGTGTGTGTGTGCGGCTGTGTGCATGAGAGAGATTGGAGAGATGCCTGATTGAGCCAGCACGCACTAGATGATTTGGTGCGTGTTTGTGTGTGTAAATCTGCTCCGAGCCAGTCTGGAGCTCAACAGGAGCTCAAGTTTAACGTGGAGAGATGGGAGGAAAAGCTCTTTTTCTCACAGTCTGTCCCACCCCCTCTCTCTCTCTCTCTCTCTCTCTGATCATCGCATCTTGTTCGACACATGCCATTCCACCAAACACACATTTATGCTCTTTCACACACAATGTGAACTAAAGCTGCAACAACTGCTTTCACAGCCTCCTTCCTGTCGCACTTCCAACAAAATGAAATGAGGAAATAGCAATGGATAACAATGCTTTGTAATTGGAATTCACAAGAGCAGTTTGGGGTAATTAGTGACTGTGGCAGTGTTGTCTTTAAATCTGCCAAACTGTTGGCTGGTGTCGAGTTGGGTCATATCCTGCTGATTGGCTGTGTAAAAAAAGAAAGACAGAAAAAAAATTCTGAAGAACCAGCCTTACTCGTGGGCATAAAGCAAGTGCCATAAATACTCCTAGGAATACTGTAAGAATACATGTCACAAAATTTACTTTGACCTAGAAATGGTGAATTATGTTAAAAAATGTTTTTCTTTTGGACTTTACTGTACATGTTTTGTGCATTAGTTGTGCAAGTAGGGTGCCATCACTGACACTTATAGGTGGTTAAAAAGGGTTTAGACATTTTACATTGTAAACGGTGTCATTACATTTAGTGTGTTTTAGGATGAGTAACAGCTGAAGTGTTCTTAAAGGTTAGACATATCCCATCACATTTCCTTAATCCTGAATTGTGAAGTTTTAGTTTAGTTGAAATATTCAGTTAGTCTTTTTCAACATGGTTAAACATATTGAATGGTCAACAATGTTATGATGCTAATTGTTCCATCTTGAGCTCTCAAGGAAGACCCTTTAGTGTATGAAAGTGCCTTTCCATTTTTGGATAAGCTCTGCTGCGCTAACGATTAATGCATTCAAAAAACCTTCAAATGAGTGGCCTCAAGTGCTACCTACCTTCAATCTTTGCTGCGGTGTTTTTTCTTCCCCATGATATTGGATGAATATCTTTGTATAGAGGTACAAAACTGTTTTGAATAACTTTAAAGTGTTTAAAGATGAACATGGTGTTTCTTTTCTGCAAATTCGGTTTGTAGCACGAGGGCTCCTCTGTGACATTCTGTGATTGTATTATAATATGGTGAATCAGTTGCTGTTATCTTACCTGTCACACAACTTTCATGTAAACCTTTGCTTTCCCCAACATCTTTGTCACAACACAGTTTCTCAGGTGATGGTATTTATGGAGCTGTGTGCTTTGATTTCATATGCTGACATTGTTTAACTGTAAGAGTTCTTTGGTACGGTTCAGTGCACTAGTTTGTTACTGTGGTATTTCACGCAGATGGATTGTTCCCATTTGTGTCAAAAGTGTTGATTTGTTTTTGGATGTTCAGTGTTCATTTCCATTTTTGTATTAAAGCAGATTTGTATGGTGGATGCTGCAGATTTGTTACTACAAAAGGACTTCTATCATTTGAAGTCAAATCACAAAGGCATTTTTATAAATACAGGTCAGAGATTTTAGGCCGATCTCATTTCATGTTTTGCATTATTCCAAACTAATTACAGCTCAGTTTCCACATAAAATAGGCCACTTATTCATCAAGAGACTTACAATCCTGCTGTTTCATTTGAATATAGCAGTATTTAACAGTAGTATTCATGTATAATTGAAGCCGTATCAGAAGAACTCCATTTATTCAGAAAGAAAAAAACATTTTAAAGGATGCAAATACAAAATGTCAAGATACTTTTACTAACTTAAAGGATTAAATAATGCATGAAAAAAACCAAGCTTTAAACAGAATTAGATCCCTTAATATATATATTGTTTTTTAAAGCAATTATTTTGTTTTGATATGCACAAATGAGGTAAAAACACTGTTTCACAAAATAGAGTACTGTATATATTCACCACACAATTAAACAGGTGGCCTTGGTTTTGTAAGATAAGGATTTCTGTGATTCAAAGACAGAGCCCATCATACTTCATTCATGAATACTCTCACCTCGCACTGGATCTTCCCAATCCCCTTACAAGGATGACCCCAAGCGCCAACCCCGTTGGCCTCTTTTTAACTATATTTCGTAGCTTTGACTTGAAACCCTTTTTTATACTCTTGTTGCTGCCTTTGGAAATATTGGCACTTTTTGAGATCTGTAATAAGGGTGACGACTTCTCCATCGAGTTTTCCAACTCCCATGATCCTTTGGTTCACAGCATGACAGTGAGCGATCAGTTCACATTAGGATTAGCACTCTGATGTCTTTTAACACACTCCTACTCGCTCCACTCTCCTCAGCCAGCCTGTCATGCTCTACATACGGCATTCTCCGGAAAAAATATAAATAAATAAATAACTGAAATGATAAAAGCAGGGTAAAAAACATTGCCTTAAAATGCATAAAATACAAGGTTGGCATGTGAGGCCTCACGAGGGGGGGAAACTTTTACTTATTCCATTTGCGCGCACAGAAGCTTGCCTTGCTTTTCCTTCAACCCATGCAGCCTCACCACATGCGTTCGCAAGCCCATTAGACATGTTACATGAGAGGTTCTCCTTGTCTGAAACCACTGGCTCACCACTCCCTGAATGCACCTGGTGCCGAGGCCCATTTCTGTCACTGCAGTACCGAATAATGTTCTGGGATACAAGGGGTTATTTATAGTAGAACAGGAAATGACGATACAGTCTGGTAAGCTGGTTTGGTTAATAATACGATACATTCGAAAGGAACAAAAAACTGAATTGTAAGCTCCTCCAACAGAGCTCGATATCACGTTTGAGTTGATCGCATGGAACAACACACATTCGTTCATTTGTCTTAATGGCTATCCTTTAGTTTTGCCGACTCTGATTGCTACCGCTCAGCAAAGCATGAGAGCCAAGAGAGTTTTCAATAGTTTTCAGCTACAGAAAACTTCCATCTCATGCCAGCCACTCAGCCTTGTCCCTCAGCCACATTTGTATTCCAGCCGTTCCTTCGCTCCTTTTTGGCTAGAAAGAGATGACACAATTTGTATTCCCGAGGAATGTCTCCTAAAATGCCAAACAAAAAGGCTGCTTTCTGTTTCATTTTCCTCAGTGTTTTTCACACATCTTCAGTTTTTATTGGTCTTTTTTTCCCGCAGACTGTCTCTTTTTATGGAATCTAAGCTGAGCAAATAGAAAACAAATCAACAGTATCCAAGTATGAAGTAATGATTGATGAACACAAGTGGCCACCCTGACAGAACAAGTGGCGAACTGATTTCAGAATGCGGCCCATGAAGGAAGAGGACAAACCCCTTCCTAGTCGCATCCAAGCATGGCAGTTTATTTTTCTTCCTGTCTTTCTTTTATTTAAGAACATATAGACCATACATAGACCAGACATATAGAACACGTCCAAAGCGCTCTGCCAGTGATGATCACAGAGACAACAAATGGTTCCACTAAAATCATTGTCATCCGCAAGTCACTTTAATAAAGATACCCATTCTGGGTTTAAAATCTGCAATGACCACAACTTGCTGTGTCCTGGATTAGCACTTCCCTTTTGCTGATCATTGAGAGTCTCAAATGCCACCCGCCTCCATAGGCATAGGGAGTGTCTCTCATGAAGTAATGCATCCAGAGAAAGCCAAAGCATAGGAATTTTCAGTGTAAGAAAAATCCCTCTGGTTTTTAGTCTTTAGTGGTCTCCCTCCTCTCCTCACGCTGCAGGAATTCTTCCCAGCAGTTCCTTAGAGGTCGCTGCCCTCGGCCTGCTCATAGAGGGCTTTCAGCTTCTCGAAGCGTGGCCCCCACTCTTTCAAACACTCGTGACCCGCCGCAGTTCCCTCTTCCAGCCCAGCGGAGCTGAAGGAACTCAGTGACCCAGCTAGCGAGCCGCCCCCTCGGTGGAGAAGACCTGCAGCGAGTCAAAGGGCGCCGTCTCTGGGTGCTGGTCGGCATCACGGATAATTTCACACAGGTAGCGGGCCAGGTCCTGGCTGGAGAACGACAAGCTCTTGCGGGCCAGCTGGGCTGCTTGGCTGGGATTTGCAGTCTGGCCTTGAGCCGGAGAACGGCAGGGGGGTACGTCCCTACGGATGGTGGCTGTTCCCGTGGAGATGGAGGAGGTGGTGGTAGCTGTGCCCGCTCTGGAGGGGGGGTCAGGCTGGCAAAAGTGTTGCTGTTGCTGCTGGGAGGGAGGGTGGTGGTGGTGGATGGCTCGCGACCGGCTGTACTGCACTGACTGGGCCGGGCTGGGCTGCAGGGACTTCTGGAGCTCTGCCATGTCATAGGCGTTCTGAGAGAGCAAGAGGGGGAAATTAAATGCATAAATGCTGAAAAATAACAAGATCATTTGCATTACATAACATGCCATTACATTTAGGAACTGGTGTAATAACAACAAGGTCTACCACAAAAACTGCTATGACTAATAAGACAGTGCTCACTGACAAAATAAGCTGCTTGTCTGTACTTCTTCATCATGTAATTTATTATCCCCCAAACTGTTAATGGCATTAATCCAGATTCAGGCTGCTAACGCCGCATTCTGATTAACACCTTTGTGTGCATCTTCCTGCACCTGAGAGGAAGAATCCTGACAGATGCAGTGAAGAACACAACCCGGCATTACACACTCAGTCAACATAACAAAACAAGACACCGGTCCCCTTCTCCCATTGATCGTCAACATTAATCCCATTCCACCGAGGATGATTCCTCTCGTTATTTAGTGGTGCAGCTCTCAGAGGAGGAGGAAAACCATACAATGCCCCTTTAGGAAAAAATAGATGAAGAGGAGGAGGAGAAAGAGAGACAGAGAGGGAGGTGTGGGTGACACGGGTGTGGGAGTAATTGATTACATGATGAGGAAATGTGTGAAGCCTCATCAGATGGAGAGGATCAGAGCACCACTATGTATCTGATAATCATGTAACAGGATTTTACGTATGGCAGATATGAGCATAAAAGATCCTGCAACATATCTACACCCACACACTTCAGATAGATCAGAGGAGCAGGCGGTTACATCAAATACCCCAAACCTCTTGTTAGGTAGGTTTCTGGAAATAAAAATCACATTTAAAAAAAATGTTGCACTTTCTCTCGCCGCTCAGCAAAGCCACTTGTCATCTGCATTTTTAAATGTTAGAGGTTGTCATAGAGACAAACTGACAAGGGTGCCTCGCTGCGATGGGGACGCATGACAACCTGTACAAGTTGTCATAGTAACTTTGAGCGCTGGCTTGTCCTCCTGTGTCGGAAGCAGGCATCGGATTCTCTGAACTGTGATCTGAAATCAATTTTGAAACAGAAGTCATGCGCTTACCTGATCCTCCTCCCCGCCGCCCTCCTCGTCGTAGTTGAGCACGTTCTCTCGAATGTCCTCCCATCCGTCATGGTGCGCAGACACGTGATATACACCCTCCTTCAGCCCCTTATAGCTCCGCCAGCGCGTATACAGGAAAATCCCCAACAGCAGCACTGCGGGGAAACAGAGAGTGGTTGAGAATTACCTTGATTGTTCTGATCAAGGATCATTTTAGCCTATTAAAATCTGCAGGAAATGCTGACCCTGTTCCCAGATTTAGGCGAGCCGGCCTGTGAAAGCACATCGCCTGTAGCATCCCGCAGGTCGTGCTTCCCTGGCACTAAGGTGGCTTGATGGCAGCATGATGACTTTGTAGACATGGGCTTGATTTGCCACAGACACATTATTTCAGTTAGCAGTGAGGCTTGTGTCAAGTATAGCTCGCTGAATCAATTGTGTTTGGCACCACTCTGACCTTTAGAGTATATTATCTTGCTATTGAATGCCCAGTACACTTCAATCTGCCAACACTCTATTCTCTCTCTCTCTCTGTTCGATTAAGATCTCTTCTCCGTTTTCCTTCTTTTGTGTGCTTGCCCTTTTTTTCTTCATCCATTTCAATATTCAGATCTTTTGAAATTGTATCTTTCCCTTCCTTCTATTGTTTCCACTTCATTACCTTTGCAGGGATATTATGCGTCTGTTGCAACGTGTTTTAAGGTTGACCTCGTAAATAATTCCAGTTTTAGACTTTTAAGTCAACAAGACGTGAGAACATGACTTGTGGCAAAGGGACCATAAAGAGGCAGGGAAAGCACTATGTCTGCGAGAAGGTCTCATAATGGCCATGTCAGATCTTGATAATTGCTTTTGGATTAATCTAAAGGATTTGTGCATTTAACTGAAAGCCTGGCAGCACAATTCCACACCGATACCTCTTAACAGACTCAAAATTGCACTCTGGCACCCCACAATCTCAATCCTCGCCGGTAATCGCGCCACACACAACTGCACATCAAATGTCTGCTATTTTTAAAGATGATGCCATGTCACAACCAAAGAAAGGCAGATGCTTGGAGTGAAAATATGTTTTTAGTTCAGTTTTGTCCTTCAATCAATTTCAGATTTCAATTGTGAGGTTGGAGAGTCTTCGTAATCAAATGCACCCTAACTGTTTGGTGAAATGTCTCATTTGCAAACAGAAAAAGAATTGTTCGGTGAAGGAATACCATTTCTGTTCTGACACATGGCATGTGTTGTTGCATAGTTTTGTCAAGCTTTGTAGATGATGATGACAAGATGTGCAGAAAGCCATACGGAGTGTGTCTATCCAACTGAGATTATTTGCGAAAAAATGCCTTCAGACAACTGTGGCATATGTGTGATTATACAGAAAAACTTGAGTAAAAATGGAACTGAAAAATGGTCTTGCAAGACCATTATTAAACTGTCAGACTGTCCAGGCACTCTATGAAAACAAGGCTGAAATTTATATAATTGTATCCCTTATTCATTGCCAAATGTGACTCATTTAATTGCCATTTCTGTCAAAAAATGTTCGTCTTCATTAATATGCCTTAAAAATGACCTAATCGCCGCTTTGCTCCCTCTCACTCTGTCTGTCTCTCCAACAGTGTAACTTTTCACAGTAATGTTTTGAATGCATCTTGTGAGGTTGATATTGAGTGAGAGGCTTCTTCATCTGATTCCAGACAAGCCTTCTGTCTCCTCGCTGCCTGCTTCATCGATCACATGACCCTCCAATCTGACCCTTCAGACCCCTCTCAGGACTCCCAAGACCAGCCCAGCATCCTAATCTCCACAGCAGAGATAATAAACACTGCAATATAGAAAGACATTCAGGCGCCTCTTCTGTCTCTGCTATGGAATGAACTCACGCCTCAATGTGAAACTCTGAAATTCTAAAGATAACAGACCAGTGGAGAAATGCCAGTGGTTATTTTTTTTCTCTTCAAGCGCTTCACATATTGCAAAGCCTGAATAGAGCTGTTTAAATATCTATCAAGGTTTCTGATAAACACTGGAACAGAACACGTTAATGATGATTTCTCATGGTCATTACATTTATTGTGTTTCTCAAGGAAAACACAATAAATCAATGCCTGAGCAAAGCATTCGGTTTTATTAAATGAAACGCATTGCTCATCCATTTAATATATGTGATTATTATTTAATAGCACTGACACTCTCCAAAAGCAGCCCTGAATTTATTTTACTATACAGAAAATCACAAAGGATGAGAAGGCAGTAAAGGCAAGAGGAAGAAAAGATAAATCAGGAAACTAAAAATGAGTTACCCTTTGCTCTACAGACAAGATTTTGCATTGTTCATCTCTCTGTTCTCATTTGCATGGTCTCCTCTACATTTTAACCTCTTTCACTTACTATCTTTACCACAATGGGGGTAATTTATTAACTAATTACATAACTATCCAGTCCCTCAAACCTCAGGAGTCTTTCCCATGCGCATCTGGTCGCTCAGACCACATATGAAAACTTTAATCCTACTTCTCTATTCTTATGTTTCTGTTCTCTCTCTATTGCCTACACTTTGCAGCTATTTTTCTTACGCTATCGGATTACAAATTCTAACCACATTACATAATCTGCATACAAGTAATTTGTAATACAAAGATTGTGCTACATATAATAATTATCTGCCACTTTGACAAAGTGGGTTGTTAATGTTCCTTCATGCTCTATTTGTATATGTTAGTAAAATATAAAAACAGATTGTAACGCTGTACGAAAGTAACAGTCTCACTATCTGGTTTTCTCATTTAATGAATAATATCCCATCAAGTGTTTAGGTCTTTATGCGGTCACACCTGAGGCACAATAGAATGCAGTTGTAAATTCAATCCATTTAAAGAATATCCAGATCAGGATCTGTAATATATGAAACCATGCGATGACCACTTCGTCACTTTTTCACACTGACATTCAACGTCTCTGGAAACACTCTCCATTTAAGGTCCCTGCAGACACTCCACCTTCAAATGCTTCAAATCAGTATGAGCATATGATTCTGACATTTACTGCTATCATCACATGAACTAATCTACACACGTACACCAGAGAAAATTGATAATAATAATAATAATAAAGTTTACATACTATCACATACTATTCCATTTCCCTCATCCACATCCACACACACACACACACACGCACGCACACACAGAATTTGAAGCTCACCACTACTTGGCCTTTGATGCCCTGGAGCCTCAACAGAAGATCAAATAGAAAATCCAGCATGTTTGCACTGACTTGAATTTGTGTCTGTCTGGATTTACCTACATTATGGACCAGCTGTCCTCACAATGACAGAAAAACCTGAACTCCATTATTACAAAGATTTTTCGAAGAGTTTAAGTGGGTGTGAAAAAAAGAGTAACAAATGACCCCGTTTGTGATGGATTATTATGTTTAAAGTAGAAATTGTGTCTTTGTTTGTTTGTTTTTTGGTGAAGAAATGTATGCAAATAACAAAACCTACATAAATATTATATATATTTTTAAAATGGATAAAAAAAAAACATTTCAGGACTGAAATATTTTGTTGTAATGTTGAAGGCCTTCGGGTCATTTTGACCCACGAGGGACACTTTTGTTATAGGTTCAGGAGGGACAGATGAGGGTTAATGGCATAATTTTTTTTTTTTTAACACAGTTAACGCAGGTGCGGGGCTACTGCTACTTCTATTTATTTTATTTGCAAGAATTACGTTTATTAAGATGCAGAGCGTCTTTATAATTATAACCACAATCAAACGGGAGACTTTTCAGATGTGCTCTCCACTTCGCCTCAGCAGCTTCAGTAAAACAATAGTGAACTGCGGCCAGATTAAATGTTTCAGATTATCCCTATGCAGTATATGCAAACTGCATAGGGCCCCCGAAACACCAGGGGGCCCCTTGCTCTCAAAGATGTTTGAATTTTAGTTTTGTTTTGAATTGGGCCAGCGGCTATGAAAACATCAATGATAATTTATTGCAATGTGGATGCTGTCGCCTCTTTTTATGTAAAAATCTGTCAAATCATGTAACGTGAATGTCGTAAAGTCTCTTGCTCGAGACAAATTAAAACAAGTTGAAAATATAGCGAGCCGCAGAAGACATACTGTTTCTCGAGCATGATTCAGGGCAGAGTGAAACATGGACAAATGCGTTTCGTTCATTCTTTCTTAACCACTCGAACTCCACCCCCCCGGTCGACACAGTTTTGCATAGGGCCCCCAGAAGTCTAGGTTTGGCTCTGGTTTCCGGCCATACAGTACATCAGTAAAAATTAATTGTCCTGTCCTGCCAGCCATTATACTGTACTTGTAGCGCGTGCTCTTCAATTGTAAGCACAAATAAGTAATATGAAAATATGTCATATTAAAGCGCAAATGAATTTACAAGCATGCCTGTCAGATCCGTGTCACATTTGGCAGCGGCAGCTCTTAGCAACTGATGATAATAACCCAGCTTCTCTGAAGTCTGTTAATCAAAGAACAAAATAAAAAAGAGGAAATCAATAACTTTAGTAGCTTTAAGGATTCATCTATATTTAATTAAGAATTTAGTGTTTGATAACTTTATTCAATTTCAGTCAATAGTTAAATATTATGGGGGAAAGAACAAATAATTTCCCAGAGTCATCAGTAGTATTGGTATCAGTGATACTCACTTCCAGTCATAAAAATATGCCATTAAACAAATATTAAAAAATTATTAAAAATAATTATTATTTATGTTGTTTCTGTATTAATTTGAAGATTGAATGAGAAATTATTGCAATGCAAACGTATATTTAAAACTTTTATGTTAGGTTGGATTAATACATTTCAGGAAAAATGTGATTAAATATATTTTTTAATCGATTGACAGCAGTAATATAAATCTTTTTGTGACTGTTAGTATAGACAGAAAATTAGCATAATTTGCTCAACATAAAAACAAAAGAAGTTGTTGAAAAGTTTTAATAGAAATAGTTTTTTCTTCATTCTCTCTAGGCTTAGAAAAACACAAGATGTTGCTCAATAGCATTTTATATGGTTCATCTTCATAAATTGAAGTTTGTTTAATTTAGAACTCAGAATCTCAAATCTCTGCACAGCACGTCAAATCAAAGGGAATGTGTTAGTTAAACTTAGATGCTGGACTGTAATTAAAAAAAGAAGCTAAGTCAGAGCAATCAATTTATTGTGAGTAACTGAGGTAATTCAGGTTAATAAATTGCACTCAGTATTTTAAGACACGACACGTTCCTTACATTAAAACATGACTGTTGTATTCATTAGGTGCCTAATTAAACAAATGGCTCACATTATGTATTTTCTTCAAACTGTGGTTAAAAACTAATGAGATATCATTTTCATTTAATTTAAAGTAATTATCCCTTTATATTCTGACAATATATCTGTATAGCTTTCAGATGTTTTACTAAATGAGTCTTGCATAAATTTCATACCAGATGTGTGTGTGATGTGTGTGTGTGTGTGTGTGTGTGTCATGTAATACTTCAGCACACTGTCTGTATGCATTTTCTCAAAAATCCTTCATTCAAAACTGACATATTGCAAAATTTAAAATCAATCACATGCTATTAAAAGCATTATTACTATACACATCTTAAACTGGTTTTGGACACTCAAAATGACAACTGCAATGCAAGTTATATAAACTTTGTAGCAGCTTTAGAACACATTGTGACATTAAATGTTAAATGACTAGGAAATTAGGATATTAGTTGAAGGAGAAAAATGCTGAGATCATTCAGAAGAGCTGAGATCTAAATGTAGGTATTAAAAGTCTTATGGGGCATATTTTTTTTTTCTCAGAGCAGATATCACCAAAAGACATGGAAAATGGAGATAGGGGCACTTTGCTGAGAGTCTCTTAACTGAAAGAAACTTTTCACACAGACATTAAAAAAGGATCCCATGAGAGTCACAGAGAGAGAGATTGTCAAAGAGCACTATAAACCATAATCATTCAAGTCCATCTTTTGAAGTTATGATGGGTGGTTATTCCCACAGGTGAGCATCTACACTATGTGAATGTCAAATCTGCATATCTGCTCTGCTGTAGAAAGATACTTGACAATCCAGGTGTAATAGAGGACAAGGGATGCCTCTCCACAGTGTGTTCTCTGGACAGCATGCTGCACTGAATTATGATCATTGCGGAGTCAGTATCCAGAGTTGAATTCTCTTGTGATTTGTAAATTAACAGGTACAAGCCATATCAGTCACATTATCTCTTAGGGGCCATTTACATGACAAAACAGAACGCTGTGTCTGTCATTTGACTGTTCATTTACATGACAATGGTGTTTTGAAGCCTGAAAATGCAAACTTTTGAAAACGGGTTTCAAAGTGCAAGTTTGTGAAATCGATTCCATTATTGTCTCCGTGTAGACAAAATGGGCATTTTTGCATGGCCTGGCATGCATAATAGAGTGTTTTAAGTTGTTTTCATTGATCCTGTGAACAGGGGTCGCTTGACAATGTTGTCTCTATGTGATGAACACAAAGGTAAAATATTTCCGTTTTTAGTACATCGTCATTGCATAAACGTACCCTTAGACACAACAATAGCTAAATAAAACCCTCAAATGTAGCAAATGCAAGAACAAGTCAAGTCCTGTTCCGAGCCATTACATAACATTTCCGTATTATCTGCTCCTGGAGTTTAACGGATGGACCTTTTCCCTCATTGCTGTTTATGATATGCTAGTCAGCAGGGGCTGTTTTTCAGTGGGGAAGAGTGAGGCATGACTGGTTATGTGGAGGCGTAGAGCTAGCACGGTGTGCTAAACCTATTAACTGCCTTACAGGAAGAAAACAAAATCTTCTTAATGCTGTGCCGAAGCTCTTCATATGGCAGAGAGAGGTATTTCTCTGTCTCGCCACTCGTCTCCATTTGGAATCGTTCCAAACCGGCAGGATGGATTGCAGAAAAACAAAGAAGGAAAACAAAATAGGGGTGTGTGGGTGGGGTGGGGGTTGGTTAAAACCTTATGGCCTACTTAAATTCAGTTGAGGATGGTCAGGACCATTGAAATTCTGCCCAAACCCCTAGTGCATTGATCTCAATTTCCTGCCTGGCTTAGGTAAACAGCACAATGTGTGCCTACAAATCAAGTAATTAACACTTTAAAAAGCAACTGGAGCTGAGAATGAATAAGGTCATGTCAAATCTATAATGGAACGAAACTGTGAGAGGGGGAAAAAGATTGTTCGGTTCCCTTTGGCCTCGCCGAGCGCAGCCATGCAGGCAGATGAGGACGTCAGAATGAAGGGCGTTAATACGAGTTTCAGCAGTCATGATCATTGATTATGTAGACTGTGTTCTTTACCGCTGTCAGACAATGCTAGTAAAATGCAACACATGGAAACCCGATTGATAGAAACCTTGGCATATGTATGAAATATATACATATACCAAGCTCTAACAGCTACTACATGGGAAACGAAGGAGAAGTCATATGAATAAATGCATACCAATAATCACAGGGCAAGAATATTGAAGTGCCAACCATCAAAATAAGTTTAAAAAATGCATGAGGTTCAGCAGAGGAAGGGCAGAGTTAATATTTTTTTGCGACAGAAAAACTAGGCTGATCCAGTAATTGAAGCCTCCTAGTGAAACAAATATTTCACAGAAAACCAACAATCGGTGTTGACTGAGAGAGACATTATCATTAAACAAAATTAAGTGATTAACTGTCCTTTTGCAGTTAAACCGTTCATTAAAACTGTAAAGTTCATCTGTAGTGGTGCTGATTAGCTCATTCTTAATGCACCTCTCATTCATTAATGTAGCAACGCCAATAAAGCACTGGTATTATGACAATAATTAATATGATTATTCACCAATATTGGATATAAGCCCATAAAATAACATGGGTAAATCAATTAGACAGAAACAAAGGATTCATTTCAAACCAGATTGGTAACATTATGAAGATAAGTGATAATTTTTTTAAGAGCACATGCTGAAGATAGATACCTAGTAGGGCCATAAAGCAGATGCATATGGCGAAGAGGGAGCTGAAACTGAGGCCCACGTCGTCTCTGTAGATGGCTAGAGTCACCTCACAGTGCTGGCCGCGGAAGCCCTCTGGACAGTGGCATGTGAATTTGGAGGGAGACTGTGCCACACAAGTGCCCCTGTGACATGGGCGGCTGGCACAGAGCGTGTACATGCAGAATTTACCAGTGGAGTTCGCCTTGACCATGTGACCAGGGGGACACCTGCGATTGAAGGAGACAAAGAGAGAAAATCATTAATAAAAAGGTAATGTATGATGTGTAAAAAAAATAACAAAACTAAATTTGAGTAACTGATGACATCCTGTACAATACCTTTTCCATAAATGATTCAGTTTTGGAAGTTAGTTTTGTTTCTTTAATTAATGGTGAAGTGTACATTTATACTTCCTCTGGTGGTAGAATTTGAAAAACCTGTTTAGAAACTATTTAAAACTAAATATTATTGGTGCTGCTAGCAGTGCAGAAAAAGAAGGTGGGAAAAAAGAACTAAGATTAAAACTGGAGAAAAAGTTTTAAATAAATACTATATTTAAAAATAAACAAAGCTATTAAAACTTTAACCAACATGAGAATGAAAAATTAAAACAGTAAAAAATTATTTTAATTATCAAATAATTTATTTTATTGACAATTATTTTTGGTGCTGCTAGTGGTGCACAAATTAAAAGACACTGGTCAACAGCCAATGGAAAATGCCTTGGTACAACTAAAAAATATCCACACGTCTGTATACGTCTGTATGTGTAAAGCTGCTCACAGTTGAAAACCCTGTGTGAATAAAATAAGCTTAAGATCACATGCTGAATTTTGATTTGCCCATGAGATCAGCGTAGAAACATAGCACTGAAAGAATTCAAAATTTGTCTGAATATGAGACTAAAAATCTTGACGTTCTCTCTAAAAATCTCAAGGGAAAACAGACATGCACACAGTGTGGAAATCCAATGTTACTGGCACCAACCGCGCTTATAAAACTATCGGCAAGTCAGAGGCAATTCCTGTAGACAAACAACAACATGCAATCATAGATACAATCAATACACAGCAGCTGCACAGCTCTCACAGCCAGAGAGAGAGGACAGTGGATAGGTCCGGGGTGAAGAGCAGCCCACATATATTATACACTGCATCTGTCTATCTGGACACACAACCCCAGAGCTTGAGTTTAAATTTTTTGTTAAATTTTTCCGTCACACCACAGGACACATTGATACGTCAACTACCCATATTTCTCATTTAGTACTGCCCTTCAGAAGCTACAGAACACTTATATGTTTCCCGTAAAATAATAACTACAATTTGGGGATGAAAACTTTCTCCCCATCCCCCCATAAAAGTTCACATCAGTGAATGTGTAAACCTTTGGTAACAGTTGCATAAGTATGACTCCCTCAGTTTTTGTCAGCGTGAAAAAATGGGATGTCAAAATTATTGTCACTGCTGGAAAGGGTTCAAATATGGCAAAGATGCAAGACCTGGATGACTTTTTCTGAAGAACAGTGGGCAGTTTAACTGTTCAGGACAAACATGGGACTCAAGGATAACCATCACAAAACAAACAAAAAAAGCAATGTCAACTTTTGAACAGGGTCCATTTTTATAAATTCAACTATTATTTTGTCTTATATGTACACACCTATTTGGTAAAATATCTTATTCAGGATACAAAATAAAATAAAACAAAATTATTTAGTATGATCCCTATTATTTAGGTAAAATATTAAACATTCTGCAAGGTGAAAGTACACTTTTAACCACAACTGTGTATATTTGTCTACCTGCATTCATGGATTCTCCACAGGTCCACGCAGGTAAAGGGGGGTCTGCATTGGTTTTTCCGGCAGGAGTCAGAGGAACAACCCAGAGACACACCTTGAGAACTGACCAATGACACCCCCTCTCTGGCCTGACCGTCCAGAGGAATAAACCGCCCATTGAGTCTCAAGTCCCGCATACAGCCTGTGCAAATAAGGAAAAACTAATTAAAAGCCAACATGTTTCATATTACAGTACAAATATAGCATAAAGTGTGAATCCTCCTCTTACACCTACATAGCATACACTTGCTTCTTCACAAGCACACATAGATAAACTGAACTCAACATGATCCACTCATATTCTGAGCTTTTAAGAAAAGTGCTTTTAGAGTCCATTTAATAAATACACAAAGTGTGTGCCTCAGGCTAACCAGCGTGCCTGCCGCAGGGAACTATTCCACCTCCTCTTCTCTTTCATGTCACATGTCATTGTCTCCCTTCCCTCCCGTAGTCAGTTTTTATGCTAGCTGTACTTCCCCTCTACACTGAAGGTGCATTTGAGGATATTATGAATTAATCGTTCCTATTAATTTTCATTATTGCCAATACAATAGTGTGTAATCATGACAGATAGAGGAACTGCTGTATGAATTAGCTGATAAAGCTGAACAGATTCTTCTGCTTGATGTACACATGTGCTGGCTAAGTCCTTTCTCTGACTGAAGTTAAATTGGATTAGCGGTAAAACGGCAGTCTACTTCACAGTGCTCTGATATAACGCAGTGATTGGATTTTTCTGGCCATGGGACGCAGCATTTTTGTTAGCTCAAAATGTCATGCTACAGAGTTTATTGGAGTTGTCCACAGCTCACCATGCACAATTTGACATATTGACTCCATTTCATTTTTTGTAACCAATTCATTTTTGTGAGAAGCTCTGGACAGACTGCGAATCAACTCTGAGACGAGTTAACAATCAGGGAGCTGTATTTGATGCTGCTTTGAAAGTACAACTTTGTGTAGTGTGGTATGTTTTTCACACCATGATGCTTATTAGCCAGTTACGTAATTTGTGCCAGGTTTGTTTTCTCTTAACACAAGAGAAATTAGACAATGTTTCTTTAAACTCATTCTCATTTAGAATTAGCAGTAATGTTAGTACAGAGGCTAAAAACAATTGCTCAAGCAGGTGAAGACAGTTTCTTCTCACTTTAATGAGACACCTGAGCTTGTTTGTCGTTAGCAAGTTATGACATGTCTGGAGGCAATTGTGCATCTGTTGTTGTATTGTTTTGAAGAAAACAGATGAAAAATGACTTTGAATTCCTCTTTTGATTGGCAGTATATAGTACATCATGGATTGGAAATACGATTTCCAGAGATTTGAACCATGTGTCTGTCATTGGAGAGTTGAGCTTCAGGAGCACACCTGTACCTTACCTTGGAAGCTCTTGTTGTGTCCTGAGGGTAATGAGTTGCCCAGCATCACTACAGCGGGATCAATAACAATCTCCCGACTGCGACCCGGAGATCCCGTGACCTCTCGCCGTCCTCCCCCACCGTCCAGACGCAGGGTCAACTCATTGTCATGCCGATCTAAGTGAATGTCATGCCACTCTCCATTGTCTAAACGATAAGAGGGCATTGTCAAGTTGAAGTCCCCATCACCGAGGTTGTAGAAGACACTTAACAGACCCTGATAGATCTGAGAAAGTGGGACAGAAAAAAAAGAGAGAATGGTTCCAGTGAATAAGATCATTTAGAATTTTGTAATTATTTGAGGAATCTGTCGAAAATAGTGCCGGAGACAAAGAACAATTGTGAAATTATGAAAATAGTGGTATTGAAGTAGAGAGAGAGGCTCGGTATGGGATGAAACAGACCCAACAGGGACTTAAGACATCAGACTAGGGCATGATCTGATAAAACGACAGAGCACTAACAGAATTAAACATATCAGCCCTTTAATTGGAGACAGTGGGAGCAGGGAATTCAATATGGTGTCAGTGAGCTCTGCCACTATATTCTTATGTTGCCTCACTGACTCTCTTGTGGTCAGCTGTGAGACTTTCTTTTACTCTCTCTTTCCCTTTGTGAGCTCTTTTTAAACCGATTGTTTCTTATAAATCAAATGTTTCTAAGGAAAGCTTTATTATCTATCAGGGTTTGTAGGATAAAAAGTGTGTAATGTCAAAGTACTATATAAAAGCCTGCAGTTTCATGATTTGAATCATTCGATATCCAACAAGCGCTTCACTGTAATGCCTAATTTTTAACAGTCTAATAACAATAACTCAACTGGGTTTTTCTTTACACGCACATGGGTACTAGCCAAAGCGCCATACCTAGAGAAAAAAAAAGCCAGGTTTGACAATGAAGTGTGTATTTATTTGTGAGACACAGAGCAGCTGGCCGTTCTCCTGAAGAAAGACCCAACCTTCATTTTAATTTCAGAGTCTTTCTGCTTGTGTCAAAGAGAGCATAATTTGCCAGCCTTCATTTTGGATCCTAGCTTTGTGGTGATGTAAAAAGCAGGATTAATCAATGATGCAAAAGGCAGCGAGGCTCTCTCACATTTCAACAACAACTGTAAACAGTTTACACAAATAAGCATGGTTGACCTCTGTGAACTTGGCACCTTCCTCCTCTCCCATAACCTACTCCGTTTACCTGGGTTATACAGCTCATGAGAATATCTCAAACCAGATTGTTGGAGTATTTCAAGGCTTTGCTATGCTAGGTAGGTATTAAAACCTGAAGGCGTACTAATTAACAAGAACATTAACTTTAATCTCTCCATGGAAAATATTTGGTCTTTTTCCTCATGCCCTAAGATTTACAACATAAATGCTCTCTCTCTTCCAGTTGGTGTGAAATGTGTCGCCATGCTGCTCATTGCCACCCAATGATCCAGAAATCAATGTCATCATCTGGAGCAGCAGGTGAAGCCATCTGCCCAGTTGTATGTTTAAAAATGAAAAAGCATTTAATCACGGATCATGGAAAAAGCATTTAATCATGGATCATGGATCTTAAGTGCATAGCGCATAGCGGTGGGTTCCCCAACCACCTTTTCATATTTAGTTACATGTAAAAAATATTATGAGACATCATCAATCAGTGTCATGACAAAATCTTGGGAATCATTAAATAAACCCTAAATAAACCCTTTTTGGCTATATGCTGTAAAGGGATGCGACATCAGGTATTGAATCAGGACTGAAGTCTTTTCTTTAAGGAGGAAAGGGAGGCAATATATATGTTTGTATAAACATTGGATGATGAGCAATATAAAAATAAAATACAAGGACTATTACATAATACGATCTCAGTTACAATAAAAAATAGTTTAAAACCAACACACAGCGAGGGAACTTTGCTCCTCATTTGATTAGTCCATCACATGCCAGCAGATCAGGAAAACAACATTATGTGAATATTGCTGTCTGATCTTTTAGAGCAGTGGTTCTCAACCAGGCGGCCTCAGAAAACTTCCAAATGGGCCTCAACTTCAAGATGATTTAAAACAAACATTAAAATGGGTCATGAACCTTTTTATTATTTTGTAATGTTCTCTGAGGTCCACTTATAATGTTATTGAGATTTTTACATAAAAAACAATTTAGAAATAATAGGCTATTTTCTGTCCTGGTTTTAACCCCTTCATCAGAACGTTCTGTTTGAATAGGCATGGCGGATTGTAGACTCTGAAGTAAACGCCCACTTTGATTGGCTAACACTTGTGTATGTTTGACAGCCTATATCCTTCACAGATGGACGTTGCTGTGATTTAGGTAAAAACGGCTAAATACTCACTACATATAAAGCGATCTGTAATAATAGACAAAGCAATAGTGCAGCTCTTGCCATTTACCCACTGCATGTATGAATTGGGGGGCGGGGCTAAACAGGCAGTGATGTAGAACAGGCTTCTTCTTCTGTGGAGGTAGTGTTTAGCCACATTATTAAATCATAGAATTGGACATTCCACAAGCTGTTGTTTTGGCAGACTGGCTTCAATATAATCTGTTTTTAGACTAAAAAGTAACTTCTGAAACTTACAGGATGTTTTTATAGTACAATAAGTTCTTATATGTCATAAGATAAATGGAAGTTTGATTTCTCAGTTCATGACCCCTTTAAATATATAGATATTTCTTATATTATTTCACCCCCTCAACAACTTTTGTATAGATTTTTTTCTCTGAAGATCTAGGGTTTCACAGTCTTGTATACATTAGGTAACCTTATTTTTAAAGTGTTCTAAGTTAATATTCATTTATAAATGTAATATTGTTCTAAGTTATATAATTTATACAACTTAAAATGTCAATAATGTATTAGCATACATAACTCAAAAGTTTGAGCTGTCAATTCATCAAAAGAAAGCACAACCATTTTCAACATTTTTGCTCATAAAAATACAGTGGTGGTCATAATATTGGCACCCTTGGTAAATATGATCTGTTGGTATGTGCTGTAGAAACATCCACACATTACAACTGAAGGGTGATATCTAAATATGATTTAGCATTTTAATCTGTATAATGCATCTCACCAAGTTTAAATCATTTCTGCATATTTCAAAAACAGCATCTATCTGGGCAGCTTATACTGTTTTTTACAGTATCCTGATTAATATTACCAGATAAAACCAACTCAATACATCTGTCAGTAAACTCTAAACAAGTTCTGAATGAGAATGCCTTGAATTCAAAGAAAAACACACACTACATTGACATTCCGCTGCCGCTAATGGACCTGTGGCTAAGTCTCCTGAGAAGAAATTAGATGATCAAACTATCATTTCCTCCTCATCCGCTGATGATAAGAACACCTTGCTGAAAATGTCTCAGTGAGATGATGCATCATAATCAGACACAACAGGCAATGCTAAATGGGTATTTGCACATCACATCAATTAGCATTATTGCTAAGGTAATTGAGAGGAGCACAGCAGGAGATTAAGTTTGAATCTTTTGCACATGGCACAAAGGCAGCATCAGTTCCTGCACCGCTGAGAAGCCTCGCAAGAATCACAATATAAGCAGGTAATGAAATCTGTAGCCTGCCACTTTAGGGGATATAAAATGTCTTCTAGCCTGTCTCACAGACACGTCTAATTCATGCCACAGATAAATCACCCACGATTTACATGGGAGAGATAGAGAGGCAGAAGAAAATGAGAGGAGAGAGAGAGGGAGAGAAACAAAGCAGCAATCAGCAACCCGACTGCAGAATTTTAAAGCAGGTGTTGAGAGAGAAAAAAAACATGAAGAAATGAGACAGCCTTGGAGTGTGAGGGTAGATGGCATGCATTCTGCAAGTGTATCAGCCGAATCAGGAGACGCATACTAATGCCTCTATGATTAAACACAAACTCGTTGCTCCATTCAAATTCTCACATTGCACCGCTGTTGCAACAACGTTCGTGGGGTCTGGCAGATGGGCTGCTATTACAGAGCACATCAAGAACAAATAATCGTTATATGCCGGCATTTGACATTGCTCATTTGTTGTAAGGACATTTCATGGGCATAAATTTGTAGTGGAACAGAAGAGACATATAAAACATTCATTACAAAGAATCACTTTGGAGGGTGTTGGCAGGGTGCTCAATATTTCTGGTATAATATCTAATGTTAATTTATAAATATAATATTGTTCAAAGTTAACTTTTTAACTAATGACTGAGCAATATACAACTTAATGTCGATGAAAAAAAGTAGCATTTAGAGAAAAACTGATTGTCAGTTTTTCAAGGTTCCAAAGCAAAATCCCCCAGCAACATAACAGCTTGCCCCACTTCTTTTCTTAATAATCTTTACTAGATTAATAATCCCAATCTAGCTCTTTTCTATTTTATCTTTGTAGTTATAAATAAGAACCGATGCAAAAAATAACAAATATAAGAAAGAAACAAGTGTAGCCTATATAGTGTATAACTGTTTTCATTTTACTGTACATCTAAACATAAGGGTTCGGATAAGAAAAACAAACAGTAAAATGTAAAACTCACTTAAGTGTGTTCAATACAAATAAATACAAAAGCAGATTCCCTCTTATATGTTATAGTTTGATTAACAAAGTAAATTTAGACAGAAACTGATTTAGATCTATATTAAGATGTAGAGTAATGCAACATAACATGTTCCCACATCTTTTCTTAATAATCATTACTAGTTCCCAAACATTCACTTAAGACAGAACAGATTATGTTTGCGTGAACACTTAAATACCGTAATTCTGTTTATAGGTGTATATTTATTTATAAAGTACACATAACGGATAACAGCAAAATAAAGTGTTCCTGTGGCTCAGTGGTTAGAGCATAGCGTTAGCAGCTATAAGGTTGTGGGTTTGAGAATTAATGTGACAGAGTACTTAAGCCTGAATGCAATGTGTCTTCTAAAATGTTACACATCCAATATTTTTAAATGTTCCCAAACATTCACAAGACAGAACAGGATTATGTTTCAGAAAACGTTCAAATAAAGACACTTTTAAATGTTTAATTATAAATTTGGAGCGTGGGCTCTTTAACAGTCAGCATAAGAATTTTTTTTCTCAGTGGTTTGGGGCCTTTTTGCTCAAAATTTGCCTGTGCACATTCTGAATCATTTTCCCAGCACGGGTCACATATTTAATATGTAATTTAATGAACTAAAAGTTAAATGTTTAATTACTATTTGGAGCGTGGGCTTAATTAACTTCATTTGTTTTTTTTTTACTTTTTTGGGGCCTTTTGCTCAAAATTTGCCTGTGCACATTCTGAATCATTTTGCCAGCACGGGTCACATATTTAATATGTTTAATGAACTAAAAGGAATAATGCATTAGAAATATTCACTCCAACACACTTTTCCATTCAAAGGCTTGGGGATTGGTAAGGTTTTTGTATAGTTTATTTTTTCCATTAGCTTTTTGAAAGCAGAAAATGCGAATCTTTGGAAAAGAACAATTATTTTCACAAATAACTCGATAATAACACATCTTCAGCAGAAAGAAAACCTTGATAATGCACTTGCTGTATTCAAGGGAATTGAAAAGCATGAGAGAGAAAAAGAGAGATGCTTTCAAGAGCACTAACCTCCAGTTTGATATATTCATTCTGTTCTTTGGACAGCAGACTGAGGATAGAGCTGCTATGTTTGCGTGTCCGGACCAGGACCTGAACCTGCGTGTGTCTGGCCGGGAGCGTGAAGGCCAGCTGAAAGTGTATGTGACTCCTTCCATCTAAAGAATAGTCCGGGACCTCTGTGAAACACAAATGTGTTCTTCAGATGCAGTCCTTAAAAAAGGATGCATAAACAGTAAAAAACGCACTGGGAGAATATCACAGGATGTTCCAGTCGTGTTACATAAAGAAGGTCTACAAAGTCATAACACTTCTGAATGCGATTTGTGCCAAGATTCGGTGTGCGTGAAAATCCTGCCTGGGTGCTAAAACTATCCCTCCTACACAGAGCAATTCAAAGATATTTGCACACACACACACACACACAAACAGACACACAGATTTCACATCCACTCAGTCATTCTCTTTAGTAATGACTTCTTATCTGCTTTCTCTTTGGTGACTCGGTCTCTCACATTCCACTTGTGGAAACAGACATGGCATGAAATCTTTGGGACAACTGCTGAGTAATTACCTTTTTCACACTGATGCCCGCTGTACCCAGGTATGCACTGACAGCTGAAGGAACCCCACTCTCCGTGGCAGCGCCCCCGGATCCCGCAGGAAGGAAAGCCCATGTTCACACAGCTATTGTCTGTCATCAGACACCCCGGAGCACTGCCAGAGGAGTCAGCCGGTGAACCGAGGTCATAAAACTGAGAGAGAATCAAAGTCAGGGTTACAGACAAACAGAAGTCACGAAACACTGAGAGCAGCAGAAAAAAAGAGAATAAGCTAGTATTAATAAGACAGAAAATAATGGTCAGGATAGGCCAAACTGGGAGGCCTTAAAAATATAAGAGATGAAGAGAGAAATAACATCTTATCTTATTTGTGCATTCACCTTTAATCCAGCCTGCCATAATGAATATTACCATGCTGGGAAGGCCACAGCCACTTAGAAAAGCTGGCCTGCAGCGCTCTTTATTAACAGAATGGGGAAACCTTGAGGCCTTAAATTCTCTTCACATCAGTACAACCACGCACCACATTAGATACATGTTTCCTTTCATCTGATGACTCCCATTTATTCATGCACACTCTTCCTAACAGGGTGTTTTTGAAGTGGTTGCAGCATGAGTTTGACCCTGTGCAGGAACCGCTTGCACCTTGTTCAGACAGAGAGCACTGCTGATTTACCAGCACAGCTAAATAAGCAAAGGGGCTGCATTAATTCCACTGAACTGCTCTTTGTCACTATTATTTCATATTAGACAGGTTGGTTGGTTTATTTATTTCCTGACAAAGGAAGAAGTAAACAACAGTGTCGTCTGAGTCACAGTGTGCAAACATTTAACTTTAACACTTCCCAAACATGACCTGGCCAACAGATTACATTAATAACACAGAGAGAACAATAAATGCAGACGATTTACAATTAAGCCACTGATCAATAGTGAAATTCAGCAATATTAATATTATATTTCTTAATGATGACACTTGATATATACAGTATATATATATATATATATATATATATATATATATTACAATAGAAAACAGGGTAACACCTTAGTATATTAATAGTTTTCATGGGATGTCACACACTTATAGGAACGTCCACCTGGAGGGAAAAACGAAGCATTGCTCCACTGACTGCCAGTTATTTTTACGTAGTTTGCATTAAGTAGCAATGTAGTAAAACACAGATATTAAAAGGAAACATTCAGTAAACACCGTATTGATTATGTATGAGCAGATGAATACAGAATATAAACACAATGTGTAAAGTTTCACGATAAGTGGTTTCCCATAGAAAACCATTAGAAGGAAAACACTTATCCATTAAGTGGACTGCGTTCATGTTCCCAGCCTCATCTGCTTGCCTATGTTAACTATTCATAATTAATATAGAGATCACTGAATTTGATATATTAATATTACTGTCTTAATATATTATGGCACTAATGTTTTTACAATGTTTTGTCAAACCGTTTTATTGATTGAAATCAATATCAATATCGCGGGTGCTTAAAATGGATAGCAAATGGCCAAAACTTGCATTTTGTTCACATACCTTTGTTTTATTCTTTTGAGAAGTGATCTAAACATTTGCGGCTGTGAAACAGATGGAAAATTAACAGGCTTGTCCTGCAGTTCTATGGATGTTTTGCCCTTCAGGATCTTCGAGCCGGTCACGTGACAGAAGTTATGAATTGAGGGACCAATCATCACTGTTAACTAGTTGTTTATTAGCATGCCTATTATTAGCATATTGGCTGTTATGGTATCATGTTGGCTTGTACCTATAAAGCACATATTCTGTATGAACATATTCTAAATTCCTAATCCTACCCAATACCTAAATTTAACAACTACCTTAATATTATTAATCCGCTAATTAGGAGTTTATTTATAAAAGTTGTAGTTATTTTTTTGTTAATAGCAATAATTGGACCTTCAGTGTGACTGAAAACAGTTGTTTTCATATTTCAAAATATTACTGATTTTACTGCATCTTTGATTAAATGAAGGCAGCTTTGGTAAGCCTAAACGATTCTTTCAAAAACACTTGAACATGACATGACCAAGAGACAGCATACTCTCAGCAAATTTGCAATCAAATTATTCATCATTAGTAGCATTCAACAGTCCTAATTATGGGTAATAACAGTTGTCCATGGTAAGACTATAACTGGCTTCTTCAAGCCTATGCTTGCTACATAGCTGTGCTCATTTCCATCTCTCTAATAAAAGCTAATCATATCTTAATATCTATATTTCATATTAATTTATATGGTGAGAAGTCATGCAATAAGCGGGACAATGTATAGCCAGCAGGTCATTGGCGCAAAACCATTTCAAGACCCTTCCACATATTTCATCATTAGCAGTATTAATGAGAAAATGACCAGCTCTGTACATTATTCCTGGAAACTCTCCTCCTTGTCCTGTTGAATGTGAGTTTTCTACATATGTTGTATTGTGTTTTGTATTGTTAGCTATAAGGCAATCTTGCACAGACTATAATGAATGTTAGCACTGCCTGAAACCATCTCCTGTACACTGCTGGTACGCTTTGTGACTCACCGATTGAGTTCAAGAATGAGACTGACCCCAAACTTTTGACAAAAAATTGCTCTGTTGTGTCTATGCTGTTGTATAACAAAGCCCTACACAGTTTTATTTCAGTTGAGTAAATGTTAGCACTGCCTGTGTCTTAAGGAACATTTTGAAAAACTTTCAATGTGACCATTAGTATCATCGTTCGGTGCCAAATATAACTAGATTTTCTTGTTCTAGTGTGACATTTTCATAGTTAAGAGCTGAATGACTCATTAGAGACGGTAGTCTTTTTTATTTTGATTAGCTGTGGCTGCACTTGTGGTTGCTTGTTTTTTTTGTATACACCTATAAAAGGTCAGCCTTTTCACTGTAAGTGTTTAGAGTTGCTTAGTTTATTATCTTCCTTAAATCTGATTTTAGTAAAGGATTGTACTTTCTCTTTTCTGAATTCATGGCTCAAGCAAACCTGTGTGACCTTTTAAGTAACATACTTTAGTTCCCTGCATGCACCTCCCAAAGTGGCTCAGTAAACGGCATAATATCCTTAAATCTTAAAACCACTTTGCCATGCACCCATAACACTGTGTATTTGCCACCAAAAAGCCTCAGAATTCTCACAGGTCAACAACAGGGAGAGAGCAAAAGAAAGTAAATGGTTTGAGAAAAGAGAGTGGGCAAAAGAGAGTCTAAAATAGCATTTCTATACAGTCTATGACCTGCTCTCCAGGCAAGCCCCGGTAGCCTTAGTGAACACTTCTGTGCTGTGTCTTTGTGTCTGGCGACCACTAGTTAAGTGTTTCAGACTCAAGAACCTTCAACTGAGTCATAATGTTACATTGAGAAACAAACAGTCACCCACTGTAACAAACCTTGACCTAATGTGATACGAGATCCCAGATCGGCTTAACAAATTTTGGCCAGTGGCACGGTTGATTATACCTCACTTCACATAACACTTCTTGGAAAGAGAACATGTGAACTAGGCAGTACACAGCTCACGATCTAATCTCCTTCAGCAGCTAAATAGTTAAAGGTACATCTACTGACTGACTGGTATATTTGTGGCCTGTGCTGGCAAATGAGTCACAATGAGCACATTTTCAACCATGAGTTATTTCTATTGTCGCATTCTTCATTAAAAGACATGCAAAATGATGTACGATCTGTTGGAATCAGACGGAAAATGGCTGAGCTACACCTGTTTGAAGTTGATAGAGCCAGCAGGCTAAATTTTGAGAAAAATCAAGTTAAAGTTTTGTGAAGGTTCCTAAGCAAAATCTCCTAGCAACATTGCATCTTTTCCTTCAGTTCTTTTCTTAATAATAATTAATATATGTGACTCTGGACCACAAAACCATTCTTAAGTCACCGGTATATTTGTAACAATAGCCAAAAACACATTGTATGGTCAAAATTATAGATTTTTATTTTATTAGGACATTAAGTAAAGATCATGTTCCATGAAGATATTTAGTAAATTTCCTACTGTAAATATATCAAAACTTAATTTTTGATTAGTAATATGCATTTCTAAGAACCTCATTTGGACAACTTTAAAGGCGATTTTCTCAATATTTAGATTTTTTTGCACCCTCAGATTCCAGATATTTAAATAGTTGTATCTCAGCCAAATATTGTCTTATCATAAAAACTATCAATCCATTACAAACTTTCTTCAAAATATATTCCTTTGTGTTCGGCAGAACAAAGAAATTCATACAGGTTTGTAACTAATTGAGGGTGAGTAAATAATGACAGAATTTTCATTTTTCGGTGAACTATCCCTTTAAGACATAACAGATTATGTTTGCGTGAATACTTAAAAACTGTAATTCTGTGTGTATATTTATCTGGATGGCGCACTGCCAGAAGCACCTTTTATGCGGACGCTTTGGATGACAATCAGTGCGAGAAGTGAGCAGAGTAAGGGCACTCTCAGAAAATGTACAAATAAAGATAATTGTGTTTAATTACTATCTGGAACATTGGGATCACTAGTCGAGGGCTTAAATAACTCATTTTAGTTAAAAACTCACTTTTTCACCTTTTTTGTGTGTGTAGCTCAATATTAGCCTATGCACATTTCAACTCATTTTGCCAGCACGGGTCACATTTGTTCCAAAAACACTCAAAACTGACAGTGGACACAACCCTAGAAATTGATGATACGGTTTATTTTATTTTTACTTCTGTCTCTACTCTTCTAAAAAGGGGCATCATAAAATACTGTTATTTTGAGCTTTTGGTTCATCATCAAGAATCCTGAAAAAATTAAGCATGGTTTTCCACAAAAAGTTTAAGCAGCACAACTGTTATCAACATTGGTGAATTCTTAAAATGGGCTTTTGTCACCTCCAGATCAAAAACAACCAGAGATAAAAACTCCATCAAAGTCATAATTGTGATGTGCATAATAAAGCTTCTTTATATTTTATTCTTCTCTCACTATATCACTGTCTTCTTCTTCCCTCTCTCTATCAAAGATTCATCATGTCAGTACTGATGTGCATGCGTTTCCTCACCTTGCTGTCCACAATGAGGTTTTGGATACATCCAGTAAAGTGCTTGTGTTGTAGTTGTGGGTAGATATACGGCAGGTTCTCATTCACTCCTCCTAGCTGAAGCACCTGTGTCCCGTTCAGATGCCTGAAAGCATGTCAGAGGATGTCATTACCCTAGCCACGTTTGCTTCTCTACTACGAGTTACTAATGTGCTGTATGCTATGGAGAGGTCATTTTTCACTAGAGATTAACTCTGATTAACTTTTAATTAATTTAACCTTTTAGATTCAGATCTTTGTGTAATTATAAATGTTTCAAGACATTATCGAGTCCATAATTGACAAGACTCTCATATGTAGAGTAGAAAGAGTAAAGACTGTTTCATTGACTGCCCTTACGGAAAATAAGTTTATTCAAGTGTGCTATTAGTATACTTCTTTTAAACTAAAAATTGGAAAGTATACTTTTAGTCTACTTTTTATGTACTTCCCAGAAATGGGCTTTATGTACTTATCAGAAATATACTTAAAATGACATTTAAGTATACTTGACTTATACTTAGAAAAGTCTAAATATATTTGAGCTATATTTTTGCTCCTAGTGTTTTCATTGTTATACGGTAGTGGGCGCTAGTACACATCTTCTGTACAGAATTTCCATAAAAACTCAAGTGAAGAAGAAACCAATACAACATGCTTCCACATGTAGTCTAATACAATCATCAGACATAAAACAGCATCAAAACTGTGCAACGTTATGAATAAAATGTCGACTAATGGAGAGGTATTAATGACTGAATCCAATTCATAGTCTTTGTTCAGCTTTTTGTTCAAAATGTTGTTTATTTCTTAATTTTTTTAATTTATGAAACTTACAAACAAAAAGAAGGCATGAAGCTAGAATAAACTGTTTTTGTTTACAAGCCGACACCCTGTTGTTTCTTTGGATTTTTTGTATGTTCAGATATTCATATAACAAAATATATACAAATGAATATCTAAATAGGGACATAGTAGTATACTTAAATATGATGTAAAGTCCACTTAAAGAAAACTTCCGAGTATACTTGCTGTATAACACTTCTAAACTAGTAGTTTACTGAGACTATACTTATATAAGTACTATAAGTATACTAAAAATGCTACTAGCTAAAAATAATGATGTAAACTAGTTGTGTACTCAAAGTTTACTACTGTTACACTTTTAAGTATGCTAAAATTATACTTTTATATACTAGAAAGTGGGCCAAATTAGTCCCAAGGAGCATTGAAATAGTACACTTACGAGTATACTGCTAGTACACTGATATGTGTATACTTACTACATAAAGTATACTAAAAATATACTTGAACTTTACTTAAGCATACTAAATAAAATAAACTTGAAGTATACTACTTTTTGGTCAAGGTGATCCTCTGTGGCCTGCTATCAAGGCGGAAGAATTATTTATTTAGCACTCAAACTTTAATAGTTCATCAGGGCCATTTTTTAACACTTTAAACAAATATGCATGGGTGTAAAAAGAGAAATAAAGGAAGTTATTTACATGTCCATATTCGGTGTGATGCCAGTAACTTCACAGGAAGTGTGGTCTTCAGTAGTTAGCCAGCTGCCCACTCCCTCCATCTCCATGATAGTGGCTCCTGCGCAGCGGTCAAGTGTAAAACGAACCTCCTGAAGAAGAAACGGGGTGAAAAAGAGCCTTTATCACCACAAAATGTAGGAATTTGACTTCCATGAAACACCATTGATTGGCAGCATATTAAACATCATGGTCTGACTGTTTTTATGTAGTACTTTTTAAATAAACCTCTTATTCCCCCTCTGATCCATGTAATATATTCCTCTGGTCAAAACCTTGTTGCTACATATTATTGTATCTGTATCTCATAACATTCTCAGAAACGTGACTGGTATCCATTCTGCTAAAGTTATTTCTGTTTGGGTTCAATTTGACCTCAGCAAAAACACTGCTGAAAAATAGAATCAAAAAATCAATTGGCAGAAGAGTTACTGTGAGTACTACAAAATGTAGGATGTACAAATTCACTGGACTGATTAATATTTTACAGTTGGGTAGACCAAACAGAAATAATGTAATATTTTCAAAAAAGTATCATCCAGATATGTCAATGTTAGGTACATACTTCAAGCTTTGTCCTTGGGTCACTGAGACCCCATACAAAGATGAGGTTTGTTAAAAAATGCTGAGTTAAAAAAAAAACCTTTGGGTTGTTTTTTGACATAGTGCTGGGTCAATTGAATGAATTTAATTTTAAACAATACAAACTTTACTCTAAAATATGGACATTTCATATACAAAAAAAAAATATTCAATGGCAAGTCAGTCTTTTATAATCATAAACTACTCAGTAAACATTCAGTACATCTTTTTAAGATGTGACAGGAGCAGCAAAAGCAGCCAATGGGAATCTGTGGGAAGAAAACTACTATCACTGGGCTGCTCCAGTTCATAAATGACAATCTTATATATTCATGTTTGATAAGTTACATCAAAAACAGCTTTACCTCATGCTATCTGGTCTGTCAGACATTTAAGTTTCAACCTGTCAAATGCATAGTGTGGCCACAGCTGTGTCTCTAGAGCACACGGTCAATATTGCTCCCATTTTTAGACAGTGGAGCACACAGAAACTTTGTTACATAGCCCATAACAGAAAAGTCACATTGTATTTAGCCCTGGTGGCACATTTGTGGATCCAGTGAATGCAGCGTTTGTAGAAGGATATTGTTCCAAGTAGATGTTAGCTGCAACGTACATTTAAACAAAAAAGTACAAATGTGAGACTACAGACGTTTTCCTATTTGTACAATAATACTTTGATAGGAATGTAATGGAAACCTTAATTTCATTCAGGAAGTTTCCCATCAGTCAAGTTTTCTCTCAGGACAGAACACAAAATGACCGTTGCCAGTTTTAACCAGTTTGGCACAGTTTACACAAAATTGGGTTCAAATTTATCTCTATCACACAAACAGAGCTTTTTCCCCTATACATCAGCATGATAACAACTGTAATAATCAATTGATATAAGTTTAATAAAGTTAGCATTAAGTGACTTACATTTTAGAAACAATATTGTCTGTTTTGCATGGACTATTGAGTGCCAATGGTCCATTTGACAGAAATGCACTTATAAGTCTGTTATCCACCGTTAAGCAAGAAGAAGAAGACGACGCGTCACATGCCGGATGTTGTGAACGCACTCAAGACAGACTGACAGTGCTGTGGATCAGAGGTAAACAACAATGTAAATAGTGTTTCCGTTTCTTGCACAGACTGATCGTTTTATGTATTTAGATCACAATGTATCGTCACGAGCCACAGTGTTTAATTTGGTTTTGTCTGTGTATGTTTTTTTTCTCTCAAAAAAGAGTTTCCCATTGACTGCCATTATATGACTGACAGACTGCAATGGTTTGAGTTCAAATCTTCGTTTGTGTTCTACTGAAGAAACAAAGTCACCTGCATCTTTGGATGCCCTTGGAGTAAGCAGATAAATATAACATTTTTTTACATGTTTTAAATTATTTAAAATATCAGTATTCAAAGTGTTATGTTAAAAACAAAACATGGCCTATTTATGCATCTGTAACTGCAGGTTAAATGCATCCATGTCTCCTCTGAGAAACACTGAACTGTGTAAATACATCTAAATATCACTTCAGATGCAGATTTCAGAAACGTTTTCTTATGTTGGAATGAAAGACACTATGTACTGAATTAAGTGCTTCTTATTCTTACCCAAATATACAAAATGGAGGAAAGAGTTAAAACTAATAATTTTACTCAAGTAAAATTATAAATGGTGACTTCAACCTCTACCAAAGTCATTTTCTGGTAAGATATCTGTACTTTAACTCGAGTATGGACGTCAGGTACTTCATACATCGCTGAATAAAATGACCCAAAAGGCTGAACCAAGCATTTGGATAAAAAAAGAACAACCCAGCATTAGTTTTTTTTTTAGAATGTATGCACTCATACACAGACAGACATATGGATCCAATGATATTTTACTAAGAATTTAAATTCTGTCATCATTTACTCATCCTCATGTTGTCCTAAACTTCTAACACAAATCTTCTGAAGCTCATATGTGTCAATATGTGACATGCTCTGTATGTGTGCTGATCAATGTTTATGTGTGAATACAATCCTAAATTAAACCTGTTCATCATATAAATCAACCATGTCTTGATTAATATGGATTATCCATGTTTTCATTATAAAGTTTTTGTTGAATAACCTTTGATGGAGGGACACAAATCTCTCAGGTCTTTCATAAAAAATCTCTTCATTTGTGTTTTGAAGATGAACAAAAGTGGTTTGGAATGACACGATGGTGAGTAAATGATGACAGAATTTGTATTTACTATCCCATTAATGCACCTAAATGACTGAGACTCACACACTACCAGACATTAAAGTCATTCTGAAGCTGAACACAACAATAACATAGAAATGTGTGCCATGCATTACAAAAGAAAACAATATAAGGCCCACAATTGGCTCATAATAAAAAATATTTAATAACCTGAAGTTAAACAATCTTATTCTGTGCCCATCATACACTACATGATTTTCTGTGAAATCTATCAACTACGATAGACCAATATCTGTAGACTGGTTCTGACTTTCAGTAAATCAGGGTAAAAGCCATTAAGTGTATTCCAGCCTTAGATGTCCACATATACAGAAATACAAATCAAGAGCTCTTTCTCTCTGAGATCTTTAACGCTGGAAGAAGCAACAAACAAAAAAGCTGCTGAGTTTTAACAGCTCCACTGTCCCTTTAAGATGATTTCAGAAGAGATAAATAAGACTTGAACTTGTACAAAAGTGCTGAGGTGTATTATTGGAGGAAGGTGGGAGGTAGAGATGGACCTCTGCTCGACTGGGCTCAGCAGTCAGTCGCTTGCTAACGGTGAACACTTACTTTGCTGTTGCTCCTCACGTCCAGTCTGTGCCACCGCCTGTCCGCTACATTCACGTTGCCTGGCAACTGCAGGACCAATGTACCCGAGCCGTGGTTAATTTTGAGGGTGGGGGTGCCGTCGATCAGTTCTGAGAGAGAAGGACAGCGATAGACAGAGAGAGAGAGATGAGAGGAAAGGGTAAATATATGGAGGGTTAAAACACAGACACAGAACTATGAAGACTGATGAAGACACAGAAGACACAGAACTAGGACGGTTATGAAGACTGAACATTGAGCATGCACACCATCAAAAAACTATTAAAAGCATTATATAAGCTCAACCAACAGCAGGTTCTTGACTAACAAATGTATCACATAAACAACCCCTTTGTTTCACATTACAGGGTCAAGTAAGCACTGCAGAGCCTGCCTCAATCGCGATTTCATCATCCTCTGGCATAATAGGAAAAACGTATTAGAGAAAGTTATTCTTTTTGTCTGAGTTAGTCGATTGGCAAATTAAAAATTAATGAAGCCAGGAAGACTCCCTTAAGCTTGGTATAGTCTGACTGAGAGTATGAGCATACGGGAAGAAACGCCTCCAACTAATTTCACATTTGTCAGCAGGATCTTTGCTGTTAAATACGCCTTCCGTGCCCACTTTGGCCGACATATCTGTCTTGTGTTTCACCAACCCGCTTTTCCAATATGTCTTCAAATTCTCCCTCTATTTCCTTGTTTGTCATCGTCTCGATTTCTCCCTTTGATGCTGTACTTTTTCATTTCTGTAGATAACAAGCGCTTCCTTTTGGTTTGGCTATGTTGCACTGTCTGGTGCTCACGGTCTGCTGACCATGAAAATGAACTTTCACTGGGCAGTGTTTTCTTTCTACCATATAAGAGGTAAGATTAACTGGAATTTAGCAACACTAGATGCTTCTCAAAACACATGTACCCACTTCATTAGCTCAAATCAAATGACTGACTCTCCAGATTGTCATGGCTAATTCCTTCACGCCATCATTCAAATTGGCTGATTTATGCCGTCCATCTGTGCTTTATTCTTGCTGTCGCTCTATTTCTCCTATTATTTCTTGTACAGAATGTTCTGGGTAGTGAGTGTTTTCCATCATCCTCCCATTTTAAACCCGTTCAAGCAACTCATGGGTGCTGAGGGACTGTGTCTCGCTGTCTCAGTCGAGGGGGAGTTTGGTGTGCACATGCTGAGACACAAATAGAGCAATGATGGAAATAATGGTTAATAGTATTGCTCTGCACTTTGCAGGTGTTAGTTAAGTGCATATTTCAGTCACAAAGTGCATATACAGTATATATATATATATATTCCCTTTCACATACATATATATATATATATATATATATATATTAGTGCTGTCAATCGAGTCATGGACTGTGATTAATCATGATTAATCACAAATTTAAAATAATATGATTTTCCTGCAAATGAACCTTTCACACTTCCGCCAGATATGAGACATCCTTATTATTCTTTTATCATTATTCATTTGTTTTTATTCAGCCATTATCAGCCTTTATACTGGCAATAAAACGTTTACCAAGCCACATCGCGTCAATCTCAGTATACATTTACCCAACTATTATCAAAAGTATTTCTAAATAAATACAACAAAATTTTTTCTTGCGACCTTACATGAAGCATTATGAAGAAATGCATTATGAAGAAGTATTGGACCTGTTCTGCAGCTGCATTAGATCTAACATTAGCATCATGCTTCATAAGACAATTTATGAGATTAATAGTACACTTTTACACAGAACTCACTTCAAACCACCATCGAGTGTTTGTAATAACTTCCTTTTGCGATCACATGTGGAATTTGGTCGTTTACTGTTGTTAAAATATGCTATTTATATATTTTTATATCGCTGCACAAATTAGCATTTCAGATGTACACATTCATCTCAAGAAAATCACATACAAACCATATCCTATCGTAATCGTGTGTTTATTATCTTATATGGTCTATAGAGGCTGTTGTCATGTTTATTTCTGCTGTGTAAAAGCCTTAACTTGTATGCTCTGGCTGAAACTCACATTGTTTGTGTTACAACCGCCTCTCTGTTCTAAGTTCCAAGTATAATACACATTAGTAGAAGGATCTATTTTAATTTTTATTTGTCTATATATACTTTGTATTTTAGCTGTACGATTAACGATTAGCTGTTCGATTAACGTTAGTTGTGTAAAATAAAATAACTTCCGCTGTAGCCTGTATGAATGGCAATGCACGTAGCATGGGGGTTGTTGTGATGTATTAATGAACAATTCATTATAGATGTTTCATTAAAACATGTTAACCACAGTTTTCAATCATTAATCGGGTATGACGAAACGAGGAAAAATGTTCTCATGATATTTCATTAAATGGGAGCGCATAGGCGTATGTATGCACAATACTTCAGAGACAGACCAGCTTTTTACTTAAAAAATGCAAGAATACCAAGGCAAGGCAAGTTTTTTTTATATAGCACATTTCATACTCAGTGGTAATTCAAAGTGCTTTACATACAAGGAAGTGAAATTAAAAATGTATAATAATAAAACAAGGAATTAAAAAAACCCAAACATATCACATTAAAGAGCAATACAATCAGACAAGCTTATACATCTTATAAAACATTAACCACGACTAAAGACTGTACAAATTAAACTGTAATATTGCTTTCGTAAACTTAGTAAACTAAAATACTGCTGGATCCCTGTCAATTTTCAAGCAACAACTGAAAACTCATCTCTTTCAACTCTACTTGACTACATAAAAAAAAAAAAAAAAAAAAAAATTATTTCACTTTTTCAAAATCTTCATCTTTCTCTTTATCTTTCTCTCCTTCCCTTGCTAGCTTGTACTTATTTGAACAATGCCTGAGACTTAGTGTTATTGGAACTTCCTCTGTATGTTTGCCTCTTCAAGATTAATCGCTTTATGTACTCCCCAATTGTAAGTCGCTTTGGATAAAAGCGTCTGCTAAATGACTAAATGTAAATGTAAATGTAAATGTAAACTTATACTTTACTTTCTGATAGGCTACAATCATCACGTATTATATCAAATTGGAGTCGTTAAAATATATTCATATTTGTCATGCCATAATAAAACCAATAAATTAAAAATACAATTAAAACAGTCCGAGTATTTCCCAAGCAGTAACGTAAGCAGCCGCGGACAGATTCTAATCAGTTGTCATGACTGTCGCGACACCGACAACGCTTACAAACGGCTCGCTTGCATAATGTTTCACGTTAAAATGGAAGATTACACATATGGTAGGGTATCACCTTTTAAATTGATTATTTAAACTGAGAATCTGCCCACGGCTGCTTATGTTACTGCTGGAGAAATACTCAGAATACAATAACATTTTATTTTTATTTAATGTATTAATTTTGATTAATTATTGCGCACTGTACTATTATCATAATAAACACTTGTTGAACGCAAATTGTATTGCTCTTTAATGTGATCTGTTGTTTGTATGCTATTCTTGAATTTTTTAAGTAAAAACCTGGGGCACATTCAGGCTCACACCGGTGCCCAATGTTTTGCTACAGTTTCCGGGTTGAATGACATGTTTCCTGGAAACAGTGTGCAACAGAGTTTGAGAAACGTTTTCTATACCTTCATAGTTTTCTCTTGTTTGGTGGGTGTATCTGAAATGTCAGCCCAATCAGCAGCAACGTGTATATAAACCATGCGGTATTAAAGAGACCGCTCACACAATGGGTCCAAGTGAAGTCATTTAATATGTGTCCGCTGCAGCTCGGTATACGCATTACAATCGAATATATTAGAAGACATGTTTGTCATGAGAGTTTTATAGTAACATAGCATATCAACATGATGAAGATGAATTTGTAAGTAATCTAAATAAATTCACAAGAGCAAGTATATTGTTTGCACATGTTTATTTATATTAAAGGCAAAATAACAAATAATAAGAGCACAAGTATAGATCTGGAACTTCTTTATGTCTGTATAAATATCAATTGCAATGTTTTCTGGTCTGTATCCTTTCCTTAGGAAGGTGTGCTAGACACTGATTAATGTAACATAAAACTACTACATATTTATATATTTTGCTATTGTATTGTGGAGTGACACTTTCATAAACGTTTCTATGCCCCTCTGATTATTTAATGGTAAATATTTAAATATCATAACACAAAAGCAGTGATCAGCAATAATGATAAGCCTAATACTCACAATAAAAATAAGGTCATATAGATCATAACACAGTCTCGGAGGTAAGACGTGGATTATCCTTCAGATGAAATTTATTTTCATCCTGAAATGCAAGGCAAATGTTGGATCACAATAATTAGGAAGCACAGTTTCCACAAATCCCTTCACTTGACTGGGATGTTCTGTTTTATTCTGGACAGCGAGGGCAGTGACTGTAACATCGAGTGTTTTTTGCAGTATTAAACACATATTTATACATATCTCATCAGCCTCAGAAAATTATTCAAAAAGAACACAAATAATAGCCTTCTCAGCTGCCATAGTTGCAACACTTGCGTCATCAGAACAGGGTGTTCAACACATCACCGTTTCCATTTAATAAACGTTTTGCACCGTTTTTACAGGGCTGAACGCAGCCCTGGTCTGTCTCTGAAGTATTGTGCATACATTCGCCTATGCGCTCCCATTTAAATCTTGAAATATACATCGGAATATCTTAAGAAATGTTTTCCTAGTTTCGTCATACCCGATTAATGATTGAAAACCGTGGCTAATGTGTTTTAATGAAACATCTATAATAAATTGTTCATTAATAAATCACAACAATCCCGTGCTACAGGATTGCCATTCATCCAAGCTACAGTAGAAGTTATTTTACACAACTACTCAAAGTTTATGGTTTTCGAATGCGGACTGTGAAAAAGACCTATAATAGATAACCTTCCGCGCTGCGATGACAGGAAGAAGTCGGGGTCAAAGTGAATGGTGTAAAGTGAAACAACTGGACAAAATCTTCAAAATATAAAATAACATTTCAGAAGCCACTTAGAGGCTTTTGCATCTGAATTCTTCATATTATACAGTATACAGTACACACACACACACACACACACACACACACACACACACTGTGTGACGGAACTATATATAAAATATATCTATTACAAAATATATAATAAATACATCTTTTATGTGAATATATATTGAACTTTTAAACTTATTGAGGACCAAATCAGCATGTAACACTGGACACTGAAAGACTCGAGTAATGACTAGCAATTTAGCTTTGCCATTAAGTAGAAAACTGTTATTTTAAACTATTATAATTTCACATAACATTTTATTTTACAAGAAAAATAATAACTGCTGTTTTACTGCATTGTTTCAGAAAATGCAGCCTCTGTGAGCAAAAACATAAATAAATAATAATATGATGGAAAAGTTCAATTAATATACGTGTTTGTGCTTACATACACACACACTTGGGAGTGAACATTTTATTTGCTTCAGACTCAAATATTGCCTCATAACCACATCTACCATCTTCAAATTAGATTTAAAATATATTACTTACTATACTAAAATAGCCAATAAAACATGAACATAGCCTTAAAACACAAAGATGACAGTGAGTGTGTGCGCTTGTGTTAATTACTCTCAATTGTATCAAATCTCAGCTTACGCACAGTGTCATTTTGGGCCGTTTGTTTGTCCAGTAGATGTAACAAAGTTGTTTAACCCTCCTTGTCTGCTCAGCAAAAGCATTTTGAATTTCACAAATTGAAATTATAAACCTACTGCAAATCCTTCGTATATTTACAGAGAGACTTCATGTCATGATTCATACAGCTGAATGAAACAACTATATAAACTCAGAGTTTCTTAAACGGTTCCTATCCTGGTGGTTTCCGATGGTCTTGTTGAATTCTCTCTCATCCTATTTCTCTGTAGATGTCTCCAGGCTAACTCCCGATGGGATCAGAGTGTTGAGCTGGAGATAACGGCGAACACGCTCGTGGGTGAGGAGCAGTGCTGCTGTAATCTGGGCTGAGAAGCCCTTTTCAGAAGGAAGCCCCTGAGAATGGAGCACCGCTCTCCTACACTGACACTGTCACCAATCCTGTCCCAAACATGTAGCGCTGCCGACTGAGAGCAAGACCATGTCTTTTCAGGCTGACATGACATTGTAGGTGGAGTGCAGATGAAGTGGGATTGAGAAAAGAAGGGCAACATAAGTGAAAATGAGGGATGGAAATGTTACAAGTCTGAGATTGGTATTGATTTCAGAGGACTGAAATAAGGGGAAGTAACGAATATGTTTCTATAAGACAGACAGAAAGAAGATAAGACTATTGGAAGTTTCTATAGGGTGAGAGGCAGTGTCAGCTCAGTTTTTAAGGTGTGTTCCACTATGTCTGCACTAGTTGGACCCTGTCTATGGCTTTTGGGCCGACTGAACATGTTAAATCAGCATGAAATGAAAGCAAGCAATTGACAAAGTCAAGAGTACACACAAAGAAGTACTAATTTCACGTCATCTTAGCTAAGCATTCCCATACACCTTAGACAGGTTAGACGCCATATTGAATTTAAAACGGATGAAAATGAGGTTGTGAGGGATAAACTTAGTTTTTACAATGCCATTCAGTGTATAAAGGTCCTAGATCATGCAATTTTCCCAACTTAGAGCTTTCAAAACTGAATAATAGGTATTTTAAAACAGGTTTATTGATTCCTCTCAAAAATTAAATATGGACCTACCCTGACTAAGGACTATACACATTTTTATTTTTATAACAAAATGGGCATCTTGAATAAAGAAAGTAATCAACATGACTCATATTCAAAATGATAAGCAAGCGCTGCTTTGTTTACGGTTTGTATATTTGTTTCGGTTTCTCTTTTAAATAGACGAATATAGTCTATTGCCACCTGCTAATATATACAGTTATTTTCTCTCAAACAGGAGCGAAACATATGTGCTAGTTGGAACGGAGCAAAGCTTTAGCCCTGAAGCACGCAAGGCGAAGCAGCAACACAGCTTTCTTCACCACTAGTTCCATGTTGTCGGTTTAGTGTGTCACGACCTTAAAACGCAGATGAAAACCGGGAAGAGAGAGGGATAGTAAAAGCAGAGTAAGTGGGCACTCTGTTTGGTCTGGACCGCCGGCCAGGACTTTCCGTGTTACATATGTAAATGTCATACTCAGGGAACACAATCTGTATATGTAATTAGGCTGCAACATGTTTTTACTCTCAGAAACGATCCCTGCAGTCACAGGGGGTCGCCTATGCTCTTTGCTCCTCATCCCTAATTCATGCTGGTCTCCCTGCGACATCACTGCACATTAATCCCTCTGTCAGCAGGAGGGAAGATGAAGAGGCCAACCTTCTCCCCCAGACCCCCTCCCAAATGCATTTCCCATTTTAAGCATGATAAATGTCCTCTCTTTGCAGGTCCTGAGGGATGAACAGGAGGGCCGGTGGCATATGGACCCTGAGAACCCCATCCGGTGGCCCTCCCATCAGTGGCTCAGGAAATGAACTGAAATATTGTAAGTTGAAAGGGATATCTGATAGCTGCTGTGGCGTGATGAGTCTGAGAGGGTTCACCGTGAAGCAGGTTTCTGTAAATTGACCGTAATGCGCGCATCACACTCTGGGTGTAACTGTATCTCTGCGCTCACTTTCATCTACCAGGCGCTCCTCCTGAGCAAAAGCTCACAAACACATTCACAAACACCTCACAGTTCCAAAAACATTACAAAGTTTTTAAAATCACAGCAATACATGAATTACATTACATTTTTTCACTTCATGAACTGATAATGAAAATAAACACTTTGCTGACACATTCAGCCTACTGTATATGATCATTTTATTTAGATTTTTTATTACCCTATCTATGAATACTGACATATATTGAGAAATATTGATTATACATCATTAAATGTGCACAAACACAAATAAATATTGTGTAAATACAATAAATATTTTAAAAATATTAAGCGGAAGTTGTTCTGCTTAATATTTTTGTGGATATTTTTTTCTTCTTTTAGGATCCTTTATTATATGAAGTTTAAAAAACAAACATTTATTTGAAATACAAATATAAATCTTTTTGATATTATAAGTACCTTCACTCTCACATTTGATCAATTGAATGTGTCCTTCCTTCAATTAATTTCTTAAAAGAAAAAAAAACAAATGAAAAAATGAACCCGGTTTTGTATATGCGCATGAGAATAAGAAACATTTAATATATATTTAATTTAAATAGATCAAGGTCATATATTTTTCGTTTAATATGAATACACATATTCTTTAATTATTAGATTTATTAAATAAATTGTTATGTATGTATTTCAAGATCCTCTAAAGGAAACCAACATAAGAAACTGCTTTCGATAAAAGTGCATTTTATATGATTAATTTCTAGGATGCATTACATTTACATCCTTGACAAAACTAAGAAATGAATCAAGTGCCATCTATTCACAAAAGACGAGAATGTTCTTCAATGTCCCTGTACATCATCTATGGCCACAAGTCTGTTCAATCATGAGCAAATGGCCTCATGAGACTACTTATCATTCAATAAGTGTCCTTAATCAAATAAATTAGATTTGTCATTCTAATTTGTCTATTGATTTGACATGCTCACTCCCCAAATCTTTGTGTAACCTTGAAAAGAGACTGTAACCACCAATAAGACCCATGTGACATGAAGTCTTCAAGCACGTATCCGCGCCCATTTCCATCAATGAGAATAAATTGAGGAAGAGGTCAGAGGTTGTCTAGAGAAAATGAATCCGGGCTGTAATGAGAAAAAGTGAGTTGAGGAGGATGAATTCGTGTTAGAGGTGAAGAAAGACGGTTGCTCTTTAATAGAGACACTATGTGTGGATTTCATGCCTTGCTGCTTGTTTTATAATGTACGCAGCTACGCCTCGAGCGCTTCGACTGATGTGTGAATCACCCAAGGCAAAAGTATATGCGTGACTTAATATACATATGGCTTAAATGGAAAATGCATTTTACTCAAGTTATTCAAATATTGTATTGGAATCATCGATAAGACAAGAAATTAACTTCATGTCAATTTGAAAGTTTTTTCTTTCTTTTTTTATTAAAGTCAAAATTCCTACAGCTGAAATGCCCACTGAAAATAATTACTGACCAGCAGCAATGTTCGGCTCACCTCAAAGCCATACAAATACTACTTGACCTTGGACTCATTGTAAAGTTCATGAGTTGGTTTCCAGCCTGAAATTCACAATGCATTCATAAACAACTCAGAAGTACTAGACACACCACCATGATCTGCTGCACTCAGGGATGTGTGTGGGAGGCCCCTGGGTGTGTGTACACTATACAACTGCACTGGAGTATCAGTGTCATGAGTGTCTTTAATAAGAAGAGCAGAGGCGTAAAACTGGCAGGCAGCGGGCCAATGATAAGGTTTAATAGGCCACAGTGAAGAACAGCAGTGTGTAATAAGGTCTGATAGAGTGAAGACGAGGAGGACTGGAGAGAGAGACTAATGCATGGAGAGTTGGAGACTCACACTGTGGCTACACTTGTTCCGCTGTCCTCCACACTGCCATTCATCAGTATTCATCTCCCGCTTACTTCTTTTGTTCCACCTTTTCCATTCAAACACAATCTTCGTCTCACCCAGACATGAACTTTTTTTCCGTTTAATTCATGTCTGAGCCGCAATGCGCTACTTACTGTTACTCCTCAGCAGTTCCTTCTAATCTGCACTTCTTTTATCCATTTAATCTGTCTCTCTTTCCTCGCTCTTCATATCTCTCTCTACTAGACTGTTTCTCTGTTTCCATCTCTCCTCTTTCAGATTACCTCTCTGTTTGCTGCTTGTCCTCACTAGACCTATCCAACCATTCTCTCTCTCTCTCTCTCTCTCTCTCTCTCTCTCTCTCTCTCTCTCGTTCACCCCTTCTCTGGTGCTGGTTCCAGAGCCAGTGCCCAGTTTACATCCAATCTGTACATTTCTACAGCAGAAGTTGTGGAAAAATCACCTCTGTGGTGCTCCTGAAATCTGCAAACTAGGAACTGATAATCTCTTTAAAAAAGAAAAACAAAGAATTATTATAATTATTATAGGATTTATAATCTTAATGTTAATTTATAAATATACTACTATTAATTCATATTAGCTCATTATAAATTAATGTTAATTCATAGATCTTAAAATGTTTATATGTACTGTATAAATTAACGTTGATCTAGATTAATAATGTAAATATTTTTTTCCCTGTTAGTTTATTAACATTAAAGGGATGGTTCAACAAAAACAATTTAATCTAATCTATTTACTCAAACTTCTTATTTGCTCACCCTGACATTCCAAACCCATATGATTTATGTTCACCTCCTGAAATGAAAATATTACTATTGTTTGCTCCAAAAATAAACGGAAGTCTTAAAGGTTGAAAATGATCCCAAGGGTGAGTAAATTATGACATAATTAAAAAATTTGGCTTAACCACCCTTTTCACTAATGGAAATAAATTAAGTATGATTACACCCAATTGTTACCCAAAAAACATGTTTCACTCAAAATAAAGGATAATTTTTGGCATTGATGGTTCCGTGAAGAACCTTTATCATCTATGGAAGCTTTCCATTAAACAAAAGGTTCTTAATATAAGAAAAATGTTATTCAGAATATTAACCTGATGGAGCCATTTCCAAAAACCGCCATTTGGACTCCAGAGTGTCCCTTGGTAATCCGAAGGCTAGAAAAGCTATTACATGTACTCTTACATGTACCTCATATACCAAACCATTCTTAAAATATATATATATATATATATATATATATATATAAGTACAAACTATTTCATAACATTAAAAGTGCTACATTTTAAGCGATGACATTTGAAGATGAGAGAGGACCAGGCCTGGATTTTATTTTGTGTGCGGCAGTCATCCGTGAGGGGCTGCCGCTTTTCTTTTATGTTTGGTTATTTTATTATTATAATCTTTGAATGTTCGCTGGTTCCCACCTCCTTCTTCCCATGTCTACGAACTGCGTTACACATTCTTTAATTAACTGTTCACAGAAAGATTATCTGGAAATCCCAAAATGGTTCTTCTACTTCATAGTTATGAAAACCCACTTTAATTTGAACACCGTGTCTACACCAGGTGGAACTGCTGTCGCTTGAGGCTTTCTACTCTGTATGCGTCAAAGCGACAGTTAAAAAGCGACCATTTTGTCCCTTATGCCAAAAGTAGCGCAAGATTTGCAATATGTCATAAATAGAATAGGGCATTAGTTTACTACTGGGGATCCGACTCGTTGCGTCACATCTAGCGACAGAATCACATAACTGTGGTGTCACATTGTGTCGCTCACAGCTGGTGTAATGGGATCAGGGACCAGTTATGACAGATATTCAGAGATCCCTGGCTGAGCAGCAATTCCGCCACAGTTGAAAAGAGACATCCGACTATCACTCTCACCCTAACACTGACCTGAAACTGAAGCTCAGGGAGATCTCCACCACTTTAGCACTCTTTGTTTCTGGAGCCACCATGGAGCCCTGTCCACAGATGTACCCTTCACTTAATCTTCATCTTTCACTCCGTGTCACTCTCTTTTTCTCACCTCAGATCCTCTGTCTGCTGTCTGTCCCTCTTTCGTTCTCTCCATATGTTCTCCACCTCACCCTACACTGATTACACTCACATACGGCCTTTTCTGCTACATATCCACATTTGCCAACAAATCAGTGAACCGATCAAGAGCACAAGCTCTCTTATGAACGTATGCTTGGAACGTAGGCAGATCTGTCAGTTCATTAAAGCTCTAAATGTGTATACCCCATTGTAATCATTCTCCCAGATGAATGACAAATAAGCCATTACTGATATAATGAGGGCCTTCGTTAACCCCTAATGAGCTAATACGGCTGCAAACACAAGCCACCGGTGCAGCAATACTGCGGAATTTATTACACACATGCGCAAACAAACAGAAATAATGTGGTATTTGTATCTTCTTTGTGCTTAGGATGTTAGATGATAGCAGATCTCCCCTGAGTAAGAAAATGTTACAGCAATAAAACTTTTTTTTATTAGAAACACTAAATCCTGCTGGAGAGACACGGAGGAGTCTCTTCATCTCTTTCTGTCTAAAATAAACATATTATCACCCCTTTTTCATTCCCCTTTCTCTATGTGTAACCCTACTGGGAGATGATAGAAGATGTGCCAGAGGTTCAGCTTGTGATATGAAAGAATGATGTAGAAACTGAAGCGGTGTTCTGCCTGCGCATTCACAATACCCTTCCCTCGCCTCTCGACCTGTGTTGAGGGTGTGTGTAGGTTACCTATGGCCATGAAGTCCTCTGGCTCCCACGGCTGAAGCTGGGAGAGGGGTCCGCTGTAGAGCAGCAAGCCATCTGCCATCTCTGTGATGAACTCCAGCGAGAGGTGGCTCTCGAAGCATGGCCTTATAGGGGGAAACCAAGCATAGCCATTGCCATGGAAACTGTGTTTTGTCTGCTGGCACTCGGGTCCCTCAAACTGAGCCGGGCACTGGCATCTATGGTATGCACACAGGAAATCAAAAGCTCTTATTAAAAAAGTATGAGTTTCGGGTTTTGTACACATGCTACTAGACTGACCTGGACCCCCAAAAAAACACAATAACAAAAAGGTTTGTGGTGGTCATACATTGTGGTATTACACAGCCCTGAATTGTACAGCTCACATATGTGCCAGTACCAGGAATATTTTATTTTAAATTTAGATTGTTTGATACTCGAACTTAGGCAAGGCAAGTTTACTTATACAGTAGCACATTTTAGACAGTGATAATTCAAAGAGTTTTTACATAGACAAGATAATGATAGATGGGTGTGTCTTACTATATTATTTTAATGTGTTATCTTAATTATGAACACACTGTTTTTTTTGTTCAAACAGTTTTACCATTTATTGCACGTTGTTATTCTTCTAGTTACTTCCCTATAACTCCTAATAAACCGGAAGTCTTGCCCATAGGCTTACTTCCGCGTTAAAGAAAAAGGTCGATAAAACACAAAATGTCAGTGGGATTCCAAAAACATTGGACGCCACTGAATTTTATATGACTTTTCACAGAATAAAGCAAGTCATACAGGTTTTTGAATGACATGAGGGTGAGTAAATTATGAATTTTCATTTCTGGGTGAACTTTCCTATTAAGTCTAGACTGAAGACCCAGGTAAGCCAAACATACAAATGAATTTTTCTCAAAGCTTTGTATCCCACTCCTACATCATCTCTGTTACTGAGTGATGCAACCTATACAGCCTATACCAGCCAGACAGTGAGGTACACTTCACTGACCACAGCCTTCATCCCCTTCAGTCATTTTAGGATGGATTTCAAATACTATAGATCCATCATTATCATAATTTAATCATTATCTTACAACAATTGTCTATATGCACATGTTAAACTACTTAATTTATAACACATGGCAAGTACTAGTCAAGTCAAGTCAAATCACCTTTATTTATATAGTGCTTTTAACAATACACATTGTGTTGAATCAGCTTTACAGTATCACATAGGAAAATTGTGTGTCAATAATGCAAAAGTGAAAAAACCTGCATACATTTTAAAGGGATATAGAAACACCCAAAAATGAAAATTATGTCATTAATTATTCACCCTCATGTCGTTCCATTTAACTTTTCGCGCATGCGTCATGGTACTTTCAATACCGTTAGAGGACAGTGACGTGGAAGAAAGGTAAATAATGTACAAACTGAAAACATTAAAAACTATTTCCATTTGTTATTTTCAAAAGAGAAATAATGGCATGGATGTTTACAGAGCACTGGTCACCTTTTTAATTCTAATGGGAGAGATGGACTTTTGTTTGTCTTTTGTTTATTATTATTTTGTGCTGTATTGTTGGTTACTGTGTTATTTCTGTTTCAGAACCTGCAGAAATAAATAACCCTTAATATCTAAAGAGTGTTCATGTGATTTTATACATTAGTAATGTTGGGAAATAAATGCATAATAATCGTCATAACCATAAAATCTTGATTATTCCTCAGACAATAATCATATCAACAAAATCTATAATCATTGCATCCCTACTGCCGACGTGAGCCGACCTTGCAGTCTGCTTTGGTCGCAACTAGTTTGTCAGCGTCGCTTGATGTGTACCGGGCTTTATATGTACGTCCAATACCTACACCATAGTTACCAAAGATACGATCCATACAGCAAGGGGCATTGCATTTCCTTTCCGACACATGCTCTAAGTGGTTTACCAATCACAACAGACCAGTCAACCAGCTGACCAATCAGAGTAGACTGTGCTTTTCAGAAAGTAACTAAAACAAAGCAGAGGGGGGGGGGGGATGCTACAGCAATATAAAGTATGAAAAAGTAACTTGAAATCATATAAATGTATTCTAGCAGACTTCATAAATACAATTGTGAGCTTGTAAATGAGCATAATATGGGCACTTTAAGGCTCTATTTTGAGGATTTTCTCATTAAGGGAACCTCCCAAACATCCTCCTCTGTAAGACTGGAACCACACTAAACCATAAACACAAGCCGATGCTGTTCATCTCTTTGCCATCAACAATTTCCATATGAAAGATACACTTCATATGCATGCGTATTGGCATGACTCAAACAGTAATCAACAGCTCTCTTGTTCTGCTTTCTGAAGGATCAGCCCCACCTGTTGCGCAAGCTCTCGATTCAGCCCACAAACAGCATCATCTGCTTAGAAACGTCAATGACATATTGCTTTCTTTTGGTTTGCCACCCAAGCACTGCTGTGCCCTCAGATCCACTGCCTCAATGCCTCTTTGGCAAGTCTAATCATAGTCTTTGAAAAATGCATGGGTCTATTGCCGTCTATCCTCCATGTGTCTGTCTTCTTGCTCTTTGTTTCTTTCTCTCTCCTCACTGTCTCCTTGAAGCTGCAGTTCTAATTGCCAGATTGAAAGGAAAATAACATGGGATAACGGCCTCTGTGCACTTATGACAGTTGAGACAATGCAAGATAGTTAGGCAGGTCAATGCACCCAATAAAGCAATCAAACGTGTCATGAGTGTTCTAATTGCATTGTGCGCTAATCAAAACTATTCCTATGTTTACTAAAACAACATGGCATGGCAGAAGACAGGCGAGGATGTGTTTATAGGACTGACCGTCAAACTACATCAACTCCTGATAATCATGTCTCAACTAGCAATTCCAGCAGCAAACAATTTGTCTGTCCACACTGAACATGAAACTGCTGCAAGATGGGACACAATTACAGATAATCGGATAATATTTAATGTTTAAAACAGAGCTATGAGGATTTATGATCAGTTGTCTCTCACAGTGGGCAGAGATACCTAGTATGACACTAAAGGAATATAAACCAAAAGCAAAGAAGCATCACTACTCGTCATCAAATCGTTTTACCTAGTCAATGTCACACCAGTGTTTACACTCATTTTGTTTATTTTATATTGTTTCTGTTGTCTGACTTTACACCTTTACATATTTGGCCATACAGATACTGAATCTCTCATTATCTTTATAGTAGATTGTCTAATTTCCGCTCTTCACATCATCACGCATTGATATGCTACTAGCCTATCTACAGAGGCAGCAGCCAACGAACTTAAGGATTCCGTTTGACTTTTTAGGAAATAAAGTGGGTCACATCATTTTAGTATGCTGAAAAACACTGAGGGAGGATACATAATCGAAACCTTTATGGGGCAGTCTTCATGTGAGTGACACTATCGAGGCCACATACACAATGCAACATTTTAGGAGTGACAACAGCATTTAAATACAGGAATGAATCCCCTCAACGAGAGTTTTGAGTTTACGGAAGATAACTCACTTTTGAACTGTAGAATTTCTGCAAATGCAGTTGTCACCACCGGCATTTTTCTTCAGTCAATTCAGTAGCACAATGCAGTTGTCACTCCCATGAATTACTGAACTGTGTGTGTACAGAACATGTTTAATCACTACACTGTGAAATTACAAACAAATACATTGTATCTGCTGTGTGTATGTGGCCTAATACTCTGAAAAACAACTTATTTGTAATGCCTGAGAGAAATCAGACATGCAATGAATTGTTATATTTAATACATAATCCTAATTACCCCTTACCCAACAAGGCGTCAGAATGTCAGTGTAACAAACCCCAAAATGCATAAAACACCCAGATGCTGAACCAGGCTTCTGGTTACCATATCAGCAAAGACACATCAGCACAAATAGGACAGGTTTACAACCCAAATACATTTTAGAGAACGAAAATGATTCTTTACCTATATTTAGCCATTGAGAAACCAGACAGCAAGCAGTGTTGGCCCAGATCCGGCCCACTTCAGGCCCACATGGATTTCACAGGGGCCACATGTGGGCTGAATCTGGGCCAACACTATGTTGCTGTCTGGGAAATGTACATTTTTTCATCCAATTTTGCTATCTCATGATTTTCCCTTTATATTGTTTGCCTATGTATTAATCCAAAGTCTTTTGAATGAATGATTTACAGCTGTAGTTAATCAAGATCAAAATGTGTAGCATGTTTGGTATCTAAGAGTTGTCATTTTAATTTCCTGACTGCTTATTTACATTATATTTTGCTGAAGTACAATTCCTCATTGGCTAACTCACCTGCTCTAAAAAAAAAACACTGATCACAAGATTATTTCCAGAGTTCTGACATGAAGAATATGCTGAGCTAAAAGTCTTCAAGGGACTATTCAACACCTTTCAAAAAGGGCGAGATGTGCAAACATAAAACCTTTTCTTATTAATTGATACATTAAGTATCACCTACACCTTTCACAAAGGTGCGTTATAATCAAGACAATTTTGTTTCAATCATGCTGTCGATTTGCTGAATATCAAATACCGTCATAACTTCATGCTTTTATTCTTTACTCTGCTTCAGCTTTAATCCTCTAACTATTTCCAACTGAATGTGTGTAGCATTTTGTAAGTGTTTAGTGTAGTTAATAAAGTTTTTTTCGATCACACTTGAGGTTAATAGTTTTGCTCGTAAGTTAAGTTAAGTCTCTGATCATGCCGATCATAGCTACACGCTCTTGGAAAGTGCTGGATCAGTATTAAGATTAAATTGTCTAAAGCCAAGAAAATTAATATTATATACTAGTCTATAGATGTGTTCGCTGAACATTTGCTGAATGAGCACTGGTCGGGCATCTAATAATTATGTCAAGAATCTCCCAAACAAGTTACTTGATTCAAACACTTTCACGGAACATAATTAATTATGCATATTTTCATTTAGGGCTGATTTGCTATATCTTAATTTATAAAAGTTTAAATTAGCACCAAAATCTGAACGCACCTTTAACTGAATAAACATTTGTATCCAGTGCACAGATGTTTTTACTTGCACACAAACACCAAACTTAGAGTTATTTTTTTTATTTTATTTTTTATCCTTTCTCATAAGATGCTAAAGTTTACAGGAATCTGTCTCAAAGATTTCAGATGGTCTGTCAGATAGTCATTCTCGACTCCATCAAGTGTGTTGTGGTGGATTCACGCGGGATGGAAGAGTAATGCACACCAAAGAGAAAACTTTCCATGATAATGGCACAGATATTACATTCCTAATGTTGGCCCATTGATTACTGTCAGCCTCACAGCGAGCTGGATTTGGACAAATTTCCAGCCTGGTGCGACTAATGCCCTCCCAAGACACAAATCTAGCAAGACAGAGGAGCCAATCTGGTTGCAATAAGACAACATTTCAACCGCCGGAATCGATTAAATAAAGTAACTCCGTCTGGGGAACGATACCCTTTTAAGCTAAAGTTTCATAAAGACTCACTAGAAACTATGTCAGGTGACTCCTGTTTAGGCTTAGGATTGAGTAACATATAAGCCCTGCGATATGGTGATGGAAAGAGTCAGGGTTTAAGGGATGGACAATGGGGTGCATGGAGTGGGTGATTCAAAGTGGAGATCAAATTATGTGACAGGATCAATGAAAGAGACAGTCCCACTGAAGCAAAAGAGAATATCAAGGCTGGTCTGAGGAGAAACTGAGCAAAGGAGCGGGAACATGTTTGCTGATCATGCATTTTTAGTTTCTTTGGGGCATTTCTTGCAAGCAGTTGTTTGTGAACAAAATTGTTAAATAGCACAAAACAGCTAGAAAGGCAGTTTGACAGTCTTTTTATTCCCTAAAGAAACAACAGCCTGTGATAAACATCAGCAGGGTCGCAGATCTTTCTAAAGCAGAAAAGAGCTGGCCCCTGTCCCATGTAATTCACTGGGGTCAATTTGAGCAATATCTAAAATATTAAGAGTGTCTTTTGAATGTGTGCTCGAGTCAGGGATAAAGAGAACGCCAGAGAGACAGTGAAACACTTTAAATAGAAACACTTCTTTCTTCATAAAAAAAGGTCAGCTCTGTTCTGCTTGATTAACTAAATCAAACCAATTTATCTCCTTGACTGAATCCTGGTCTTAATATCAGCCATGATGGCTGAACACAATCCTCTTGCTCCCTCTGGTCGGTTTCACCCCTTCCCATTCGCTCATTTCCTGCCAGTGTAAATAGTATGAGGAATCCATTGGTTAGCTTGTGAGAAACCAACTACAATCTCCCTCCAGTGCTATATTTACAAATCCACATTAATCCTGCTTCCTGACTATCTACATGTTGCTTCTTAAATCTTGATATCCAGCCCTGAGCAGGGTGATGAACACTGTGCTGGAATATGCAGCATGGATGTATCTGCATATCAGAAACAGTATTTTAATAAAACATATAGTATTTACTATTGCTAAAACTACACTGCAAAAATCATTATTCCAGTATTAACCATTTGTCTTATTTCCTGTAAACATATCAAAACAAACAATATGTATTACAAGATACATACTGAATTACATTTTTTTTTGGTTTACTTTAAAGCAACAAACTTACATTTATTTAAACAAATCCTATTTTTATGAAATTCTGCAAGAAGTACATCTATGTTGCTTTAGGAATGTTTATAGATATTTTACATGGGAACAATACATTTAGCAGCATCCTCCAAACAATCTTTATCAGCTTCATGTTTGCTTTATGAATGCATATAATAGTTGGGAATTGAATCAACATTCCAACTCAAAAAAGGCAGATGATTTTGCTCATCTTGCATAGGATGGTATAACAAATCATTTTACTTATGAGGAAAAGTTCAGACTTCAAGCAAAACCATAAAACAAGTTACTAAATTATGATTTCACAAACACAGCATAAGAAACAAAATGCTGTTCCTCCTCTAACTGGGGAGCTGTCATTATTTGTTGAATGGTGACAATCTTCTAAAAAGGATGCTGCTTAATTAGACTTAAATTATGATTGAGGGTGTTTATGTTTAAATCGACTCTAGTTCTTCATTTTATCATCTGTACATAATAAAGCTCAACATCCTGCTTATGATAAATACAGTATTTTGCAGTATCCATTTTTCCTCGCAAATCTATCTATAATTTCCAAATGTTGATATTTTGCCTTATGCAAACATTAGCATGGGAATAGGATGATTTTTTTTCTTTTTTTGCATTATTTTAACAGCGTTTGGGGTATTATTCAGTATTATTCTAACAGGGGTTTATAGTCTGAGTAAATGTGCTTGACATTGACCTCCATTCCCACTGATGGACATTTACAAAATATTTGTAAATCTTATTTATCTACTTAATTCTAATGAAGCACGGACATGGTACATGGACTGAATGAAAGTGACCCTTAATTCCATTTGTGATATTCATGAAATACAGATAATGGAAAAGGGACCTTGAGAGCTAAACACTCCTGGCTGGTTGGATGTTCGATGCATGTGAATTACAGCGTTTGTGCAAGAAAACAGTGATATTTAAAGCATTCTCCTGCAGTCTAAGTCTCTCTTGACACAGAAATAACCAAGCAGTGTGAGTGAGGGACCCAAAAGCAATTTCAATTCTTCCAAAGCGAGATATTCGTATAGACCATGTCATATTAATGCATAAGAATTCCTATCTTCATACACATGTCTATGTTTGATAAATCGTTCCATCTGAGTGCATACAGTTCAAATAAACATTTCATATAAATAGTCTGAAAAACTGAAAGGTTTTGAGCACGCCCGAAGGCTGAAGAAGACCGGAAGGTTGACGTAACACAGACGCAACATTAAGGTTGTTGCCTGCGGACATTATTAGGATTAGAGGAGGGGTTGAGGCATGAAGCGTTCTGGCCCACAAAGCCAGCTCAACACATTACATGCTCGCTAGGTCTGACCACTCGCAAATCCCTAGCTTTACTTTCTTCTTTTAATTAAACCACTGAGAGCTAAATTTATTTCTCCATATTTTTCAAGGTGATTAAAATGAGGCGTGGAAAACATAGACATACTGTATGTCAGAATGGGATGCAAAGCTATTGCATGTGTAGGCTATCTATGATGTAAGATCAAGTCATGCAAAAGAGATTGGGAAAATGTGTAATATAACTGTATGTGTATCAGTCTCCCTTGTAAAATATACAAGTTTGTGCACGTGCGTGTAATGAGAGGTGATAGTATGGTATCGAAAGGTGCTGAGGTAAATGGTCAATACATAAATTATAAAATAGTTATATGTGGAATATCATTTTTTTTAAATGCCACCTTTGGAAGGTGTTAGGCTGGTATTTACTATAAGTTCATTGCTCTGAATTTTTTATTTCCCTCCGGAAAGAAAAATCATGTATATCACAAGCAGCAATTAGAAAACAACTCACATCTGCAACCAATTCTCAGATATCATTAGGAGCTTCCACATGGCAGCTGCTCTCTTGATTTGGATCTAAATGAACCCATACATACTAAAACACTGAGCTTTATAAATCATTGTTAAGCATCCAGTAGAGCCCTAGCTAAGAGTTACACAATCTTACTGTGTGGTATTGTCAACTCAAATACATGTTGTTCATACACAAACTTTTTCCACTACTTTCTTCCCATTTGTCCCTGCCATTTTTAGGTATATCTTGCCTGTAGAGGAAAGAATTGTATGTAAATGTGATCACCAGTTTCAGTTGATTCATTTATTTAAATAGTTCTGGTCAATATTTACAATGATTTAACATAATGTTATAAAAAAAACACTTAAACATATATAGTTTACATAAAGAAACATCACTGCTAATTAGAACTACATATTGTAGCTAGGCAGATATACAACTCTCTGCTTGGGAATAAAACCAGAAACAGAGAAAGTTTTTAAATATTCAACATGAGACATGGATCGCCTGCTTTGCTCAATTACAGTCACAACTGAAAAAAATTGGCATTAGAGTATTTGTTATTAACTCGTGGTTGCCAGATTTCCATGTATTCTGAGAAAAAAATTCCCCATCTAACAATTATCACAAGCTCCATGCTCCCCCCAAACCCGTCCAATCCCAGTCACTCAGTATTGTTATTTGGGGAAGAAAATCAATATCCATGCCAGGACTGGATAATTGAATAACACAGAAAGAGAAAGACTCTTTCAGCCGCATAATTGTGCAAAAGCTCAGAAGCAAAAAGATTAGTCTTACAAAGAGTGGTTTGGATCCATGTGGAAGTTCACTTGATCATGTCTCTTTTTACCCTTTCAAAGAGGCACATGAACGTAATATGAAGACGAGGCATAAGTGCATGTGCATGGTGAGCTTCAGACAGTTTTATCAGATAACAGTTTCCAACCTAATTTAGTGTTTAGACACTGTGTTTGATTGTTTCCACAAAGAGCTTGCATATGCTCAGGAACCTGCTGCAGATTACAGACTGCTAAAGGAAGCCTGTTGTAAACATCTCACTGCTGTCGCGTTCACTTTCTCCCCATATGTGAAGTGAAATAAAGTCCTTCAAAAAAGCTTTCAAAGGAAAACCTGTACTTTCTCACCTGTATCCACTCTGCGTGTCCACACAGACTCCTCCATTGTGGCAGGGGTTTCTGGGATAGACAGAGCAGCTCTGGTGGAGGTGTTCACGTGCTGAGCAACTGCAGACAGCTGTGGCTTCCACAGTCACTGACACCAGAGCCATGCTGCCCGAGTCGACCACCGCCGGCTTGTCAGTCACGCTCAGATGGCTGGTGCAGCCCCCTCCTCCCCGACAGTCTGCATCCACACACTCATCTACATGAACCTGAGTCACGTTGACTTGAAGAAAAGACTGGAGCTGGATGGGAACAGAAATGAAAAGAGAGAGAGAAAGAAAACCACTTGTGAAGTGTAGCCATAATGATGAAAGAAGAATAACAGAACAAACTAATAGAGAGGAAATAACACATGTGACCAGCTTAATAATTTTGAGTAATTTTGACCCAGAACCAGATTTTGAGTTTCATGCACTGAGTGAAATAATTATGTTTCTACTCAAAACTGCTGTTAAGAAATAATAACGTATGGTCAGCTTGTTCACAAGCTGTTTCATTCACGTCTTTCTATGGTGGAAACATTGTTTGGGTGATGTAAGAGATGATTCTTTTCAGTAAGTATCTTTGAACATTAATGCTTATTTTGTGCTATAACAAGTAGTAAAAGATGATCGGACCTGTCACACCACATTAATCCTCTGGGGTCGAAGACCGCAACACGCTTTGTCATGTTTTTTTCTCAATGATCGCAATAAGAACTAAAAATACTCCATAATTGTTTAATAATTTGATCGTAAAGATAAGTGTACAGCATCGTTTGAAACGGCAAAGGGTCTACTTGTATTTGTGTATAGTCACAATTACAACAAAACTATGTGCTTTTGTAAAATAACGAAAACAAACAGGGTGTGCTTTCTCCCATCTTGGTCTCTGTCAACTTTCTTCACGTAAATAAAACAACCTGAATCTCAGTGAATATTTGCCTCACAGACATGATAAATATATGAATAGAAAGCTTGAAATGTACTTTTAAAAGAAGGAAGCCATGTCAAAAACAAATATTCAATGATTAAGTAATCCACATAAAACCAACGTAAGAGAATCAAAACCCACATTATTTTACTCTCCTCACATTCTTTTTTACCTCCCTCACAGTCACAGTCACACTGATGGCACATTAGGGCCCTCTGTTTTCTCTGTAAATCACTAAATATTCATGGCTTTTGTCACTCACTCGCATACAACCTTTCTAACACAAAATATGTCTTACAAAAGTTAAATCAATATATTGTTTTTTGTGAATAAGCAAGCAGGAAGATTTCCACATCATTTTGTAGCAAAAAACTAGTCTTCCTAGTTTTTAAAAGACTTGTGAACAAATGTTCTGTATGTGTTTCAGTGACATTTTAGTTCTAACATTTTAGTTTTACACTAAACATGCATACATGTTTTCTCAAAAACAGAAACATGTACATTCATGCTGTTCACATATCATTGTAGCCCCGTTTGTGCTGAATACAGTGTAATCAGACTTTAGCCATTAATATGTTTTTAAGATACTGAAAAAAGCAGAAATGCCAGGGCGTTTAGCCAAAAATAAAAATTCATAATTTACTCACACTCATGTTGATCCAACTCCAAACCAGACGTTGGTTAATCTTCAAAACACAATTAAGATTGTTCTGTCCCTTCATTGAAAGTCCAGGTAACCGAAACTTAAATTGAGTGGTTTAGACCAAGTGTTTGAAGAGATACGATTACTTTATATGATGAACAAATTTAATATAGGTTTTTATTTACATCGAATAAATGTATTAATTTTACAATACCGTTATAACATTTTTGGATCCTTTAAGACTTGACTTAAAAGTCTTACAGGTCTGGTACAACATGAGTGTGAGTAGACGACAGAATGACATCAAAATTGCATTTGTTGTTTCAGTTTTGTAATAAAATAATGTGTCATAATTTTAAGCAGTTGAGACTTAAAAAAAACATCAAAACACAAAGTTTGTTTTTGTGTGTATGTGTGGGTTTCTGAGCAAGTGGCTCATTGTGACTTCCAGTCTGTAGCTAGTCTAGTTGGTGAATAATCCAGCAAGGTCTTCCTCATGAAGCTTATTGACCAAGGAAGTCTTACTAGTTAACATTCTTAGACTTCTAGGCCAGTAACACAGCAGCACTTATACACTGGTGTCCATCTATGCCAATCTTTTCAGCTGAGCTACCCTAAAATTAGCATACAAATAGCAAAACAAGCCCAACCAAGTTAACCAAAAAGCCCCCAAACCCACTTGTGTCTATTGCTTTGAGGCATAAACAGCATTCAGAGACACTGGTGCATGCTCACTCTATTTCGTTCTTGGACACATTGTGCACTCCAGAGCCTCTCTGGACCCGTGCTTTTCCTCAAGCACATAAAGAGCATGCAGAAACCCCATGTCCACAGGGCTGCCTCTCAACTTTCACACCATTTATTCAAACGCAACATCTGAATTGGAGCGATTTGCTCCGCAGTGGACTGAGCAGACACATAGTGATTGATCTGTCCTACACGAACTCATGTGGGGTGAAGAAACAAGAGATATGGAGAGGTACAGACAGAGAAAAGGTAGAGACAGATGTTTGAGGAGATAGCTACTCCAAGATTAGCTGGGACCTATTTGCCGGGATACTATTTTGACTTGTGGTGGTACATGGAGAGGTATTTTCTACACAGCCACTGTGGTAGAGTGATTGATGATGCTGTTTATGTTGATTTTATGTGTGATCTGAAGGGGAAACTCTGAGGGAGCACAGGGACACGGTGCAATGGGCACAACAGGGTTGGACAGGCAAATGTCACAGTGTGTTGTGGTGGGGTGAGAACAGAAACAGAGGAGCGTTAGATATCAGAAAGGGTTTTATTTGAAATAAATATAAAATATTTAAAAAGTAGAAATAATATGTACATGGGTAATATGTGTAAGAACTGAAAGGGCACAATAATGAGACTTCCCTGAGTGCCCTGCAGACAATAGGAACAGCAGGATTTCTGCAAGCTGGTGCTTGGGGTTTTGCAATATACGTGTATTGATGATAACGTGATATTTAAAAATATAAAATATTGATATGTTAATACTACACATGCAATAATATCATAACAAAGCTAGCGACAGCAACCAGTAATCAGATTGGCACTCCAAAATATGAAGTGGCAGTTTTGAACCTTGCAGGTTGCCACCTGTCATAAAATGGGAAAAATAAGATGATGGCAACATAGAGTGTAGCTACTACTGTCACACAAAATCATGTTTAAAAAGATGACAGGTGAAAGCAGGACTCTCAATTCTTAAAAGTTACAGGTAGCTTGGCAGTGTGGGAGTTGTTTTTTTGGGTGAAAGACGGGGTGCAAGGCACCCCACTCCTCAAGAATTGCTGATATAAAGTAGGTTATTTTTGTGATTACAAATGGTGTCTCTGCTTCTCTATTTTTCCTCAATTTCTATACAGTAGAATATCACTATATAAAATCATTACCATCAATGTGTAACTGACAGTGGCTACCCTAGTTTGCTCACATTGGCAGCATTCATTGTCCCTCCCTTTCTTTATGCACAAACACCTTTGCGTATACATACAATGAAACGGGTATATCGAGGAGAGGCACGTTCAGCATTTAATGGCACCATTAACTTCAGATGCACCTCATCACACACCGCCAGCCCAGTTTGTACTGTGGTACTCCTCTTTTGTGGACATTTTAGTTTGGAGCCCAGATGCAGGGTGGCATAAAACGGAGCAGATAAAAACATGAAAGGAGGTGGTCACTCCATGACGGAGTGCATATTCGGAAAAACTCGCAAAAAAATGTGGACGTGCACAATTTAAAAAAGTAATTCATTTATTTATTATTAAATAGCAAGGATAAAACTCAATCTAGAGATGCAGTGATATTAAAATTAAGGCATTTTTGATTACTGATGTTATGGCTGACAAACAATGTTTTTTTTGTGTGTAAATAAACAAATTAAAAGTAAAATCACTGTATGAAAGCAGCACATATTGTAAATGCTTAATGTTGACATTTCATTTTTAGTGATTTATCTTTTTTTTAATTTACACCGGATTATATATAATTTAAATATGCAATATGTATTTTGACAATTTCCAAACACTAGAGTTTTTTATAAGCACCATACATGTAATACTTGAATTCTTCTACTAATTGTGGAAACATTCAGTTCAGTTTTTTTGGTGGTGGTGGTAATTGTTCTATGTTTCTGGGCCACTGAACGTGAAACCAATAATGTGTAGTTTAAACATATAATTAAAATAAGCGTGATCTCTCATTGAATTCCGTTAATTGGTCTTAAATGGATCAAGTGTCCATGCGCATCTCAAGTGTGTGCCCGACTGACTGCAGATCTACTCATGCACTTTACTGCACTGCAGAGTCCCTGTGGAACAGATCCAGCAGTTGTTTTCAAGACACATATACACATTTAAAGCTGTAGAGCGTAAAGATGCCTGGTATTAAACATTCACCCACATACACTTGACTCTCTCTACCTCTCTTTTCATGGTTCTGGGTCTTTCCACACACACACACACACACACACCACACACCACACACACGCACGCACACGCACGCACGCACGCACGCACGCACGCACGCACGCACACACACACACACACACACACAATGTACATCCTCCAACAGAGCATTCAGGTCTGACTCCTATGTTCATGTCTGCTTGAGAAGGTTATTTTCATGTATTACCTCGGACATTAAACATTGCAGCTATGAGGTCTTGCAGCTATTTCATTTTGCACTCACAGACAACTAATAAACCATTGTTTTATATGAGGCAGTTAGGCTCAGGTAACAGGAGAGAAGATACATCCACTCCCTTGTCAAATCCTTCTCCTGGACACTCATTTCTCGCTCTCAGTTTTATTTCTCTCTCTCCCTATTCCTGGAGGAGAGCGTGGAATTTCTTGCCCGTCTCCTGCTCGATCGTACTGTCAGCTTATTTCTCAGAACCCCTTTGGGGTGCCCGTTGGGGGATTGGAACTACAATACCCATAATTCCCAGATGGAAACTGTTCCACAGAGGCTCAATGATATCACAGCATGACACCCAAGAGATATACCCAAGAGATATGGCTCTATGACTCTCTCTCCTCTCCACCTGTAGCCGGTGTGTGGTGAGCGCACTGGTGCCATTGTCCTGTGGCAGCCATCGCATCATCATGGATGCTGCACACTGGTGGTGGTTGAGGAAAGACCCCCCATATGATTGTAAAGCGCTTTGGGTGTATAGCAATACACAATAAAGTGCTATATAAATGCATCATTCATACAAAGTGGGATCTGCATACACACATATACTGGTATGAAGATTGGAGTTTGTTTTGTGTGCCCTGCTTACAGGCACCAACCTTCATGTTGGACCAGTGGCCTTTTCATGTTTCTGTTGTATGATTCAAAACAGTGTGTGTTTCTTAATTATTTGATTTTCAAAAAGAAGACTAGGTTCAACAACTGCCAAATGGTGTTTTTGTGAGTGAGCGAGAGGCATGGTGAGGTGGGGAACCAATCCACATGATACTATCATACGTGACTGAGTTTTTCTTTCAAATTGAAAGGGTAGAGGTTCTCTCCTGCCAAAACAAACCTGAAGAAACAAACATTCACATAAAAGAACTGGAATGGAGATCGATGGGAGGTGCTGCGTGCATAGCACCAAGTAGTCATTTCAAAATTATTCTGAGACAAAAAAGTAGGGAAGGCAAAAAGTACGAGCAAAACAAAAGAAATAGCGTGGGTGTGCACGAGTCAACAATTGCCTGAATAAAGTCGAACAAAAGGGCAGAGGCAAAACGCACTGCCTTCGTGTTTGATATGTAATTACGAAGATTTATGCAAAAGCCGAGGTGATGAGAAGCGTTTTTGAGAAAGGCCAGTGTGAAATGGCTCTGACAGCGAAGATCCATCTGAAAGCTTTAAAATAATTGTATTTCCTCTCCTTTATAATGTGCACTCAAATAGAGTGGGAAATTCATTGGCATCTGATTAAATGTAGAGAACTGCTCTAATTGTTCTTTGTTCATCCTCACCGGTTCCTTCTGCGTTTCGACCTGCACACTATAGGTGTGCTATTTCTAGAACTTTCCGTGTATGTTTATTCTGAGTGCTAAGAATTTTTATTTTTCTGTAAACTTGCTTCCCCTTCATGGGAACTCGAACTGCGTCCCCTAGGGGTCGCTACGGGGAACGCCCTCAGCGTGACTCGGTCTGAAGATACATATGAAAAAACACCACCTGTTGGCCGGCGATAGCCCATGACGTCACTACCGGCGTGCCACAATATAAGTGCCGCCGGGAGAATACATCATCAGCTTTTTCGTCTTCACTGACTGATTTGTTTGAAGCGTGCAAAGTGAATCCGGTAAGAGTACAGTTTTCCTTTCTACTATGGCGAGCACTAGCAAGGTGTTTAGGAAATGTGTGGATCCGTGTCCTCGTTATGTGACACCCGATGACACACACGACCGTTGCGTTTTTGTTTGGGCATAGAGCACGACGCGATGTCTTTGAGGGGCGGTTTGCGGCATTGTGGCGGCTCCTGAGGCGCTCCGCTCTCGCCTGTCCCTCTTTTCGAGGAAAGAGGGCAGCCGTCCTGCTTCCGCGATTCAAGTCCCACCGCTGCCGAGGCACGGAGGAGAATGAAATCGTGGGGCTCGCAGGCGGATCTAGCGATGAGTTTGAGAGGGAGCTTTCTCTTTCCTGCAGTCGGCAAAGAACGAGGCGAGCCGCTAGATTATGATGATGTAATCTCTCTGACATCATCTGATCCGGCGGCTAGTGCTCTGCTGGGTTATGCCCAGGAAGAGCAGGAGATGTCTGAGAGTGAGAATGTTGAGACTGAACTCTCTCAAGACTCCTGCCCTGCGTACGAAGAGCTGCTGGATGTTATGGAACGCGCCACGGCAAGGCTTGACTTGCCGTGGGAGCGAGCTCAAAATGCGGCGCCAGCGAGACGCCTCGATTTCTCCCTGGCCATAAAACCTCAGCTCAAGTGAACCTTCCATTTCTTCCTGATCTCCATACGGAGGTTGAGAAGGAATGGAAAAAGCCGTTTTCTGCTCGCATCCACAAGTTCCAGCGTAACAGTTATGCTAACATTGCAGGGATGCGTGAAAATGGCTATGAGAGGATGCCCCCTGTAGAAGAGACGCTAGCTAGCTCTATGGGGAGACACCTCTTTGAAGGTTCCCTCCTTGCCATCCAGGCCCCTTCAGGCTACATCTCGCTTGAATGGCAGGGCATACGCGGCAGCAGGTCAAGCAGTCGCCTCGTTGCACACCATGGCGGTGCTTCAGGCGTACCAGGCGGACCTGCTGAAGGACCTGGATAGCGGTCAGGGCTTGTCACCTGACGAGGTAGCCGAGCTGCGCTGCACCACAGATCTAGCCTCCGTGCCACCAAGCAGGCTGCCTCTGCTATGGGCAGGTCTATGGCAGCCATGGTGGTAACGGAGAGGCATCTGTGGGTGAATCTGGCAGACCTCGAGAAGAAAGAGAAGGGCTTTCTGCTCGACGCTCCAGTCTCGCCCTCCCAGCTTTTCGGTGCCTCCGTCGAGACGGTGGTCGAGAAGTTTAGGGAGGCGAGGGCACGCTCAGCTGCCTTCAAAACCTTCATTCCAAGAAGGTCCAGGTCCGAGCCCGAACAAAGCGGGGGTCCTGGTCCATCCTGGTCTGAGGACCAGAGACGGGCGCAGAAGGCTAGTGTTGCGACTCGTGCCCCTCCCCCGCCTGCGGGTAGGGGTAGAGGGAGGTACTGGTCAAAGAGAGGTAAGAGGCAAGACCTGAGGGAGGTGATCCAGACTAAGCGTTCTCAAAGAGACTTTCGTCTGGACCAGAGTAAAAAATAATATCTACTCAATATCTACTTAAAGCCCCGGCTTGTGCCTTGGGCCCCGCTCCCCTGTCCCATATATGTTGGGTCCAAAAAAAAAAAAAAGGGAAAAGAAAGGGGTGTACGCTACCAAGAGGTCTGTTGAGACAGTTCCCTCGGTAAGCTTGAGAGCAAGTGGTAACCCCTGAGTGATCGGCCAGGACCTAGTGAGCCAGGTGCCTGGCCATATCCCCTTAAAGGAATCTTTTTCTGATTCCAAGACTTTGAGCTCTACCCTAGGCCGGTAATCCTGGCACCTAGAACAGGTAAGTACTAGGGTATGCAGCTCGGCCTTTGGCCGAAGGGGATAATATCACTGACAGCCATCAGCCGTCCCAGGGCAACTCCTTAGCCGGGTAGAGCTGGCTTAGTGCTCGCCTTTTTGAGAAATTGGCTTGCATTCCCTCAGCATGGTGAAGTGGGTATAACGTTCCCCGTGCGACCCCTAGGGGACGCAGTTCGAGTTCCCATGAAGGGAACGTCTCAGGTTACGTGATAACCATGGTTCCCCGAGGGGAACGAGACACTGCGTCCCCTAGGCTTCGAGCCATGCGGACGCAAGCTTCAGGCGAGAAAGAAGCTGATGATGTATTCTCCGGCGGCACTTATATTGTGGGCACGCCGGTAGTGACGTCATGGGCTGTCGCCGCCAACAGGTGGTGTTTTTTCATATGTATCTTCAGACCGAGTCACGCTTGAGGCGTTCCCCGTAGCGACCCCTAGGGGACGCAGTGTCTCGTTCCCCCTCGGGGAACCATGGTTACATACGTAACCTGAGACGTTTGTCTGCTAAAGCCCTAAATGCAAGCTCTGCATTTGAACCGATTCGCCCTCAAATTTCACAACAAATAACAAGCTTCTCTGAAAACTTTTTCTTCCCCTGTGCCTCTTTCTCTGTTTATCATTGACTCTTAGTATTTCATCAGGACTCACTATCACTAGAGGGAGATTTTTTTTTGGTTTTGAGCTTGATGCAACAGTGTGTGTGTGTTTTGTGCACCGTCCGACACTTCACAGGGTGCCATTTCAGTTGTGTGTATTTCAGAATGGGTGTTAGGGGGCGAGATAGAAGATGGATGGCAAACCACTGGGAAATGAGCAGTGTGCTCCAAAAAATCCGCTTCCCCCATCCTAGCACAGCCGTGGGGGAATCCTGAGCTCTTCAAAGTGTGCGTTGTGGCGGCAAGGGTGTGAGGTGGAAAGCAAGGGAAGAGTGAGGGCTGCTGGAGATCATGGCAGTGCATTAAGAATCATTTAAAAGTTGCAGACGTGAGGGGGGCTCATCGCTGTCTCTCTCCTGCTGTTCACACTCGTGTCTTCCAGCTCTCTCATAAGCCAATATCTCACGCCCTACTCGACACATCCGACATGCAGTGAATGGAGCCGCCAAACCGGCCGGAAATAGAAAAATGCAATTACATCAGATTAGAGGCAATATTTCTGTGAGTGAGCATGAACTGGCTGTTCTTACAGATCTCTCTCAAAACCCTGCCAATGCATGTACCTTAAGCTTTGTAATTTTCAATTCATTAAAATTATTTTTTTCCCCCATTCCATGTCTTGGAATCTCTCCAATTACTACAGGTGGAGACACGCAACTAACTTTCTTTATCAGTGAGTTCATATGTAATTAACTCCCTAATTTCTTACTTTATTCTCCAACTTCTTTTAGCTCTGAGTAACGGAATGAGTCGAATTGGGGGGAAACGAATGAGAAAGAGAACAAGGGAACATTTTGCATAGTTTCTTCCCAAGGATTAGAATTCCTATCATTAATAACCTCTAGCCTCCATCAGTACTACATTCACCATCTCGGCTCACCATTTCCAGGCCATTTTCCAATCCTCTTTACACCTTGTAATTGGTCCTGATCAATGGTTTTGCATAGGAGACTGATGCATTTAGATCTGTTGAATTTTTCTAATTCACATCACAACTCTTTTACCTTTAGCAGTGTGTCTTTTCTAAGAAGGAAATTTAGCTTATGTGTGATATTAATGAAAAGAGAGCGAGTGATAATTGACACATTAAATTCAACTGAAAAAGTACAAAGAGGTCTAGGTTAATACATCAGGCCTCATCCAGTTATGAATAAGTGAAAGCAAGTGAAATTTGTGTTAAAGCTTGCAGTTATTCCACACTGAAGTGTACATGCTTTTAGAGCGATTCCTAGGTTTATTGCAAGGTCTAATAGGTTTTATAGTCATATCTGTGTGCTTCTGACAGGCCTTACTTTTTGTTTATGAGCTGCAAGGTATCCATGGACTCTCTCGGCCCTGAGGAACGGTGTGCTGTGAATGGAGAACCTCACATCCAGAGTCCTGTGCCGCACTTCCACCAGGCTGAAAATGTTGATGTCATCTGCCCCCACAGACAGCATGTCTGACAGGAAGTCGCCCAGCAGCTCGTACCTGCTCTTTAGATTGCCACGGTGTTCCATGAACTCTGTGGCAGAGATGTCTGTCAGAGACACAAACATAAATGCATGACAAATAAGGATAACAGAACCGTATAAATATGACCTAAGCTACAATAACTCCAGAAAGGTGTTACTCCAGAAACTCCTGAGGTGCAGAGCTCATGAAAAATGCATGGTCACGTTTTCCCTCGTCAACACATCTCCTTTTCATTAAGTGAGGTTAGTGCCTGTCAGTGGCTGTTCACATAAACTCCAGCTGACATGCCATGTCAAAAATTCTGGGGCGAGAGCTCAAACTACTGCATGTGAAAAGTCTTTGTCACCATGGTAATGGGCGCCTGTGCTTTACGGTCACGGTTCCTGGCACGCCATGATGAAGCTGGCCACAGCATCTGAGCATTGCAGGTAAATTGTAATACCTCAGCAACCATCTGACAATCGATCTTCCTGTGCTGGAGGTGTGCTTTCCTCCAAACACCCAATGGACTATTCTAATTGGGATGCTTAGCCTACTGTTTAGGACTGTGAGGGTGGTTGAACGGTGGCCCCTGAGGAGGTGTTAGACCGACTGAGAGAGATCCCAAACTCAGTCTGTCCCCAGGCTGAGTCAGTGTCCCTTGGGGCCAGTGCAGAAGAGAGGCAGGGGTTTCATAACTCTCTCTGACACTTCACAACTCACAAAGGCAGATGGGCATGTTTGAGGAAATTGGGGGAGATTTTACATTGACAGCAGTGACATGGAAACATGCTCTGGATTCAGACTTTCTTTCGTGACCCCATCACCCTTAGAAACTGTAAGAAAAATATGAGGTAATGCTGTGGGTATAAACGAGCTACAAAAAGCATGGTAACAATTAATATTTGGATAGTCCAATTTCAACAAGACATTCTAACTATAATTAACAATGCAACTATATTAACTGGTACACTGTCTGCTTGATATTTGCTGACAGTTTGTTTTGGTGGTCCCATAATAGACATTTTAATGATTATAACTTTGAAAGTACAAAATTATACTTATTCTGCTAACCCTATCCCAACACTCTACTAATAATCGAATTAGTTAGTTGACATATAGTTTCAAGGTTACTTACAGTATAGTAAGTAGAATGGCTAAAGTGGACTATCAAAATAAAAAAGAATATCAACTCAATCTGCAAAGTGGTGTTGATTTTGAAGAGCAAATCAACATATTAGTATAATTTCTGAAAGATTATGTGACACTGAAGACTGGAGTATATTCTTCTTTTCACAATAATACATTAGTTGTAATAAATGTAACAAAATAGAAAAGCTATTTTAAACTGTGATACTGTTTCACAATATTGCTGTTTTTGAAAATTTTTCACCAAATAAATGCATCCTTGGTGAACATAAGACATTATTTTACAAATAAACTCTTAATGACACCAAACTTTTGAATAGTGGAGTATATGCAACATACTTTTCAGTTGTATAAACTTTAATCTACTTCAAATGACACATGATACTTTATTTAACTTGAATAAAAATGGTGGGTGTAAATACAGCAGGTCAACATATTGTAGTATATAATTTTACTATTGTTCTTTAAATTAGTTGAAATATTTAAAATCTGACAGCTACATAATGACTACTAATAATCTTTAAATCCTTGTTTTTGTTTTGTGTCAAATTCTATGTGGTGTTTTTTTTGGTACTAAATTATATTAAATAATCTTTATCTACGTCTCTCTTTACTCTTGCAGCCCTATATCCCCACTCTGATGGCGGTCGTTCAGTTCACTGAGCCACATAGACCTGAACATTCGTGAAGTTAATCATTAGTGCTTGAAGACAGTCAATCATGGAGGTTTAGGTGGGGGCAAGGAAGGAAACTGTGATTAGCTTTGTGGGTGCAGGAAGGGTGGCTGTCTGCTCCCATCAGGAACTGTGTGTGAAGAGGAGACTCATCATGACAGCTGGAGCAGCCTCGCACCTGGCTTTGATCCAAGCCCTGATCAAACCTGCACCCCTTCCCACGGGCATTAAGCAAGGGATGTGCTTAACACCTTTTCTGGATGTTAAACACACTCACTCACTCACTCAAAAATATACAGGGGACTGCAGTGATTTATGATAATAGGTATGGAAAACAATATATAAATAAATAATAATAATAATGATAATATTAATAATACACACACACACACACACACACACACACACACACACACACACACACACACACACACACACACACACACACACACACACACACACACACACACACACACACACACACACACACACACACACACACACACACACACACACACACACACACACACACACATACTGTATATATACATAAAATGTATAGGTCCTTTTCTATGCAATTAAAGTGAAATAACTGAACTTAAATATAGGAGCCTGATATCAGTACTCATTTTAGAAGAAAATTTCAGACGGCACTTAGAGGCTTCTGGACTCTGTATATTTATATATATTAACGCTGTCAAATGATTAATCGTGATTAATCACATCCAAAATAAACATTTTGTTTGCATAATATATATTTGTGTATACTGTGCATATGTATTATGTATATATATAAATACAAAACATGCATGTATATAGTTAAGAAAAATGTGTAATATGTTTATATTAAATATATTTATATATAATATAAGATGTAAGAATATGAATATTATATATATATAATATTCATAGTATATTCTATATGAATATAATATGAATATAGGGGAAGTCGTGGCCTAATAGTTAGAGAGTCAGACTCGTAAGCAGAAGGTTGCGAGTTTAAGTCTCAGGTCCGGCAGGAATTGTAGGTGGGGGAGTGAATGTCCAGCACTTTCTTCACCCTCAATACCATGACTTAGGTGCCCTTGAGCAAGGCACCGAGCCCCCAACTGCTCCCCGGCACGGCAGCATAAATGGCTGCCCACTGCTCCGGGTGTGTGTGTGTGTGTTCATTGCTGTGTGTGAGCACTAATTCGAGTTTGGGTCACCAAACTTGGCCACATGTCACATCACTTTCACATAAATGTATAATCGTGTACATATTTTCTAAATATATACTGAATGCATGTGCATTTATATGTACATAATAAATACCCACAGTATACATACATACAGGTGCATCTCAATAAATTAGAATGTCGTGGAAAAGTTCATTTATTTCAGTAATTCAACTCAAATTGTGAAACTCGTTTATTAAATGAATTCAATGCACACATACTGAAGTAGTTTAAGTCTTTGGTTCTTTTAATTGTGATGATTTTGGCTCACATTTAACAAAAACCCACCAATTCACAATCTTAACAAATTAGAATACTTCATAAGACCAATAAAAAAACATTTTTAGTGAATTGTTGGCCTTCTGGAAAGTATGTTAATTTTCTGTATATGTACTCAATACTTAGTAAGGGCTAATTTTGTTTTAATTACTGCCTCAATTCGGCGTGGCATGGAGGTGATCAGTTTGTGGCACTGCTGAGGTGGTCTGGAAGCCCAGGTTTCTTTGACAGTGGACTTCAGCTCATCTGCATTTTTATGGTCTCTTGATTCTCATTTTCCTCTTAACAATACCCCATAGATTCTCTATAGGGTTCAGGTCTGGTGAGTTTGCTGGCCAGTCAAGCACACCAACACCATGGTCATTTAACCAACTTTAGGTGATTTTGGCAGTGTGGGCAGGTGCCAAATCCTGCTGGAAAATTAAATCAGCATCTTTAAAAAGCTGGTCAGCAGAAGGAAACATGAAGTGCTCCAAAATGTATTGGTAAACGGGTGCAGTGATATTGGTTTTCAAAAAACACAATGGACCAACACCAGCAGATGACATTGCACCCTAAAACATCACAGACTGTGGAAACTTAACACTGGACTTCTTAACACTTGGGCTATGAGCTTCTCCACCCTTCCTTCAGACTCTAGGACCTTGGTTTCCAAATGAAATACAAAACTTGCTCTCATCTGAAAAGAGGACTTTTGACCACTGGGCAACAGTCCAGTTCTTCTTCTCCTTAGCCCAGGTAAGACACCTCTGATGACAACTGTAGCCAAATTCTGTGACACGTCTGTGTGTGGTGGCTCGTGATGCCTTGACACCAGTCTCAGTCCATTTCTTGTGCAGTTCACCCAAATTTATGAATCGATTTTGCTTGACAATCCTCATAAGGCTGCGGTTCTCTCGGTTGGTTGAGCATCTTTTTCTTCCACACTTTTTCTTTCCACTCAACCTTCTGTTAACATGTTTGGATACAGCACTCTGTGAACAGCCAGCTTCTTTGGCAATTAATGTTTGTGGCTTTCCCTCCTTGTGAAGGGTGTCAATGATTGTCAGATCAGCAGTCTTCCCCATGATTGTGTAGCCTAGTGACCCAAACTGAGAGACCATTTTGAAGGCTCAGGAAAGCTTAGCAGGTGTTTTGAGTTGATTAGCCGATTGGCATATCACCATATTCTAAGTTGTTGAGATAGTGAATTGGTGGGTTTTTGTTAAATGTGAGCCAAAATCATCACAATTAAAAGAACCAAAGATTTAAACTACTTCAGTATGTGTGCATTGAATTTATTTAATAAACGAGTTTCACAATTTGAGTTGAATTACTGAAATAAATGAACTTTTCCACGACATTCTAATTTACTGAGATGCACCTGTATATTATGTAAACAAAAACTTTTATTTTGGATGTGATTAATCGCTATTAATCGTTTGACAGCACTAATATAAATATATATATATATATATAAAAAAAAAAATATATATATATATATATATATCATATTCTATTTAATTGATTGACTAATGAAAATATATATGCACAGAGTACAAAATAACGACACACCCCATTTTTTAAATCATTTGATCAATTAAAGGAGATGCTCATTTATATATATATATATATTTATATATACTATATTGCCAAACATATTGGGTCACCCCCTTCAAATGAAAGGTTTGACTACTTTAGTAATTTCCATGAGTGCAAATCTTAACATTTAAGCATATAATGATATTCTAGGGAATTGTGTGCTTCTAATTTTATAGCAACAGTTTGAACAGGACCCTTTTTTATTCTAACACGAAAGTGTCTCTTTGTATAAGGCAAGGATCAAAGAGAAATTATGATTCAGTCAGTATGGAAGAACTTGACTGGACTGCAGAAAGCCAAGTCCTAATCCCAGCTGAAGACATCTGGTGTGACTTTAAATGCAGACCTTGAGCCAAAAATGTATCACCAAACACTAATGACAAATGGGTACATATGGGTACAGTCATTTCATACACTTAAAAAATTTTGCAACAGAGGATTAATTGTGCATTAATTATGTTATACAACTCAACACAAAGTCATGTTGGAGTGGGAAACTCAGGGTTAGTCAGAAGATGAGGATCAAAACGAGACAATTACAATTTTTAAAAGATAAGTCCAAACTGGCTAAGCAGTCAGAAGCCTCAAACGTTCAACCTCAAAAAGATGTTTAAGTTGCGTGTCCTGCAGAATGTGGGAGTTTATGTAGAATTGTGTGTATGTGTGGGCCCTGTTTGTGTACAGGCTGAGCAGAGGTTATGGGAATAAGCTTAAGTGAGTTTGTGCGCACTGTTAGGTTATCTCCATGAGCTAGCATGGGTGTCTAAAGAACTTCTGCACATACTTCCCTCATATTTCACTTTACAATCAGCTCACTTCCCGAGATGCACAGAGCAAGCTATAATCTCTAAGCAGCAGCATTAAACAGGCCTTACGACTATCCATTGCCTTCAACATTTGCTACTGAAATGGGATTTCAAATGTCAAGGAGGCAGTAAATAGTGCGAAAGTCTAACTTTCAGTTAGCCCAGAATTCAATGCATGTTGAGACAGGGCTCCAGGGAAATAAACAGCTTAAATATTTGGCAAGAACATTAACCCATACCTCTATTGACTGATGCCATTTTCATGGGCATTTTAAACAGTGCCTGAAGTATTGACAGATGCTGACGTCCCCTTCTGAAATCAAAAGCCTTGTTTTGAGCCTTGTTTTGTTTAGTTTTTTTGCAAAACTGTTGCAATTCTAGGGACCATAAAACTATTGAGGTGTTAAAGATAAAACTCCAGACTCCCCAAAGGACTCAAGGTTACTGAGTGTGAGACAATTACAACACTATAGGCTAATGTACAATTTGGAAACACTGCTGCATAGTAACTCACCACAGTGAAAAATATAAATATCACCTCTTCATAGATGCATGTTATTTATCGATAATCACAATTATTTTACAATGAACACTTTCAGATAAATAAATAATTACTGTAATACAATGCATGCCATTATCCAAACAAATTCCCAATGAGCAAATGCATTACCATTGGGATACAGTACTGATGTAGGGTAGTTTAGCCTTTTATAATTTTGGTAAAAGCTGACAATTGGGCATAGCAACATTCATTTTATTCATATTTATAGTAAAACCATGTTATAGGGTTGGGTAGGCGATATACCGGTAGACACGATTAACCGGTAGAAATGTGTCAACCTGTATAGATTTTGGACTATAGCCTCTATGGTGGTTACATGCTAAATCACAAAATCACTTTCATAACTATAATAAGAAATGTATATTTAATTTACACAGTGAAGAATATACAGTTGTTAATACATGTTTAAAATTGTTTTATACAACTTTATACAATGTAGCATTTCTTATTAATTTGTTCAGGTTTTTTTTATTTCCTATTGCTTGTAAATAATTTATTATTATTATTTAATACGAACTGTTTACTTGTCTTCAGTGAGCTTGAGTTAGTTTTTTTTATTTAGGCTAATATTAGTTTTTTTGTGATATTGAAACTGGTTACTTGAATTATGAAATGTCTATGGTATCACACAAAATGTACATCAATACCTTATTCAAAGCAAAAATAACTATATCGTGATATATGCATAGTTCTTTGATGAAACTCTAGATGGCACAAGCTGATGGGTCTTAACATAACTGATGATATTCACAGTGTTAAATGACTTGGCACAAGCTGACTGGTTCATGTTGCATACGCAGCCAGTGAGCTTACTGCTTTACATTTAAATGGCTGGTTAGCATCCACTTGAGCATTTCGCAAGGGATGGGCGATACCTCTTATTTTATTTTCGATCCGATACTGATATTTTCAAGCCCAGTATCATCAATATCGATAATTCTAAACTAAACTTCTATCTATTACATTATTAAAAGAGTATAATCAGTAATTATACTCACTTAACATCAGCTTTTTGTTTACACTGTCAAAAATAAAATATACTAAAATTGTATTTTAGCCCTTTACTAGGGCAGTAACCTCAAAAGTGCACCTATACCCTTAAAAAGGGACCATATTAGTACCATACAAGTCTGCATGGTGTTACACAAGTACTAACATTTATTATTATTATTATTAGTATTACCACCATGGTAAATTTGTAGTTACTGCAGTTTTACTACAAGTAATGTGGTTACTGTAATAAAAGCATGGTTAATTTTTGTGAAAGGCTGCCAGGCTTTTGTACCCCTAAAGGTGAAATTGTAGCATATTTTTTTCTGACATATTTATTAACAGCAATTACAGAACATAAGACAATCTATTTGAACTTTTAACAACCTGTTTAAATAAATATACTTGCACAAACTAGCCTATTTAAAATAAATACATGTACACAAAAGTCCTGGGTTAGTAAGATATATATATATATATATATATATATATATATATATATATATATGTTTTTAATAAGTCTCATGCTCACCAAGACTGCACTTATGTGAACAAAAATACAGTAAAAACACCAACATTGTGAAATATAACCATTAAAAATGAATATTTTCTATTTTTATATATTTTAAAATGTAGTTTAAATTGCATCTGTGATCAAAGCTGAATTTTCAGCATCATTACTCCTGTCTTCAGTGTCCTATGATTATTCAGATATTATTCTAATATAATTTGCTGAAACATTTCTGATTATTGCTGCTTGTGTGTAAACCGTGATGCATTTTTCAGAATAAATGTTATATATAGTAGTGATGATATGTAGTAATGTAAATAATGTGGCAATGGTTTCTTAAGATCTACATATGCTTCTGATGCTTTTGGGAAACGCAGCCCTATTTGAACAAGCATTGTGACTGAGCCATCTGTGATTGATTGGTTCTGTCTTTCAGCAATTTGCGTGTGTTCCGATGAGCAGGAGAAATAGTTCTATCCAAAACAATTATTTGATAATATAGTCTATTTTCCACTTAGTAGCTTAATTTATGCACTGAGTTTCTTGATAATGAAATTAGTGGTTAAAAAAGGCACTTTAGAATCAATATTTTTACGTGAGGATCGATCCGCCCATCCCTACATTTCGCAGCACACTTTCAAAGTTTCTCTGAAGTCCTCCACCTGGATAGATCTGCTACGGGTTATTTTAGATGCTATTTGTGCAGCAGCAGTATTTCTGAAATACTCAGCACCGTATCGCAGTAGCAAGTTCCTGTAATTGCTTGCATCAGCAGCAGCAATAATCTACAACTACAGCGATAACCAACAGCAGCAGCGCAGCAGATCTATTCCGCCAAGACCAAATACATAAACATTGTCATATCCATTACATGCTAAAATCTTCCGAGAGCTATGATAGAAATACTGTTACCCTGAAATAATTATTCTATGTTTAATATTATTAAAATATTACTCATATCATGATATAATATTTTGGTCATATTGCTTATAAACATAAGTTTCTTTAAAGACTGTCCATTTAATTCCAACTTATCTGACAACTATATACACTGGAGGGTTAATAGTAAATCACCACATTATTTAGTTTAAAGATTCAACAGATATATGGAATATTTAATTGCACAGACCATAATAGATTATCTGATAAAACCATGACAATTCAATAAGTAACTAAGATGCATATAAGTAACTGTTTTTTTTTATTTTATATCATACATAATCTTGCTTCAATTAGGGATTGTCAGTGATCATAGAAAAAAAAAAAAATTATAATTACATATACACTGTGGTTACAAGACATTTGTTAAGTTATTTGTGAAGTCACAACCAGCAGTATTAAAACTGCTTGCTCTTATTCTATTCCTGCCATAAATTCAGTTTAAATTCAGCATAAATTCAGAAAAATCTGTTTATAGGCTTATGAGTTTTCTATTGGCTTAAATTTTATATTCTGTCTCTCCATCTCCCACAAGGCCTTTTCCCCCAGTTTAATAGTCTTAAAACTACAAAAACCTCAGCTATAGTCCATTTCATTTCAGCTCAGTCTTGTTTTCATTAAAACGCTGGCTGTCGTCGTGTCACCAAAGTCAATATGCCCATGAGATTTACTGCCACAACATGGCACACAATCTACACAGATCATGATTCCATGCCCAAATCATCAAATTATTTTAATGTCTTTGATTGAAATAAGCAGTGGGCACAGACTCGGCTCAAGTCTCAACAGTGCTGTATACAGAGTGCCATTCATTATCAGTCAAATTAGTTTTAAAGCCTTTAAAATGATTAATTGGAAGTAACATTTACAACTGCATTACATGCACACCACATAATCCATTTGCATTCCAGAAAGGCTAAATTATATTTTACATTAGATAAGCTTAAGTTTCAGGATTTTAGTTCTGCACAGATAAAATAATGCGTCAGAGCTTCCGCTGTCATAGAACTTATCCTGCATCTTGTTTCTTGTTGACTGTGCATAAATTCTAAAGCGTGACAGAACGTATGTGCCTTTGCAGTATCAATGCGGCTATAGACGGTTAAACGGATGCAGGAAAGAAAATACTAGTCAAAATGCAATATCGAATTATGATGACACCATCACTGAATGCTATAAATAAATATCTACATACGCATAAAACTATATAAATCAAGAGATTTTTTCAAACTGTAATCTTACTTAAAAAAAGTAGCTGTAAAACAATGGTAGTCACTAAAGGCTGATACAATCTCAAAAGACACTATATGAATGATGTTCTAGCAGAATTATTTGCAGATAACTGAAAAGAAGAAAAACAAGAAGAAAAATTCACAAATGTAAAAGTTAGCACTGATTACTGATCAGCTAAAATCTCATTTTAATGTCAAACAGCACTGTGTCATGCTGTCATGAGTTAAATATCACCTGTACCTGCTAATCTCAGAGAGGCTGAGCTGTAGATGGCATCGTCCCGTAGCTCTCTCACGTTCACCTTCACGCTAGAGACAGCATCCGGCCACACCCCATCTGACACTCGGACCTGAAACTCGTAACTCCCAGGAGGAGCGTTCTCTTTTATGATGAGGAACCCGGTCCGCTTGTTCAGGATAAAATAACTGCGGGTAGAACAAAAAAATAACCGGGTTAAAATATTGAGTGTCTAAATGTATACATGTACATATACAGTATATAACCTGAGAGTTTTTTTTTTTGATGTTCTTGTTAATACAAAATATACAACTCTAAAACCTTTTCAGAAAATACCTTGCAAAAACCAGCAGTCACTACATAAACAATAAAAAAGCCAAAATGTAAATCCAAGAGATCAACAAACACACAATTCACAGTCATTTGAAATGAGGCTAGAGTGAATGCTTTTCAATAAATGGTTAGAATGGAAGCGCATAAGGGATGATTCGGGGTTATGGAAAGGGAAAACCAGGGAATGAAGACAATTAGAGAGAGAATGCTTGTGTTGCGAGTGTTTCATTTTCTAGTATATTGTGAACGGGAGATGAATGGCACTGAATTATAGATTTCTCTCACCTCAAAATAACCACTTCCAAAACTGAAAAGCATAATTCATAAGTAAACTTCTGACCTCAGATTCACATAAATACTTACACATGAACTTGCTCAATGTACTCTAAATGTAAACAGAACATCTATGGAAAGGATGAAAGCAAACAAATTCCATTTACAAGCTAAAAAAATATTAAGCTTCAATTAATTATAATTTTTTTGTTTCCTAATGGAGTAAAAATGTTGATCTATATTCTCTCAGGCACATATGTGCTCAAGACATCTCAAGGCTGGCCCTGCCTGGATCATCTTATCATTGTATATGCCTCTCCAGTAAAGTGCACAACATCAATAGAGAAGAGCAAGAGAGGAAGACAGATGCTGGCTGGGATATGAGAAGAAAGGGTTTAACATTGTTCTTAGAGATCCATTGACCTCTTTATATAACACAAAGAGTGCAGGAAAAATGGGTAAGGTGCTGGGAGAAGTGTGTAAACATACTAACCATGTGGAGGGGATGATGCAATGATGTGGACAGAAAGGAAAAGGCTGTAGAAAGAAATAGGAGTAGAGAAGAAAATAGAAGGTCTCACTTAGGAACATGTCCCTCGAAGGCATACGTCTTGTTATCCCAGTCATCTGGATCTGGTGAGTAAACCTTCCCCAGTACATTGGTTGGCATTCTCCCTGTCATTATATATATATATATATATATATATATATATATATATATATATATATAGAGAGAGAGAGAGAGAGATACACAAATAATAGCATCTTAGACTCTGAAATACATCATACATCAAGTCTGGCAGGAAAATATAATTTGAATCGGCCAGCATGCCAAAGTCACACAACATCACATTGACTGCCTACTGACACTAGTGCTGACTGAAATGTATCAAATTTAGCAATTTTCTGAATAAGAATTAAATCAGTATTTTCTTCCACAATTTTCAAAATGCTTGTTCATATAATGTTTATTATTATTATTTTAAATGTTGCCAAAATATAGCTTTATTCTCAACAATTTCCCTATTTAGTAAATCATAGATAATATACTCCAAATTACTTTCACCAAAGCCTTAAATACATTTTCTAGAGAGTAAAAGATGATCATACTGACTTTTCAGTCTATTCACGATGTGGTTTTTAACATTTCCATGGGACTCTTAAAATGTCTTCTGTCCGTTGTGAAACATTTGAATCAGAAAAGTTGCATTTATCATTTTCTAAAGTGATCATTTTTAGGAAAGGATAATACAGTACATTGTCTATTATACATGTTAGGTCTCTCGTTTGTTGTTTGTGGACAACAATTAAGGTGTGTGTGTCTTGCCAGCATGTAGCATTTAAACAATGATCCTCACCTGTTATCAAACATAAAATAATAACGTGAGGTTTGCAGTAGAATAGGCAAAGCTACAATATACTCTACCATTTAAAAGTTTGCAGTTAGTAAGATTTATTTTTTCTTTTTTTATTAATAATTTTATTCGGGAAGAATGGATAAATAAATAAATCTATTTCAAATAAATGCTGTTCTTTTGAACTGTTTATTCACCAGAAAATCCTGAAAGAAACGTATTACAGATACTACAAAAAATATTAAGCAGCAAAACTGTTTTTAACATTGAAAACAATCACATTAAATTAGATATAACAAAAAAAAAAAAATAATAGAAAACAGCTATTTTAAAATGTAATAACATTTTCTAAAAATTATATTTTTACATTATTTTAATAAATCAAATAAATGCACCCTTGGAGAATATAAGAGTTCCCCTCCGGGAACATCGAGCTGCGCCGAGACGCTATGGGGAACGCCATCAGCGTTGTCCAGCTCTGAATCATATGTGTAATCAGTCAAAATTGACGGCCAGACGTCAGTCAAGTGCGGGTGACGTCATGACCAGGATGCTTAAAAGCACGTGATGTGCAGCCGGCGCCAGCTTTTTGTCATTCAGCAAAGCTCTCTGTGTGTGTCAGTCGATTGTGTTCTGTGAGTCTGTTACTATCAAGATAGGAAATAAGAAAGTTTATTCTTAAAAAGATAGGCAAAGAAAGACTAGAAGCAGACATATCAAAGGCAAATGAGGGCGAAAGTAGATCACGTTACAGACTGTGTGTTCCTCCCTGCCCACGCTATAACACGAGCGGGATTCACACAGTTTTTGCGATGGTCTGGCTGGGAGGCGAAACCTCTCTTTGAGGAGGGAGTTTTCACCTGCGTCCTCGCAGCACCTGCCACGCTGCCGCTGAGGCGGAGCAGTGGCTGTGCTCGCAGATGGATTAGATGGAAAGATTAAGAAGGGTGATCCCCTATCTTCTTCCTTTCCCATCAGATCCAGCGTCCGCTGCAATGCATTGTGCTCCCGCCGGGCACGCTCAGAGGAGTGTGTCCGCGCCTATGATCTCGCAGCCCCGCTACTGCTGAGGCACCGCGGCGAGTGAGATCACGGGGATCGCACATAGATCTGGCGGACGGGTTGGAGACGGGTTCGCCCTATTTCCACCTGTATTCCCCAGGTCTAGCGCTCTCTCGGGGCGGAAGCCTAAGCTGTAGTTCTTCCCCCTTGAGTGAGAGTGCGCTAATCTGCAGCAGTTTCTCTCGTGAAACACGCGCATTATGGTAATTCTCGGTTCATTTATGAACTTTCAGACCGTGTTTACTTGTCTGGGTGTTTGATTGCATTTAATTTTGAATAATTAACTATGCATTTTATCCGACTATGAAAGTTATATATATATATTTATATATATATTGTAGAGAAATATATACAATTATATATTATATATGACATACAAGAGCCTCTTAGGATACTTCTCGAGTGAGAGCACAATGTTTACCTCTCTTCCTCCAAGGAGGTTGAGGTGGTCAGCTTGGGCTGCTGGGCGGAGCAGCCCCAATTGTGTTTCAGCTCCTTATTCGGGGAATGTCACTTCTCGTACTCGCCAGAATCGGAGTCAGAGTGACGCTCCTGGGCCGAAGACGGATCTGCGGATCGATAGTCTTCAGCCAGAACGCCCTGATGCCAATGGCGTTTCCTCCGGTGGAGGCCAGGTTGCTTATGCTAAGTAGTGGATCTGGATGCTCTCCAATGACCTCGAGTCCTCTGATCTCCCCTCGCCTTTGGGAATCAAGGCTCACTCAACTTAAGGTATGGCGGCCTCCAAGGCCTTCTGGCAGGTGTACCTGTGCAGGACATCTGTGACGCTGGTGGGTGGTCTACGCCCCTAACTTTCCAGGTTCTACGACCTGGCTTTGCGCGCCACTCCTGGCTTGTCTTTTCCCTTGCCATAGCTGTGCATTCCACACACTAAGCAGGGATTTGCAAGTATGGCGGCGTGGACATCTCGTTCCCCATAGCGTCTTGACGCAGCTCGATGTTTCCGGAGGGGAACGTCCCAGGTTACGTATGTAACCCTGGTTCCCAGAGGGAACGAGACGCTGCGTCGCAGGGCCATACTTCCGGCATCCCTACTAGAGCTATGCTTCATTCCTGGAAGCTGGCGCCGGCTGCACATCACGTGCTTTTAAGCATCCTGGTCATGACGTCACCCGCACCTGACATCTGGCCGTCAATTTTGACTGATTACACATATGATTCAGAGCTGGACAACGCTGATGGCGTTCCCCATAGCGTCTCGACGCAGCGTCTCGTTCCCTCGGGGAACCAGGGTTACATACGTAACCTGGGACGACTTCTTTCAAAAAATAAAAATACAAACAAAATACCTAACTGACCCCAAACTTTTGAACGGTAGTGTTTTAAACATGTATATGTATTAAAAATATGTATGTACACAATATATATATTTTAATTATAGCATAACTTTAAAGATATAACCTGCTTTTTGAAGATTTATAATATTTATTATAATCATCAGGGAAATAAAATAGCATTAAAATGGTCTTGGTTTATACAAACAATCACAAACAATTTAAAGCAGGTCAATGAAGAACCTCCTGATTTAACAGATAAACCCACACATCAAACATCACAATCAATTTATATGAATCTTTATCTGCACTTTTTATTAAATGCAATTTAACCATTACTGACCCTTGTATCTGCTAGTACATACTTATAATGTTAAAACCATTACCTCTGTGACAGTTGATGAACACATTCTTCTGTCCAGCTATGTGGGCGTGGTCATTCTCGTCGCCGATGGTGATAGTGAGTGTGTTCGTGACGGTCTTCGGTGGACTGCCGCTATCGGTCATAATAACAGGTAGTAGAAACTCCTTCTGTCTCTCTCTGTCGAAGGCTCTCAGGGTGGTGATGGTGGCCGTGTCATTCCCATTATCCTGTAGGTGGAAATCATTGCTGTAACGATACTCCAGAGGCACAGAGAAGGAAAAGGGTGATCCATTCTTTTCTGAATCTTGGTCCATGGCTCTCAGTAACGTGGAGCTCTGGTTAAGCCGCACAACCTGCGGGCCCAAAACGTTCTCCCACACTATTGGTGCATACGCAGCCTCAAACTCAGGGCCGTTGTCGTTGACATCTAGCAGAGCCATCTGGATAGTTGCGGTGCCAGTCAATGGTGGCGTGCCGTGATCTGTCGCAAGTATAACCAAGTGATGCTGTGCGACTTTTTCCCGGTCCAGTTCACTAGCCACAGTGACCAACCCCGACTGGTCCACAGAAAACAGATTGTACAGATCAGACTCCGGAGCAATGCTATAAGTGATTTCGCGATTCGACCCAGAGTCCAAATCACTGGCTGCCACACTTGCTACACTAGTTCCTGGAGCGACATCCTCTCGTACGGCAGGTAGCTGTAGAAAGTGAGGAATGAAGACTGGCACATGATCGTTGCAGTCTTCGACCTCGAGTGTGCAGTGCAGCAGGCTGGAGTACTGCATATCTTCCACTTTAATGGTGAGGTTGAAGCGCTGCTCGCCCGGTCTTTCGTAATCCAGATGCTTCTTGAGACGAAGGGTCCCGCGCTGCTCTTGTCGATGGCTAACCATGTAAAACTTCTGTTCAGGATCACCCGCCACCACACTGAAGGTCAGCTGGCCATTCTCTCCAGCATCCGCGTCCTCTGCGGCAAGCTCTATGATTGGTGTGTTGGGCTCACTGCTCTCAGGGATGTGTACGGAGCACGAATGGTCCAGGAAACGTGGGACGTGGTCGTTGACGTCTGTCACGTGTATAGTGGCGGTGGCCGTTCCTATCATACCTCCACCATCTCGTGCCTCCACCACCAACACGTACGAGTCGATCTGCTCCCTGTCCAGGCCAGACATTGCCACTGAAACTGTCCCAGTAGCAGGATTGATGCTGAACACATATGCTCCACTGTTAGCGCCATTAAGGGCAGCGTTACCTACTATCCTGTAGGCCAACACTGCGTTTTGTCCGACAGCTGCATCATCCAGATCAATAGCTGTCATCTCCATGACGGAAGTGCCAGGTGGGGAGTTCTCAGCCACGTCGCCATTGCAACTGTCTGGGGCACAAGAAAAAAGAGGAGCGTTGTCGTTTATGTCCCACACGTTGATAATGACATCAGTGAATCCTGTTAGTCCCTCGCCGCCCTCATCCGTGGCCAGGACCACAAAACGCCACACTGCCCGGGCCTCGCGGTCTAATGTTCTCTGAGCATAAATCTTCCCCGTCACCTCGTCAATGATGAACTCGCTCTCAGCACCTTGACCATGAAGGGAATATCTCAAAGCCTCCTGGTCAGCATCCTTATCTGGGTCAGATGCTGTTACCTACAAAACAAAGCAAATATATTAAAACTTCAGTCTGCAAACTCTAACATAAGATCTAATCCTCTATCCATTCAAACAGCCTTCTATTCGTCTATCCAAGCATTCAACCATTTATCAGTACATCCATCCCTACTGTTCTCGACTGTATTGGTTGTAAACATGCTGAGCTATGAGTTGTATTTGTAGGAGTCATAAAGAAAGAAAGAAAGAAAGAAAGAAAGAAAGAAAGAAAGAAAGAAAGAAAGAAAGAAAGAAAGAAAAAGAAAGAAAGCTTACAGAAAAACTTTAAACTCCTTCTTGACTAATAAATTTAAAAAGTTAGGAAATAATATTACTTTCAACAACTTTAGTATAAAAAGATTATACATTCAGATTAAAAATGAGCCTCTCAAATCTTTGGACAAATAAAGTGATGTTACTTGCTGCAAATTCCGACTTATAATAATTAACTTTTTTTTACTTTAATCATTACACATAATAAACCTCTAGAGACGCGATCAAAATGTTGAATGCATTCAGAAGAACAAATCAATCAGTTTTTGCTATAATTACAAAACACAAAATACCCTGGCAAGGTAACATAAATGAGTGTTTGGGCAATTTCCAATGAATTGTTGTATTATTCATTTTCACATAACCTATTAATGAAAGAAGAAAATGGCAATCACATGTCCATGATTTGTTTTTGTTGCATTTAGAGAAGCTCCTAATATTGGCTTTCTTTTTTCAATGAAGGAACTGGAGCCACCAAAAAGCTGCTATTTTAAAATGACAAACATGTTATCTGAAAATTGACCAGAGATGATATGTACAATACAGAGAATCTAAAGGCAGTACCTGCAACACGAAGACAGGAGAACCGTCCAGCTCCTCTGTCACGCTGCCATAGTACTCGTTCACAGAGAACACAGGTGCCTCGTCATTCTTATTTACAATGGTGACTATTACAGTAGCGTAATCTTCCCACTTTCCATCAGATGCCAAGATGTGCAACTTATAGAGCTTGTTCTGTTCGTAATCCAGTGGCTGGGCGATGAAGATGGTTCCCACCTCGGGCTCCATGTCAAAAACACCTCCCACATTGCCTGATGTAATCTGGTAGCGCAACTTGGCATTGGCACCTGAAGAATAAGAGCAGTTAATGAAAAAAAAAAAAACCTTACTCCTCTGGCCTGAATTAATTCTTAAGAGGAACAAAAAGGAAAGCATAGACCTACACTGGCACTGATTTAACGGCTTTTGAACAAAAGGCTAAAAGTCAGAAACTTTTTAAAGTGGAAAAATGGTTAGCAAGAAAAATTGTATCTGTTTAAAATCTGATAACAAGTTTTTTTTCTGTGGGTGAATAATAAACTGCTTCAATGGCCTTTAGAGGTTATTGTGAAGAGTAGCCTTGGAAACTCGCCACCATGGAAACATAGAACAATAAACTTCAAATTAGGTGGAGATATGTCTGAATTAAAAAATATTTTCTTTTTTAACAATACTCTGTGAAAAACATTCATTTATTTCTGATTTGTCCTGCGGTAAAACTTTGTTTTGTACTTTGACGTAGCTCTTGTCAGACATTCAATCAAAAGTCCATTCAGCTCAAGCTCTCTTCTGAAGCACACACGTTCAAGTTCAAAAGAAAACGCAGTGTTCAAGACTCATGTAGCTTAAATCTTTTTTTATTCTGTCAATGCCACCAACCCGCCCCCATTCTGTGCTTTTGTGCATGTAACTCAGATTGAATATTCTTTTCCTGAATTAAATCATTGACAGTTTAGTTTGATTAAGCAGAGGAAAGGTAAAAGAGTGGATTCAATTCAAATCTCTTTGACTTTCTTCTGTAAAACACAAAAGAGCAGGTCAAACAAACAAGGTTAAAATATATATATTATTTAATTTTTTTCACTGAGGAAATAAAGTCATGTTGGTTTGGAATGAAATGAGGATGAGTAAATTTTCATTTTTATTATATAACTACACATTTAATCTTATATATTTAAAGAGGTATTTTTTTTTAGAATTTCTTCTCAATAATGTTTTAACAATCACTAACTCTTATATTTTATTCTTTTTGAACTTTGATGATTATTGCATTTCATACGAAGACAACAATAATACATACAATAACTATAATTAAAATATTATTTTTGTGTTGTTTACTATTTTTGGTATATTAAACAAATATGTCGTCATGTGTAAAAGGAATTAACATTTAAGATTCAAGATTTAAACAGATGTAATATATGCAATTAATAATTGTACCATTAGGTAAAATATATTGTACAAATATAATATACAATATAATATATACGTAATGTGACAGAGACATCGCAAACAAAATGTTTCTCAATATTGGTGGCATTCTGAGAATTTCATCTGGTACAGACGTGAATACTCAAAATACTATTTTTAAATCAATATTAACTCCAAGAAAAGCAAGAAAAATGCACAGCGTAAAACAGATACTTAGCATCTCATCACACTTCTACTATTTATAAAAATATGCAACGCTTCCACCAAAACAATTGAAAAAATAAGCTATCCTCAGAAGAAAGAAAAAATGCTTTGGTGGACACACATTGACAAACTAATGTTATGCTGTTAGATAAATTTGGCGAGCACATTTAACATGACAATGAACAATCTCACTAAGAAAAAATGTATTTAGGTCAATATCACCTGTGCTGTGAATGTAGCCAATGAGAGCTGCAGCATAGAGTAGACCAAAACCACACTTCAGTACGCAAAAATACTTGTGACCTAACAACACGGCAAACCACGTAGCTTTATTGTGTGCATGTTCTTTGAATGCATCCAGCCTGTTATATTTAGGGTGTCTATTGCTCGTGCTAACCAAATTTGCAGGTCAGAGTTCACCAAACCTGAATTTTGGTACACATTTCGTTCACTTGCGAATGGATGGAATTGAATGGAGCACAAAGTCCAAACCAGCTTAAAAGAAAACGTTTGGCTTCCCTGTTGAGCTCTGTTAATTAAACAGTGAAAGATGCAATGATTGTGTTGTGAGCACTCAATTTTATTAAATTCTTTATTACTCCTCTGTTGTTATTTTGTATTTAGGACTCAAAGCTCATCCCTTGGAGGTCGGTAATAAATGCAAAGAGACTTCATATAAATAAATAACCCAGTTAAGCAAACAGTGCAAAAACACTCCTGCTTAACAATCTTTCAGATCTGCTCGTAGTGTGTTTGGATATCCCTGCTGGTGCGAGATTAATGAATAGGGAACGACACATTAGGAGCCTTATCGCCATTTCATCTCCACCATCTTGTGTTGCCTTTGGTACCTCAACAAAATTGCATTAGGGAATATTTGGCTTATTTGCGTTTTCTGCTATTGCACATAATCAAGCACGGCTTCCTTATGAAAGAGCAGATGTGCAATGATGGCTCTGCTCCAGCGGCTGCGCGGGTTAAGTCAGAGCTGCAGCGAAGGCTGAAATCTATTCATTAGGGTAAAGCTTCAGGCTCGGGGAATGTCCAGCTACTCCAGGCTGTATTATGATGAATGACTGATACAAGAATTTCCTTCCTCTCTCCTGCATTAAATCCACACCGAGGAGCACAATGTGGATTCAACTGGACCACGGGGAATTACATGCTTCAGTAGTGCATCTGTATACCCAGACAGGCAGGCTGATGAGTTATGTAGACTATCCTCTTCGAGCGTGTTTCTGGAGTGTGTGATAAAACAAAAATATTATCCAAGGCTTCTGCATGGCAATGTATGAGGCCGGTTATCTTGGGAGCAGCATTTGTTATGTTCTCAGGGTATATTGATGGGGAAACAACGGTCTCTGTCTCTCATTCATGAGTGGCACAGATGTTATTGGTTATTGCATGGAGCAGAAGAATGTGAGAGTAATAGCCTGGAGACAAACTCAAACTCATGGGAACATGTAATAACTGTGTTTCATTAATATCGCTGTACTAGCTAAGCCCTGTGAGTGGGTTTATGTATCAATATAGTCCAACTGCTGAAACATTGCAAATATTGAAATAATATTTCCCTTTTTATTTGATCTTCCACTTTTATTCATATTTTTTAATATTTTGAAAAGCTTTTTAATGAAATTAAATGTATAATAAAAATGCCCAGTTTTTCCTCATAATTAATAAAAAAAAAATGTAACGACTTCATAAATTAATTATTCTACATTCCCCTTACAATTTACAGAACATGCATCAGGTGTTGAAGATCACACTTAAGCTGTGATGTCAGGTTCTCAAATAAACGACCCTCATTTACACCCCGAGTCAACACTTCATATTTCCAACTTCAGTCTTACAAATGAGCATATTGTTCCACCCGTCATCCTCATCTTCACCTACCTTCATCTTCATCATTAGCGCTGACTGTGAGGATGGTGGAGCCCACGTCAGCATCCTCATCCACGTCGACCTCATACACGGACTGCTCAAACACCGGCTTGTTATCGTTCACGTCGCTGATGAAAACACGCACATACGCCGTATCTGACAAGAGTAGAAACACACAAGATTAGCAACCTGTGTTCAGACACTATTATCTTTACTTCACTTTTCTTGTATTTCTTTCATTCAAGTGTTTGCCTCTGTCATTTCCCCACTTCTCTCTCTCTCTCTCCTCCCTTCCATCTTTGTAAATGTCTGACATTTCCAATTCCATCAAATTCCTGTGTCTTCTGTTTGTCTAATTCATTTTCTGTCCTCTCATGTGTGTGGCTTTACGTCGTATCTGAAGCCATCAGGTGATGTAAAGAACCCCGGGGGTTGTGTGTTTACTGAGTGCAAGCAAGTGAAATTTGTGATGTCTGCCCCATTTAAATGAGCTCTACGTGATATAATTATCAGTAGACACATCATTTACAATCTGCTGCTGAAGATAAGAGCAATTATTAAAGGAGAAGTTCACCAACAAATTAAAGACAGTGCAAATAGTGTTAGGTGCTATTTGTAATTAGGGCTGATACCTTTTGCACATCGGTTTATTGTAGTACAATATAAAAAAACATGCAAAATAATAACAAATTCTGTGTATATATATTGTTTTTTTTATCATAAAATGATAAAAAGCTGCCATATTGGGACCATATTTGTTTCTATATCCCTAAGCCCCAAACCTACACCTACCACCATATTCAACCTTCAATAAAGGCAAAGCCTATTAAATGCCCATTAAACACACTTTAATTCCAATAATAAATACCTTTTAGGGAAATGTATTTCAACTTTTTGAATATTTTATTCATTTTTATTTAAAAATAAATGCCTAAATACATTTATTTTAAAAATAAATACCCTCTGACCTGATATTTAATTGGAAAAAGGAGGAGAATTAGATCAGAAAAAAGCCGGTTCAACATTTTATAGATGATTTCTTCAGTGGAACATAAAATACATTTCTAAGAAGTCTGGTCATCAAAAAGCTTTGGTAAGCTTTGAATACAAGTGCATGGGCCAAAAAACAAATACAATTAATCCAATTACATTTTAAAAGAGACATGTCTCAATGTACCTTTTATGTTCAATTGAAGAAAGCTTTAGAGTGGCAGGATCAATTTCATTAATACTTTATTTTAAGTACCCCATAAAAATAAATAAAATAAGGACCTATTGTCAAGGACCTGTTTATTAATAGATATAAAGCACATATGAATGTCTTATTCTGCATGACCTCATTTTGCATTTTAGGCCCCTACACTCGATCCCATACATAAACTTAACAACTTATTTACGAACAATTAATAAGCAACAAATCAACAGTTTATTGAGGGAAAACTCTTAGTTAATAGTGAAGAGGTGTTCCCTATACTAACGTGTTAAGTAAAAAATTTTTTAGGTGAACAATCCCTTTAAAGCAACACATCCTATGCTACTATAAAGAAGCATAGAAGAACTTAAACAATCAAACATGCAATGAACTTCTCAGAGCCTTCAGCTCAGATAGGGCTGTGATTGGCGGATAGACTCATAGATAAAGTGTCTAATTCGAGTCTTGATCCTGCTCTCTTTCTGACGTGTTATGTTGTGTAAAAGCACAGCATACGCTTAGCTGTCACCCTTTGATAGGTTGGCATGTTGTTCAGAGCTCCGCCATGAACACGCGGACATGTTTTCCCCTCACAGACACAGGCACAACTCAGTTGTGTGATTTTCTGCTCAAACAGCACTTGTGTTTTGTTTCCTTGTCATACTGACATTTTTGACAGCATCTTAGTGCAATTAGCATTCACAAGTTTCTTAGTAATTATGTGTGTGTACATGTGACTCTCCGCTAATCAACACTCTGTCTCCTGTGTGCTCGACCGCATTTGACACTGCCATGTTGTCAATTTGATAATCTAAATTTGTGTATTTTGCTACAGTTGTAAGTGTGCTCGAGTGCACGAGACCTCTGTTTGGAGTGCAAGGAAAACTGTGAGCAGACATAAAGTAGAGGAGGGCAGAGAATCCTGGAGCAGACTCATTTCTCTCGGATACTGTCCCTGGCTGCTCTCTGATATCTCCCCTTCTCCTCTGGCACCTTCATCAACATTTAAACCAGCAACTTTTGTCTAGTTTACTTCAAGTGTTAGTGGGTTATTTAGACAAAGCAAACGCAAAAGAGAAGCTGTTAATATTCCACACAATGAATGAAAAATACATTTGTGTGAGACTTTGGCTAGCCCTGTGGTCTAACAAATCCAATCAAACTGTCACGCTGTCTATATTAAACAAGGATTATGCAATGTAATATTTTATGCAGCTAATGGAAATATTCCCTTGAACTTTAGATCATCTCTAGCTTTGTATTATGAAGTCCCACAACCCCACTGGCTGTGTTCAAAACAGTCAGTGTTTGTGACTGACAGATGTAATTACTAACTTATATGAATATTGTATAAATCCTTGTTTTATTGATAGCATCAGTAACCATTGTGATAGTGACAAACACAAGCTTCAAATATGGTCTGCATGAGTTCTGAATATTTAAGGTAGGCAGTTTGTTTATAAAATGGGTTATAACGTGGAAGTTGTAATCGAACTGCGTGTGAATTAAATGGTATTTATCAGTCTAAAACCAACTGTGTAAGTGTGGTATTGATTTTATACAACAGCTCAATAAAGTTAATATTGAATAAGTTTCTTTCCACACACAATTGTAAGCAGCAAAAATGTACTTTCCATTAAGTGGAGATATTTGCCCCTTAAAATGATTTCAAGACAAGTATACACTGTCTTTTATGTCAAATTCTTACATTTAAACAATATAATGCTGTTACCAATTAAATTAAATCAGTGTCAAGAAAATCCATAGACTGCAGGTGTGGCTCAGAAGCTGCATCTGAAGTCGCATTTAGATGTAGTTGTAGAACTTGAGTGGACAGGCCCACATTACCATAGACTCACACACATCAAAGGAACACGATACGATTATTTTCTTGGGCATCTGCAAGTCATAAAATTGTAATATATGAGCGATCTGCATTTAACTGGCTGGTCGATTTCCTGCCCTAAGTCTCCTTATCTCAGGAGACGTCTAAAAAACCAGGAGAGTTTTGAGGGAAACACCTGGATGTATCCCAGAACAGGACTTATCTGTGGCTTCTTGTCGCTTCAACATAATTCTACCAGAAATAGGACAAAGACCTCTTTATCTGGACATGGTCCAGGATGACCATTTAACGCATAATTCAATAATGGAGGACTGTTTTTATGGTGATACTTCGAGGTTGAACCTCCACAGATACACATCAAAAGGTGATTGCCTGACCACCGTAAAGCTCCTTTCATTCTTCATGTATTCCAAGAGAAATGCAGTTTTTTTATCTTCTTTGACAGAACAGAGAAACTCAAACTGGCATAGAGGACCTCTAAAAATATATTTGTTGTTTGCTGCTATTAAAGCAATACACTCAAGATACAGTATATATATTAAGGTTGTATTTTATGTCTTCTATGAGCATGACGTTATTTCTAATCTTTAATCTGAACCCTTTTTATGTTTTGCATAGCAGGAAAAGTTATGAACGTGTGAAATATGTTGAGTTTGATTTCTCATGAATGGTCATGATAAATCCAACAATTTGGTGTGAATAATACCATTGCTCATTGACAGTCTTTGACCGTCTAAAGAACTCAAAGACTTTGTCAAATTTCTCACTGAAGAACTTTAAAATCTCAAGCCGTAAGAACTCTAAAACAAACTTCCTAAGAGCGTCATCACGTCAAAGAAACCGCCAATCACGAGAGGGGTTCCCCAGTGACATCACGCAACGACGCGACCAGCAGCCCCGGAGGTATCCCATCGACCAGGTGGAAACACCAGATCAGCTGTCCAACTCAACTTGAAAGCAAGTAAACCAAACAAATCTCTATTGTTGCTGGAAACTGGTGAATATATCTGTATGCAGTAAAGATAGTGAAGTATCTGCTGTGATCTACCTCTGGTAAAGTTATGAGATAGCAAAAGAGTGCTAGCCTTAAAACTCTCTCCTCAAACTGCAAAACTCCTTGTGTGTGTGTGTGTGTGTGTGTGTGTGTGTGTGTGTGTGTAATGTGTTTTAGTACGTTTAGTCCACCATGCATTGTATAATAACAGTTAGCAAATAAACCTCTGTTTCATTTAGAAATAATGATGTCTTGTGATGTGTGATTTTCAAGTTTTAAACTATTTGCCAAAGATTGCGTTACCTAGCTCAAAATTTGATAAAGTACTAATTTTGTTTGTGTTATCATTGGCCATGAAGTAAGATAAACAAAATTGTTAAAGATAAACTGATGTTAATGGCCGGTGGACGAGTCGTTAATAAGGTATAAATCATAAGTTAAAGATTAATATCACTTCAATCAAAGCAATATTGAATCTTTAATAAATGATTCCCCAAAGCTTAAATAAAATCTTGCATAGTTGCACAGTAAATCATTTCATGATATTAATGTTTTTGAATAAACTTAAATCTCATGACATTATTAACAATTAACTGTTTTAACTTGCTTTAACTTTTAACTTAAATTTTTTCAGAGTACAGACCAATCTTTGTATTTTTGAATAATGAAATAAAATGATGGAAGAAAAATGAAATGATATTTTAAATATTAAACTAAAACCACCTGTAGTAGCAGCAAACCTCTGTCTTAATGAGTCAGTCATTAATTGAATTGATTCGTGTAAGTGGCTGATTAATTAAGGGAACCAAGCAAGCGGTTGGTGATTCAATCAATAACGTGGCTATATTCAGCAATACAACAGTGCTGTTTTGTTCATAGAAGTGCAACGGTTTTGCTGTAGCTTTGTTTGGAATTATTTTTATTGGTGAAACTGTCTGAAAAGTAAGTCCCTCAATATTAACATCTTGTGTATGGAACTGTGGTATAAAATCATAATGAAATAGCACGTGTGGTAATATTCGGGAAAAACTATATCATACGTTTTACAATTAAGACAAGATCTCAAACAGGGGCACTTTCTGCACCTATCTCAAATTGTAGGTGTATTTTCAATAATTTTAAGGTTTTTGTGACCAATACTCCTGTTAATTTCCAACCCTGATTGCCAGTTACGTTGCTGCTCAACCAATCAGATTTGAGGACAGGAAGTAACTGTTGTATAATGTATAATACGTGAGACAATTTTGTCCCTATTTTTTTATATAAGCTTGAACCATTTATTGTTAGTCGCTATACCTGAGTTGGGCTGTCCATGCTTCCCTGGCCTTGCTGACTCCCAGGCATCTACTGACTTCACTTCCAAAAGGTAGGATCCCTTGGTCTCTCGATCAAACACAGCCTCTGTGTAGATGGTGCCCAGCTCAGGATCAATGCGGAAGTACTGATAGTCTCCACTACGGTCAGTCAGTAGAGAGTATGAGATCTAAGACACAATACAAAATAAATTATCAAAAATAAATGACATACAGAGGAGAAAATGTGCCAAACCTGTCATAGAACAGTTAACAGGGTTGTTTGAAAAATGCATTACCAATTAATACTGGTCTTCCTGTGTGCATGTATGTGTGTGTTTAAGACTACTCCACCTCATCTAATCACATGTAATTAAACAATCCTGCCTTCTCCTCATAATTTATTCCCCCAGCGCTCTGACCTGAAGCTGAGGCCTCCTGTTGCGTGTTTTGCCAGTGATGCCTGTAACGCACATTGGCAATTTCCAAAGCAAAAAAAAGCAGAAATGAAGGCCATTCAAGTTAAGAATAATGAAGCTAATCTAGATAGCCAAAACTGTTGAATTGATGAAGAGGTGCCAACTGCTGTTTCAATAAGCCCTAAACAACAATTATCAGACAAGCTGCTCTGAACGGCCGCACTAAACCAGCATGGTGTGAGTATTAAATGATGCCCTGCCGGCTGCATTAGAGCTGAGAACACAAGTAAGAGGCTGAATTAAATGTAAACGGCATAATAAAATTATTGCAGGGGTCAGGTTAATAAAACATGCAGCAAACCCAATCTGGCACAAAACGATCTGTGTGTGAGGGGGGCATTGTAAGAGAAAAAAATGATATTAGCATTCACACCCTCATGATACTCATTATTGTGCCATTTCATAGAATTTGCAATTCAGAGGACTGTTGAAAGGCCCCTTAACAGATAGAGTTGAGCACAGAGACTGAATATTTAATCACAACCTTCGAAACCACGGTCCACAGCATGACTCAACAATGATGATTTTAAGAAACATGTTCACTATCAGCCAATAGAACAACAGAAACACTCAACAGTTTGGAGTCTGCAATATTATTTTTTGTTTGTTTGAATACATTTATGTAGGGCACAGCATTGATCAAGTAAACTTAATGATGTTACAAATTCTTTTTTCAAGTAAATGCTGTTCTTTTGAACATTCTATTCATTGAAGGATCTTAAAAACATATAATCACAGTTTCCAAAAAAACAACATTAAGTAGCCAAACTGCTAAACTGTAAACTGTTTAACATTGATAGTGATAATACATATTCATTGACCACCACATCAGCATATTAGAAAGATTTCTGAACAATCATGCGACAAACTGGAATTATATCTGCAGAAAATTCAGCTTTGTCATCACAGAAATAAATGTTAGAATATATAATTATATTAATATATTAAACTAACGGTTACTTTTAATCATTTAATTTGAAAAATATTTCACAATATTATTTTTGATCAAGTAAATGCACTTTTATAAAGCATAAGAGACTTCTTCAAAAACATAAAAACGATTTGAACAGTGGAATGATAAATAGAATGACAGACTGCATATCATTCTTTAAATCATCATGTTAAAAATATGTTATATTTCTCTGAATGTGTGCAGTACATTACACAACTAATTCTGACAAACAGTAGCAGGGTTTTATCAGAATAGATAAGTGCATTTTGAGGTCCTAGTGAGATACAGAATAAAGATCATTCTATTCATCCTCACTTAAAGCATAGCTGTATGACGATTGTTCTTTGAATTTTACAGATCTTATTGCTTGGCATAGTGTACTGTATGAAAACAGTGTTTAGAGATGGAGGTTGAGTGAGTGAATAGATAGATCAACTGAAAAACACTATTTCATACCTTTCCATTCAGTCCCAGGTCAAGATCATTGGCTGACACTTGGAGAACTAGAGTCCCAATTTCCACCCCTTCAGTCACAGATGCCTCGTATATGGAGGAGGTGAAGAATGGAACATTGTCATTGACATCTGTCAACAGCAGACAATCACAGTCAAACTTGACAGACAAATATCTTCAGAAGTTTTCTTTGGTTGTTGCATAAGGAATATACATATATACTGTATAGCGGGCTTGCTGTCATTCAAAGAAAATTAATACTGTGGCCTTGGTGCACTGAACAAAATACTTCCAGTTTTAACAAGACATTATTGATGTGAATCAATATTAGCTTGTTGTTACCAGCATTAAAGCATCAGTTTGACCACTTTTTGTGGAGTTATAGCCACCTGATCATGCAGACACATAAATAACTTTGGTAGCCTGAGCGAAGTTAAAACTCTGGCTTTTCAGAAACAAATCTAACTTATCTTAACTTTGGCATGATGTCTTATCTAAGCTGTATTACATTAGTGGATTCTGTGTGTTCAAGAGGAAATTAATACCACGCCTACTCTCCTAAAATGTGCTGTTCTCAGTCTTAGAAGGGACATGAAGATATCGGAATTTAGGGTAAGATCTTTAATGGGTTCAATGATTCCAGACACTAGTTACCATCTGATGTACTTTGAGGTTTTAATTTTCTATCAGCCAAAGTCGTAAACCATGAATTAAACAGGAAGGCCAAATCCATTACGACCTCCTCCCTCTAGAACGCTCTCTTTTCACTCTGCCCCTCTCTTTCTCTTTCGAACATGGTACTGGCTGTGCTCTTAAATGGAGAAAGAAGCATGGTGTAAATAAGTCAAAAGCACCAGAACAGATTCATTATTTGTCTGTAGCTTATGCTGAATGATCTATTTTCCATGAAGATGTTACCCTTCAGTTCACAAAACAGATCCTGATCAGGTGCCAGTGTCCTCCTACAACTCCAGATGTATTAACATACATATTTTAAACTGTAAACTGTAGCTGGATCAGTATTATGGAGCAGTCGTAACTAGGGGAGAGCAAGAGATTCATCCATAAAGAGAGAGCCAGATTAACACTGCAGGGTAAACTCTGTAAATTACAGGGGAAGTACAGAGTCTTCCTGGGGTGGAAGAGATGAACACACAAGAATACTTAAGCAGAGGCAAACAGACAGTGTAGGATAAAATAAAAGCTATTGAAGAGTTGTGGCTATAGGATGCATTTTAAGAGCGTGAATGGATTTTAAAAATAAATTAACAAGTGTAAGGACAACGAACAAGTAACAGATTCAAAGCTGTTGTTTTAAATGTGATTAAAGTGTAGATATAAATAAACTTTCTTGTAAATTGCTTTAATAAGAAATAAGAAAGTGCCTGATAAAACTATAAATGCAAATGGTTTGTTGACAAGCTCCACAGTAACTACATGCACATATATCTGATAATTGAATTAATCCAATCCAAATTCAAATTGTTGAGCTAATGAGTAATATTTACAAGTATACTGAGTTCCACAATTTGGTGAAAATATCCATTTGCACATGCAAAAAGCTGCTTTTAAAGTTAACGCTACACTTTGCATATTGTAATCAAAATTATTATTCATAAACATTTTGACCGTTACATTAAAGCCATGTGGAGATGTTTCAGCCCTGTAATATCTACCTCGTGTCCTTTAAATTATTTTAAATTCAAATTATTTCTTAGTTTCTAACTTCATGCATAGAGTTGTCCTTCACTATACTGCTTGTGCACAAGTTACTTTTAAATCTGGGTTTATGCTAGGTTTACATGGAAGTAACTCTACGTAATGGTTTATATAAAATCTGCACAACTTATTTTCAATTGAACTGAGCTAAATAAAAATATATAATAAGATTTTTCATTCTGTTTGAGCAAAGGGATCAGTTGGAATACTGGGCTGCATAAGAGACTGCACAGATAGGAATACACAGTCAATACAAAAATAACATTCTTCCCATGACAACCTCTAAAGCCGATTTCTGCGGGCCGGGCCATATAGAGGTCCTTTACCTGTGATGTTTATGTGAACAGTAGTGAAGGCAGCCAGAGGAACAGGAGCCACGTTCTGAGCTCGAACCCTAAGTATGAAGTTGCGTGTGGTCTCATAGTCCAAGGGCTCTGTGACAAGTATAGAGGCAGAGCCATCTTCACGATTCGGCGTTAGGTAGAAACGAACAGGCATGTTGCTTTCTGGCACCAATCCATCCTCCAAGTTATAAGTCACCCTCGGGTCACCCAGTGGAGAAGTGGCCTTGATAGTCTGCCAGTAGGAAATTGTTTAATATTCATATATACATTATTATACAAAAGTTTAGAGTCAGTATGATTTTTTATTGAACAAATGTAATACTTTTTATACAGCAATGATCCAACAAATTGATCCAAAGTGATTAGTTTCCGAATGGGCATATTTAAATTAAATTACTACTAATGACTTTGCTGTGGTGCAATATTACTGTTTTACTGTATATTTGGTCAAATAAATGCAGTCTTGGTGAGCATAAAACTTTTTCTAAATATCTTGCCAACTCTAAACGTTTCCATATATAAAATTCACACATTTAAAGTACTTTATGATATACAATTACAATAATAATTGTCATTATTTAAAAATTATAAGCAATGTTATAAGCAAGACACATCTGAACACTGCAGGTTAATCAGGTTCAGCATCAAAAGACCTCTCTTTCTGTCCTAGGAGAATTTAGTCCCTGTCTTTAAATATAACAGCTGTTAATCTCTGTTAATGGGGCAACTGTAAGGAGATCACCACAACAGATCAAGTAAATAAGCTCAATTACTTCCTATACCAAAAAAAACACAAACGTTTAACAGAAGATCAATTAGAAGGAGTAGAGCAAGCAATATCTCTGTGCAGGTCTCTATTTTTGTATTTTATTTATTTTCATCTTTTTCCCTTTGTTCCTCCTCTCACCCTATTTATTTATGCTGCTCTTCATAAAATACTTGTCTGCATTAATAGTGGTCTTAATGGCAATAAATGTATTCCAGGAAATTCTGCAAATGAATGCTTTCAGTGCATTTGTAACCGAATGAAGATGGGAAAAAAAGGAAATGTCCATCAATTATCCAGTGACTCAGCGATTGGCTGACTTCCTAAATAGTGAATGTAATCAAACCACGTCCTTAAAATTTGAAGCGAATGATCAGATTATTCATGGCAGGGCTACAGAAATGCTGCTTGACGTGGGGACTGGAAACTTACAGTATCATAGCATTGGATTAAATGGACTTTGCATGTGTGTGTGCCTTTGTGTAATTGTGGATTTGTGACAGGCTGTGTGAAGACTCTGTGTGGTCGAGCAGAAAGCACAGACTGTCAGTTGTAACCACCAGTACATGACAGTAAAGACGGCAGTGTCTGGGAACTCAAGCCCCTCAAGGAATACCCAGAACCTTGTTGTGAGATTAAAACTTATCCACATCCATCATAGCACTCCTTCAATGCACACATGAAAGACGTGGTCATTAATGGAGTGCTTCAAAGGCCAAAGTAATAAATCATTTATCAGTAGCAGTATGTTTGTTTTGCCTCTTGGTTTATGATTCTTCATTCACAGTATATTTAGCATGGGTGAAATCGACATATTTATGTAATGAATATCTGTGGACCACTGACAGTCACTGTTTGTCATCCTGTCTGACTCTTATCTTAAAAGCAGGCATAAATCTACAGAATTTACATATTTGTAGAGATCTAGTAGTTTATAAGTGATTAGCGTTATGTTAAGTGCATACCACAACTGGAGTGTCTCTGACAGTGTTTTCAGGTATGACGACCTCGTATTTGTCCTTCTCCCACTGTGGAGGCTGGTTCTTCACGTTAGTGATGGTGACTGCCAGCTCGACTGAACTGCTCTGATTCCCTCCATCTGTAGCGATGATCTGCCTGCTGATGTAGGTCCTCTGGAAACAATGAAACGCAATTACTGAGGCGTCAGAAACTATTTAAGACTGAAAATTTGAAAATTACTCAGACAAAGGTTTTCAAACTTGAGCTCAGGTGAAATATTTGAAAACAAAACAAACAAAGAAAACCGTTTTACAAATTGTTTTTACAAATTATATTTTAGAAATGTCAAATTTGGCATTGTTAGCGCAAGTTGATAAATATATGTTTTTACAAAATTAACACTTTTAAAGAATTTGATCATATTAATGTTTAAAAGAGTGCATATAAACTACAATTAGATTAATTGCAGTCATTTTATTCACATTTTTAACAGAAAACTAAAAATATATATACTGTAAAATTATTTGCACACACACGCTGTTATTGTAAATAACAGCAGTTCATATTTTATAATATTCCAATTTCTATTCCATTTTTTCTTTAAAGGAGACCTATTATGCCACCTTTTACAATATGTAATATAAGTCTCAGGTGTCCCCAGAATGTGTCTGTGAAGTTTCAGAAGATACCCTGTAATACCCCATAGATCATTTCTAATATCATTTTGGAAATGCCTATTTTGAGTGGAAGCAGAAACACAATATTTTTGTGCATGTCTCTTTAAATGCAAATGGACTGCTGCTCCCCACCCCTTTTCCAGAATAGGGCTGTGCCTTTACAGCTCCAAATACTCTGATAAAAAACAAAAAAACATCTGTTTTGATTAACATGCCTATCGTACTGAAATCATGCATTTTAAACCATAATGGTTTAAACTTCTGATATACGGTTTTCTGAGCACACACATTTGAAGCACACACACAGAAAGTGGCTGTCACACGGCATGTGAGCACATAACTAAGTTCTAAGTTCCATGTCTTATTCTGCTTAAACTGTCAAATGCACACAAGTTTATGTTAAAAACACATACAAGTTACAAAAACAGTCGGACATGTCCGTGAATGTAAATAGCTGGGAGATAAATCACATCTTTATATAAGATCTGTGTGGCAGCAGTGTAACATACAGTAAAAATCTATAAATCCACTGCTCTCTTGTCATCTCTAAGCCTGGAACTCTAAATATTGTTCTGTACTCATCAGTACAGCCAAAGACAGAACCGTTAGCAAGCTTTGCTCGAACGTTCGCCATGGCGTTAGAGCTGGTACACCATTCTCGCTTGCAAAGGCACAATGACAGAGCAGTGGATGAAAGCTTGCAGATTAAGGGGTGGTAATATTATAATAAGATCCGCTTTCTACCTTACGGTGCGAGTGAAATCTGAGCGGCTCATTTTTTCACAAGCTTGCAGAGAAAGGCTTACCAAAAAAAAACCCACTGTTGTTCTTTTTCACTTTTCCTGGGTTGGCTGTCTGCATGTCAAATGACGTGAAAAGACAGCTAAACAATTTTCACCCACCCTCTGTAATCGCACAAAGAACATATACAAACGCTCAAGCCTCACCGTAAACACCAGCCGACACAAGACCTTGGTAGTCATAGAAACAGTTTTACAAAGGTCTCTTGTCAAAGGTGGTCCGATATCAGTGGCTTTCAAACCTAAACACCTACTCACACACACACAAACACCCGTCAATAATCACTATTAATGCTTAAACAAGTCTTTTGTACTTCTCTCTGAGGTTATTTCTGTCATCAACTTTACAAAAAACATACAGAATCCGTAACAGACCTTGTTACCACCCAATCAATCATCTGAGTGGAGTGCTGTGAAACTGTTGTGGACCTGCTAAATCATTCACACCGCTGCATCTTAAAATTTAGAACATACACAAACTTCACAATATTTATGTTGCAAGTGCAATTTTGGATCCGTCTGATCTGTCTTTTTGAATCCGTCTTTTGATCAAGTCTGAAACATGAACTGAAACTGCATGCAGCACTCACACACACACACACACACACACACACACACACACACATGTTGGTTTTTATGGTTTACGGGGACTCTCCATAGGCGTAATGGTTTTTATACTGTACAAACTGTATGTGCTATTGCCCGACACCTACCCTACACCTAAACTTAGCCCTCACACAGACTGTGCATTTCTACTTTCCCCCCAAAAAACGCACACTGTATGATTTATAAGCATTTTAAATTATGGGGACACTGAAAATGTCCTCATAAATCACCTTCTCCTTGTAATACCTATGTCATACCCATGTCATTATACAAATTTGTGTCCTCATAAACCACATAAACATGCCCCCCCCACACACACACACACACACACAGGTAAAGTCAGTATTTCAACTGAGGACTTCACTTGGCTGTTTGGAGCAGGACTGACCTGCGAGATTGGCTGGTTTACGTAGATCCAGCCAGTGAGTGGATTGACTCGCAGATACTCCGGCTGCTCCTCGGACATGGAGTAAGTGATGGCCGCGTTCGTGCTGTAATCATCATCATGTGCAGCCACGCGCAGAAAACTGGTCCCGATCATGGTGTCCTCGCGTAAGAAGTCTGTTAGAGGGAAGGCTCTAATTATTTAACATACACTGGAAACACTGCCATGCTGGTGCATAATTAGACGAAAAGCTTTGATAACCACTTTATCATATCCATTGATCCTATCTGTGAAATTGCAAGTGCAAGATACTTTGATAAATCTTAACCAAAATAAATTAATTTCTAAATCAGTTTGATATATAGTGTCAGGCATGTGTGAGGAAAATGATTTTCTCTGTTAACCAGCTTCATTAGAAAGGTCATGGTGTTTGACCAGCTGACATACGTTTGCAGAGATGGCTCACCAATTAAAAACAGACTAAATAAACACAAACCAGCAGAACACTGTGTCACATCCTGGTTTGAGATTGCTAATACAATTACAATATCCTTTATGTTCCTTTATGTTAATCAGTTCCTCTTCATGAACTCGAGCTGTGCCAGAGACCGCTAGGGGAATGCCATCAGCAATACCAAGCTCTGAATCCTATGTGCAATCAGTCCAATCGATGGGCAAGATGTCAGCAGTGAGTGACGTCGAGACCAGGAAGCTTAAAAGCAGGCGAGGAGCAGTCGGCGTTAGCTTTCTGTCATTTAGCAAAACTCTCTGTGAGTGGCAGTCACGATCTATGTCTTTGAGTCTTATTTACTGTTGTCTGTCAAGTTACATCAAGCATTCGGCAACCAGAAACTCCAGCAATGTCAAAAGCAAGCGCTAAGACAGTTAAGGGTGAAAGCAGATTTTATAGACTGTGTGTTCCTCCCTGCCCATACTATATCACGAGCGGGGATACACCTAGTTTGTGCATGGTCTGTTTCGGAGCGAAGGTCTCTTTGAGGAGGGAGCTTTCACCAGCATTCCTCACGGTGCTGGCCCTACTTCCGCCAAGACGGAGTAGCAGCTGCACTCGTGGGGTTCACAGCTGGACCTGGCAGAGGGAATGGAGACAGGCGAGTCGCTATCTTCTTCCTCACCTGCCAGATCCGTTGCCTGCTCTCTGAGATCGGAAGCCTGGTCTGCAGTTTCTTCTCCCCGAGGTGCGGGCTCCGCGCTTCTCCTATCTTCCGAGGAGGAGGTTGATGTGGAGAGCATTGAGGATTCGCCCCTTCAGTCCCCCCAGAATGAGGAGTTATTGGAGGTAGTCACTCATGCGGTTGTTAAGTTAAGCATCGATTGGCTCGCTGAGAAACAGGCTGAACCACAGAAAAGTGAACTTAATGAACGCTTTCTGCATACTAAGCCGCTACCTCCATGCTGGAGCCTGCCCTTTTTCCCCGATATCCACACCATCAGGATGGTGTGAGTCTGCACACTATGTCAATGTTATAGGCGTACCAAGCCGACCTGCTGAAATAGCTAGATGAAGGCGAGCAGTTTAATTCACATGATATGACTGATCTCAGGAGAACAGCTGATTTAGTTCTCCGTGCCACCAAGGAGACTGCCCGTGCCATTTGGCGGTCCATACCATTGCTGGTGGCGGCGGAGAGGCACCTGTGGTTGACCCTGTCTGATAAGAAGTACAGGGTCCTCCTAATGTACGCCCAGCTTGCGCCTTCTGGTCTGTTCGGCGACGCCATCAATTCCGTTGTCGACAGATACCAGGAAGCTCGTAAACAGGGCGGCGGTGTTTAAGCTTTTCTCCCTTGCCGTTCTATAGCTCTGGGGGCTGCTGGGCGGGAGCAGCCCCAGCCGTGAAACACCTCTTCATACAGGGAGACTCAAAAACTCAGGGAGACTCAAATTTTATTAGGCTGCATGGGGTACCCCGGTGGCGCTGCTGAGTTCAGACGCCTGTGAATTAGCTCCGCTCAGAATTGTGCTTTTATGTGTGTTTCTACCTATTTTTTTTATTTTTTTTTACTTCTCTTTTGATACGTGTATGTCTGCAATGATTATGTACGACAGAAGAACACTTTTGGACATTGGACATCGCTACACTAACCTGATTAAGGATACTTTATCCACGGACCCAGCGTGGCCATTGGAGATACTTCGGAGCACCGAGTTGAACAATGACCACCTGAACAACCGCAGGAGGCGAAGGAAACACCGTGGGAGACGTGCTGGAATACGCAGACTGAGGAAAAGGGCTCACAGCCCTCCTCTGAGTATTCTGCTCGCTAATGTCCAATCCTTGGAGAATAAGATGGACGATCTTAGAGCCAGGATTAGTTTCCAACGAGACATTAGGGATTGTAACATCTTTTGTTTGACCGAAACATGGCTCTCGCCATCGGTCCCGGACACCGCTGTAACGCCGTCTGATAACTTCTCTGTTTTACGGATGGACAGAACAGCCGAGGCCGGAAAAAACAAAGGTGGTGGAGTGTGTTTCTTTATTAACAAGAAATGGTGTGACCCCAGGAATATCTCCATTCTGTCGCGTTCCTGTTCGCCTCATCTGGAACATCCTCTCCATTATCTGCCGCCTTCTATCTGCCCCGGGAATTTACATCGATCCTCGTGTCTGCCGTTTATATTCCTCCACAAGCAGACACTAGCGTGGCTTTGTCAAATCTCCACGATGAAATCAGCGGATATATCAACAAACATCCCGACGCTGCATGCATCATCGCTGGGGACTTTAACAAGGCCAACCTCAAGAAAGTCCTGCCGAACTTTCATCAACACATATCCTGTCCAACCAGAGGACTGAATACACTGGATCACTGCTACACTCCGCTCAACAACGCCTACAAAGCCCACTCACTGCCGGCTTTTGGCAAATCAGATCATGTCGCCATTTTTCTCACGCCGGAATACAAACAAAGGATCGCTCGCGAGCCGCCGCGGTGAGGGAAGTGACGCGTTGGTCCCCCCACTCTGAAGCTACGCTACAGGCGTCTCTTGATGACGTCGACTGGGACATGTTCCGGGCGAGTTCATCTGACGTCAGCGAATTCACGGATGTAGCAGTAAGCTTCGTAAACACGCTAACCGAGCAAGCCACTGAAACGGTAACAATAAGGACATTTACTAATCAGAAACCGTGGGTGGACAGATCAATCCGTGATGCGGTTAACAATCGCACTGCCGCATACAATGCCGGTCTGTTGTCAGGGAACATGAGCGAGTACAAAACATCATGCTACGCCTCCGCGGTAATACGAGCCGCTAAGCGCCGTACAGTGAGAAAATTGAGTCACATTTCCAGCTCAATGACTCTCGTCGCATGTGGCAGGGACTGAAGACCATCTGTTCCTCTGGAAATAAATCCTCCGCAGAGGTGAGAGCAGATCTGCTGCTGGCCGAAGAGCTAAACACCTTCTACGGTCGCTTTGACTGCAATGGCGGCGCAAATTTGCCGAACAGCCCGTCAGGAAGCAGCAGACAGAGCAGCAATGATCATGTAATCACCTTTTCAGAGGATGACGTCGAGGAACTAAAGAGAGTGAACGTCCAGGAAAGCAGCAGGACCTGATGGGATTACTGGCGCGTTCTGAGGTCCTGTGCTGATCAGCTTGCTGGATTGTTTACTTCCATCTTTAATGAGTCCCTTGCTACCTCTGTTGTTCCCACCTCCTTTAAAAATCTGTCATAATCCCTGTGCCTAAGAACAGTAAACCCTCTTGCCTGAATGACTATCGTCCAGTTGCCCTCACATCGACGGTCATGAAGGTTTTGAGAGACTTTTAAAGAAACACATTTGCTCCTCCATCCCTGCTACCTTGGACCCTCTTCAGTTTGCCTATCGGCCAAATAGGTCTACTGATGATGCCATCTCCCAGGTACTGCACTCCCTCACTCACATCGACAGCAAAATGGCAACTATGTCAGGCTGCTATTCATAGACTACAGCTCGGCTTTCAACACTATAGTCCCCACCAAGCTGACTGTTAAACTCTCAGACCTTGGCCTAAACACTTCACTTTGTGACTGGATTCAAGATTTCCTCACCGCCAGACCACAAGTGGTGAAAGTCGGCCAGTTCACCTCCAACTCCATCACCCTGAATGTAGGAGCCCCACAGGGCTGTGTCCTGAGCCCCTGCTATACTCTCTCTACACACGACTGCGTGTCCTCACACAGCTCCACCTCTATTGTCAAATGGATGATACTGTGGTTCTGGGCCTCATCAACAACGGTGACGAGGCCGCATACTTGGATGAGGTGGAGAGACTTACATCATGGTGCCAGGACAACTGTCTCTCTCTGAACGTGAGCAAAACTAAGGAGCTGATCGTGGACTTCAGGAAGAGACAGCAGCAGCCCTACACTCCTCTTATGATCAGTGGGACCCCTGTGGAGAGGGTGAGTAGCTTCAAGTACCTCGTGTAAACATCTCCGAGGACCTGACTTGGACTACACACATTCAAACACAGGTTAAGAAAGCCAGGCAAAGGCTGTACCATCTGCGACAGCTGAGGAAATTCAGGGTCTCACCAGCTATCCTGAAAACTTTCTATTCAGGGGCCATAGAAAGTGTTCTGACTCAGTGCATCTCAGTGTGGTATAATAATGCCACAAACCAGGACTGCAAAGCTCTACAGAGAGTCGTGCGCTTAGCTGAGCGCATCTCAGGGTCTGCTCTCCCTCTGCAGCACATCTACCTCAAACGCTGCAGAAGCAGAGCTGCAAAATCCTCAAAGATTCTACTCACCCCGGTAACCATCTTTTCTGTTTACTGCCATCTGGCAGGCGCTTCAGGAGCATGATGGCAAAGACTGAAAGACTGAGGAAGAGCTTCCCTCAGGCCATCAGGCTCCTAAACACAAACTCTGTTTCATAAACACTCACAAGACCCATTGTCAACTGTAAATATCATCACATTCTCATCATTGCTGCTCTATGTACAATACCATGAACAACCCGTCTGCACATCCCTCTTATTCACATTACTATTTATTAAGTCCCAGTACACTGTTTTTTGTTTTCTTTTTTTGTACATCTTATTGTTTTTTTGCACATCTTGTTGTTTTTTTGCACATCTCATTGTCTTTTGCACATCTCATTGTCTTTTGCACATCTTATTGTTTTTTGCACATCTTATTGTTTTGCACTTTTTTATTTCATTGCACATTTTATTCTTATTTCTCCTTTTCTTACCATATGTATGCCCTTGTGTTATGTTACTTATATAATTTGTATTCTTATTGTTTTGCACTGTCACTGAGCGGACCTGATTCGATTGCATTTCACTTCTAGTTATGCCCTGTATAACTATTATGTGACAAATAAAGAAACCTTAAAACCTTAAAAACAAAGCGTTGCATCTCACGCTCCACCGCAGTGGGACTGAGGTCGGCGACGCTCTAAGTCAGGGGCTTCTAAGATCTGAGGATCGTTCTTCAATCTAGGAAGTCCTCGACGAAGTGGTCCTGGTCCATTTTTAATTTCTGGTTTGCTGAGGAAGGCAAAGAACGGGGTGCACCGCATTACACGGCGTCCGTCTCTCCTCAGTGCCACCAGGAGATCGTTCTACCAACCCTGCCAGTGCTCCAGGGCGCAGGCTCTGGTATTAGAACAAAAGGTGAACACTCTCCTCTCCTGAGGAAGGAGGCCATCGAGGTAGTCCCTCCTCTCAACAGAGAGTCCGGGTTCTACAGCCAGTACTTCATTGTTCCAAAGAAGGATGGGGGATTGCGTCCGATTTTAGATTTGCGGCTTTTGAACCTTTCAGTGGCGGTTCGACATCAAGATGTCGTTCTCGCTCATATGAAAGAATTGGGCTTAAGACTAAACGCCAAGACAAGTGTACTTTCTCCATTGCAGTGGACCACTTATCTGTTTGTGGTGTGGGATTCGACCACGATGCAGGCACGTATGTCCCCTGCTCGGATCGAGTCGATCTTCACGTCAGTCAAGAGAGTAAGAGAAGGCCGGTCACTCACTGTCAAGAAGTTCCAAAACGACTGAGTCTAATGAGTCTTAGACATGTAAAGGAAACCTTGTTTTTGTGTTAGTGCCCGGTGCTGGGAGCTTCTTGTTGCCGCTTAACGCTAGCGACGGATGCGTCCCTCATCGGTTGGGGAGCGGTCATGTTTGGCCACCCTGCCCATGGTCTGTAGAGGGGTCGCCATCTCACATGGCACATCACACCTGAGATATTGCCACGTGTTGGTGTGCACCGACAACACAGCGGTGGTCTTTATATCAACCACCAGGGAGGTCTGCGTTCGCACCCTTGTACAAGCAGGTGCACCAGATCCTTGTGTGGTCCAAAGAAAACTCCTCTCGCAGTTCATATTCCTAGGCATCTGAATATGGGAGCAGACATCCTGTCGAGGCAGGGGCCGAGGCCTGGGGAATGGATGGTGGTGAAGCAAATATGTCGAGTTTTTGACCAGACTCACGTGGATCTGTTTGCGTCTTGTCAGACATTACACTGTCTCCTCTGATTCTCTGTGACTCATCCAGCTCCGCTGGGGCTGGATGCTATGGTACATACTTGGACTTTCCCCCAATCGCTCTGCTCCCGGGAGTTCTAGAGAGAGTGCTAGAGAGAGGATGGTGTCCGTCTATCGCCAGTAGCCCCATTCTGGCAGGGCCAAGTATGGTTCTTTGACCTGATTTCTCTCCTCGACGGCTATCCATGGGAGATTCTGGTCAGGAGGAATCTCCTCTCCTAGGCGGATGGCATAATCCTTTACCCTCACCCAGAGTTGTGGAGACTGAGGGGGCACAACTCATAGCCTGGTCTCTCAACTGAGGTTGCTGAGACCATCCTCCAATCTAGAGCTCCCTCAACAACGAAACTGTATGCCCTGAAGTGGAGACTCTTCACTTCATGGTGCGGAGGCCGTCAGCTTGACCCAGTTAACTACCTGGTTGGTACAGTGCTGGAGTTCTTGCAGGCCCGCTTTTCTGCAGGGTTATCCCACTCCCCCCTGAAGTTTTACGTGGCGGCTATAGTGGCCTACCACGCCCCTCTCGTTGGTCAGTCAGTGGGCAGAGACCCCCTGGTTACATGTTTCCTCCGCGGTGTGATGAGGCTGAGGCCTCAGGTATGATCTCGTGTCCCTCCTTGCGACCTCTCTGTGGTGCTAGAAGCTCTCTGTGGGTCTCCCTTTGAGCCTATTGAGGATATCTCTGATCGTCATCTTACATTGAAGACTTCCTTTCTTCTGGCGATATATTCTCTTAAGAGAGTTTGGGATCTGCAGGCCCTTTCTGTGGCCCCTTCATATCTTGACTTTGCACCCGGTCTGACCAAAGCTTGTCTGTACCCTCGTGTGGGGTATGTCCATAAGGTCCCCTCCTCTACACCACGGCCTGTCGTATTACAGGCTTTCTGTCCTCCTCCCTTTGGGGAGCCTGACCAGCAGAGGCTTAGCTGTATGTGTCCAGTGCGAGCACGTCCACAGAGCTGCCCTGTGAAGAAGGGTGGACCAACTGCTCGTGTGCTATGGTACGCGCAGACCACACATGTACTGCATGAAATATTGTTATAATAATTATATTATAAATATTGTACATCGCCTATGCAATACGCAAGTACGCAACGCATATACGCACGTATTAGCATACAGGTGACAGTTAACCATGCAGAGCATCAAGGAGAAGTTGGAGCGTGGGGAGTTACTAAAAGTTCCAAAAACGTCAGGAAAAGCTGCATTTTGGAAGAGTTTTGATTTGATTACCACAACAAACAATGAGCCAATTGGTCATGTGCAGTGCAGAATCTGCAAACATATCCTTGCACATGACAGCAAAAAAACTGAAACATCTCATCTACAATGGCATGTCGAGCAGCTAATGTGTATATATACAGCTTGATATTAGTGGGCATGATTGTCGGTGGTGGTAGTTATGTTTGAGGACTATAATAAAAGTTTACCTCTTAGTAGCGTGTGTGTGTTTGTGTATAGCAGAGACAGCACGCATCAGAGAGCGCACGTCAGAGAGCTTAAAGTAATATTGATGTTGGTCTTGGGTCGGCACGAATGTGTTCGAGGGAATTTTTATATTAATTTTATATTAATATTAATAAACTAGTGTTTTCTTAGTCAGTGTCACAAAGATGAAGTTGCAGATCCCATCTCCTCATTAGACGCGCCTTTAAGAAATGCATCTATGGATTATGATTATAATGAAGAGTTTTTGTTTTCCATATGTTTTATTTTGTTAAGTACTAATGTAAAGCTTTCTATAGATATATTTATCATGTCTAAATTGATCAAACAGGCTATGATCAGCACACTGTCTGTCACTGGCCGTTTCTCTAAAAAACAAAAACTTACATTTAACGAATAAAAAAAATGCTCCATGTTTTTCTAAATTAACTTAATAAAATAACGTAACTAAATACAATCACTTTGCCATTCCATACAAAACTGAAGTATTTTAATTGCTGCAACAGTATCGTATAAGCTGTTTTTGGAGAATAAAAAAAAAAGACGGGCTCGGGTCGGACTCAGGCCAGTAAATCTGATAAGCTGTCGGACACGGGCTGGGCTAGGGCCTGAGCGTCTCAGGACAGGGCCGGGCTAGGGCCTATATTTTAGGCCCATGCAGGACTCTAATTCTGAGTTTGATATCGCTGAAGACATTCCCCTAGCGTTCTCCAATGCAGCATCTCGTTCTCTCGAGGAACTAGGGTTACATATGTAACCTAGAGACGTTTTATTCTAACCAGTCAGGAAAGCAATGAGGGACTTTTGTTGATTGACAGTGTCACACCAAGTAGCCTTGCCCATATTGCAATCTCACTAGGCTGATTTAGCACTGTTCATACACATTAAAACACCAAAGATTGAGGTCAGACTTGTGAAAGTTTCGAACTAATGACCGGCTGCTTTGACTTGTCTTACAACTTTTATACATTTTGATTTATTTGTTTATTTATTTTATTTTTTCTGTAAGAAAGGTCTTACATTTTCAAGTTTCATAAAAGACTGATTACCCCTTGGCTAAATGCAAGCTTCTGACCAGTTGCTAATCATTCACTCATACTCATATTGTTCCAAACCCATACGACGGTTAATCTTCAAAACAAAGATTTATTTATAAAACCTGAGATGTTTCTTCCATCCACTGCAAGTCCATGTAACCGAAACTTAAGATTCAAAGAGATTAGTCCTAAAATAAATCCATATGAATCGAGCTGTCTTGGGAAGTCTTGGGAAGAGATACGATCACTTTATACACTGAACACTTTTATTTACTTGTATCTAAACAATGATCATCATACATACATATTAAACTTTCAAGCTTTATTGTTTATCCTATATATTGTGCTCTTTGTGGTGTTGGGAAGAATACTTTGGAAATGTAATAGTTTACAGATTACAAGTTACCCTATTTAAAATGTAACTAGTTCAGCTTTTTATAAAAGTAATGTAACTGATTACATTTTTAATTTTGTATTACTTTTAAAAATTGTATAAACCAGACAGGGTTAACCTTACAGTAGTACTCAACACTGGTAACTGTCAGACTTTCAAAATCAATTTTTATTATTTTATAATAATTATAAATTATAATAATTTAATGTTATGGCACAGTCACCACAAAATCAAACTTTATCACCTCTTTTTACTTCTGCGGTTAAATAAACATTTAAAATCCTAAGATATAGTTTAATAGCTGTTTTTAAAATCAAATCATTGCATAGATATGACAGGAAACACTGACATCTAACAATACTTTGGACAAAAAATGTAATGTAAAAAATAAAAAAAAAAAATAAAACAGACATATAAACCCAAATAGAAAATAAAACAGTTATTGAATAACGATGTGTTCTATTCTGTGTACTAAACTCCTGAAACATTGGTGTCTCATATTTTAAAGCAGTCAATGCAATTTGGGAAAGAAATCAATCAAATCTGAATGTGTGTGAAAATGAAAAAGTGTGTGAAAAAGTAACCGTAATTTAATTATCTATTTTTTCTCAGTAACTGTAACTGATTACAGTTACATTTATTTGCAAATGCATTACGTAATTCTGCTACATGTAACTAGTTACTCCTCAACACTGGCTCTATGTATGTGTGTTCATATGCAAATAAAATAAATCAATTTAAATAACAGATTTAATTTAATTAAATCTCGTCTTTATATAAAGTGGTCTTATCTTTTCACATGATTTTGATTAATCAGTCAAATTCATATGGATTACATTTATGATGCCTTTATAACTTTTTGGATCTTTTAAATTTAGTGGCTGTGTTTGTGCAACTAGGTCCAGATCATGTATGATAAATCCCTCAAGCATCATATGGAAAATCATAAAAAGCATATATTCTTCATAAGCTTCATGGAGGTAATGATAATGTAAGACATGTGTTTTTGTTTTCCGCTCTTCAGCTGCAATGTGTTTTGCGAGATAACTGTTCTGATTGGTTGCGTTTTATGATTGACTGTCGCATCTCGCCTCATTTTCATATAGGATGTGAACAAATTGGCTGTTGCTGAAATCTTCCTGCACAGCACCTGTTTAGAAATCTATGAAAAGCAGCTTGCAACAGCATGGATTATTAATTATATTTAGTGCCTATACTTCTTTTTGCAATGTACAACGCAACAGGTATGAAACATGAAAGATGTTAAAAAGGTGGTCATTGCTCACATTCGTAGCGCAAGTTCTCAAATTTGGGGCTGTTGTCATTCTCGTCGAGGATAAGAATGTTGAGTTGGCAGATGCCTATGAGGGGGTCCGCTGCTTGGTCCGTGGCTGTCACTGTTACTGCATACTCTCTCTGCCTCTCCCGATCAAACGTAATAGCAGTTACGATAACACCTGAAAAAGTACCTCTGTTACAATTAAGTTTCTGCTCACCGATAGTTCAACAACATTCACCAGATTCATTCATTGAGAGAGAGAGAGAGAGAGAGAGAGAGAGAGAGAGAGAGAGAGAGAGAGAGAGAGAGAGAGAGAACCCATGACATCATAAAAGAGTGCTTAATAAGACATTAAAAAGGTTGTGTTAAAACAAATTCTGTTTCAAATCCTGGGACTATTTCAACAGCATCTGATTATTTAGAAAGGAATGGCAATGGAGACATCTACTTTTCTGCTCTCAGTACAGTAATTGAGCATACAATGAACAAGGAATAAGCTCGTTGAATAAGTGCACTTGAATTATTACCTGTTCCTGGATCAATGCTGAAGGCAGGAACCGTGCTGTCTTTATGCATAAAACCATATGTGACTTTTCCATTGGCTCCTTCATCAGCATCATCTGCATGGACCTGCAGCACAAATGTTCCCGCTGGCTTATTTTCCAGAACTGACGCCTTCTCTTTATACTCCACACACTGTGAGAGGGAAAACAGAAAAAGAAAAGGAAGATGTATACAATAATCCAAATTGTAATAAGGCTATTTACTCTTGAATTAAGATACGTCTTGGGTGATCAGATCACAAGCGGTCAACTGAGATACATTATTGTTTACTTATATTATAATATATATAATATATACGGTAATATTGGTCTCCAATGGAACTTCAAGCAAAGCTTGTGAACAGAATCTCTGAGGGCCACTGTGTTCACAAAGCACAACAAAACCAAATAAAATAATAAGGAAAAATGTTTTATATTTTTTATTGAATGGTAAATTAAAGCGGCATGGTCCCACTTTATATTAAGTAGCCTTAACTACTATGCACTTAAATACGAAAATATGAACAAATTACTTAGTGTTCATATTGTATTGCAAAACATTCATGCTGCTATTGAGATGGGACATGGGTAAGGTCAGGGACAGGTGCAGTGGTATGGGTAGGATAAAGGGTGGATTAAGGTGTAAGAGAAGTGTCACCAGTGTAATTATAAACGTAATTATAGAAATTAATTTCATGCAGGTATTTTTTAAAACAAGTACAATATGTGTGTACACAATAAGTGGATTGTACCAAATTATTGATTTGAATGTAAGTACATAGTAGTTAAGGTCCCTGATATAAAGTGGGACCACGTTACTTAAAAAAATAAAAATTACAAATAGATTGAAAAGAACAGAATACAACACGAAACAAACAAAACAAAACCAAACAAACACAAAGTTTCTGCAATTATCACTTGTTCCTTCCAGTGTTTGAACTTATGAAACCTTTGACTTACTAACCCATATCTTTGAGATGCAAAAATCATTGATTATTAAGCCTTGACACTACAAAGCACTGCACAATTCTAATCATCAGTATATGAACTAAATCAGTTTATTGTCAAATTAATGAACATAATTTCACTGATTAGACAATGTAGGTTATAAATGTTCTAATAACAAAAGAGGGCCAAGGAGCTGGTCCTGTTAGGGCAGTGAAAGTGGATCATTACTGAAAGCAATTTTACAGAAATGAAGCAATTGAAAGACAGAAAGAGAGATGAATAAGAAAAGCAGTAAACATTGCGGAGTGGACACATATTGATGGTGTGAATAATAAAGAGGAGGCTTATTAATCCTTATCTCTTTGGTAACATTGAGATTCATCTCTGTTTTATAATTGAAGCGCCCTTGAATCAATTCCATCCCACTAAATCTGTGGAGACGTCTGGAATAAGCCTGGATAATTCAGCCATGCACCACCACCCACACACCTTCTTCATCCTCACGAGCATGTGTATGAGTGTGTGTAATCACAAAAATAAAGAAAGTGCTGCCTTCCCTTCATCATTAGTTTGCTAAGCTTAAGATAGCTGAGGTTAGATGAGACTCTGGGAGAACAAATACAGTATATAAATTAGGGGTGGGCATAGATTAATTTTTTTTAATCTAGATTAATCTAGATTAATTTTGGAATTAATCTAGATTAATCTAGATTAAAATGGCTCATTTGAATTCTGCCGAAGGCATTCAGAATATGTGTGCTACCCAAATAATGGCTAAAGTAAGTCTTTGAGAACGGGTTTCCTCAAGCAAGGTGGGCCATTAGACCAGGAGCTCATCTCCTGTTTCCAAAATGCATCACAAACTGCTTGAGAAAGCTGTTCTACTATGATAATTGGTGATGAAAATAAACTATGTTCAATAAGATGTACTTGTGTTTACTAACTGTTTATTCAGTTAAACATGAATTTTGAACTGTAGGCCTACATAAGAGCTCGTGATGAACTGTTTACAGTTTCCATTGGGAAGCTTCTTAAAAGAAATTTTCCTGAAGCAAACCCGCGGCTTCATAGCTGCATCCATGTTAGCACGTCACGTCTGATGTGGTAATTTCACAGTAACGTTAGGCATACACACAGGTTCGAAGCAGAGGGTGACACGGGAGTGAATACTCAAGTTCACATGAGACCTAAAGCGCATCCTGTTTGCTTAAAAGCGCAACGTTTCGTTGTTATTCTGAGTGCACACAAATAAACGTAGAGTCTTTACAGATTCGAAAGATGTATTAGGCTACTTTTATCTGTATGACCAAGAATGACGGAGATTTTAAGAGCAAGTGAGCGCACCGGAGCCTGTCCTGCGCAAACGCGCTTCCACACAAACACTTCAATAGCGCACATTTCTCTAGGTTAACATCATATTGAGCGGCCATGTAAAGTTGCTACTACATACATCTTTCAGATGAAAAGCCATATTTGAGGTTGATGAATGATAGGTGAGCGTTTGGATGTCCTGTCCGATTGTATTACCACATAGACCAGCCGTTAACAATCTGTCCATCACGGACTGCGAGCCTCTAGTTCAAGACTCGCTCGCCCCTACAGTGTAATTCGGCTAGGTATACATCCGCTAAAATATCAGGGTGAAAGTCATCATAGCTTGCGTAGTATAGACCCAGCTCCCAACCCAACTTTGAGAATAGATTAACGGCGATATTTTTTATCGCCGATAAAGTCTCGCGTTAACGCAGCACGTTAACGCCGATAACGGCCCACCACTAATATAAATCAATTTAAAACACATGGTGACAATTCCCAAATCAGTCCATCAACTTCTCCTTTGATGGCCACTTCTGACACCTAATTAATAACAAGGGACCCTGTCCACTCTGTGATGGTCTCTTTCATCCTGCAGCTAGCTAAAATCCAGCCAATAACTCGGTGTTGTTCAATCAGTTAGGTGAGCATGAAATCCCATAAGGTCGGAAGTGCAAACATCAAGCGTTGTACCCATTGTGAGTCCATCTAACGAACCTCCAGAAACTTGGCAGTAAAAGACACATGCCATGGGCCTACAAGTAAGATAACTTCTCAGTAGAGATCAATGAACCCTTATGTTCACACATCCAGGGGAACGGTTTGGTATTCCAGAACACAGATATGACGGGGAATGGGATGAAGTTCAGGTGGGAGTTTTATAAAAAACAACAAAGTACTTTACTTCTTAGTTACAACCCCTTTTTCTCACTTAAAAAGAATGTATAAAGATATTCTAGGAAGCTAGAATGGCATGGAAAAAGGATAAATACAATGCGTGCAAAGAATAGAATGAGTGCAAAACGGAATGGGGTTAAAATGTCTAGCTGAGCAGTGGCATAAATGCTTTATTTCATTTAGAGAAGTCTGGTTCTGAGGTCTTTCAGCGGAGCAAGAACTGCCACTTTGGCTTTCCGTGCTGGCTCAAAAACTAGAGATGTCTTGGGTCTCAGTGGATGCTAATTTACTTCACACCCTGCCAAGAGAACTCAAGCAAAATACTCCACAGAATTGAAGATAAGTTTTTAAGTACTAAACGTCCGCCCATGGCCAAGCATCTCCTCACCTCACTGTGCAGCCTGGGGAGATTAAGACCCTCTAAATATCTTCAGTGTTGCACTACACCCATATTTACTGGAGACATCGGGAAGCACGCTGACCCATAATGATTCAGCACATATTTCAAACACTTAATTAAAAGTCTACAGCTAATCAAGCAGCAGACCAGGTTGCTTTGCTAATAATATCTCATGAGGAAAAAAAGGGTGGGAATAGATACATTTGGGAGAAAACTAAAGAGACAAAATAGAGAGAGAATATGCGAGAGAAAGAGGGAAGACAAATACTCTATTCCAAAACCTTCAGAAGAAGAGAAACAGCATTTGAAAGCAGAATAGGTGGGCCCTGATGCAAAGGTTGCTCAAAAGGAAGGCAATTATTTTGCCTCCTAAGGCACCTAAATTTGGACGAAAAACTACGAATGTGTACAGTATATGGCAAACATGAAATTATTGTATTTTAATGTGTATTCATAAAACCTGAGTATGTAGTTAAGTCTGAATAAAACAAACAAATAAAAAGCATTCTGAAAAAAATACATATTCAAAGTTTACTTTGAAATATTCAGGATTTATAAATGAAAATGGTCACACTATATTTTAATGTCCAATTCTTGCTAATAATAAACCATTCATTTCAGCTTTTTTTAAGGTAGTTGTTCAATTTAGGTATTGGGTAGGATTAGGGATGTTGAATATGGTCATGCAGAATATGTACATTATAAGAACTAATAAACAGCCGATATGCTAATAATAAGCATGCTAATAAGTAACTAGTTAGTGAGAATTGGTCCTTATATTAAAGTGTTACTTTGGAAATCAGAATATAAATACCTTATTCCCCCCAAATAAAAAAAATAAATTCCACCTGACACTTCGAATGTGTCACTCAGTGCGATTAAGATCCTTTGCGTGACTTCTTGCTGTTAATAACTCTTTTAACATCAATCAAGTCCCGCACTTCATATTCTTATTCCTGCATGGTCCTTTCAAAACTGAAACCAAAACGTCATACGCACATGCTTTGCTTCTGATGGACAAACGCAACTTTTTAAAACAAAGAAGGCAGACCTTTCAGAAAATGTACAAATAAAAATCCTGTTAAATATTTAATTAATATATGTAGCATCGGGATCTTTGGACAAGGCCTTAGTGGACAAATGTTTGTATAACCTCTTTGAGCGTAATTAACATTTTTCACTTGTTTTGCCTGTAGCTCGTAATTAGCCGGTGTCCCTTACAAATCATTTTGCCAGCACGGGTCACATCTATACATTCAGAATTCTAACTATATATGCAGGATTCATAAATGTGATTTAATTTAATTTGTGTTTTATAAATAAAATGTTATAAAAGTAGCAGTTGTTTTGGAATAGCGCTAATGTGAGATTAAGGTGAAGAAAATAGATAATTACACTGTGAATAAACAGACATGCATAGAGATAGTATATAGATAGATACAGACTGATTTTTAATACACAGTACCTTTTCAAACACAGGTTTGTTGTTGTTCACATCGTCAACTCCTACAATGACCTGGGCAATGGCAGAGAGTGACTGCGGCCCACCGGAGGCGTTATCATCTGTTGCTGTTACGTTCAGGACATACTTTACTCCCTGAAGTCTAGGAGATGGGCTGGAGCGGAGACGGATCAATCCTGTGTGGGGTGACAGGCAAACATGTATAGCAACATTTAATAGGCCATTAACTTCATCTAAATCTCACTCACACCCCATTCAACATCAGAGCCTTCTTAGAATTAACAACTGATTCCGCACAGTTTTAACCCGATCACATCTAAAAAGAAAACCCGTGCTTATCGGGAAGTCTGAGCTGCGCTCTTTCCATACACAGCATTTGAAATGAAAAATTGTAAACGACATAGGACTTGATGAAAACATATGGAGCCACAAAGACTAATCTCTCAGCCCTCATTCATAATGCAGAGAGCCTGTTTCTGACCTTCAAGGCAATGATGAGTATATTTACCATTCCTGAGGCTTGTACTATGCAAAATCCTGTATATATTGTGTGTTTTATGTATGTATGAATGTATGTGTTGTTGCAAATGTGCCAGGGATATCGTTATGCTTCATACATTGTGTCTTATCTGCGGAGACAGCCGGAGTCAGCTCCTACGTGACCCTCCGCGGTACACCATGCAGCGCCATCTCTTTCAGGAGAGCACATTAGACTCATTCAGCTCAGCATTCATAATCTGACGAGCTAGATGACTGCTATCTCCAGATAGCAGCAAAGGGACATTAAATAAACCAGCACATCAACTGACACAGACTTGGCATGAGGGAAATCACATGTACCCTAGTTTCTTGAATTTATTCTAATGCATAACGCTAGTCCTTTTGTGGCACAACTCAGGGCAAAAAGAACATGTAATCGATTCTAATTCAATCTGAACACCCCTAGCCGCACTAGCTCCCTATCTAAATGTTAGTGGGGGCTGAAATGAGTGTGTTTGGATTTTGTGCCTTGGAGAGGCTTGTCACAGATTCTAGCTCCACTCTCTCGACAGTTGTATCAACTGCAGGCTATGAGAGCCACAGGCTAATATGTTGAGACTCCAGTAACGTTTTTCCAAAACCACCATTTCAAACCATACAGAGGCATTGCTACGGCATGCATCACCGCCAATGATTTTAAACAGAGATATACACAGACTTAAATAAAGAGCTTGAGCCGGGATTATAAATATTGACAAACTGGCAGCTCAGGCAACAGAAATTTCAGTAATGATCTGCGTGTGATTTATCTGTCCTTGAGCCGGAAGTGTCTATTACGATTAGTATGTAGTACACTGGTGGAGTCTAGAACAGGACACAGATGGAAGAGGCAGCCAGGACATATCAGTGCACATCAAAGTTAGAGATGGTATTTCTCCAGGGCCCTGACAAGCAAATGTATCCCTACATGAGGGTGAGGGGCATGCCAGTGGCCCTCTCTTTACGCCAGTTTAAATCACTGTCATGCCCGCTGTGAGCTACAGCAAACCAAATACCTTAAATATGGACATACTGTCTGTGTGTGTGTGTGTGTGTGTGTGTGTGTGTTTGCACTCTGAAAATAACCAAAAATATATCAAATTATCAAGTGCAATTCTTGTTTGAAGACAGTAACCAATATTAGCCAGTCTAAAATATAATTTTATAAATGTTAGAATCAACCATTGAAATGGCAAAAAAGAATGCTTAGACAGTGTTAAACTAATCAACCAAATTACTCTGAATTCATTAATTTAGGTGAATTCATCAATGCAGCCTACACACGAGATTCAAAAGTTTGGGGTTAGTAAGTTGTTTTGTTTTGTTTTTGTTTATGTGTGTACGTTTGTACGTATGTATGTATGTATGTATGTATGCTGAACAAAATTATAAACGCAACATTTTTGTTTTTGCCCCCATTTTACATGAGCGGAACTCAAAGGTCTATGACTTCTTCTATGCACACAATAGGCCTATTTCTCTCAAACATTGTTCACAAATCTGTATAAATCTGTGTTAGTGAGCACTTCTCCTTTGCCGAGAGAATCCATCCACCTCACAGCTGTGGCATATCAAGATAATACAGCATGATTATTGCACAGGTGTGCCTTAGGCTGGCCACAATAAAAGGTCACACTAAAATGTGCAGTTTTATCACACAGCACAATGCCACAGATGTCGCAAGTTTTGAGGGGGCATGCAATTGGCATGCTGACATGCAGGAATGTCCACCAGAGCAATTGCCTGTGAATTTCATGTTAATTTCTCTACCATAAGCCAAAGGCATTTCAGAGAATTTGGTAGTACATCCAACCATAACCTCATAACTGCAGACCATGTGTAACCACACCAGCCCAGGACTTCCACATCCAGCATCTTCACCTCCAAGATCGTCTGAGCCCAGCCACCCGGACAGCTGCTGCAACAATCATTTTGCATAACCAAATAAATTCTGCACAAACTGTCAGAAACCGTCTCAGGGAAGCTCATCTGCATGCTCGTTGTCCTCATCGGGGTCTCGACCTAACTGCAGTTCGTCGTCGTAAGCGACTTGAGTGGGCAAATGCTCACATTCGATGGCGTCTGGCACTTTGGAGATTTAATTGTCATTTAATTGTCAGCAAAGTGCCTGTATAGTGTGATTAATGTTTATACGATTTTCAGTCAATGGGATGCTACGTTTTATTCTGTCCAGCGTTAAAGCACTTGAATACGACAAGCTCGTAATCACAACTTCATAAGTGGGAACTAGGACATTTTCCGATAGCACGTGAAGGCAGCATTATACCAGCTTACAACAATGAACAAAGACAGATCCAAAACAGATCCAAGGGGAGTCACTATTTTTATAATATCATGTCATTATGAAAGTAATGTGAAAAAAATAACACTTCTCAAGATATAAATATGGTAATAACATCACATTAGTTTTTACTAGTGAAAGCAGAGGTGACTAAATATACAAAATCAATTGCCAGTGTGTGACAATATATATATATATATATAGTTTGTGTATTCTCTTTTATGGATTGCTGGACACATCCAGAGCATCCTTAATTACACAATTTATCAGCTTTTGTTCAATGTTAACAGCCTGTCAGCCAAATATATTTTCTGGCAGTCTTTTCATTTTTAAAATGCATTTCTCCATTGCCAGGCATTCATATGATGGAACCTTGTTTAACATGAGGCCTTTTAGCAGGACAAAGAACAAAGGAAAATCAAAACACTACAAATAACAGAGGAAAATAAAAATGCTTGACAGGTGCTGTGTGCTGCCGATGATCTGGCTGATTTTCAGCGTAAACACTTCGCTGCCGTGCCGGTAAATACATCCTTCACGGACCGGATGCAGTCTTTGTATTTATGTCTTTAATACAAAAGGCCTGATCGTCTTATTGACTTTGCTGTTTGAATCCTTAAAGGGGTATTAAATCAAACCGAACGCATTCCTCTGTGAGTTACAGTAAATTAAAATGAGCACAAGCGCCTGGGCCCTTATTTGCCCCAACAAAAACAACTTAATGGAGGAGAGGCTCTAATGAATGATAGAGGGAATTTCAGGAGAGACACAGATCTGATGAGCCATAGAAGAGGCAATAAAGGAACTCTTTAATCTCTAAAGGAGAGAAAAAGAGGAATATGCAGGGAAGGGAATCAAGAGAGACACTATTCAAGGAACTGCTGTGCTTCCAATGAAGCGGTACATGTTTGAATCACCTGAATGGAGCACTAAATTGGAGCACTGTGAACGTAAGCAAACATATTTTGTGAGAAGGACAAGTGAAGTCCGTATCTTACGACCAATCTTCTTCAATCAAAACACAATCAATCAAAACATGTCTAGCTCTTTAATTGTTGAGGAGTGTTTGGTAATTAAGTTGTGAGCTGTTTAGCAAATGCTGTTACTTTGAGGAGTTAAGAAATTTGTATTTTTAGTTGTCAATAAATATTATATTTTCTGAGCCACTATTAAACGTCTTCAAAACTGCAGGAGATAAACAGACACTGCATTTTCATGTTAGTTAATAGAAATGTGCCAATGCCCAGTGAAAAGTTCTAAAATCATAACGGGACACAAAGTGTCTGATCTGTACACACACACACATTCCTAAAGGATATACTAAGAATCAAATAAAAAGCTTACCAACTGGATCTCTCATATTTTCCTTTTCCAATTGATGTTTTAGAGTTATAAAAAAAATCTGATAAAATCCTGACTATATTTCCTATTAAATGTATTTCTTATCTTTACAACTTCATATCTCAAAACTGTAATTACTGTAGAACTGTGATTTCATTTATTTCAATTGCAACTTTATTTCTTACAACTGACCTAATTTCTCACAAATCAAAAACATTTTCTTTCTCGCACTCTCTTATTTTCTTTTTCCTTTTAACAATTACCTCTTTTTTTCCAAAAACGGGATTTCATATTACCAGTTATATCCTTGTGTGGGTGTTTTAACAGTAACTTTTAACAGTCTTGCCAAAAGAAACACTTTACAGTAATTACCTCTTTGTAATTTGTAAGTGGCTAATTTTGTATATGTGAAAGTATCAAATGACTTGTTTGTTCAACGTTACTATAAAAAGTAAATATTATTAATGGAAATTATGCATGGCAAATTTTCAACTGATTTGAAATGTAACTAATACATTATAGCTTCAACTTGCACTTACATATGTACTTTTGCTTAATTTAAAAAACGCAGAAGAACTAGTGGTCTAAATATAGTAGAGTACATTATGCACTTGACTGTTCAAACAGATTTTGCTGATGATTTCACTCACTCTCCTGCCATTCTGGATTTTACCGTTTACCAGATGTTCACACTAAACATAGTGTCTTCAATTAACCCTGGATGATCCTTCAGATTAAAGTCTTCTTTTCTGGTCGGGAAGCACATTCTCATCACATGATGTGTTTTTGAATCCCATCCTAACTGCTCCCATATAGTTTAGTTTGGTCTGCATAAGGTTTATTCATATACTACTCGTGTTTGTTTTCCCTACCATCTAATAAAGGGACAAAAAAAAAAACACTTTGAATAAATATAAAAGACTTATTTGGCATTTGAATTATATCCAAGGTAAAAGATGGATGAATATTTTTATTTGAATAACTGCCCTGCCATGATCATCCAACCGTGAAAGTACATGTATTTATAGATTACTATTAAAGTATCATTAATAGTTAAATGACTTATGTATAACATGATGCAATGTAATGTCAAGAGTTTGAAAAGAACCACTGAATTAAGTCTCCACTGCTCCTTTGTGAATGCTCATGAAGCGTAAAACGGCCATCCGAGAGATCAAAAGAGTAACACCAAATCTGAAATGGATGTCTCACCTTTCTGGCTGTCGATGACAAAGTTGCCCTCCCCATTGCCTGCTGTAATTTTGTATGTGATCCCATCACCATCTGGGTCCTTGGCCAGCACTGTTGCAACCAGAGTGTTGGGCCCTGCGTCCTCAGAAACAAAGGTACGATACCTGTTTTTAAACACACAAAAATATTTCTTTCAAGATATCTTTCATTTAAAACTCACCACAATACCATGTTGTCATTGGAGCAAACTAAACACATTAAGGTCTCTGTTTATTGAATGCAATACAATTTCCGTATGAGACGAGGTTGTTGCTTACAATACTGCTTGGTTAAATAGAAGCTGCAAACAATCATACTTGTGACCATAATTATACATACAGTGTTTACCAAGGATTTGTTGATTAAAAGAATGGAAAGAAGGCTACTAGTATACAGCAAAAAAAATAAAAAATACAAAGCTGTGTGTGTTATATATAGCACATAGAAAAAAAAACAGCAAATGATTCAAATAAATTAATACAATTTCAGTTTTTAGTACCAGTTACAATCTGAACATTATTTAATGCCTAGTTTAATAGTATATTTTTGCCACGTCACAGTTAGCGTAAAAGACATGACATTTCCGGCACACGCTCTATGCTAATTTTGTATTTTCAGAACGAGGGGTTTCATCGAAACAGGAAGTAAATGTTCAAGTGTTCAAGACAGATTGGGAAGAGAGGTGCGACAATGTGAAATAACAGAAAAAATAGGCATTTTTGATACAAACAAGCATGAAAACCTGTTCTAGTACAACCAAAAAACACAAAACAAATCAACACTTCATAAAATAACTTAATAGGATCCCGTTAAAGGTTTGGGGTCAGTAAGATCTAGTATTACAGTAATGAATGCAACTTTCATGAGTATTGATTTAATTCTTATTTTTTTGTGAGGCCAAAGAGTGACACGGAATATCACGTTCATAATCGCAGAATAATCGCATTTGATTATGAATGCAATACTGCGTAGCTTGTAGTGAACTACGGCTCTGTGTAGTAAATGCTGCTCCATCTGAAAGCAGTTGATGGAGATTTAGTGCCAATCACGGAACCGATATTACATCATATCTGCTGACTATTATAATAGTTAATTTCCTCTGGAAACTGGAGAACATGTTGCTGTTCAATATTGACCTCTACAATATGCTACACATTATCTGTGCATGAAAGAAAGTTAATAACATCAAGTTAGTGTGATCAGATGCAGTATGTTCGAATAGATAATTATGTTTGAATTGTGTTTAAGTAAGGCATCATAATGAAGTTTGTTACTGCAAAGAGTCTTTTAGATAAGAGCGACCTGAAGAGACTAACAGCTCTGACCGTTTCACCGCTACAGTGACACAAGTCTCTGGCCTCCAGCTGTAGATCAAACACACACATGCACGCACACACACGCACGCACACACACACACACACACACACATGCTCACACGCTCACACAGGGACAATTTTCATTAGATGTCCCACCGAAAAGAAACAGTTGAACTAGTTCGCTCAAGGGGCTGTTAACAGACAAAGCCAACACATTTCATGCTAAGCCTTTCTTGCCAAAACCACGCTCACACTTCATCACATCTGAAACAATGCTGTCAATGGAACAGCACCTCGTGGCGACAAGACAAGCAGTGCCTCCACATCTGCACAGTGTGCTGTCGTTTGAAAAGAGAGAAAAGCACTGACAGACTGCGAGATACTTCCATAGTCTCAGCCACCATTCGTTATTATTCAGCTGCAAAGATTTAATTTAAGTCACATAGGCAGCACTGATGGACTTTTTGTTGTGACAGAGTGTGAGACATTTCCTCTTGATCTGAGAAGGACATTGACGGTGCATCAGATCAGCTAAAAGTCAACTGGCCTGATGCCATACTGACAATGTGTTCAGGATTCAGCCAGTTAAGAAATGAATCTGGACCTTCTTGTGTAGAAAACTGTTGCTTGTGTGCAGGCTGTGAATACTAAAACCTCTGTGAAACCTCATGAGGGAATGAAAGCCAGTTTGGCTAAATCTGTTCATAAATAAACGAATAATCAAAGCCACTGAGGCATCCAAAGGTAGAACTTCTGTAAGACTGAAGCAAACATAAATCAAGAGTTCTGGGAAATAAAGTTAGCTTAAACTCCCATAGCCAGCGAGCATCCATTTTTCTTTCACCAGAGTGTGAATTTGAATGTCTGGTTTAAAAGGATAGATCTTTGCAAACAAAATGTCTGTTATCATTTAATCACACGTGTGCCTTCCAAACTAGCTCTTTCTTTTTTCTGTTGAAGGCAAAAGGTGAATTCCTGATGAATATCCTATAATGAGGACTGGGACTTTCAAGCTCCAAAATAGGGAGAAAACACCCTCATACACAGTTGAAGGAACATAAAAATGAAGTGTCCTGAAACTATTTAATACCTCAGTGTCATGAAGACAGCTCTTTGGCACGTTCATGTGTAAAGATGTTTCAAATCTTTCCAATGAATCAGTTGATCCAGTTCAACAAACAAGGTCTGTATGATTCATTTACAAATCTAATCTTGTTCTTGGGTTTATCTCAATGATTCAGTTCACTGGAGAGAAATATCATAATGGGAATGTTTTCATTCAAGCTGCGACCTAATTTATGCAAAAAGGCGTAAATATTGGAAAAAATATTTGCAAATAAAGCAGTGTTTCCATCCAATGCATTTAAGAGAACAGAATATTTTATTAAATGTAATAAATGACTAGCATTTTAGAGTGTGCAGGCAAAATGCACAGACAAACTAGGCTACGGCAAAGTCACTTTTTGATGTGCATACAGGAATTCATTCAGCAATGTATTTCAGTTGTTTTTATATGTATGCATTCTCACTGAAGGACAAAAACAACAAAATCTTCAAGCAATATTATGCATTTTGGAGATTTTATTTGCATCTTGATGCGTCCACTCAGCAATTTTATGCAAAATCTGCATACAAGTATGTGGATGGAAGCCCAATAATAACTGATGGTTTAGCCTGAGACTACTGGTTTTAGAAGAACTACTTTTAAGACTCTTTTATAGTCTTTCTCAAGCTTAAACTCATTCATCATAAATGAAAGGCAAAAAAGCAATAAATACGGTCTCCTTTTAAATTCCACTGAAGAAAGAAAGTCATATGGGTTCGGGACAACATGACAGTGAATGAATAATGCCATTTGACTTTCCATCAGAGCAAGTTTGGACAACAGAAAACTGGACTTTACCGAAGAGAACAACATTATCAGTCTCCGTCAATCTGACCATGAGTCCAGATATGAAAGTAAAAGCGATGCGGATTTGCCAAAAAGAAGACGGATTGAAGGCTGCAGAGACGGAAATCCAAACAGAAAGATCGAAATAAGGAGATAAGGAGGAATGAAAGCTCAAGAATGATGAGAAGACAGCAAACAGAGGACATGAAATGACAGATATAGAGACAGACAGAATGACAGAGGGTAAGAGAGCTTGAGCCCATCATCTCAGACTGTGTAGGGCTGATTGATGGCTAACAGAGGGAAGGTGACAGGCGTTTCATGTAGGTTATTTATGTCATCCATGGAGACACCATTGCTTGCACTTTTTCACCCTGTCATTGCACCCCGGCATTGACACACACATGACCGGTAATCTGTTAGAAGTCTCAAAGATCTGAGATTGTGCTCACACACACACACACACACACACAAACAAACAGAGATCCTCCCTCCACAGAAACACACACAATCCCAGACACACATACACGCAAACGTTCAGAGACTTAACTCAAAGGGTTTGTTTTTAGACGTTAGCTCTGAGGATCTGTTGAGCACAGCCTTTGAGAAAACCTGTCACGGACTAACCATAAAAAACACCTCGCTTACGTCTCCCTTTCTAAGCCATTGCCATGGCAACAGTGCAGGTGATGGCTCTTGTGACAGTGACTGACAGCTCGCAGAGGCCACTTTGTTTGAAGCGCATTAACCAATCAGACAAGTGAAACGCCAGCTCGTCAGCATTCACTGTATACTTCGGTTAATTATGTCAGCTATCAATCAGAAGACAACATTTCAGTTGCAGAGGCCTGGGAAGACATCTATCAATGCAACAAAACAAAGGAGATGAGCAAACGCCAATGAACACAAAAGAACGCTGAGGCTGGGCTCTTAATCATTTTCGCCCCAAATTACCAGCTATACGAGGACTGATTGTATTGCCACTCATTACCATGTCCCATGGTTGTAGGAACGGGCAAAGAAAGCCTGGGTCAGTGCTTAATAAACATCACTCAATCCATCTTACTCTTTGTCCTTGGTCAGGTTGGTGTCAGTAAACAGATCTGTAATGATGTACTGTGCAAACGCTATGGCGTGAGTGACAAGGCTCATTTTCAGGGGCACTGAAGGAGCCCGGCGCCTTGAAGCGGAGGGCTTGAGCAAATTAGTCTGCCCAAATGGAACAAACAGCAGTGACAGACATTACAATTTACTCAATTACAAGCCCGACACATATAGGCTATCCTGTTCGCAGAAATGATGTAGGATAGAAAGATTGAGTCTTTTCTGTATGAGGAAAGGAGGGATTTTCAGAGAGGATCTGAGGTGAAGGGAAGGAGATACACGCAGGGACAGGTCAGGGTCTATGGGGAAGTCAGAACATGCCAGACCTCAAGCTTAATATTTTTATTAAGAATGGGATGAGCAATACAAGCTACACTACCGTTCAAAAAATTGTGGTTGATAAAATGTTTAAACTTCTCTTATGCTCACCAAGGTTGTTTATTTGATCAAAATACAGTAAAAACAGTAATGTTATAACATACTATTACAATTTAACAGTTTATTACATTATTTTGACATGTAATTTACTCCTGAGACTGAAAAGATAATATTTCAGCAGCCATTACTCCAGTCTTCAGTGTCATGTGATCCTTCAGAAATAATTATTACATGCTGATTTGCTTCTCAAGAAACATTTCTTATTATTATCAATGTTCAAAACAGCTGCGATGATTCATATTTTTGTGGAAACCATGATATATATATATATATATATATATATATATATATTTATTTAGTCATTTAGCAGACGCTTTTATCCAAAGCGACTTACAAACGAGGACATTATAGAAGCAATCAAAACCAACAAAAGAGCAACAACATGCAAGTGTTATTGCAAGTCCTGGTTAGCCTAACGCAGTACATGGAAGGTTTTTTTTTTTTTTTTGAAAACGAGTATATAGAATATAGAAAAAAATTACTTAGTGTTAGTTTAACAAGAAAAGCTAGCAGTTAGAGAATAAATATGCAATTGATAGAGTGTCAAATGTTTGTGTGTTTTTTAAATAAAACAAAGACAGATTAGATAAAATAAAATTAGAATAGAGAGTGCTAGAGTTGGAGGGTCAAATAAAGATGGAAGAGATGTGTGTATATGTATATATATATATATGTGTGTGTGTGTGTGTGTGTGTGTGTGTGTGTGTGTGTGTGTGTGTGTGTGTGTGTGTGTGTGTGTGTGTGTGTGTGTGAAATAGCATGCATTTATTTGAAATATAAGTATTCTGTAATTCTATAAAAATAATGTATTGTCACTTCTGATAAATGTAATACATCCTTGCTGAATAAAAGCAGTTTTTTTCAAGAAAAAATTGACCCCAAACATTTAGGTTTGCAGGTTTTCAGGCAGGTGATTATTTAAATAAATGGATAAATAAATAAACAACATGAAATCAACTTTTATTTCAGATTGTTCGCACTTTATTCTGAGCATCTATTTGCACTAATTTGCAAAAACTCCACCCGCCAACGAGTGATTGGACTAGTCAACATTACAGAAGAAGGTAGACAGTTGTTAGCTATAATGGCGCAGATGATAACACGTGAGTTGTGCTCATTTTGACGTGATCAAATCCGCCTTTTGACTAACTTTTATTGTTCCTTTTCAAACTTTAAATCAAATCATAAAAGCATTTATTTTCATAAAAATGCATAAAGCATAAAAATTATAGAAATAATCAAACAGTTGAAAATAAAGTAATGGGTAGGTTTAGGGTACCTGTAAGGAGGGCTTTATTGTCCCAATAAGGTGGCATCAATTTAATAATTTGAATTAAAATAAAAATGTACACTCAATCAGTTATTGCATAGTGTTTTATAATGCATTGCAATACTAATGTGTAGATAATTGCCCCGGTTTGCAATACGTAGTATAAATAGCAGAACATCCTGCTGTTTTAACAATGTAAATATAATCTATAGCTATTTGCACAGTGTAAACAGCATATCACTAAAAAATGCTGCTATTTTAACTTAGTGTAAATAGTATATATTGCTATTTGCACAGTGCAAATAGCCGCTGCCTTGTTTTAAGGTCAATTTTTTGCTATTAACAAACTATTAACTATACTCTTGCCTCAAACGACCAATTTGCTGATTATTAATAGTTAGTAAGGTAGTTGTTAAATTTAGGTATGAGGTAGGATTAAGGATGCAGAATATGGTCATGCAGAATGTGCTTTATAAGTACTAATACAAAGCCAATATGTTAATGCTAGTAAGAAATTAATAGTGAGAATTAGTCCCTATACTAAAGTGTTATCGATTGTTCTTACTTCTATCATGAAAACTATCAATAGATACACGCAGGGACAGGTCAGGGTCTATGGGGAAGTCAGAACATGCCAGACCTCAAGCTTAATATTTTTATTAAGAATGGGATGAGCAATACAAGCTACACTACCGTTCAAAAAATTGTGGTTGATAAAATGTTTAAACTTCTCTTATGCTCACCAAGGTTGTTTATTTGATCAAAATACAGTAAAAACAGTAATGTTATAACATACTATTACAATTTAACAGTTTATTACATTATTTTGACATGTAATTTACTCCTGAGACTGAAAAGATAATATTTCAGCAGCCATTACTCCAGTCTTCAGTGTCATGTGATCCTTCAGAAATAATTATTACATGCTGATTTGCTTCTCAAGAAACAAGAAACTTCTATCATGAAAACTATCAATAGTGAAATTTTTTATTTGATTTTGCATATTTTCCATCAACAATTTTTTATTTCATCTACTAAACATTCAGTAGATGCCAATTTAACAAAAGTAATAAACATGACAAACTCTTCCCCTTTAATTAAAGACAAATATTAATTTTAATTAATTCCTAATGTTCTGCTATTAATAGCTATTAAGGTAATTGTTAAGTTTAGGTATTGGGTAGGATTAGGGATGTAGAATAATGCATCATATGCTTAATTACTACTAACAAATGGCTAATATTCTAGTAATATGCAATAAGCAACTAGTTAGTGTCACGGATGTACGGGGGTGCCAGGAACGAGGAGACGATGAACTTCTTTTAAACACTTTAATTTTCATACAGAACGCTGGAGAACAGGTACACACCAAAGGAATGACGTTAATACTGGACAAAGACACTGGGAACACTGAGGACTTATAAAGGGAAGGAAATGAAGGAGCAAACAAGATAATTAATAACACAGGGCTGGGGACTAATCAACTGAAGACACAGGGCTGGGAACTGATAATTACAAATAATGACAAGAACAGGAACTGACCAAATATGGGCACGAGGAGGGAAACACAAGAAACAGAGAGAGAGAGTTCGACATTACCCCCTTCCAATAGGCGCGTCCGCGCCGTATGACATCGAAAGGGAGGGGGTGGGCGCTCTGGAGGCCTCAAGGGACACGGAGACAGGACAGGACAGGAGGCCTCCAGGGCGGGCGCCTGCCGGGAGCCATGGCGGAGCGGGAGCTCGGGCGCCATGGCGGGTCAGGGGACTCGGGGCCATGGCGGATCCGAGGACTCAGGAGGCCTTGGCGGGTCAGGGGACTCGGGAGGCCATGGCGGATCGGGGAGCTCGGGTGGCCATGGTGGATCCGGGAACTCAGGAGGCCATGGCGGATCGGAGAGCTTGGGTGGCCATGGTGGATCCGGGGACTCGGGAGACCATGGCGGAGCGGGGAGCATGGGAGGCCATGGCGGGTAGTCCCCCCCCAAAATTTCCTTGGGGAAATTCCCCAGCAGGTACTCTGGAGAGCCGGACGGGGCCGGCAGGGGCTCTGGAGAGTTGGACGGAGCCAGCAGGGGCTCTGGAGAGCTGGACGGAACCAGCAGGGGCTCTGGAGAGCTGGACGAGCCAGCCGGGCTCTGGAGAGCTGGACGGGGCCAGCAGGGGCTCAGGAGAGCTGGACGGGGCCAGCAGGGGCTCTGGAGAGCTGGACGGAACCAGCAGGGGCTCTGGAGAGCTGGACGGAGCCAGCAGGGGCTCTGGAGAGCTGGACGGAACCAGCAGGGGCTCTGGAGAGCTGGACGGAACCAGCAGGGGCTCTGGAGAGCTGGACGGAGCCAGCAGGGGCTCTGGAGAGCTGGACGGAACCAGCAGGGGCTCTGGAGAGCTGGACGGACCAGCAGGGGCTCTGGAGAGCTGGACGGGACCAGCAGGGCTCTGGAGAGCTGGACGGGGCCAGCAGGGGCTCTGGAGAGCTGGACGGGACCAGCAGGGGCTCTGGAGAGCTGGACGGGACCAGCAGGGGCTCTGGAGAGCTGGACGGGACCAGCAGGGGCTCTGGAGAGCTGGACGGGACCAGCAGGGGCTCTGGAGAGCTGGACGGGACCAGCAGGGGCTCTGGAGAGCTGGATGGGACCAGCAGGGGTTCCCGGAACGGAGCGGAATCCGTGGGGTCCTGGAACAGAGCAGAGTGCGTGGCTCCCAGGCCGGACTCCCGGGCCGGAGCGGAGTGCGGCTCCCGGGCCGGAGCGGAGTGCGTGGGCTCCCGGGCCGGAGCGGAGTGCGTGGGCTCCCGGGCCGGAGCGGAGTGCGTGGGCTCCCGGGCCGGAGCGGAGTGCGTGGGCTCCCGGGCCGGAGCGGAACCTGTTGGCTCACGTGGGCGCTGGTGCCGCTGACTCGTTACGCCGGGTGCCGCTGACTCGTTGGCGCCGGGTGCTGCTGACTCGGGCGCTCTGAAGAGCTGGACGGAACCAGCGGAGGCATCGATGAGCTGGACGGAACCAGCGGAGGCATCGGTGAGCTGGACGGAACCAGCGGAGGCATCGATGAGCTGGACGGAACCAGCGGAGGCATCGGTGAGCACTTACGAGGAGCCGGCACTGGAGGGCACTGGCGAGGTGCAGGCACTGGAGGGCACTGGCGAGGTGCAGGCACTGGAGGGCACTGGCGGTGCAGGCACTGGAGGGCACTGGCGAGGTGCAGGCACTGGAGGGCACTGGCAGGTGCAGGCACTGGAGGGCACTGGCGAGGTGCAGGCACTGGAGGGCACTGGCGAGGTGCAGGCACTGGAGGGCACTGTCTCGGAGCAGGCACTGGAGGGCGAGTATCGAGCAGGCACTGGAGGGCGAGTCTCGAGCAGGCACTGAGGCGCAGTCTCGAGCAGGCACTGGAGGGCACAGTCTCGGAGCAGGCACTGGAGGCGAGTCTCGGAGCAGGCACTGGAGGGCGCAGTCTCGGAGCAGGCACTGGAGGGCGCAGTCTCGGAGCAGGCACTGGAGGGCGAGTCTCGAGCAGGCACTGGAGGGCGCAGTCTCGAGCAGGCACTGAGGGCTCGGGAAACGCTGGCACTCGGCGACGCCGGAAGCGCGAACTCTGGGGCGCCGGAAGCGCACTCTCGGGCGCTGAAGCGCATCTCGGGGCGCTGAAGCGCTGAACTGGAAGGTGAGCTGGGTGGGACCAGCGGAGACACCAGTGGGCTGGATGGGACCAGCGGAGACACCAGTGGGCTGAATGGGACCAGCGGAGACGAAGATAAGCTGGTTCCGACTCGGGACCGGAAACTTCCCAGACACCGGAAAATACCCTCTCTCAACACAATCCCGTGGTGTCTGGGAGATCCATGGGATGATGGTAAGAGGCCCCGAGCCGAAACAGGTGGAGGATAGCGCGTCGTGCATCTCCGTCCCTGAGCCCGCAGAATTCCCAGGCGAACTCCACGAAGGGGAGGTCTCGCCGGCTAAGGGCAAGGACGCTGGCGGCGAACTCCATCACCTCGGAGGAAGAGGATGAGTCGTTAATGGTCCAGTATTCTGTCACGGATGTACGGGGGTGCCAGGAACGAGGAGACGATGAACTTCTTTTAAACACTTTAATTTTCATACAGAACGCTGGAGAACAGGTACACACCAAAGGAATGACGTTAATACTGGACAAAGACACTGGGAACACTGAGGACTTATAAAGGGAAGGAAATGAAGGAGCAAACAAGATAATTAATAACACAGGGCTGGGGACTAATCAACTGAAGACACAGGGCTGGGAACTGATAATTACAAATAATGACAAGAACAGGAACTGACCAAATATGGGCACGAGAGGAGGGGAAACACAAGAAACAGAGAGAGAGAGTCTGACAGTTAGGAAACCCTAAAATAAAGTGTTGCCAATGTTGTCAACATTAAAAGGTTATTTTCATATAAAGAAAAAACATATTTATTGACAGTCGATACAGGTATATCACAAAAAATTTGAATATGGTTAAAAAGTTTTATTGTAACTTATTTCAAAAAGTGAAACTTTCATATATTTAAAATTCATTACATGTAAAGTAAAACACTTCAAAAATATATTTTTGTTTTAATTTTGATGATTAGAGCTTGCAGGTAATGAAAGTCAAAAATCAGTATCTCAAAACATTAGAATATTTACATTTGAGTACCAATAAATGACCATCCATACAGTATACATTCTGGGTATCTCTTGTTCTTTGAAACCACAATAATGGGGAACACTGCTGACTTGGCAATGATCCAGAAGACGAACATTGACACCCTCCACAAAGAGGGTAAGTCACAGAGGGTCATTACTGAAAGGGGTGGCTGTTCAAAGAGTGCTGTTTCAAAGAAAGTTGACTGGAAGGAAGACATTGTGTAGAAAAATGTGCACAAGCAACGAGGATGACCTCAAGCTTGAGAATACTGTGAAGCAAAGCCGATTCAAACACTTGGGAGAGCTTCACAAGGAGTGAACTGAAACTGGAGTGTATCAAGAGTCACCCGCTCAGACATCTTCAGGAAAAGGACTACCAAGCCACTTCTGAAACAGAAACATCATCAGAAGCATCTTACCTGGGCTAAGGAGAAAAAGAACTGGACTGTGTCACAATGAAGACGGGAGGATTCAGTTGCGGAAAAAGAGAGTTTATTACAAGAAGTAATACACAGCGAGAAACTAAACGGAGCTCAGAGGCAGAGGGGCGGAGCCTGAGGCAGACGCGGAGCTCCGTGAGGCAGAAGCGGAGCTTTCCGTGAGGCAGAAGCGGAGCTCCGAGGGCAGAAACGGAGCTCCGAGGCAGAAACGGAGCTCAGAGGGGCTGAGGCGGTAGCGCAGGGAAGCAATGGGCAGACGAGTCCGGCAGACGCGGAAACCAGGAACCAGAAACGCCTCGTAAACGTCGACCGCAAACTGCAAGGATCTGACAAGAGGGAGAGCGTGACAGGAACTGATATAGCCCAATGGTGATGACTCTCAGCTGGAGCGAATTAGCCTCAATCACACACACCCACAGACACCTGCTCACACATACGCACACGCATACAGACAAGACACGGTGAGGACGGGACCGGGAACCCATGAACCGTGACAGTACCCCTCCCCCTAGGAGCGCCTCTCGCCCCAGCCGACCTTACCTGTTGATTGTAATCATCAATAAGGGAGTGATCCAATATGTCCCTGGCCGAACCCAACTTCTCTCCTCCGGACCGTAACCTTCCCAGTCCACCAAGTATTGAAAACCTCGCCCCTCCGCCGAGTCCAGAATGCGATTGACCGAATAGGTGGGTTCCCCATCTACGAGTCGCGGGGAGGAACCGGAGTAGGCGGATTAAGGGAGACCGAAAACGGGTTTAATTTTGGATACATGGAAGGCGGGATGAATTCTCCTGTACGCAGGAGGGAGTTTGAGGCGGACTGTCACCGGACTAATAATTTTAGTGACAGGAAACGGGCCAATAAATTTGGGAGCCAACTTATTACACACGGATCGGAGCGGAATGTTCTGGGTAGAAAGCCACACTTTTGACCAACGACGAGACGGGAGGCTTCGACCGGTGGCGATCAGCCTTAGCCTTGGTGCACGCCCCCACCCGGAGGAGAGTCTCTCGGCTCTCGTCCAGGTGCACGGTGACACCTCTGGACGAAGGCGTGAGCAGAGGGACCGCGACTGGATTCCATACTAGGGAAAAGAGGTGGCTGGTAACCTAAACTACACTCAAACGGCGAAAGGCCCGTGGACGACACCTGTAACGAGTTGTGAGCGTACTCAACCCATGAAAGTTGCTGACACCAGGAAGTGGGATTCTGAGTGACCAAACATCGCAACACCCTCTCGAGATCCTGGTTGGCCCGCTCAGTCTGACCGTTGGTCTGAGGGTGAAACCCAGAAGACAAACTCACAGTCGCCCCAGTAGTCGACAAAACTCTCCAAAATTTGGACACGAATTGGGGACCCCTGTCGAAACCACGCCTGCCGGGAGGCCATGAATGCGAAAGACGTGATCAACTACCGTAGCCGCTGTCTCCTTGGCTGAGGGCAATTTGGGCAAGGGAATAAAATGGGCCGCCTTCGAGAACCGGTCCACTACGGTTAAAACAACCGTATTACCCAGGGAGGGTGGGAGGGCAGTAACGAAATCTAGCGCGATATGGGACCAGGGTCTCGAAGGGACTGACAGCGGCTGAAGTAACCCCTCTGGAGGTCGATTGGAAGTCTTACCCCGAGCACAGACTGAGCATCCAGGACTGACCGTTGGGCATCCAGGCGGAGGCGTTACCCCTTCCAAGGCCGTGCGGACCTTCGATTCGATCTCCCAAGTGACTGCAGAGACAACCAATCTCTCAGGTATAATGCACTCGGAGACACCGGGCGGTCCGAAATGTCAAAATGCGTGACAAGGCATCGGGCTTGATGTTCTTAGAACCCGGCCGATAGGGAGATGGAAAAATCAAAACGTCCGAAAAATAGTGCCCAACGAGCCTGCCTGGAGTTAAGACGCTTTGGACTGAATATATTCAAGATTCTTATGGTCGGTCCAAACTATGAAAGGAACCCCGAACCCTCTAACCAGTGACGCCATTCTTCCAACGCTAGCTTGACGGCCAGCAACTCTCTGTTACCGATGTCGTAATTGCGCTCGCAGGAGACAGTCGATGGGAAAAACGCCGCAGGGATGCACTTTGTCGTCCGAGGTGGCCCGTTGGGATAGCACTGCACCTACCCCACCTCTGACGCCGACCTCCACCACGAACTGACGGTGGGATCAGGGGCCCGGAGAATGGGAGCCGAAACGAAGCGGCCTCTGAGTTTGGTAAATGCGGCCTCGGCTGCATTCGACCACCTGAACGCCATCTTGGTGGAGGTCAAGGCAGTCAGAGGAGCGGCTAGTTGGCTGAAATTGCGAATAAAACGCCGGTAAAATTAGCGAACCCCAGAAACCTCAGCAGGGCCTTGCGGGAATCAGGGGTTGGCCAATTTACCACAGCCTTAACCCTGTCAGGATCCATGCGAACCCTCCGCGACACTATGAAACCCAGGAAAGGAACCGACTGTGCATGGAATGCGCACTTCTCCGCCTTGACAAAAGCCCATTCTCTAACAACCTCTGGAGCACTGCCTGACGTGTTGAACATGTTCCTGGAGAGAAGAAGAAAAATCAATATGTCATCCAGGTAGACATATATGAACTGATCGACCATATCTCTCAACACGTCATTGACGAAAGTGCCTGGAAGACCGCTGGAGAGTTAGAGAGCCCGAAAGGCATAACCAAATATTCAAAATGCCCTCTGGGGGTATTAAACGCGTCTTCCACTCATCCCCTCTTATGCGAACCAAATGATAAGCGTTTCTAAGATCTAACTTAGTGAAGATGGATGCTCCTGCAACCTCTCGAAGGCTGAAGACATCAACGGCAAAGGATAGGTATTCTTTACCGTGATGTTGTTCAAGCCCGTAGTCAATACAAGGTCGCAGAGAACCATCCTTCTTCGCGACAAAAAATCCTGCCCCGCTGGAGAAGAAGAGGCGGATGAACCCGCTGTCAGAGAATCAGAAATATATTTCTCCATGGCCTCCCTTTCCGGAACAGAAAGCGAGTATAATCTGCCCTTAGGCGGAGACATACCTGGTACTAAGTCTATAGCACAGTCGTAGGGACGATGAGGAGGGAGAGAAGCGGCCCTGGACTTACTGAACACCTCCTTCAGGTCGAGATACTCCTCGGGCACGATTCTCCCACACCGCCGTTCCCCACAATGCTGCCCTTCCTGACAGCAACGTAAGCACTAGTGCCACTCTGGAAACTTCTGTGGCAAACGCCAGTGGCTGGAGCGAGAAAACAGAGAACACTTCGTCAGAAACGCCTACAGAGATTAGGATCTCCGGCATACATCTCCGTGCAGGGAGTCTAGGTTCGTGCTGAGGGCTTTGGTTCCCGGGATGGAAAAGCTAGGCGGTGTGGGTGGCGCAGCGGGTGATCTTAATAACTGTACCTGGGTTGTGAGCTCGGACACCTGCGCTTACTAACGCCTGCACAGCTCGCCCGGTGTTCAACATTTTCTCCTCCTGGAGATCCATACGAGCGTTGTTGCCGGCTAACAGTTCCTGCAAACCACAGTCTCCGCTGAATCCATGAAGATTGGTCAGATCCTTCTGTCACAATGAAGACGGAGGATTCAGTTGCGGAAAAAGAGAGTTTATTACAAGAAGTAATACACAGCGAAACTAAACGGAGCTTTCGAGGGCAGAGGGGCGGAGCTTCCGTAGGCAGACGCGAGCTCCGAGGCAGAAGCGGAGCTTTCCGTAGGCAGAAGCGGAGCTCAGAGGCAGAAACGGAGCTTTCCGTAGGCAGAAACGGAGCTCCGTAGGGGCTGAGGCGGGTAGCGCAGGGAAGCAATGGGCAGACGAGTCTCCGGCGATCGGAGTCCAGGAAAGCAGCAGGGCTCAGGAATCGGAAACCAGGAACCAGAAACGCCTGTGAAACGCCGACCGCAAACTGCAAGGATCTGACAAGAGGGAGAGCGTGACAGGAACTGATATAGCCCAATGGTGATGACTCTCAGCTGGAGCGAATTAGCCTCAATCACACACACCCACAGACACCTGCTCACACATACGCACACGCATACAGACAAGACACGGTGAGGACGGGACCGGGAACCCATGAACCGTGACAGACTGTTGCTCAGTGGTCCAAAGTCCTATTTTCAGATGAAAGTACATTTTGCATTTCATTTGGAAATCAAGGTCCTAGAATCTGAAAGAAGAGTGGAGAGGCACATAATCCATGTTAATTGAAGTTCAGTGTGAAGTTTCCACAGTCTGGGATGATTTGGGCTGCCATGTCATCTGCTGGTGTTCATCCAGTGTGTTTTCTGAAGTCCACAGTCATCACAGCCATCTACCAGGACATTTTAGAGCACTTCATGCTTCCTTCTGCTGACAAGATTTATGGAGATGCGGATTTCATTTTCCAGCAGGACTTGGCACCTGCCCACACTGCCAAAGGTACCAAAAGCTGGTTCAATGACCATGGTGTTACTGTGCTTGATTGGCCAGCAAACTCGCCTGAAATGAAACCCATAGAGAATCTTTGGGTTATTGTCAAGAGGAAGATAATAGACACCAGACCCAACAATGCAGATGACCTGAAGGCCGCTATCAAAGCAACCTGGGCTTCCATTACACCTGAGCAGTGCCACAGGATGACTGCCTCCATGCCACGCCGCATCGATGCGGTAATTCATGCAAAAGGAGGCCCAACCAAGTATTGATTGCATAGAAATGAACATATTTTTCAGAAGCCTGACATTTCTGTTTAAAATGTCCCTTTTTTATTTATCTTATGTAATATTCAAATTTTCCAAGACACTGAATTTGGGGTTTTCATTATCTGTAAGACATAATCATCAAAATTTCAAGAAATAAAGGCTGGAAATATTTCACTCAATGTGCAAAGAATCTATATAATATAAGTGATTCACTTTCTGAAATGAGTGACACAAAATATTGACATTTTTCATGATATTCACATTTTTTTAAATGTATTTGAATATGAAAGTTTGAGTAATTATTATACAACTAATGTGGAAATTTTAAGAAATCAACAATTGCAGACTGAATGAGGAAAAAAATAGACCTGTCTACTTATAAATAGCATTCTGAATAATTGTTCAGAAAATCAGATAATTTTTCTCCAATGTGAACAACAACTCAGATAACAATTCAGCATCATGAAGAGCACGTCTAATACGTTACAGCTATTAACCATCCACATTTAAGTATTTCCTGAATCGGCTATACAGAAATGCCTGGACTAAAAGTTATTCCTGCCTGGACAGAAGATAAGCTGCTGTAATAATCAGATAACTTGCTGATGTTTGTACATGTGCAGACAATAATTAGATGGCATTTCATTATAATGCTCAAGTGTGTTTTACAGTCCTATATGAACCTTACCAAGTGCAGAAGTCCTCAACTATTATTTGCACACTTGCCTAATAAAAACTGATATAACCCAAGATGGCAAAAAGAGGTGATTTAAAAGTCTTCCACATACAACGCTGAGAGGAAATCAGCTTTCATGCAGCATCTTTAGGAATGCAGCACATATCATATGGGGTTACATTTCTCAAAATGACAACTGAAGACACATTGTAGCTGTTTTCAAAAGCAGTTTAGTAGCAAAGAGTGCTTCTTTGCTCAAAATGAAGCAGCATTCGAAACCCATTTTACTTTCATAATGTGATGCATTTCTGAGTGAAACAGGATATTCTGTGAGAGAAAGTGGTTTGAGGGGAAGGGTTGAAAAATAAAAGTAGCGGGTGATGTCAGCCAAAAAGAATAGTCACTGCAGAGGCGGTACAAGTTATTACATTTTGTGTAAAGAATTTTTCTTTGAAATTATATACATGAATGGATGCAGCATGCGCAATAAGACCATGTGTATTAAGAAAGTAAATAGGATCATTTTTGATTTCATATTGACTTTAATGTTTAAAGTAGACTCCCAACCATTCTCATCTCAAACTTATGCTCTCGGGTATAACCATGCAGACACAGATACACACACCAGAATACAAATGCATAAAGTAATGAAAAAATGCCTTTTAGAGGACTAAAAACAAAAAAAAGCCTGGCTCCTCATTCTTCTTGGACCCTCTGACCGAGGTCTCCACCCTCCACCCCCCTATCTGTTCTCGGTTTCTTCAGCTGAATGCACGGCTGATTGAATCTGCCTCTCTGATTCAGTGAGCGCTCTGCCAGAAAATCAGTCAATTAAAATGGCCAAGGGCCATAGCTCCGCCAACAAGATGGAAAAAACAACAATAACAGTCAGCAGTCAGCACAACAGAAATATCAACGAAATGAGAGGCAAATTAATACAGCAACTGAGGAAAGACCTCTTCGACAAGGTCTATACAAATTGAGATGAAGATTAGGAAAGGGTAGACCACATAATCCGGAGATAACAGTGTAACGACAACATCAGGCCAGATATTCATTCTCAGAGCAATCATACAATATTATTCATTATTCAAAAAAAGCTGAAAAACGAACATTGAAACTTCACTTGATTGTTGTTGTGTTTAAGGTTATAAGCAGCTAAATAAATAATGCATTTCATGTAATGTAAATGTAAACGCATTTCAATGTAGCATTTTTAACAACATGTCCCCATGGCCTGGAGTCAATAATTGTAACCCTTATCTTTTGTCTTTAATAATCATATTTTAATCCATCATCTATGAATCAAAATGACAAACCTAAACATTTATTCCTGTGAAAATAATTTCATCATACGCAGAGTGAATAAGTAAATTAGTCCCTGCCTTCACTCAATCTCAAACTCACAGCAGCTCGTACTTCAAGCTCCACTTCCACTCGGTTAACTGAAATAGTAAACGCTATACAATGGCAAGAGGCAATACTGGATTAAAGGGATAGTTCACCCAAAAATGTTAAGTCTGTCATTATTATTCACCCTCATCTCATTCCAAACCCGCAAGACCTTCGCTCATTTTCTAAACACATATTAAGATATTTTTATTAAATCCGAGAGCTTTCTGACCCTCCATAGACAGCAATGAAACTGGCAGGTTCAAGGCCCAGAAAGGTAGTAAGGACATCGTTAAAATAGCCCATGTGACATCAGAGGTTCAAACATAATACTACAAGAATACTTTTGTGTACAAAGAAAACAAAAATGACTTTATTCAACATTTTCTCTTACATGTTAGTCTTTGACGTGAATTCACAAGAGTACCACAAAGCATTCATGTGCATTCCTCTGCTTGTAAACAAGGTGCAGCGCATCCAGTTTCTATGTCAGATTGCCGGCTCCTGTAACAGCAGCATCACAGAAATGTGTTGTGGTACTCTCGTGAACTCGCGTCAAAGACAGACATAGAAGTGAAGAAATAGTTGAATAAATTGGTTATTTTTGTTTTCTTTGTGTGCAAAAAGTATTCTTGTAGCTTCATAAAATTACGGTTGAACCTTGAACACGGTAGATGCGTTGCTATCTATGCAGGGTCAGAAAGCTCTTGGATTTTATAAAAAAAATATCTTAATTTGTGTACTGAAGATGAACAAAGGTCTTATGGGTTTGGAACGACATGAGAGTAATTAATGACAACATTCTCATGTTTGGGTAAACTATACCTTTAATTCACCAAGGCCTATATGTTTGAACCAGAAACTGATTCCAAAGAAGAGGAAGGAGGGAATTGTTAGCAATTGTCTTCAAGCCGATGTATAAGAATGGCAATGCATTTTATGTATTGCACACATAATGGTCATTTATATCATCAGCATTTGCCTTGTCTATTTTCTCAAACAGCTAATAATGTATTGCTAATGTTACACAAACTATGATGCTGGTCGACATCTCAGACAGCCACCTTCTAAAAATATCATCTTTTTTTTACATTTTTATGATGGTAGGAATCATTTCTAAGACTGTCTTTGGCACACTGCTGTTTTAGGGAGAAAATGCTCATGAATTTGCTCATGGTTTTATCTTCAAGCATTAAAAACACCAGATATGTAATCAGAGTTAAAAACTGTACACCAAAGGTGGTCTTTAAGAGCGAAAGCAGAAATAAGCACCCAACTCAACCGTTCAGTTGGATGCTTATATTTGTTCTACAACTAAAAATAAATAATTGATTATAACCCTTGATGTGTTTCAACTTTTGAGGTCTGTGTGTGCTATAATTAAAGTATGTTTCTTTCTTTGCTTGAAAAAGTACTGTGCACTCAATTTAGATTTATTATAGGAAACAAGATGCAGCATTGGAATGTAAAAAAGAAAACAAAGAACAATTTATATAGAGCAAAGTCTTCTTACACTTATTTAATTCAAATGGATAGTTATTACATGTAAATGTTATCACTGCATTTAAGTACATAAAAAAACCTACTAAAGCCATATAAACAGTTATATGACCACCTTATACATGTAACTGCATATGCAGTGAAGGCCACTAGAAACATTATTAGCACAGACTGCACGTTTAGATCTTAAGTCCAGAACACAGACTGTGTGGTCGGCTCACGCCGGCAGCATTTGGGTCCAAAGTTGCACTGACACACCAAGCCAACGCTCAACACCCGACAGCCAAGTATTACGTCCATTCTGCGCCTTTCTCGTGCACTGGTTCACCAGCTGAACAGCCAATAAGAATGATCAGATGGCCCGACTGACCAATGAGCTCCGACGCCAACTCAACATGTGGAATCGGCCGAGAAAATGCTGACAAGGACCAACTTCAGCCAACGGTGTAGAACAAACTGAGAAAACTTTGTCAGCCAACGAAAAAAAACTGCCTTACGTCGGCTTGGTGTGTTCCGGGCTTTAGGCTCAACTCTAGGCGTCTTCAATGTCTCCCACAGACAGATTGTTCAAATCAACCACCATCACCTCAATGGTGAATACGTTCCCCATATTGTTCCATAATGTTTATAGCCACATTGTTCCCTTGAGTGTGTTGAGAGGGTGGCAATGCCTCATGTCAGAGTCATCCTACCAGCCACACTGAACCATAATGCTAACTAGCACCACTTGACAGATGAGGCTATTGTGTTTACTATCCACAACAACAGCTTAAGAATCTACTGAACAACGTTCAATTCTTAATTCACCTATTCAACAATCATTCAAGTATACCATATCATTCAACAATCATTCATCAAAATATCTACTCATGAACAGCCTCACAATATCCTTCACAAATTATTCCAATATGATGATTTTCTATTATTATCAATGTTGAAATCAGTTGAGCTCCTTAATATTTATTTGGAAAATGTGACACTTTTTTAGAAAGTTAAGGACCGATTCTCACTCTAAATTAACAATGGTTTTGCCTCAATAAACTCCTATTTTGGTCAAGTAAAATTAGCATGTGCTTTTATAAATATTAATACACAGCCATGCTGTATAAGTACTAGTTAATAGTGAGAGTTGGTCCCTAAACTAATGTGTCACCAGACCTTTACATTGTTACAGAGATTTCAGTCAATTTAATGTATTTTTGATAAATAAAAGGATTCCTTAATAATAATAATAGCAACTTTTTTACAATAGTGTACAGGTATTACATTTTAATTATCAATTTTAAATTCAAAAAGATTTGGAAAAGCAAATAAATGTTGACTAGTCGTGCATGTTGCCTGTAAGGATTTCTCCTCATCTCATCACACATCAGAGAAGTTCCTCAAGGGTAAACACAAACTATCACTACAAGCAAATGTTTACATACATCAAATATTATATACCAATTTGATATAACATGATTAATTTAATGTGCATACAAAGTTTTTTTCCCCCTCTATAAAGTTTGTACATCTTTTTTAGCCTGTGTTCCCTTTTATCCATAATGTGGGTGCATCCCTAGTTTTCAGGTACTGGATGTAGCGTAATTTTAGTATCAAGATACAACTATAGTTTTTTTTATAAATATTTAGAAATAGAATTAACTTCTATATTTTATTTTATTTTAGTTCAAGTTTTAGTAATTTTGCTGTTGGATTATTTTATTAGTTTGTGTTTTTTATGTCTTTATTGTTTTTTATTCATTTCTTTTACAGTTTTATTTATTTTTCATTTTAGCAAATCAAGCCATTTGTTTGTTTGTTTTACTATAGTAAATCTGAAAGGAATTGCTCTTCCTAAGACAGACACTGTACTGAAAATGGCCCAGACAATAAGAGCCTTCTTCCTGCTCTTAGTAACACTAAAAGGGCACATCCACTGAAAAACGTAAAAGGACGGCCATCAAGGTGGTTCCCTTCCACCTGCCCCAGAGTATGTTCACAGCACTGACAGGAAGTGCGAGTATTCAGGCCTAATCAAACACTACTGCACAGCTTCTTTGATGCACTACATCCACTTTAAGGGTCTCTGACACTTCAGACCAGGATTGCTCAACTAATGCACTTTCTGTGCTGGTATATTTCCTGCTTTTCGATCAATGCACTCCCATATATATATATATATACTGTATATAACTATTCTAACTCTAGCACTCTCTATTCTGATTCTATGTAATATAATTATTTTTATAAATAAAAAAAAACACACACACACTTCTGTAAAGACCCTCTATAAAATGCATATTTATTCTGTAACTGCTAGCTTTTCTTGATATTTTTTATATTCTATCTAATTGCTTTCTTAAAAAAAAACTTAAAAAAAGACTAACCGAGACTTGTCATAACACTTGCATGTTGTTGGTGTTTTGTTGGTTTTGATTGCTTCTATTGTCCTCATTTGTCAGTCGCTTTGGATAAAAGTGTCTGCTAAATGATTAAATTACATACATCCACAAACGGTATATATCTAAACTGTACTCTACGTGTTACAACAGCTGTCACCTGAAAACGTTTATCCATCACCTTGTTGACCGTTTCACTATATTTTATTCTTGTTACACAGACAGACATAGCAAGACAGTGAAACATTAGGAAAGCACTGGTACATGTTAGAAAGTGCCAGATGTGAACATGCAGTTAGATATGAACCCACAACAATACATTGGAAATACACAAAGAAGGGATTTTGAGGGAAAAATAATATTAATTGAAATGTTAACTGTTAGCCTGATAACAGTATCTTGCCCTTTAAAAATGTGCTGCTTACAGGCAAATAAAATCAAAGGGCCTCCATTATCATGTCCCTCATAGGGTCATGGGATGAGGCTGAGGAGTAGCGGCAGAGATAAGAAACTCACACAGGCTGCGAGAACTCCGGAGGCTCGTCGTTGACATTGGCCATTCGAAGACGCACGGTAGCCGTGCCGGTGCGCGGCACCTCACCCTTATCCACCGCCATCACTACGAATTCATACACGTGGTTGGGCCTCTCGTAATCCAGAGGGCCTGCCGGGAATATAGTGCCATGGGCTGAAATGATGAAATCTGGACTAAGCATGTAGTATGTGATCTCTGCATTCTGCTCCGAATCGCAATCGCTGGCTGATACTGCAAAAGAGAGAGAAATACAGGAGGTGGGTGTTAAAACAAAGAAGTTACACTACCAAAAATTGCAGCATCAGCCAATAGGATTAATCTTTATTTGAGGTTTGCTGTGTAAATAGCTTGGGCATATGTGCTTGTCAAATGAACGACTAGAATGGTTATACATGACTGGCAATCAAAATATCCCAAGATGTGAGTCTTATTGCATCTGACAAATACAATAAAATGCAATGGTGTTCAATAAGGTGTGAGCCTGTTTCAAATGAACTACAGAATACAGCACTGCATACACAGTAGCTGCTTTGCACATCAACTCAACTAGTTTCGACATAAAGGGGTAGATATTTCTCGAGCTGAGGTCCAGTTTCCCTGATTCTGCACTTTAGAAAACCAAACATTTCTGCTGAATTATATATTACACATTTTCAGAAGTACATTATGAATGAAATGAAAGTGCATAAATGGTTGTATCTGTTAAAATTATTTAATGGATCTGAGCTAATTCAATAAATATATTTAAGAAAGCTAATTAAAGAACACAAATTAAGAATAAACTGTTATTTTTATTACAAAAATGTATAAAATACAGTACTGTAATTTTACTGCAGTTATTTAAAAGAAATGTGCCTAATCAATACATGTTGGAACATTTGACTGAAATTCAACAGTAAACTATCCGACTACAGTGGCATGTGATTTTAGTCAATGAAAATAACCTCTATGCAATGTGCTAGCAAAATGTTACAATGAGCAAATTTTCCCAAATTAGTTCTCTTTAATTTCTGAAAAACAAAACAATCTTTCAAAAACATTCAAAATGATGTATGATTTGTTGGAATTGGACAAAAAATGACTGAGCGACACCCGTTGAAGTTGACAATGTCAGCAAACTCAATTCTGAGAAAAATCGAGTTAAAGTCTTCTGAAGGTTCCAATGCAAATTCACCTGCAACTTTTACTCCTCTTCTTTTCTTAATAATAACAATGTTAACATGTTAATAATCGCAATAGAACTATTTTAATTTTATCTTTGTTATTATAAATACAGATATATTCAAAAAAGCAGCAGAACAAATATAAGAAAGAAAGAAATAATGCATTACCCTTTCCATTTTACATCTAAACAAACATGTCCAGGTAAGAAAAACAAATAATCAAATGTAAAAATCCCTTCAGTGTGTTTATTACAAATAAATTGATTATTAAAACTATAAAAGCAGTTAAATCAAGTGCAGCGAGTGATCTGCTCTTTTATTGTTAGATTAAAATTAATGAGACAGATGGTCTTTATTAACACATACTGTAATGCACGGATGTAATATAATGTTACAAATCATATGCTTGTCCCCAACAGTTCCACAAACGTGCACTTAAGACATAGCAATTTGTGTTTGCGTGATTACTTAAATACCGTAGTTATATGTATATTTATCAGGATCGTGCGCAGTCAGAAGCGCCTTTCATGTGAGCGCTTTGGATGACAGTCTGTGTGAGAAGCGAGCAGAGAAAAGGTACTTATCTACAAATAGCAATCATTTAGATGCTTAATTACTATTTTTGTCAGGACCACTATCGTCAAAGTGTATTGACAATTAGCATACAGTTTGGATTGGCCGAATGGTCCTGTTCTGAGCAGCAATAACTCCCCAGGGTAAACAGAACAGAACCAACAAAAGTATTGCAGATATTGTTACGTTTAGTAATTTTATCTACACATATTTGAATCAGTCTGATTCAAAGGAGAATCAAAAGGTTGGATCCTGACTGACAGAGGAGGATTTGGGGATGGAGGAGTGTAATCAGCTATTGAACACTGCAAAAACTGCTGATAAAACTGAGGGACCTTATAAATGGATGCTTAGATAGGTGTCATATTCCTATAGGTAGATGGAGATCAGCTGAGAGTCAGCTGATGCAAGCTTGACTAACGTGACCAGCCAAAACTAATGCTACACTTGATTTGGATCGCTAGACGAAGGCTTAATGAACCCATTTTTGTGAAAACCTCAAATTCGACTAAAATCAACATTTTGCAATCAACCTGTATCATTCCGACTCATTTTGCCAGCATGGGTCACATTATAGTTGACGAGAGAGTGTAAAATGAAACAAAATGTAACCAAATTATATATATATTTAATCATGTGTCAGCATTTACCAATATGAAAACTTTCTTGAGCTCCTAAACTAATATTACAGTACTGGTACACTACCGTCTCAAGTATTTTATATCTTCTAATATGTTAACTAGGCCAATGATCTTTTGAAGGCACTTTCACTGATGGCTTTCATTATTGACCCTCCAGTTCTCTTACAGTTTCATCAATTCAGTTTGTGTAATTCTAGAAGTGCGATAGATTTCGTAGTGATCCCAACTGCACCATGAGACTGTGTCCTCCAGATCACACTTAACAAGTCCTCGTGGCAGATCCCAAATCCCCCTCCACCCCACTCAATTCCAATCTACTTCAGCAAATTCCAATATTGAAGAGTAAGAGTAAGATAAAGACAATTAATCAAATAGGATAATACCATATTGATACATCGGCTGAGTCCTAATCTTCTCCTATTCCTAAAGTGGAAGTGAACCCTCAGCAATCCTGCAAACCCCATCCATCACGAAAACGACTGTTCTCCCAGATGTTTAAATTAAAAACTGTCAATCTCATTTATTAAGAATGTTTGATTAAGTAGCCATGTTACAAATTATTCTTGAAAAATAGCCTCACTTTTATTCTTCTAGGCTTAACTTGAGTATGCGAGATATTTCATGCTCGGTGGAGATAATTGTTATGAAGCCCACACAGACGGGCGTGCAGATGCTGGTTGGCTTGCATCTGCTAATCAGCACATCTGCTGTACACCTCCCTGCATCACCTTTCCCATTCTGCCAGAAGCCTTTGTGTTAAGCTTTCAAAATGTCTGCCAAGACCCGTTATTCTCCGGGACCAGCAGTGCTTTTTTATAATCACGGTAACTTTCCAGTGTTTGTTTTTTTGTTCTCTTTTGTGTCAATATATGCAGTCGGTCTGTCCTCTGCAGTTGTTGTTTTGACCATCACTTTATTTCTGTGGTGCTTTGATAGCAGCTGTGCTTGTCTAAAATTGTATTAGAATATGAAAGCTCTTCTTATCATGGCTGAGGGCATGTGTTTTCCATTCTGTGTGTTACACTTGCACTCTCAGGAGTTAGAACATAGACTCCAGGTTCAATGTGCAATTTAGATACATGAAAGGGCACATCAGGGGAGAAGTGCTTCAAAGGTGGTGTTAAATAGAATGATAGAGGAAGAAGAGAGCATCTTCTCGCCTTGTTGTCTCGGTGTGTGTGAGAAATAGACTTTCTAAGGCCATTCGAGTCTCATGACAAAGCCACAGGTCGACTTCAGCCTGTTCATGGACTGTCTGATGCATACTGCATACTGCATGCAAAACTAAAAAATATTTTTGGAAATATTTACATTTACATTTAGTTATTTTGCAGATGCTTTTATCCAAAGCGAGTTACAGTTGGGCAATACATAAAACATGTCTTCCTAAAGAGGCAAACAAACAGAGGAAGTGCTCGTAATACCAAGTTTCAGGCATTGTTCAAATACGTACAAGCTCGAAGGGAAGGAATACATACAAATAAATACTTTTTCCCTTTAATTTAGGATGAAGCCAAGTAAAAAATATGAGTTTTCAGCTGTGCTTGAAAATCGTCAGGGATCCAGCATTCCAGATAGGGATGGGAAGATCGTTCTGCCAGCCTGGAACAGTGAACGAGAATGTTCTGGAGAGGGATTTTGAGCCTCTGTGATGGTACCACGCGGCGTTGCTCACTAGCAGATCTCAGACTCCTGGAGGGGATGTAGATTCGTAGTAGTGAGTGGAAGTAGGTAAGTGCTGAACCTGTGGCTGTTCTACATGCAAGCATCAATGTCTTAAACTCGATGTGAGCTGTAACTGGTAGCCAGTGCAAGGAGATAAAGAGGGGTGTGACATGGGCTCTTTTGGGCTCGATGAAGACCAGTCGTGCCGCTGCATTCTGAATCAGTAGAGGTTTGATTGTGCTTGATGGAATGTCTAATCTGACTGACTAATATTTTATTATCTAAAATATCTAATCCTGACTGGTTGATCTTACACAACAAATATAACGTTTTGTAAAATTGTAAATGTATTTACTGTCACTTTTAATTAATCGAATGCATCCTTGCTGAATTAAATGGGAACACTTTAGTACAGGACCAGTTCACACTATTAATGTCAGACTCTCTCTCTCTGTTTCTTGTGTTTCCCCTCCTCTCGTGCCCATATTTGGTCAGTTCCTGTTCCTGTCATCATTTGTAATTATCAGTTCCCAGCCCTGTGTCTTTAGTTGATTAGTCCCCAGCCCTGTGTTATTAATTATCTTGTTTGCTCCTTCATTTCCTTCCCTTTATAAGTCCTCAGTGTTCCCAGTGTCTTTGTCCAGTATTAACGTCATTTCCTTTGGTGTGTACCTGTTCTCCAGCGTTCTGTGTGAAAATTAAAGTGTTCAAAAGAAGTTCATCGTCTCCTCGTTCCTGGCACCCCCGCACATCCGTGACAGAATACTGGACCACAAAACGACTCATCCTCTTCCTCCGAGGTGATGGAGTTCGCCGCCAGCTCCTGCCCTTAGCCGGCGAGACCTCCCTTCGTGGAGTTCGCCTGGGAATTCTGCGGGCTCGCGGGACGGAGATGCACGCCGCTATCCTCCACCTGTTTCGGCTCGGGGCCTCTTACCATCATCCCATGGATCTCCCAGACACCACGGGATTGTGTTGGAGAGAGGGTATTTTCCGGTGTCTGGGAAGTTTCCGGTCCCGAGTCGGAACCAGCTTATCTTCGTCTCCGCTGGTCCCATCCAGCCCACTGGTGTCTCCGCTGGTCCCATCCAGCCCACTGGTGTCTCCGCTGGTCCCATCCAGCCCACTGGTGTCTCCGCTGGTCCCATCCAGCCCACTGGTGTCTCCGCTGGTCCCACCCAGCTCACCTTCCAGTTCAGCGCTTCCCGAGCGCCGCGCTTCGGCGTCGGCGCCGAGTGCCCGCGTTCCCGAGCGCCCAGTGCCTGCTCCGAGACTGCGCCCAGTGCCTGCTCCGAGACTGCGCCCCAGTGCCTGCTCCGAGACTGCGCCCAGTGCCTGCTCCGAGACTGCGCCCAGTGCCTGCTCCGAGACTGCGCCCAGTGCCTGCTCCGAGACTCGCCCTCCAGTGCCTGCTCGAGACTGCGCCCAGTGCCTGCTCCGAGACTGCGCCCAGTGCCTGCTCCGAGACAGTGCCCTCCAGTGCCTGCACCTCGCCAGTGCCCTCCAGTGCCTGCACCTCGCCAGTGCCCTCCAGTGCCTGCACCTCGCCAGTGCCCTCCAGTGCCTGCACCTCGCCAGTGCCCTCCAGTGCCTGCACCTCGCCAGTGCCCTCCAGTGCCTGCTCCTCGCCAGCGCCCTCCAGTGCCGGCTCCTCGTAAGTGCTCATCGATGCCTCCGCTGGTTCCGTCCAGCTCATCGATGCCTCCGCTGGTTCCGTCCAGCTCTTCAGAGCGCCCCCGAGAGTCAGCAGCACCCGAGCGCCAACGAGAGTCAGCAACACCCGAGCGCCAACGAGAGTCAGCGGCATCCGAGCGCCAACGAGAGTCAGTGGCACCCGAGCGCCAACGAGAGTCAGCGGCACCCGAGCGCCCACGTGAGCCAACAGGTTCCGCTCCGGCCCGGGAGCCCACGCACTCCGCTCCGGCCCGGGAGCCCACGCACTCCGCTCCGGCCCAGGAGCCCACGCACTCCGCTCTGTTCCAGGACCCCATGGATTCCGCTCCGTTCCGGGAACCCCTGCTGGTCCCGTCCAGCTCTCCAGAGCCCCTGCTGGTCCTGGCCCAGCTCTCCAGAGCCCCTGCTGGCCCTGGCCCAGCTCTCCAGAGCCCCTGCTGGTCCTGGCCCAGCTCTCCAGAGCCCCTGCTGGTTCCGGCCCAGCTCTCCAGAGCCCCTGCTGGTCCCGTCCAGCTCTCCAGAGCCCCTGCTGGTCCCGTCCAGCTCTCCAGAGCCCCTGCTGGTCCTGGCCCAGCTCTCCAGAGCCCCTGCTGGTCCTGGCCCAGCTCTCCAGAGCCCCTGCTGGTTCCGTCCAGCTCTCCAGAGCCCCTGCTGGTGTCCAGCTCTCCAGAGCCCCTGCTGGCCTGGCCCAGCTCTCCAGAGCCCCTGCTGGTTCCGTCCAGCTCTCCAGAGCCCCTGCTGGCCCCTGGCCCAGCTCTCCTGAGCCCCTGCTGGCCCCGTCCCAGCTCTCCAGAGCCCCGGCTGGCTCCGTCCCAGCTCTCCAGAGCCCCTGCTGGTTCCGGCCCAGCTCTCCAGAGCCCCTGCTGGCTCCGTCCAACTCTCCAGAGCCCCTGCCGGCCCCGTCCGGCTCTCCAGAGTACCTGCTGGGAATTTCCCAAGGAAATTTTGGGGACTACCCGCCATGGCCTCCCATGCTCCCCGCTCCGCCATGGTCTCCCGAGTCCCCGGATCCACCATGGCCACCCAAGCTCTCCGATCCGCCATGGCCTCCTGAGTTCCCGGATCCACCATGGCCACCCGAGCTCCCCGATCCGCCATGGCCTCCCGAGTCCCCTGACCCGCCAAGGCCTCCTGAGTCCTCGGATCCGCCATGGCCCCCCGAGTCCTCGGATCCGCCATGGCCCCCCGAGTCCCCTGACCCGCCATGGCCGCCCGAGCTCCCCGCTCCGCCATGGCTCCCGGAACGGGCGCCGCCCTGGAGGCCTCCTGTCCTGTCCTGTCTCCGTGTCCCTTGAGGCCTCCAGAGCGCCCACCCCCCCTCCCCTTTCGATGTCATACGGCGCGGGACGCGCCTATTGGAAGGGGGGGGGTAATGTCAGACTCTCTCTCTCTGTTTCTTGTGTTTCCCCTCCTCTCGTGCCCATATTTGGTCAGTTCCTGTTCCTGTCATCATTTGTAATTATCAGTTCCCAGCCCTGTGTCTTTAGTTGATTAGTCCCCAGCCCTGTGTTATTAATTATCTTGTTTGCTCCTTCATTTCCTTCCCTTAATAATTACAGTGCAATAAAATGTATTGCACCAGAAACATGAGCAATAAACTTTAGATTGGGTATATCACTATTACCTAGTTATTTATTAGCATGATATATCACTATTACATATTATTGACTGTTTATTAGTACTTATAATTAAAGTATGATCATATTCTGCATCCCTAATCCTACCCAATATCTAAACATAACTACCTCAACCAACTATTAATAAGCAGCAAATTAGGAGTTTATTGAGGTAAAAGTCATAGGTAATGGCTTCTTAATAGCAATAATTGGACCTTAAAACAAAGTGTGACCAATTAATTATTGTTATTTTAAATAAACCCTAAACTTTTAAACATTAGTATGCAACATAATATTACAGCATCTGCACATAATTACATAAGTGCAGGTCCACAGCCTTACCCTGCAGAAGTGATGTTGCAGTCGTGACTGTCTCAGGGACACCGTCTTTGCTATAAATGGACTGCTGGAATTCTGGAACACAGTCATTCTCATCCATGATGATCACTCGCACCTGTGAGAAACATTGGAAAAGGAAGCCGGAAGGCACAAAAACAGAAGAGTGAGAACTGTTAAGGGAACAAATTCGCAGATCATAATATTTTGATTTGTGAATTATTATCAGGGAATACTGTAAGTTAGCTCATCATTATGACTGTCTCCAGTGTTTCTCAGAGTCTGAGAAGCTGCTGTCATTTCAAAAACGCCTTGCCAAATAAGCTCTTTTAATACGCATTTAAAGGCCATATCTTATCACACCTTGTAACCATCATCCAGTTTTATCTTAGCCCTTTCCCACTTCAAAATGATTTGGTGTCAAGCAGTTGTGTTTTTACATAACTAAGCATCTTTGACTGAAAAAAATACAGTTGTGAAGTAGTGAATCCCAACACAAAAGTACAAATGTCCTTCAATATTAAATGGGCATGTTATGGTTCTTTCTGATTTGTTCCAAAAGCATCAGGGAAGCTGGAAGAGGCACCTAATGCCTCCCATAAGACTGAATTAAGCTGAAAGTTGCTGTCTGGAGGAGGGAAAAACACTATGTGAGTGCTTTTGCCCTGACACTGTTGCGCAAGCTTCCTGGCAGTTGCTAAGTGACTTTAATAACCTACTCACTTCAATTTCAGAGACTGGAAAGATGAAAATAGACAGGCCTAGTCAGAAATGGTCAAAATTATTACAACAGTTCAGAGTCTACAGTGTTACTCATATTTCTAACACTAACAGAGGCCATAATCCAAAACCACAAGAAATGAAACGCTTTCATATAAGGCTGAATCAAAAGAAGAGCTACAAGACAGGAAGATCCCTGAGGGACAGTTTTGTGATCTCAGTAACTGTTCAGAGGCTAGTTTTATAAGTTTTACTTTCAGTGGTTATTCTGTTGATAGTAAAACCAATGATAACCAAAGATAATATCAAAAGTGATCTCATATGACTGATACAATCTTGTACAAAGTACAAAGATAATTCAATGTATTGCAATTGGTCCAGCAGCTTGTGATTGCTGGATAAGGGTTATATACAGTAACGTTCAAAATCATTATTATTATTATATTAATTGAGTAACTTGTTCATTTCATATTTTTTATTGGTATTTTTTTATTTATTTATTATTTACTTATTTTAACACAAACAGTTCAACAGTTTTAGTATTGATAATATAAAATAATACATTATAGAACAGAAAATGTTAACATTTTATTTTAAAATACCTAAATACATGTAAAATAACTGTTTTACATTAAAACTGTAATTACATTTACATTTTAATAACATTTCACAATATTATTGTTTTTTACAAACACCATAAAACACTTCTATAGCAGATCATAAATGGAAAATGTATATAGAATAAAGACATTTCCATGGGTTTTTCAGGCCTGGAAAACAACTACAAATATTGCTGATATTTTCAGATTGTCCATGACTGTGAGAACCCTAATAACTGTGACTGAATGGGCTATAATTATTGACTCTAAAGCCTGTTCATTTTGCACATTGTTAATTGTGTCATTTTATATTGTGATTTGTTTTGTTTGTTTTAACTGGTGCTTTAGCACAGGTGTTAGGGGTCTCCAGAAACTGAGATGTGAGAAGAGTTATAGAGTGATTTCAGGGTGACAGATGGGCGGGCTGGGGACAGTGTGGCTGATTGCAGAGAATACAACAGGCAAATTCCTCTCTGGACCACGTCTCAAGGGACTCTTCAAGTCAAAAGGGTCTGTCAGTCTTTTAGTGTATGTTTTTGTCTGCATGCCCTCTTGCTCCCCATTTGCAGTTAGACACACGGTGGCTGCATTGTTTTGTGACATTCCCCAGCTAACAGCTGGGATCTTGGCTGGCCTGCCTCAGGCCAGGACAGATGTATGGATCACTGAGCAGCCAGATCTAGTCGTGATGAGGTGAGACTACATCCTCCAGGGGAATGTTACTGTAAAAGGAATGAACAGGACTGCAAGGCATCTCTTTGATTTCAGCTAAATTGTTGCCCTTACATTTCCTACAGTGTCACAACCTTCTCGATTATAGTGTTGTGTTAATGTTTTTTTTTTCAGCCCAAGGGACCAAAATTTGAATGGAAAGCATTAATAACATGAATATTATCAATAGTAGTCTCTATTTATTCAAGTTTACATATAATATTAAAATTGAAATGAGTGCACACATAACATAACATAGATATTAACCACAGTGACGCTCAGCAAATAAATAGGTAAAATAATTCTAAGTTACTAAAATCACCAAACAATAACAAACAGTGGTTTTGGGGAAATAATAAAAAAAAGCACAGAAACATAAATAATGCCAGCAAGTGGTAAAACAATAAGATTATAACACACTAACCTCGTAATTTATTCATGCTGCAATGGAGGGAGCTTGCAAATCGCAATTATGCTCAATATGAAACTGTTTGTTCAGCCAGCTGTGTTTTACTTACTGGGACAAATTGTAGGGGAATTGTGTTGGTTTAACATGAGTTTTTAAAGGGATTCATAGTAATTAATTTTATCGTAGGAGCTGTAATCTCGCATTCAAAACAAAATGTTTTTAAACTGTCTGTTATCTATATATTTTTTCAATTATTTTGTGATATCTCGATACCAAAAATATATATAAACTTCTTATTTCAACTTAAAAAGTCTTTAAAGTTGTGTTTTGGGTCATTATGCTTTGGCACACTGTCAAACAAACCAACACCGAAAGCACAATATGGCTTCATCAAGTCTGTTTGCACTGCGTGTTTCAATTTGAAGCGTATACACATTGCTGAGGTAATCAGCTCATGATCCGGTGTTTTACACGCCTCAGAAAGGCTCCATTCACAGTGAATGAATGCAGTCAACTCGTTTTTGCATGTGCTGTGAGTTTAGTGCACTTGTGGGAATGCAATGGCCACCAGTTATGCTTTTATTGTGGCAGATTATTACAGCATTTCACTAGATTTGTAGTTCTATGTATTTTTGTAAGGATTTTTCACTGAAGCTGGAATTTATCTTCCAAATAAAAGCTCTACTGCCGATTTGCGTCAAAATAAAAGCTTAAAAGTACAATATGAATTGATGAGAGCTAGCGGTTTAAATGCAGTCCAAATTCAAAATATCTTTCAGGGGTAGAACTTAGGGAATGAGTATTGTAATTCCCCTACTGTAGTGTGAAGCAAAAATAATATACCTATGAAATATACATTTTCATTTATTTGATTGTATAATTGTTTTACAATATATGGCTATTGCTGTCATTGATGTTATTGTTATATTCTAATTTGCTTGGCTTCTGTGATAATGATCGGGATGATGACATCATCACTAAAGTGCCAGTTTAATATCTGACTGTGTTTATGTTGTGGCTGTTTAGAAGGAAGCAATGTTTTAAAAGTGTTCATTGACCAAATGTGTATGGGTTATTTTCCAAGGACTATGAACATCATAACTTTATGAACATTAGAAGAGGAAGAATATTTTTTTATTTGTCACATACACAATTATACAGAGTATAACCAGAAGTGAAATGTGTTCTCTTAACCCATCCAAGCGCACACACACCTAGAACGGTGGGCAGCCAATGCTGCGGCACCCGGGGAGCAGTTGGGGGCTCGGTGCCTTGCTCAAGGGTCTCACCTTAGTCGTGGACAATTCCTGCCAGAGCCGAGATTCGAACCCACAACCTCGGGTTACATGTTCAACACTCTATCCATTAGGCCACGACTGCCCATTACTCAGTGGCTCTGCATAGTGCAAGTGTTGCTTTGTTTCTTTGTTTTTGTAACGATTGTAGAGGCAAAAAAAGAAACCATGTGTATTTCACAGCAATTTATTGTTTTGAATGAATTATTTATTGTTTATTTATATAAGTATAGTTGTCGTGGATGTGTAGACCATTTTTACTGTCAGCTCCAGTTTGGGCCCTACCGTGTTTAAGATCATTAAATTTTCTAAATAGGGGGTCCTGGGAGATGTGATAACACATTAATTACCTTTTCAGTGTGGTTATGCTGCATATAAGCAGTGTTTTCTTTGGTATTTACATTTGTGTTATATGTATTTTTCTTTCGTATTTCTGTTTTGAGGAAGTGTGTGTTGTGAGATGTAGACTGGCATTTGTGCTCCCCCATGGGAATGGTTCGTGCCATTAATGTCTGGCGGGAAAATAGCCTATTCAAGCAGTGTGTAGTTGTAAGAGAGGTGTGGGGGCAGAAAGCTGAAACTGTTTGACTTGAAGTGTATGTCTGCTGTGAGACGTGTTTAAACTCAAAGTTTAAAGGATAAAGAAGAGCCTCTACACGTGTTTTGAGCTGTAGGTGTTGCTGTTGACAGCATTTGTGTTTGTGTTTTGTAGCTTCAGTGATTGTTTTGTTGTGTTTTCGTTATTTTGTTTATTTATTTAATTTTCTTTTGCTTGAAATATCACTCAAATCATCACTGGTTGGTGGCATGTCTCTAATAAACATGAGCAACCAGAAATTACCCTGTAGTACTTTGCCTTTCTAGCTCCTTCCTGGCCTCTCAGCAATATCTACCCGACAGCTTCCTAAAACACCAGTGTGAATGTAATTTAGACCGAGTATATAACACATACACAGAGGGTTAAGTCTCCTTTAAAGTTCAGGTACAAGTCAGTTCACTGACTTAAGTTTTCTTAGTTAAGAACATGGGTTGGTGCTCTTAATTTTGAATTCTCAAAATGCATTAGATAGAAAAACATAAAAAAAAGTTTTAAACATTGCACTAAATATCGTATCATGGACTTCACATCACGATATTATCGTATAGTGAGATTTTGATAGTTACATCCATACTACCTAGCTATCTATCCTTTCAACCATATAGTTTTTTAATCAAAAATTACTGAATGGACGGACGGTCAAAAGCATAAACGTTTTTGAAATCATGCAATTATTTGTCTGTGGATGAGTGATTGACATGAATTATTTACCATCAAACAATAATAATCATAATAATAATAATACATTTTATTTATAAAGCACTTGACATTTTGAAGAAAATATCAAAATGCAAAAAAAGTGTCATAATAAATCAATTTAAACAATTAAGAAACTCCGTTAAAAACAACTACCAACTAAGATTAACACAATTTAAGCTCTAAAAGAAACATACAAATTGAAATATCCTTTTTTAACAATCACTTGTGATGAACAAGTATACCAATCATTACTGCAGATATATTCAGTAATCTTTTTCACTATAATGTACATTTATTGAACTGCTATTTAACTATTTGCATTTTTTCCCTGCTGCTATGCAACCGCTTATATCAACATATTGAAAAAATAAATATATTATTGCCCAAAAGTAAAATTTCTATTGAAGTCAAAATTATGAGAAAACTGCATAATACTGAAAATTATTTTCACTTAGATTATTACTTATAAGATTATTACTGTCTTCTTAACAGACATTGTACTGTAATACTTATGCTCCCCCATAAACTACCTATTGAATACATTTCCACTACTATACATTTAATTACGAGCAATAACTTATAACTCATTGGATCTTACTCTGGAAGTTCTGGAGTTAGCTTAGTCAAACAAGGAATAATGGACCAATTTCTTGTCATACTCCAAACAAAATATACAACACCATATAAAAATTCAAGTGTTTTAGATATATAGAAATAAAAATGATCATATATATATATATATATATATATATATATTATCTTACAGAAGGGAGTACACCCCTCACATTTTTGTAAATGTTTTATTATATCTTTTCATGTGACAACACTGAAGAAATGACACTTTGCTACGATGTAAAGTAGTAAGTGTACAGCTTGTATAACAGTGGAAATTAACTGTCTCCTCAAAATAACTCAACACACACACAATAATGTCTAAACCGCTGGCCACAAAAGTGAGTACACCCCTAAGTGAAAATGTCCAAATTGGGCCCAAAGTGTCAATATTTTGTGTGCCCACCATTATTTTCCAGCACTACCTTAACCCTCTTGGGCATGAAGTTCACTATAACTTCACAGGTAGCCACTGGAGTCCTCTTCAACTCCTCCATGATGACATCACAGAGCTGGTGGATTTTAGAGACCTTGCGCTCCTCCACCTTCCGTTTGAGGATGCCCCACATAATACCTTTACCCTCAGCTTCTTTAGCAAGGCACTGGTCGTCTTGGGGGTGTGTTTGGGGTCATTATCATGTTGTAATACTGCCCTGCAGTCTCCAAAAGGATGGGATCATGCTCTGCTTCAGTATGTCACAGTCCATGTTGGCATTCATGGTTCCCTCAATGAACTGTAGCGCCCCAGTGCCGGTAGCACTCATGCAGCCCCAGACCCTCATGACACTCACACCAACATGCTTGACTGTATGCAAGACACACTTGTATTTGTACTCCTCACCTGTACCTCCTCACCTCCACACTCCGCCACACATGTCTGACACCACCTGAACCAAATAAGTTTATCTTGGTCTCATCAGATCACAGGATATTGTTCCAGCAATCCATGTCCTTAGTCTGCTTGTCTTCAGCAAACTGTTTGCTGGCTTTCTTGTGCATCATCTTTAGAAGAGGCTTCCTTCTCGGATGACAGCCATGCAGACCAATTTGATGCAATGTGTGGCGTCTGGTCTGAGCACTGACAGGCTGACACTGTAATGCTGGCAGCACTCATACGTCTATTTCCCAAACACAACACCTCTGGATATGAAGCTGAGCACGTGCCCTCAACTTCTTTGGTCGACCATGGCGAGGCCTGTTCTGAGTGGAACCTGTCCTGTTAAACCACTGTATGGTCTTGGCCACCGTGCTGCAGCTCAGTTTCAGGGTCTTGGCAATTTTCTTATAGCTTACGCCATCTTTATGTAGAGCAAAACATTTTTTTTTCAGATCGTCAGAGAGTTCTTTGCCATGACATGAGGTACCATGTTGAACTTCCAGTGACCAGTATGAGATGGTGAGAGCGATAACACTAAATTTATCACACCTGCTCCCCATTTACACCTGATACCTTGTAACACTAACGGATCACATGACACCAGGGAGGTAAAATGGCTAATTCGGCCCAATTTGGAAATTTTCACATAGGGGTGTACTCACTTTTGTGGCCAGCGTTTTAGACATTATTGGCTGTTTGTTGAGTTATTTTGAGGGGACAGCAAATATACATTGTTATACAAGCTGCACACTCACTGCTTTACATTGTAGCAAAGTGTCATTTCTTCAGTGTTGTCACATAAAAAGATATAATAAAATATTTACAAAAATGTGAGGGATGTACTCACTTCTGTGAGATATTGTATAAATCTATTACATATAAAATAAAATCAATAAATAAATAATTAGAATATGAGAGTACTCACCTCGGCAGCACTGCTGAGACTGCCCTGATTCTCACTGGCACGCACCAGCAGCAGGTAGCGGTGCTGATCGCTCTCATAGTCTATAGTACGGGTCAGACTGATCTCCCCTGTCTCTGACTGGATGCTGAAAAGACTACTGGGATTGATGAGCAAGCTGTAAGTTACTGGCTGTTGTTGGAAGGACACTGCTGGAGTGACTAGGAAGCTGTATAATAAAAGACAAAGAGAGAGACAACCTAATTGAAGAAAATCAATTACGGTGTAATCAGTTATGATTATTGACTCTAATTGATCATGGTGTACTACAAATGAACAAACATAAAAGGAAAGATGAATGGATTAAATATAACAATAAGTGCACCAAGGGCATCTGAGCCAATATGGATATCTGTTGAATATAAGTTTATATCAATAGAACTTCCAAAGTGAATGCATTATATTTTTATACATGTGGTCGTAACTGAAAGTGGGTAAGTGGGGGATTGTTTGTTGTGGAAATAAATTAAAAGATAAATGAAAATGGGTATAGCAGGTAAAAGATTGACCATAGGCTCATTGATCCTGTATAAACATAGAATAAACAATTTACAATTACACAGCGTCAAAGAACATACAGTACTGTGCTGGTTACCATATAATGGAGCAAAACATACCCATTACTGAAGGAAACAACTGGAAATGGAAAAGTTTCTCCTCATTTTGGATGACATAGATCAAATACCTCTCACTTAGTCTCATCCGGTTGTGATTTTCATCTGCCTTACTCATCACTGTTATTATCACTTTCTTTTTTTACTCACTGGGTCAGATCACGTTCAGTGCTTAGACTTAGATAATGAAAACATAAAATCAAGCAATTAAAGTGTATCACTGCAATTTCATGACATTTTAAGTAGTATCAAAGTAGGAAAAACTCACAAATATTTACAAATCAAGTTAGCAGTGAGAGATTATAGCTGAATGTAACTCTTCAGTAATGAGAATTAAAATATTGTAGCATTTATTTGTCTAGGATAATCATTTAACCACAACCATAAATCACACATTGTGTTTGCCGTGGGACACACAATTCCTAATATATTCTCAATAAGTTCTCAACAAATTCTAAATTTGCTGCCTCAGGAAAAGTTTAAGCAAAGGCTTTAGGTCAGTGATATCATATGCTAATTGGCTCTCAATGACTTCATCATAATTGCAAATGCCACGTTTTGGGTGGTAATATTTATTTTAACCCTTGTGCATTGTTCAAATTCACTACCCTTTCGTTATGTTCGGGATGAAAACATCCACTAAATTAACTGCTGTAAAAATTGATCTGATAAATATTTTTTTACCATTTTTTTTGCATAAATCTGTTAATCAACCTCAGTCCTGATCAAAACTAAAAAAAAAATTTAAAATCCATGATTTTTACTCCTTAATTGCCAAGTTCATAAATGATGTCACTGATTTTGGAAAAAAAACACACAAAATTACTTATTTTCAATATAAAAAGTGATTGTGGACTGGAATTTTTTTTACTTTTATCACAGTCTTGGGCATGTCCAAGATTAGGAAAAACATTGGCTTTGATGCATTTTTAGTTTTTGAGCAGCATCAGATTTACATTTTTTCTCCCTCATTTACTGTTCGTGGCTGTTTTTGCCCCATTGACTTCCATTATAACTACATTTTTTGATTGCAAAGCCATGACACCATATAATCATGCATTTTTGATTGTTGGTGGTTTTCCCTGTTGGGAAGAGGTCAAATTTGTAATTTTTACAGTTGATCACCAGGTAGCACCATTAACCCTTTAGATAGGCCTGTGCAAACAAAAGCTTAGTTTCTGGCTTGTATATGGAGTCATATGGAGTATAACAGCATATTATAGTATGTGTGTGTGAGTGTGTGTGTGTTGTGTGTGAGAGAGAGAGAGTGACCTTTGTGCACTTACCTTGATGTGTCTGAGAAAATCTAAATATGCACCTCAGCTCTCAGAACTACATGGAGTAAACAAAACAAAGTAAGTGTATTTATGCACCTGCTGCCTTTTGATGGTGAGAAGTACAGATGGCCTATGTGTGAAATGCTTGTCTTTTCTTGATGTAAAGAGCCATGTATAAAGCCAGTTTAAAACCTTAAAATCCTTCAGTGATACACTTTTCAATTTTTTCTGTAAACAATCTACTCTGCATTAGATTTATGAACATAATTTATTATGAACCAAAATGCAACAACAACTTCTAATAAACTGAACAATGGTGCAAGAGTTGAGGATGGATGGAGAACTAAACAATTATTCTAAGTATTTAGTGTGTGTCTGTGTGTGTGTGTATGTGTGGGTGGGTGTGTGTGTGTCAGTCTTTCCAGCAGGACTTGCAGCATATCACTTGGTGCTCTTTGCAAGTGTGTCCACCACAACAGATGCAAGAGCTGAGTGTTCTTTTTTGTCCTCTGCACCACTTGCATGTTCCCCTTTTCACTCCTGAGCTGCTGGTGCCTGCTGCTGTCTGTGGATTTGTGTCTGGAGGGACAGCTGCAGGAGACTGAGACTGAGAATAGGATGCATGTAGAAACAAATGTGTAATGGCACATACCTGGTGTAGATTTTCGACACTTCCCTTGCAGCAGTTGTAATCTGTGATTTGTGACAATACATACTGCAGCTCGCTGGAGGGGTCAGGCTGCATAATAATTTCTAAAACTTTGGTACAAGTCAAGTCCTTTCTCATGTTGCTTGCTGCTCTTCTCACCATCAAATGACCAGCAGGATGGTATGCAAGGGTTTAAATCCACTTATCTTGTTTTTATTTAGTCTGCACTTCTCACCATCAAAAGGCAGCAGGTGCATAAATACACTTACTTTGTTTTTGTTTACTCCATGTAGTTCTGAGAGCTGAGGTGCATATTTAGATTTTCTCAGACGATCAAGGTAAGTGCACAAAGGTCTTTCTCACACACTCTCTCTCTCACACACACACAAACACACTATAATATGCTGTTATACTCCATATGACTCCATATAAAAGCTAAAACTAAGCTTTTTTTGCACAGGCCTATCTAAAGGGTTAATTGTGCTACTTCATGATCAACAGTAAAAATGTCAAGTTTTATCTCTTTCCAACAGGGAAAACCACCAACAATCAAAAATGCATGATTATATGGTGTCATGGCTTTGCAATCAAAAAATGTAGTTATAATGGAAGTCAATGGGGCAAAAACAGCCACGAACAGTAAATGAGGGAGAAAAAATTTAAATCTGATCCTGCTCAAAAACTAAAAATGCATCAAAGCCAATGTTTTTCCTAATCTTGGACATGCCCAAGACTGTGATAAAAGTAAAAAAAAATCCAGTCCACAATCACTTTTTATATTGAAAATAAGTAATTTTGTGTGTTTTTTTCCCAAAATCAGTGACATCATTTATGAACTTGACAATTAAAGAGTAAAAATCCTGGATTTTTTTTTTAAATTTAGTAGTTTTGAACAGGACTGAGGTTGATTAATAGATTTATGCAAATAAAATGGAAAAAAAATATTTATCCGATACATTTTTATAGCAGTCTAATTTAGTGGACGTTTTCATCCCGAACATAACGTAAGGGTAGTGAATTTGTCCACGGTGCATTGTTGAGTTAAAAAAAAAATTCAAAGCATTTTCCTAAAATATGTGTTAAAATAAGATTTGTCACCAAAAATCATTCCATTTGCTGAAACACAAAAAAAGTTGTGGCCAAATTAACACTCAACAGCACCCCTTAGTGGACGAAAACGTCCCCAACAGCACATAAGGGTTAAATGAGATGTACACAACGTTGGGATAAGATCAGGGATCAGAATATAATATTTTTCTTCTTATGTAACTAACAAAAGCCTATATGTTTAATATTTTATATTAAAATGTATGATTTTATGAGCTTTTTTGTGGGGGCAGTCTATTAAATTATATCATTTATTTATGGGACCTTTCACTTAATTAGAAATATTTCAGTTTTTTGATAGATTCAGAGACTAGATAGTGAAAGCAAAATTATAATAATCATGCAACCAAGCAGTCAAGATTGACATTAATGTATTTTGGATATACTAAAGAAGCTTAACGGCCGACTGGCAGACATACGAAGGTAAATGTAACTTCCTTTCAGGTATTGTGGTTATTACAACTTCATTGCCATTGGCAGAGGTTGCGTGTTGGCTTGGTGTGCCTCTGCTGTCTGGCAGAGACCAGAGCGTTTGGGGATAAGATTAACGTCACCCCACTTTGGTGCCATGCGCAATATACTTATCCTAACATGAACCGTTTTTGTAAAGCTATGGATGAAGTCAACCAGATCCAGTAAGATCTGCCTGCTGGTGCCAAGTCTAAGTTTAATGAAAGCAACAATATTGCTTTTACACAGGTGTGTATGAGGACAATAATACACTGCTGCATCCAATGCATATTTAATGACATGCAGCTGCCATAAATGGATCTAGTAAGCACTTATTCCACATGGATTTAGTATAATTCGCTACAAGGCAAAGCCTGATTTAATACATCTGTGTAGGGCACGGCTAATCATTCTTCCCTGTAGCAGCATCATGCAAGTCATTTCACAGTACCTCATCTAGTATCAAAGGGCTACACAATTAACACTCACTGTACAAAGACAAAGTAATAAAGGGTCTATTTGTCACCCATACAGTATGTGGGAGTAAATTAAAATAAATAAAATAATTAATTAAATTCCAAAAAGTAGAGAGGCTTTTATTCTATACATTACATGGTGTAATGCATGGTTAACCTCTCACAGCTGTCTGTAAGAGCGAAACTATTGTTCATGCATATTTAATGCATATCACAGTACCCTGACATAGTCAAAGATCATTATTTCATGAATTTTGTATCGTGTAGTACACGATGACTCACGCAAGCTACGCTCCAGCAAGAAGCAGAGGGCGCACGGATGGCTGTAAGTGCAGCATGATCCTGTTTCTATTTGTTACCCTGACGGATAAGCGGTGTTCTCACGGCGTGGGAGATGCATTTAGGGTGTGCTAGAATTACACTATGGAAATAAGATTTGCTGCATTTACGAGATTCGGTGTGTGTTTATTCGTGTGTGTGTTACGGGTTTACTCACGGTTGGCCTTCTGGTGTGTTTTCCGGTATGGAAATTGTATAAGAGATGTTGGTGAATTGAGGAGCTCTTGGGCCTGCAATGATGGACACTACAGCGGGAGGACTGCGACTGCCTTGCCGATCAGCAGCCAGCACTGTGAGCAGGTATTCTCTGTCTCTCTGTAGGGGGAGGCCTGTCGTCCGCACGTGACCGTTCTTCCTGTCCACCTCAAATCTCCCGTCACCTCCTGTTGCATAATAAAACTTATCATCGTCATGCAAAGAGAGGGTGAGCACCTTCAAGTACCTCGGTGTAAACATGACCTGACTTGGACTGCACACATTCAGACTCATGTCAAGAAAGCAAGGCAAAGACTGTATCATCTGCGACAGCTGAGGAAATTCAGGGTCTCTCCAGCTATCCTGAAAACTTTCTATTCAGGGGCCATAGAAAGTGTATTAACTCAGTGTATCTCAGTGTGGTATGGTAATGCCTCAAATCAGGACTGCAAAGCCCTACAGAGAGTTGTGTGCTTAGCTGAGCGCATCTCAGGGTCTGCTCTCCCCTCTCTGCAGGACATCTACCTCAAACGCTACAAAAGCAGAGCTGCTAAAATCATCAAGGACTCAAATCACCCAAGTAACAGTCTTTACTTTGTACTGCCATCTGGCAAGCGCTTCCATAGCATGATAGCAAAAACTGAGAGACTTAGGAGGAGCTTCTTCCCTCAGGCTTCTAAACTCGAACTCGGTCTAATAACATTAACAAGACAAGATTCAACTTAATAAACTGTAAGATATTCACTATTCTCCATCATCCGTATTGCTGTTATGTGCACATACCAGGTACAACCTGTTTGCACACTCCTCTTGCACATCCCTGCTTATACTATTATTTATTAAGTCCACAGTATACTGTATTGCACATTTTATTTTATTGCACATTTTATTTTGTCTTCTTATACATTTTTTTACCTATATTTATATATATTCTCTGGTGTTGTGTTACGTATTTTGCACTGTCCATTAAGTGGACCTGACCTGACTTACATTTCACTACTGATTATATTGTGTATAATTGAGTATGTGACGAATAAAAGCCTTGAACCTTGAAATCAAATGCAAATTTTATGATGGCGGTACTTCGCAGTAAGGTTCAATTGGTTCAAATGTGTTAATGCATTTGGTATCATCCAACTTTTATGAATGAATATTAATGTATTATGAGCAAATATATAGATGAACAATGAAAAACTGTATATTTGTAAATAAATACTTGCCTTAATTAATAAATGTAGTAAAATGTACAGTATGTTGTTCATTGTTAGTAAATGGATTAAATAATGTTAGCAAATTAAGCCTTATAGTAAAGTGTTATCATTAAATTAATAAGTAAACGTATTATTATTGTTATAGAACTAACAATTGCAGACAGACAGAAAGACAGATATATAGATAGATACAAAATACATAAATATATATATTTTTTAAATATTTTTAACAATTTAAAATAACTGTTCCCCTTCATGGGAACTCGAACTGCGTCCCCTAGGGGTCGCTACGGGGAACGCCCTCAGCGTGACTCGGTCTGAAGATACATATGTAAAAACACCACCTGTTGGCGGCGACAGCCCATGGCGTCACTACCGGCGTGCACAATATAAGTGCCGCCGGAGAATACATCATCAGCTTTTTCGTCTTCACTGACTGGTTTGTTTGAAGCGTGCAGAGTGAATCTGGTAAGAGTACAGTTTTCTAACTCTACTATGGCGAGCACTAGCAAGGCGTTTAGGAAGTGTGTGGATCCGTGTCCTCGTTATTTGACACCCGATGACACACACGACTGTTGCGTCTTTGTTTGGGCATGGAGCACGCACGCCGATGTCCTTGAGGGGCGGTTTGCGTGCATTGTGAGCGGCTCTCTATGAGGAAGCTCAGCTCGCCTGTCCCTCTTTTCGAGGAAAGAGGGCAGCCGTCTGCTTCCGCGATTCAAGACCCACCGTTGCCGAGGCACGGAGGCGAATGAAATCGTGGGGTTCGCAGTTGGATGTGGCCGATGAGTTGGGAAGGGACCGCCTTTCGGGCGTCGGCCGAGAACGAGAGTGAGCTGCTGGATTGTGATGATGCGATCTTTCTGACATCATCAGATGCAGCTAGTGCTCCGCTGCATATGAACGAGTTTTGGAGGTTATGGATCATAAAAATAAATCTAAAATAACCCCAGCTCGAGTGAGCCTTCCTTTCTTCATAAATCTCGATGTGGAGGTTGAGAAGGAGTGGAAAAGCTATTTTTCTCGTATTCATAGGTTTCAGCATACTAGTTATGCTGACACTGAGGGATGCGTGAAAATGGCTATGAGGATGCCCCTGTGCAAGAGATGATAACCAGCTTATCTCTCTGTGGCGAGACATCCTCTCTCAAGGCTCCCTCCTGGCCATCTAAGCCCCTGAATCTCGCTTAAATGGCAGGGCATATGCAGCAGCAGGTCAGACCGTCGCTTTGTTGCACACGGGCGTACCAGACTGACCTGCTGAAAGTCCTGGATAAGGTCCAGGTCTGAGCCCGAACAACCAGGGTCCTAGCCCATCTCGGTCTGAGGATCAGAGATGGGCTTAGAAGGCTAGTCTCGCGACTCATGCCCTCCCCTCCTGCGGCTAGGGTGAGACAGAGGTGCGGGTCAGAGAGAGCAAGCCCTCTCATTCCTCTCTAATTCCCCTGTAACCACCGTAAACTCCACCGACCGAGGTTGGGTGGAAGTTTCCTGCCAAGCACCTAGGCGCTCCCTTGTGAGCGGCGGAGTTCCCTCTCATTCTGAGGAATGAGTTCTCCGCTCCTCAGAGCTCTGTGATAGGTCGCTCTCCGTGCTGGTCGAGCTAGCATTGCTCCCCTCACTATAGAGGGTTATCTATGAGCACGCCGCCCCTGCTGAGCGTCTGAGTTCCTTCTCATTCTGAGGATGAGTTCTCCGCCTCCAGAGCTCGATATAGGTAGCATTATAGGCTCTCATTCTGAGGAATGAGTTCCCAACTAAGAACTGCAGTCAGGCTGGACCTATGATGATTTCATGCAGGTTCTGTATTCTCGAACTGCCTTACTGATGGTCTGGACGTGAGTCCCCTCGGAGGTTTCTGCGGATCCTCCTGGATCTTCAGTCATTCTGGTCACCACTGCAAGGGTAGAGCCAGCATTACTCCCCTCACGATAAGAGGGTTACCTATGAGTATGCCGCTCCCTTCTGAGCGGCGGAGTGTCTTTTCATTCTGAGGAATGAGTTCTCCACTCCAGAGCTCGTTATAGGTAGAGCTAGCATTGCTCCCCTCGTAGAGGGTCACCTGTGAGCATGCCGCTCCCTGCGGAGCTGCCTGTCTGAGTTCCCACTCATTCTGAGGAATGAGTTATCCGCTCCTCAGAGCTCTGTGATAGGTCGCTCTCCTTGCTGGTCGAGCTAGCATTGCTCCCTCACTATAGAGGGTTATCTATGAGCATGCCGCTCCTGCTGAGCGTCTGAGTTCCTTCTCATTCTGAGGAATGAGTTCTCCGCCTCCAGAGCTCGTTATAGGTAGAGCCAGCATTACTCCCCTCATTAGAGGGTCATCTTTGAGCATGCCGCTCCCTGCGGAGCTGTCTGAGTTTCCCTCTCATTCTGAGGAATGAGTTCTCCGCTCCTCCGAGCTCTGTGATCTCTCTTGCTGGTCGAGCTAGCATTGCTCCCCTCACTATAGAGGGTTATCTATGAGCATGCCGCTCCCTGCTGAGCGGGGAGTCCCTCTCATTCTGAGGAATGAGTTCCCCGCTCTCCAGAGCTCATGGTTGGGCTTGCCGCTCCCTTCTGAGCGGCGGAGTGCCTTCTCATTCTGAGGAATGAGTTCTCCACTCTCCAGAGCTCGTTATAGGTCTCACTCTGAGGAGTGAGTTCTCCGCTCTAGAGCTCCTCATTGGTAGCTTGAGTTCCTCTCATTCCGAGGAATGAGTTCTCCGCCTCCAGGGCTCGCCGTCGGTAGAGCTAGCACTGCTCCCCTCAACCGGAGGGTCACCTATGAGCATGCCGCCCCTTCTGAGCGTCCGAGTTTCTCCGCCCCAGAGCTCTGTGGATAGGTCGCCGCCTTGTTGGTCGAGCCAGCATTGCTCCCTCAACCAGAGGGTCATCTATGAGCTTGCCGCTCCCTTCTGAGCGTCCTGAGTTCCCTCTCACTCCGAGGAATGAGTAGTTCTCCGCTCCAGGGCATAAAACGTTCTTCTAATAAGTGCACACGCGAGACTTTGGGCACTTTCTAAAATCCACTCAGTGGTAAGTCCGCACATCAAGGTTCTGCGTTCTTTCTAAAAATCCCGAAAGGGTAGGGTTACGCGCACAGCTTCATGCCCTTTTTTGAGTTGGTTAAAGCCCCGGCTTGTGCCTTGGGCCCCGCTCCCCTGTCCCATATATGTTGGGTCCAAAAAAAAAAAGGGAAAAGAAAGGGGTGTACGCTACCAAGAGGTCTGTTGAGACAGTTCCTTAAGCTTGAGAGCAAGTGGTAACCCCTGAGTGATCGGCCAGGACCTAGTGAGCCAGGTGCCTGGCCATATCCCCTTAAAGGAATCTTTTCTGATTCCAAGACTTTGAGCTCTACCCTAGGCCCGGTAATCCCGGCACCTAGAACAGGTAAGTACTAAGGTATGCAGCTCAGGCCTTTGGCAAGGGGATAATATCACTGACAGCCATCAGCCGTCCCAGGGCAACTCCTTAGCCGGGTAGAGCTGACTTAGTGCTCGCCTTTTTGAGAAATTGGCTTGCATTCCCCTCAGCATGGTGAAGTGGGTATAACGTTCCCGTAGCGACCCCTACGGGACGCAGTTCGAGTTCCCATGAAGGGGAACGTCTCCAGGTTACGATGTAACCATGGTTCCCCAGTGGGGATCGAGACACTGCGTCCCCTAGGATTCGAGCCATGCTCGCCGCAAGCTTCAGACAAAGAAGCTGATGATGTATTCTCCCGCGGCACTTATATTGTGGCACGCCGTAGTGACGTCATGGGCTGTCGCCGCCAACAGGTGGTGTTTTTACATATGTATCTTCAGACCGAGTCACGCTGAGGCGTTCCCGTAGCGACCCTAGGGACGCGGTGTCTCGTTCCCCACTCGGGGAACCATGGTTACATACGTAACCTGAGACGTTTTCTATTATAATATATTTAAAAAAAATTAAATGTATTCCTATGATGGCAAAGATTAATTTTCAGAAGATATTACTCCAGTCTTCAGTGTCACATGATCCTTCATGAATAATTTTAATATGCTAATTTGCTGCTCAAGAAACATGTATTATTATTATCATCATCATCATCATCATTAAAACAGTTGTGTACATTTTTTTACAGGATCCTTTGAAAATAACAGCATTTATAGCAAAAGTAAAGCTTGTGTAATATTATACACTACTGTTCAAAAGTTGAATGTAAGTTTTTGTTTTTGAAGGAAATTAAATAAATTAATGGTTTTATTTAGCAAGGATGCACTCAATTGATCAAAATAGCCAGCAATGACATTTATAATTGTACTAAAAGCTGTCTATTTTAGCTAAATGCTATTCTTTTGGACTTTTTACTTTTCAAAGAAACCTAAAACAAATGTATAAAAACTGTTATTAACATTGATATAAAGTAAGAAGGCAAATGGAAATTATGCTTACCATCAGACAGGAAGTATTCCACCTCTCCATTGATGCCCTCATCACCATCTCTGGCTTGAAGCTTGTAGACTACAGTGTTTGGTGGGACATCAGCAGAGACCACACTCAGGAAGGGGAAAGGGACCATCGTCCATTCTGGGGCATTATCATTCACGTCCATCACCGTCAAATCCACTCTGACCGTATACCAGTCGAGACCTGTAAATACAGAGATTTCCACACTCAAATTCAATTCACTCAAACTGTACTGAGAAATGCCTCTAATCATGAATGTATCAAATCACATAAAAACAGAGAAGACGAAGAAAAAAAACAAGTCATTTAAAAATAGCTGGAGCGGTTTATTTTAATTGCCGATTTTGTTTGGTATCTTGAGATTGTGGCACAGGACAAAGCATGATGCCTTGCATTGGCCCTGCATGGCTGTGTCATGATATGGGTTCCTTCACAGCACGTCCTCAGAGCAGTTTCAGAATCTCAGTTTTGAGTTTTGATGTTTATTTTTCACAAAAAATGTGAGCTACAAAACATCACAGATGCAGAGACACATTTACATGCAAGTTGGAGAGAATGGCAGATACTAATGAGTGGAGTGTTTTCCTCATGGCAGCGCTTGCTACGTTTAGCTGCTGTGTTGCCTCATTAAACATTCCTTCTTTATCACAATCATCGCCTTGCAAAGCGTCGGAACTAAAGACAGTTTCAGCACACATTTATGGACGACATGGTCTCATCATGGAAATGCATGAACGAAAAAAGCTAAAGGACAAAAAGAAAGAAAACCGTGTCAGCCGTGAAACCGAAACAACACACCGGTGTCTTCTCCCCTTTTCATTCAATCGCCCCTTTAAACACATCTCCCCATTTCCATTTATTTATTTTTTTCCTCTTTCTAATCAAATCCCTCCCTTGCCCTCACTTTTTCCCAGAGAGAGGTATAAATAGTGGGCTGTCTGTCAGAAGATGTGTGGAGGAGTGACAGAGTCACGGGCTCTTTGATTCCCCAGGTGATTGGCCCTTTCATTGCCTGTGACAGCACACCTGCTGCCTTACACTCTGCTGGGGAGACACTGAAGAGCAGCAAGAGAGAGAAAGAGAGAAAGATTGAGCGAGAGAAGCGGGAGTTAGTGGGGGAGGCTTTGAAAAAGATTAACTTAAACTCTAGGTTTGGATCAATATAAAATTATTATTAATAATAGATTAATAGATAGAGGAGGAGGGCAACAGAGAGCCTTATTAAGATCGATATATATAAAGACAGAGAGAGAGAAAGAGAAAGAGAGTCAGGGCCCAGAAAGAGAAAGCAAATCCCTCAGGTGTGTCAGGAGTATGTCTCAGCAAATCCCAGCTCATAACAGGCTATAAGGTCACTCCATTTTGTGTATACAGCAAAAGCTGCTCAGAACAAAACACTCCGTTGACTCAACCACATCCAGATCAGTGTTCAAACTTATGCACAGGTCATTATCTACAAGGACACAACAGGCAAGACCATTTCTTGCCATCAAAATCTAGTTTGACTTGTTGAGTGGGTGGTAACTTTAAGGCCACAATCTTATATCACAGTAACAGTGTACATCACTGACACTATTCAACATTATATTACATACAGTAACTAATACATCCACAGCCATAAGTAAAGAGTCTTACTACCATGATAACCTTATGTTATCACCTCAGTGAGTCTTTTTATACCTTAAATAACCCTAAAATGTAGTTGTGCTGGTCTAACTTAATGTATTTGGGTTGATTCAAAGTAAGAAGAAATTAATGAACTTCGATGATTTTAAAAATGAATCCCTTTTTTAGTGTTTAATTACTGATAAAAATGCTCTACTGAGAAATATTGTTGGCTTTTATGATAAATTGCTTGTGATGTTTCTCATTTGTAAGTCTCTTTGGATAAAAGCATCTGCCGACTGAATAGCATGTGAACAATGTCTATTTTTCAATATTGCAGTGATATAAAAATGACAGTGTGGGTTGGTGGGTGAGGCAAGGCTTGACGTAAAACAACAAGTAAGATTACTCATAGCAAATGAATGATAAGTCTGGCATCCGTACAAAGACAGCTTAATATTACATAACACTTTCGAAGGAAAAAACACAATAGCAATACGACTGCATGAGCCACATTTGAAGGCTTTATAAATAAATCACTTTCTATAAATTAAAAATAAATAAATAAATCAAAGGTGGTGTTACAACACAAAATATAAAAAATACTGGAAGTGTCTACTATAGGTTTTTGCATCTGCTTATTTATTATTTATTAAACTGCACTGCAGATTTCCTTTACCGGTTGACAGAATTCTAACATTACACTAACTTTATACCGCTCAAACCAAACGTGTTTGCATTCTGCACCAAATTTATAGCAACTTGTTTTTACAGCATATACGGAACCCTGAAGTGCATGAACCCTCACACTCTCTCGCTAAAAAGCACTGTTTTGTTCACCCTAAATGCTCCCATAAACACTGTGAGAGCATCAGGGTGCCTGTATGAGGAGCTGTTTAACATGACCTGCCATCAGAAGCACTCCCAGTGTGAGAGATGGATAGAGACACTGAGAGCCTCGGGGGAGAGAGAGGAGGGTGGTGAAGGCTTCTCAGAAGCTCTGATAGATGGATGGATGCCATGCTGGAGCCAGAGGGCCATCAGTGATCGTGCAAAACTGATAAACATCACAGCCTCCTTCTGAATAAAGTTCCTAAACGTACTTTCTGCTCACTGTACTGGCACTGCAGCTGGCGGCTCTAGATTCATACAGCGAAAGACATGCATTAGCGATTTTAAAGGAAATATTTCACCTGGATGATGGGAAACAGATGGAGGAAATCAAAAAGAAGGTTTGTGTAAGAGAAAGAGAGAGAGTGAAAGAGAAACTCACTAACAAGGATGAAAACAGAAGCATGTAATAAGTAAAGCCGAAAAGCAACAATGTAGGATTAAGACAATATACAACACTGTTGGACCGGCCTTGAGGTTGTTATGGAAACAGAATTAAAACCACACTCGGACAACAGGAAAGAGAAAACACAAGCTGCCAAATGACTGCATAAGTCAATGTCAATAAAAGACAAGAATAGCGGTAAAAAATAGCTGTGGATTAAAACCGCGGTGGAAGAACATTAAGCAGCATTTAAAGAAAGAAAAAATGGGCTACAAAAGCATTAAGCTGCTATTTTTTCCCGCCTGCTTTATGTTACTTAAGCACAAGATCAATAATCTGCAAATTCATATAGTAAGAATTACAACATACGTACAGACACATCAACAAAATCAAATAAACTCTTTGTTCGCCTATATTATCCTTCATAGCTACTTTCTAAAATGCTAATTATACTAGTAACAAAAATAAGGGTCAATGATGTGAGGACAATTTTGTGTCTGGAACTATTGAGGTATACAGAAATTATAAGCGTGATTCATACAGAAAAGTATAAGGTTGTATTAACATTCCACCAGTACAGGATGTTAATAGGGATTAGAAGTGAAGAAAACTAAAAAAATAACTATAATATTAATACATTTAAAAAAAACACCAGTGAAAATACAACAGATAATTCATGGGATATTGTTTATTAAATCATGACCACAAGCAATAGCACAATGTCTGTTGCCCTTTACACACAGTGGGAAAAAAGAATATAAAAGAGAAAAAAAGAGAAAACTCAAATAGCTCTTTCCACAGAGGTTTGTAATATATCAATCTCGCAAGTGGCAAAGGGCAAGTGTTAAAAAAGTCAATAGTCAAATTGACAGACATAGTATATGTAGTGCTACCTGTGGGTGAACATGTTGCCAATTTCTTAATTACAAATATGTCTGATATCTTGTGGTTGCTTCAGTAAAAAATAAAAATAAAGGCAAGGTGGCATTACAATACAAAGAAGGAAGTCATTTTGCTTTCAAGCAACAACAAAATGTATACACATCTATCTATCGGTCTATCTGTCTGTCTGTCTGTCTGTCTGTCTGTCTGTCTGTCTGTCTGTCTGTCTGTCTGTCTGTCTGTCTGTCTGTCTGTCTGTCTGTCTATCTATCTATCTATCTATCTATCATCTATCCATCCATCCATCCATCCATCCATCCATCCATCCATCCATCCATCCATCCATCCATCCATCCATCCATCCATCCATCCATCCATCCATCCATCCATCCATCTATCTATCTGTCTGTCTGTCTATCTATCGGTCTGTCTGTCTGTCTATCTGTCTGTCTGTCTATCTGTCTGTCTGTCTGTCTGTCTGTCTATATATATATATATATATATATATTATCTATTATGTATCAAATGTTAGGACCTTGGCATTTGCATTTTGAACTAGTCAGAGGTGGAAAGTAACAAATTACATTTACTCGCGTTACTGTAATTGAGTAGCTTTTTTGTGTACTTGTACTTTTTTAAGTAATTTTTTTAATCTGTAATTTTACTTTTACTTAAGTATATTTTGTGGGAAGTATTGTACTTCGCTACATTTTAAAACACATTCGTTACTGAGTAAAAAACAAATCGCTCTGTGGAAACAACTACAGCAAATAATGGGCAGAAGAAGAAACTGGCGCTAAAATCACAAGAAAGATGCAGACGGACATGACAGGCATTAATGGTGCAGACCCAGCTGAAAACCAAACCCCGTCGTACTCTGCTGAAGTTAAACTCGAAGGAAATGAAGTGAACCCCTGGCCATATTCATGCTCTATTATGCAGTGTTAGCTGTGTTTGCCTCGGGAGACCGAACTAGCAGCTTATAACATCTCGACATCGCCCTTCGCAAGCATGTAGAGGTTACGTAAGGTAAATACTTACATCATTGCATTGGTGGTTAAAATGAAGCTTTGACGGTTTAGCAAAAGGTTTTGCACAAATGAGCCAAAAAGACAGTGGTGCAGGGTGTGCAATATCATCTGAGATAATATAGTAATTGTTGTTTTAACGATGTGCGATTTGACATTATCAGTATTTTGCCCAAAACCAAACAAAACACTCTAAACAGTGTGCCGTGAAATCTAGTAACGTTAGATAAGACTAGTCCGCGTGCATCTGGAGTGCTTTCTTTCACTGCGTGATTCAGTCTGTTAAAATGCGTTTAGAATGATCACAAAATTGAAGATATAGAAGCAGAAAATGTATATATTTATATAATTTAATATAGTAAGTCAACATCACATGAAGAATGCCGTTTTTCTCAAAAAAATCACCATGATTACATAGGCCTGTAGTTTTGCTTTTTACAACAGTTCAAAAAACAAGAAGTTAATTAAGAGACTTGCATTTTAGACACCATATTGCCTGTTTTTGCTCTATTTTGACAACAAAAATAATACCAAACACAGCCACCATAGCACAGTTTTGCGTCTCTGACTCTGATCAATGACGTGTTTTGTTCTGAATGAATTAACCGTTTAAATGATTCTGTTCAATCGCAATGATTCACTTATGAGTGACTTGCTGACACCTACTGGTGGTTCTAATTTAACATTTAAAGTATCTTTTTATTTTTGTATTTCAAATGACTATTTAACATTTGTGACCCTGGCCTGGAGCACAAAACCAGTCTTAAGTCGCTGGAGTATATTTGTAATAATAGCCAACAATACATTGTATGGGTCAAAATTATACATTTTTCTTTTATGTCAAAAATCATTAGCATATTAAGTAAAGATCATGTTCCATTAATATATTTTGTAAATTTCCTACTGTAAATATATCAAAACTAAGAGCTTAATTTGAACAACTTTAAAGGAGATTTTCTCAATATTTGGATTGTTTGCTCCCTCAGATTCCAGATTTTAAAATATTGTCCTATCATAACAAACCATACATCAATGGAAATATTATTTATTCAGCTTTCAGAAGATGTATAAATCGCAATTTAGGAAAATGGACCCTTATGGTTTTGTGTTTCAGGGTCACATTTTATGTCTTATTGATCAAAACATTATTTCTGCATTTGTAACTGCAGGCTGAATGCATTCATTTCAGTGTGTAATACATCTATGCCACTTCAGATGAAGCTTCTGCGTTTCCTCTGCATTGCAAAGATGAATTTTGTTGATACTGATTTAATTTCCCTGGTAACAGCCTAAATGTGTTATTATTCTAAATAACTGATTCCTTTAATTAAAAACACCTAGTTTGAGATTTATAGGCCCATATCCCAGGGTGTCAAACTCTGGAGGGTGTTACTGGAGGCCACAGCCCTAAGAGTTTAGTTCCAACCCTGCTCCAACACACACACCATGTAGTTTTCAAATAAGCCTAAATGATTAGTTTAGCTGGATCAGATGTGTTTAATTAGGGTAATATCTACACTGTGTAGGGCTGTGGCCCTCCAGGTACTGAGTTTGACAGCTTTGGTCTATCCCATTTTTTCCTCCCTCTCATTGTTAAAAAGTAACTAAGTAATTTTTACTCAAATGTCAAATGTCAAATGTCAAATCACTTTTATTGTCACATCACCACAGCACAAGTGCCTTGGTGAGTGAAATTCTTATGAGCGTGCTCCAGACAGTGCAGAAAAACAACAGACAATTTACATATGGACAGACAGTGCAAAAAAAAATAAAAAAAAAATAAAAAAAAAAACAACAGCAATTTACATATGGACAGACAGTGCAAAAAAGCAACAGCAATTTACATATGGACAGTACATATTTACAGACTGTACAGAAGACAATGTGCAAAATACACATACATATACTCAGTACACATAGTGTACTATAAAGACATACTTAATTATCAACGACACATTATACACCGTATGGGCACATCTGCATTATGTACAGTATCTATACATAATGTAGTCTATGCATAGTAATAATGTGAGGTGCAACAGATTATAAATTAACAGCAGATTGGTTGGTTGAGCAGCAGATAGATGTGCAAAGGTGCAACAGATTATGCATATGCAGTGTCGTGGATGTGCATTGTATGGTGTCCAGTGATAGCAGATAGGTTGTGATTAGTGCAGTGTGTGCGTGTAGTCCAGTTGAACGGTGTTAAAGTGCAGTGCATGGCATGTTGTGTGAGTGGGAGTGTGATGTAGGTGAGTTATTTGTGACTGTTCATTAGCCTGATAGCCTGAGGGAAAAAGCTATCCCTCAGTCGGCTAGTCGGGATCGGATGCTGCGGAAACGTCGCCCTGAGGGCAGCAGAGAGAGCAGTCTGTGGGACGGGTGGCTGGAGTCTTTGATAATCCTCCGGGCTTTCCTTGTACACCGCCTGGTGTAGATATCCTGGAGGAGGAAGCTCACCTCCAACAATGTGGCGGGCAGTTCGCACGACCCTTTGCAGAGCTCCCTGCGGTTGCCAGCGGTGCTGTTTCCAAACCAGGCGGTGATACAGCCGGTCAGGATGCTCTCCACAGTGCAGGTGTAGAAGGACCTGAGGATTCTGGGGCTCGTTCCAAACTTCCTCAGCCGTCTCAGGAAGAAGAGGCTGATGTGCCTTCTTCAGCACTGCATCTGTGTGAGCAGACCATGTGAGATCCTCAGTGATGTGACGCCGAGGAACTTAAAGCTGGTCACCCGCTCCACAGGTGTCTTGTCGATGGTGATGGGTGTGTTCTCTGCTCTGTCTCCTGTAATCCACCACCAGCTCCTTGGTCTTGTCGATGTTGAGTGAGAGGTGGTTCTCCTGACACCATTTAGTCAGGTACTCACCTCCTCTCTGTAGGCCGTCTCATCGTTGTCGGTGATCAGGCCTATCACCGTTGTGTCATCGGCAAATTTGACGATGACATTGGAGCTGTGTGTAGCTGTACAGTCGTGTGTGTACAGGGAGTACAGGAGTGGGCTGAGGACGCAACCCTGCGGTGCACCAGTGTTGAGGATCAGGGGGGATGATGTGTTGTTGCCCATTCTGACCACCTGACTTCTGCCTGTCAGGAAGTCCAGGATCCAGCTGCACAGAGATCTGTTCAGCCCTAGAGTCTGGAGCTTCGCAACCAGTGTGGCAGGCACTATAGTGTTAAATGCTGAACTATAATCCACGAACAGCATCCTCACATAGGTGTTTTTATTTTCCAGGTGGGAGAGAGCAGTGTGCAGGGTGAAGGCAATAGCATCGTCTGTGGAACGGTTACTGCGGTATGCAAATTGTAGTGGGTCCAGTGAAGCAGGCAGCACAGAGCAGATGTAGTCTCTGACCAGCTTCTCAAAACACTTGCTGAAGGTGGGGGTCAGAGCAACGGGCCTCCAGTCATTCAAGCATGTGATTTTGTTTTTCTTTGGTATGGGCACAATGATGGATTTTTTGAAGCATGAGGGAACCACAGACAGAGAGAGGGACAGATTGAAAATATCTGTAAAAACCCCGGCTAGCTGGAAAGCGCATGCTTTGAGCACACGGCCTGGTATCCCATCTGGGCCTACGGCTTTACGGATGTTCACCCGTTTGAAGGATCGGGTTACATCCGCGACAGAAAGGGTGAGTGGACTGACCTCTTCTGCGGCAGCCGCGGCAGCGCTCTCTGTGTGGGCGGTGTTATCAGCCTCGAACCGAGCATAAAAGGTGTTGAGCTCGTCCGGTAGAGAGGCGGCAATGTTCACAGTAGCTGGTTTATTTCCTTTAAAAGGAAGTACTCAGAGTAATTTACTCAGAGTAATTTACTCTGAGTAAATTTTAAATGAGCTACTTTTTACTTTTACTTGAGTATATTTTTAGACTGGTACTTTTACTTGTACTTAAGTAAAATTTCAGTAATGTAATGGTACTTTTACTTGAGTAGAATATTTTTGTACTCTTTCCACCTCTGGAACTAGTGTACACCTTTTTGTCTCAAATGAGAATATTCATATTTGATACTGACACATGGATGGAAAACAAATATTAATTTAATAAGCCAGTATTGTATGAGAAAAATGGCAGAGTGATGCAAGAGTATGAAATTGGCTTAATGTGGGATTATGGTTGGCAGGGCCAATGGTCAATTGTTGAATTTAACAGTCATTATATGAAAATAAATGCTAGAATCAAGTGTTCCATAGAGTTGTGTAATGGTATGCAATATTTCAACAGATACAAAAAAATAACAATACATATTTTTTTCTCAGCACATTTTAATTATCCAGGGCATTTTATTCCAGAAATCCGGTTAATTTCAGACCCGATTCACAGTCACAATGAAGTTTGTTGATTCTTTTTAACCCAACTAGTTCAAGTCCAATCAGCCTTCATTCTCTCATTCTTTGTTATACTCTCTCATTCCTGATATCTGCTGACAGAAGGAGGGTGATGTGCAATTTGCAGCCGTCTGCATGAAGAGCTCTTTTTTTCATTCTGAACTCAGCACGTAAGCTAACTAACAGGATTCATGCATCTCTGGGGCCAGGCAAAAGAGATGTTTCACAGCAAGAACTTAGATACCTGCAAGGGTAGACAGAAATAGGGAGAGACAGGAAGAGAACGAGTTTGAGTGGGAAAGAAAGAATACAGAAATAACAGAGAGAGAGAGAGAGAGAGAGAGAGAGAGAGAGAGAGAGAGAGAGAGAGAGAGAGAGAGCTAATTAAATACTCTCTCAGAAGATTACAAATGGCCTTTTGGATTCCCCTGTGGAATTGTCACTTTCATAATCGTATTATAAAGGGTTAGGTACTCAGATTTTTCTTTTTACATTTAATTAAAGAAAAGACAGAAAAAAAGGATAAGCTGCTGACACCAAATTGCACATGCAAATAGCAAATGACAAATGCAAAAGCCATAATGTGGTGAATAAAAGTGACCCCACACACATTTACACACACTGATGGAAAAATTACATTTCTGTCCTGTTAGCAAGTTTTTGAGGAGTGATTATTAAACAGCAATGTTTCAATTAACAATGTGCAGTGATGGCACACAACTCTAATCAACACTGCACCTTCACATCTATAACGTTGCAAACTCACTATAATTACCTCATGCTCCTTGAGTACACAAACTTACAGTATTATTAAATCATGACAAGAACAGGACGATATATGACCAAAAAAATTACAATTCGGCATCATTTGATAATTCATATCTATCACAATGATTTCATTGCATTACTTGGAACGGAAATGCATGTTAGATCTTGAAAATGAATGTAAAAATGTTTTGTTTGTTTACTGTAATTAAAAGTGGGGTATGCGAGAAGAAAGCACGCATCAGTGCACATGACGGACATTAGCCGAGCCGAGCGATGCCAGAAAGATAGAGATGGCGAATAAAAAACAAAAGAGGAAAACATCTGCGGAACAAAAGAAGGCTTACACCGTGTCTACACCGGACGTGAAAGATGTCCTGTCATGGTCTGTCTACACTGGATGTGACAAAGCGACCGTTGAAAATTATTTGAAAGTTGTGTCAGTATGCCATAACTAGAATGCGAAAGCAGTTTACTGTCAGGATTTGTTGTGTTGCCGCTCCGCATCCAGCGTAGACAGCATTACTGATTATAATGAGTTTTGTTTTGTTTCACAGAACTAACCGTTGTTCATACGTATGTGTGGGACGGAGCTATCAAAATAGGGCCGATACCCTTTTGGGGTAGGGTTTTGGTGATTTCAAATGTCAACATTGGCTACCAGAAATCGCTAACCCCACCTTTAAGTTAATGTAAATGAGCTCCATGAAATCATATTTGTTATTTTTAAATTATATTTTAATAAAATGTATAATCAAAAACATGATTATACATTTGTATAATATATAATATATATATATCCAAGTTTTAATTTATACAGCATACAATTTTTTAATACAGCATATAACGATTGATGCATATATAATATAATATATATATATATATATATATATATATATATATATTATAGAAGACCTTTGAGTTTTAGTGTGTATTTGGCAATACATTTTATCAAATGAAATGGAGAAATGCGTGTATAGTGACTCTCAGAGCAGCTCTGGAGATGAAGTTTGTGAAAGAGTTTGTTTGTTAAGTTTGTTTCACACAGAGACACCCAGAACATGCATATTTTTAGTGACACACCTCAAATATCTACATGGAGAAAAACAAAAATTATCTCACAAATTGCTAGTAAATTACACAAGTAATTATCAAAATGTCAAGTCAAAACATACTGAGTTAAATGTGACATTCTACAGTAGAAAAACGAAAAAGTATTTTCTTGGAAAATGTAATCTTTGTTTTGTTTTCTTACATCTTTGAAAAATTATTTTTACAACGTAGATATAACTGCTCAAAAGTTTACTAATACCTTGGATTTATATTTCTCCTAAATATCAGAGCCCTAATCATAAAAGCTGCCTTCTAAATTTATTGGTCATGTTATCTCAATTCTTCAGCAGCAGTCACTGATATCTTTCAAGATGCTCCCTGAACGGGGCGGCTACAACTGAGATTCCCTAGAGTGCTCGGGGTATTAAACCGCACTGAAGATGCTCAGAGTCCTGTCTTCTCCTAAGAGCATTACAGTGGGGGTTGACACTGAGCTGGTTTAATGTGGGCTTTACCTTGACTGCAGGCCTCGCTGTCTAATCACCCCTTCTGCTCACACGGTTACAGTTGAGCTCAAATCCCACTGGATTTCATCTGTTTGGCTTCCACTGAGCGAGGTGAGATTCCCTCTTATTGCTTCCACCTATCAAAGCCTTTATCAGATCAGCGACCACTAAAGGAAAACAGAAAACTAAGAGGGCCACTTTGGCGGGTTGGGATCGACCCATCCAACAAACACTGTGACAACTTGAGTGAGGTATCTCAGCTGCCTCCATTTAGGACTTCATCTCTGTAACCTCAAAGCGGATGACACAGATCACTGAGAAATCAGCTTCACATAAAACGTTTAATTATTTTTAAATGCAACTGATTTCCGTGATTGCAAATCTGAATTTTCACCTGCCATTACTTCAGTCTTCAGTGTCACGAGATGCTTCAGAAATAATTCCAATATGCTGATTTGCTGCTCAATACATATTTATTATTATCAATGCTGAAAGCAGTTGTGCTGTTTAATATTTGTGTGGAATTCTTTGAAAGGTAGGATTCCAAAAATTGTAAAATAGAAAGTTCAAATGAACAGCAACTTTTGATCAATTAATGCATCTTTGCTGGATAAAACTTAACTTTGTAACTCGCAACTACATGTCAACTAACTAGTATTAATAGACTCGTAGGTTATGGTTAGGAACAGTGAATTAAGATTTGAAGTTGCAAAGTTACTTAAGTTAGTAGAATGTGTGTTGGGAGACCATCAAAATAAAAATGTGTGCAGATATCCAGCAGACAGTCTACTAATACTCTAATGACTGCTAGTTGACATGTATTTGTAAAGTTGCTTATAGTTCGAAGATCTAAATTTGACTATTAAGATTATAATGACAACTAATATTATTATATAACTTAAATATTGTCAAATTAAATGAAAACAGTGGAATGCATTATTCAAGTATTATCAGTTATTTAAATAATCAATTTAATATAATTAAACAAGTAAACAACAACTTCTTCTCTTAATTTATGATTTTTTTTCTTTGTCAATATTGTTGTTTGATTAATATTAACGACACAATAGGCGGTAGCAGGTCTATTAGGCTGCATTTGTGCTGGAAAACAATGCAGAGAGCTGATATTTTGACATTGAATTATTTTCCCCTACTGTTACATTAATAACTTACCAGACAAGCAGCTTGACCGAGAAGTGCGTTTGTTGCCGTGCACAGCCAAGCATGTGCAGTGCACACACATGCAATTATTCAAAGCAGTCGTCTGTCAGTTTGATAGCATTGGTACTGAATTGAGTTTGTACTATATACACAGACATATACACATCAACATGAACTGTTCAACAGGAACTGCACACAAACTTGTTTCTGCCTTTCTGAGAATCAGTTCTGCCTTAGTCTCAAGTAGCCAGACCTCAGACGGCTAAAGGTCTGGAATAGATGGCCGCGTTCAATGGCCAAGACCCATCCATGAGGTCGTTTGACTGACATGTCAAACAACCAATCACAGTTCGTTTCATTCACGTTTCGGAGTGTGGAAAGTTACTAAAATAATAAACCGGTGTGTGAAACTTTAAGAGTCTATGCCGCAAACTTAAATAGAGAATAGAGAAAATAGAGCACTTCAAGTACATTATGGAAGTGTACAAAAAATGTCACATACTTTTGAAATTCCAGCATTTGGTTGACCCTTATAAGCATCCGCCGTCACATTGTTCTTCTTTTGTGAGGGGGTTTGGCGTCACGGCATCTTTATTTCCAGGCAGAACGTTAAAGTACGCATCCACGTCTCCTGGAAATCCTGTATAATTCAACCAATCCGACAACGACTTTGACCCTCCTGAAGTGTTTACAGATAAGTGTGCCATATGCATCAGACGTTTAGCCAACGGTCCGTGGGAGTGACGTCTGAGGCTGGGACTAGTCCTGCCTTAACAGCACTTATGCCATTTTAAGCAAGAAACCCCTTTGTTGATTGCTAAAATATATCCAACGGTTACCATGAATCAAACACCTCGGAGGACTTAACTAAGTGCTGATAAGCACGACTGGCAAATGCCCTCATGCAACAAGACACTCCTCCTATTCATTTTCATTCCCGGCAGCCAGCAAGCTTAACGTCCAACACCACCACCACCACAGTACATCCATTCTTAAACATCAAACAAAAGGAAGATGAATCAAATATCACTTTTCTTTAAATTAAATATGAAATCTCTTTTCTCTGCAGGTTTCTCAGCTTTGACTACCTTTCTCTCTAATCAGCTTTGACTACAATTCCTCTAATCTTCCAAGTAGTCAATCCATTTACCTTAATATGTTCTCTTTCACACCTCTGAGCTTTGAAGGCAGAGTAATTCGGTACAGTGATTTACTTAAGCCGAGCCATCCGACTTCATCTTTTTTTTTACATTTACAGTACTGTGAAGAATCCTGTGGTCAATCTTCTCGTTCTCTATTGTATATCTCTCTATCAACAGGCAAGCTGTGGCATGATTGGCTTTGTAAATTGTGTGCACTTTTGTTTTAAGGGAATCTTTCAGAAGGAGCTCTGAAGGGGAGGGGTTAAATCTAGGGAGGATTTTGAAAATGAATTCCCTTGATTAATAAAAGAATGAAAACTCTTTGAAAGAGAGGAAGAAATGGATCAGCAACTCAATGACTGTGCCTCAAAAGGCCTTTGAAACCTCATAGCCTTGAATGCTGGAACATCATCCTAGTCGGTTTATGAAGAAGAGAGAGAGAAGATGTGGTTGATGCTGTTTCTCTTGCTTCCTTCTGTAGTATGTCCGCTGAGAAATCATCCCTGATTAGAGAAAATAAACCATTTGACCATTCGCATTTCATTCTAAATGTTCTTTGTTGTGTCCTGGCTGCATTCTTAAGATGCTCAAGAGCAGAAATATATTAGATGTTTTATATTGGTTGATTTGGTGCTTTATTCCGGTGTCTGATGTTTGAAGCAAGGGGGAAGAAGTCTGAGTTTGTGGTTCCATGAAATTCGACGTTTGAAGTAGAGTAATTTTGCAGAGCACAGATTGAGTAAGGGTCTCAATCAGCTGCAAAACAATGATCACTTCCAATGAAATAAATGTAGTTTATAGCAAAAACTGCATAGATAGTTCACCGCTTTTGGTTAGTCACAACTTATCTTAAAAGTAATGAATGAGAAGAAATGAGTAATGCCACTCAAATGAGTATTGATGTTTTTAATCATAAGCGGAGATGCATCATCATTTACAGAAATGCAATTATTCTGCTAAATAAAGGTTCCTTCCTGCAAATCACAACCTTGCTGAAGCTGTTGTTCCATGAAAAGTTGAATTTATAAATACACATTGCAATAAACATTTATAAATGAGCTGATCACAGACAGACAGAAAAACACAGACATGCAAGACTGAAACTGATGCTCAGAGTAATGAGGAAAATTTTCATTTTTCCACTCTGTTTGATTGCAGTTGTTTAGTTTAATGAGAGGAGAAACAGAGATGCTGTGAGTTGGTTTCAATGTCTGATTCTTTAGTCTTATGTAACTCAAGTTCACTGATCAATTTCAGCATTATTTTATTCAGTGAATGGTTTTCCAAATTCTGCAAACTGAAATTCTGCACATTGAAACCCCAATGCCTAATGAAGCTACTATGGTTCTCCAAAATACAGGCATTTACGGAGTGTAAAATGAATGCATTTAAAATAGTGCCAGATAACAAACCGACTCAATTATGAAGGCTAATGCCTTAGAGATGAAGCTGGAATCAGAGTAGATTAAAGATAAAGGCTTGAGACAAGACCTGATTGTCTGTTTCCAGAAGTCCTTAGACAAGGGCTCCATTAATATGCTCCACAGTTATGGAGTTGCTCTCCAAACCAGATGTCAGCGCACTAAATTGTGGTGAAACTGCTTGCCAGAAGTGTTTATAGACTTCAGAAGGGGTGCCATCAGGTCCCTTGTTATTTGTCAGGGGCTTTGTTATTTGGCACCTGACAAAAAGCTTTACAAAAGTAAATTAGAGCTAATGGGTTGTCTAGTTGTTCTGCTAAAGCACATCACTGTAAGCACCACATTACAGGCCAGAAAGACTGCTGTTCTACTATAAGGTCATAGGGGCATGGGAAGAGTTTCAAAATACATCCAGCATTGGCTTGAGATGGGCCGTGACCCAGTCTGATGAGCCACTGACCCTTTCCTCCCAGCTGATCAAGCCTGAGAGAAAATCTGTCACTCATTTCATGCTTTTCCCACTTAATCTGCCATGGGAGAATATTAACACTGTGCCACCATGCTCATCATCAAGACTCAATCTATCTGGGCCATCTGCCCAAAATAGAGCTCAAAATAAGAAACAGATCAAAATATAGCTGTAATGTTGAAAGATGAGAGAAAAAAAACTGTAAATTCATAATGTAAGATAAGAAAATATAAGATGAACAGATCTTTGTAGTCATTAAACATCTAAATTCAAACAAAATTGCAAAAAGTATATCATTTCTAGATCTTCCTTTTTTGTTTGGGGGAATGTTAAGAATTTTTTTCTATCAGTTCTTCATATTCTCTTAAACAAATTAAATAAATATATTAATAAATAAAAACTATGTAAATGAAATGCTAACGAAACCCGTTTCATTCCTCTTACCGTGCTGATATAAACTTCAAAGGCAAAGATTAACATTGATGCTTAAGCTTCAGTGCAATCACAGCTGATGCACACATCTGTTTCACCAGGAGGATAGACTCTTACTAACTGTTTTTATTTTTAACTATTTGAAGTATGTGGCGAAAACCTATGCCAGAATTTTGAGGTTACATAATTTACCAGTCAAATTTGATGTGTCTGTCCATGGTATGCAAAAATCAAGCACATTATGGTTAGACATAATCAGCATGTAATGTACAAAACAGACTTTGAAATGGGTTCCAGGGCTCCAAAATTAGGTGTTCTTTGTGTTTTGCTGCAATCCTAATCCATAATCCTTACTTCTCGAGTGAATTCATGTGTATAAATAAACAAACATTGTAAGAATGAATTCTAAAATGTTCCTTTGTGCAGTGATGTGTGCAGTTTCTCCCCTTCCTCCTCTCAGTAACTCTACACGGGGGGACTCATCATTCTTTTGCAAGTTGACTAATTGGAAAACAAGAGGAAAAGATAAAAAGGAACAGAAAAAAAAATCTTGCCAGTAGGCAACAACTTACTACTCGATTGAAGTATTGATAGAATAAGAATACAGAACAAAGTATTTATGTAAAGAACAAAAATAATTCTTCCCTATAACAGAATTGTATGTGTTAATTTATGCCTTCTAGCAATCTTACAGATATACCTACATGACAACACGATGCTTCCCTTTTTTAAACCTATTTAAAATCACAACATCTGACTGGCTTTCATGTATTAAAATAAGACTGCGATGGTAACATTACTTAATACAAGAGTTAACGAAACTAAACACGAAGAACGCTTTGCAGCACCAATTAATCTTGGTTAATATTAATTTCAATCATTTATTAATTACATATACTAATGCATATAACAACAGTATAATCATAAATTAGCATTAACCAATATTATGACATTTAAAATAACTTTACTGCTAGTACATGATTCCAGATGCAATAACCCATATTAATGTATGCATGCATAACATATTGCAAACTAATTCTAATTGTATGAAAGTGAAAAGGAGAGATGCACCTGCACTTTAAATCAAAGCCTTTGCAGCTGTTAAGAATACAACATAATCACAATATTATATAACTTCTAAAGCACTGTAAATTTACAACTGCATCCAACACATTATACTGCCTTGCTACTTTATGTTTATACTAGCCAATACTATACTTCCAGTTCTGTAAATATGCACTTCCTAATTGAATGTCTGACACAAAGAACAACTCAAAAGCACTCTGTATAAATGGTCAGCATATGCTGACATTTACAGCCCCCATTCTGAAAGGGAAAGTAACAATGTAATGCAATCGTTCTTAAAATGGGACTGAGAACACCAGAAAGGTTAGAAACCTTTACAGAATCCCTCCAAACCTGCTGTCTCTGCCAGTGTGCTAGTTGAAACTCACAGTTTTAGACAGTCACTGTCACTGCCAAGATAGAGGATTTCTGTGAGAAAGCTCAGGGAGAGAGAGAGAGAGCTCTCAATTTCACGACAGTGTCCCATATTTTCACAGGTGTGAGAGCAAGATTAAGATCTTTTCTTTGTATTTGTTCATTCATTTATTTGTATTCACCAAATAAAGTCAAGAAAACAGCAAGTAATTGCTTACGATTCCGACGGTGGTGCAATACCTTTTCAGTCTCATCAGTCCTTCTCCTCCAACAGACAATAATACCCAATAAACAACCATGTTTGAAAGCCTCTAACAGGATTAATAATGAGATTAATGATGGTAAAGGGCAATGACAGGATCAGAGGATTAGCCATGTAGCTTTGAAGTCAATTTGAGGAAGACAGCATGACTTGGAACAGTTCACAGAAATGCATGGGGAAAATGCAAAGAGAACCTACTGACTTGGACAAGAATTTCAAGCATGATGTGCAACTTTTTCATTTACATTATTGCAAAATCGTGATTTTGATTTCAGTACAAGGCCAGATTTATTTGGCACCGTGTCTGGCTGTGTATAATTTGGGCTTGTAGTGCTGTCTCCAACTATGGCCAGTATTACACCACCCGTAGGCTTTTAAAAAGCAATTCTCCTCAATGATTGGTTTCCCCTGCTCCGTTTCCTCTTATTTCTATATTAGACAGACAGAGGAAGAGGTATCGGGGGGACGGGGGTGTAAATATCTTGGCTAAATGTGCAGCTTTCTCCAGCATCTCTGTAGTACTAATTACAGCATGATTTGAACAAAGCGTGTTCTCGTTAGCCCAATACTGCAACCTTAATCAGTCTGTAGGTGGATGAAGAACACAGCATCAGTGCACAGAATTGCAATTAAAGCCCTCTAGAAAATAACTGGCCTAATGAAGCCACCTGTTTGTTCAGAGAGAGGGAGAGCGAAAGAGATGTGGGAATGAGTGAGTGGAGCAACTAAATAGTCATGACTCACTCATTGTGGCATGAAATGCTTCTTTAACTTTGCCTCACAGCAATCAATAGCACTGGTGCACATTCCCAAGTGTTTGTGGTCCAAGCTGCCAATGCGGAATGAAGCAAAAGCAATTAACAGGACAGCAGAAATTCTGAAATGTACCAAAATGTGACTGCCCTTTTAATTTAAGAGGAGGAATGTAGCGAGTCAAACATCCTTGACGTGGAGTTAGTGCTGGAGGCAGTGGGGTAGTCTATCCTATAGTCCACTAAGGCTGTGAGTGGTGTTGTATATGTGAAATCTTGCTGAGTTGTGTCTTGACTTCTTGTTTGGATCAGCATTGTGCTGGGTGCAGGGGAATCCATACAGTGTGTGTGTGTGTGTGTGTGTGTGTGTGTGTGTGTGTGTGTGTGTGTGTGTGTGTGTGATGGGAGGTGGTACAGCAGATTCTCTTTAACTCCTCAAACACTCAAGCAGATGTTGTGGATTCTGTCCTGCACTCTGAAGCTAACAAATACTTAGCATCTGATAATCCCCTGCCCTTGTGACTTGTTAGAATAAGCCAAACATTAAGCCCACAGTGAGTAGCAGACTATCTCTGCTTTAGCCTGTGGGAAATTAATTTTCATGTTTTTGTACTACATTAGTGTATCATCACCTTTTCACTCAAAAAGCCTAAACTGCATCAAAATCCAAATAAACTGAACTGAATGCAAAAACATCTGCAATTATAATACAACTGCTTTCCTTTCACTCTTAAGGACTACAACAGTGTGATTCACCTGAAGCTGATCATTTATATTTTTAGACATGCATGTAGAGCTACAAATCCCAGAAAACTCACCTCACAAAGTTGTGAGAAAGATTCGAACTCTGTCAAGAGATGTAAAACAGCAGTTTAACACAGCATTCCTAAATATACCGTATTTGCAAAGAATACAACTGAATTTCTAACAAAATTAATAAATGCACAAAAAGACCTGTCCATAAGGTACTGTACACTACACTATTCTCACTTAATTTACACTTAATCACTTCATCCTTTTTTAATTAAAATAATACAGGTTTACAGATTAGATGCATCATTTTTAATCTGCACAAAACGATATGGAATGGCTTGAGAAGCCATGGCATATAATCTAAAACAGGTTACATCATTAAATGAATATCCTAAAGTGTTTTTGAAAGCCTGCTTCCTATAACCATTAAAAGGAGTAAACAACCAGTGAGCCAGATACTGTAAAAGCCAAAACATCAGAGGCTCACAAATGTTTACATTTTGAGTCATAATGACGTAGTAGCGTGTGACTGTGCAGGGAAATGTATCAGATAATGGACATGTAATTATGAACAAGCCCGTAATACATTGGGACTTTTATTTGAAATGTCTATGATTTACTACATATTTATCTACAACATATTATAATATAAATACTATAAAGCATACATTGGCATAAATCATCAACAGCAGATCATAATTTATTGTCATAAATGCTCAGTATTCATCAATTACGAACAGGGCAGCAGTTTCACTTTAAAACTTGCAGCACTCATTTATTGAATACATTTAAGACCTCTTAAATGTCTCAGTGGTATAACAAACTTTGTAATTACATTTTTGGGCTTTTCACCACTTTACAATTCATAAAACTGAATTCTTTAGACCTTTTAAGGACCTGAATGGACTTATCTGCACACATGCTCCTAAATACATACTACAGTTCAAACACATCTATTTTATTCACAAATGTGAGTGAAATGCTTGCACTGTCAAGCCCTAAATTAATATTTACATTAATACTTTTTTATCATGCCAAGTCTGAAATAAAGCAATATAAAAAAACAAAGATTTGTATTTGTTTTATTAAATACATTGCATGGTTTCGTTTTCATATTATAGGCTTGTACTGAAAACCAACACATTCATTGCTCAATTAAAAAGCTCCGTTAAAAGCTGCTGATTACTAAGCTTCAACAAAGATCAACCCTGCTAATGAACAAGAAAAGTGCTGTAATATGTGATATAGACTCAAAATAGAAATGACATGGTTAATATGCAGTTCAGCATTGGACCAAAAAAGGCAGTTGATGAACTGATATCCATATGTATTTTTCAAGCACAGTATGTGAGTCTGTTTTGCTAGATTACGTAAGTAGTGTTACTTTAGGTCAACCTTACTATTATCTGACTTTATTATCATTTATCTAGACGTGTATTCCTCAAGGTCAGCAGGTGAAAGCTTGACTTGTCTTTCTCAATGTTATGGAGATGTTCATAAAACGATAAATCATTCATTCAGTCCAACTTCTATTGCCATCTTTGACCTCCATGATTTTGTTATCAATTATTCAATATCGTGGTGGCATCGTAGCCATGACCCGTAGATAAGCGTCAAACCCAGTCAGAGTGTTATTTCAAATCTAACGGTTCTCTTGTTAGTTCATATCTCCTCAGTGTTCATTATTAATATGTGAGCAAAAAAAAGTCCACTGTCTACTATAAACAGTTTAGTGGTGTATAAAAGCTCAAAGTCACTGCACAAGGGACTGTTTCATCCTTACACAAAACTCGTGTTTTTGTGGATTTTGCCCACTTGATTGTAACTGTTACAGCACTGTTACCCTCGGTTGTGTATATACAACCATGTCAGTTTCTCTCATCACACTTCTGCAACACTTAGCCTGCAAATACAGCTGTTGGAATTAATCACTTTTATGTTGGGAAAATTCAAAGTTGCTGTTAGCATGTATATTTGTGTGACAATTACTAGTTTAAAGACAATTAAATATTAAAGTATCTGAGAAGTTTCTGAAATTATTGCTGATACTGCTTTGATTATCTGGCTAGCAAATGTTACACAGAAGACAAATTATTAAACAAATTATTAGCTATCTAAAAACAATGTGGTTTTCTAAAATAGTCCTGGAGAATTCTGAAATAACCAGATTCAGAATTGCTCAGAGTCTCAGAGATTTCGATGCAAACTTATGTAGTTCTTCCAAAGCCAAATGATCTCAGTAATGCTATTGCTGTCCATATTCATTGTTTAGCATGTACTCCAATTGTGTCAACAGTCAACACATCTCATTTTATTTTATTTTTTCTTAAAAGGAATTTTTGGAGAAACCTCTGAGATAAAGCAGACACATAAAACAAACCAGCACTATGCACTCAATGTAGTCTCCTGAACTATGGAAAAGCAACTTCTCAGCAATACCATATCTATTTGCCATGATCTATTTGTTCAGGGCTGTTTGTTACATGTCTACTTTTATATAAACATTCTTCATGTTAAACCAGATTCTTAAAATGGTAATTCTTTATAATAAGGTCTCATTTGTTATCATTTGTAATACATTAACTAACATGAATCAACAATGTACAATATATTGTATAGCATTTATTAATAGTGTTGGGGAAAGTTACTTTTAAAAGTAATCTATTACAACATTGGATAATTACAGTTATTGATGTTATGCTAGTGGTATATATATATATATATATATATATACTGTAAATGGCTCTTGTTTGTTTGTTTTTTCAACACATGCTCATGCTGCTTACATATTACACACCTTGATTTAGTTGCTTTCTGAAACACTCACTTAGTTTCACCCTGAAAACCCACTGCTTAATTGGCTTGCCCTTCAACCCTGGATCATGCTGGCATGAAGAGAACTGTGGCATGACCATCCAGGCATGCAGAAAGAAAATCCCATCCTTTTCTCTCTTTCTCTCTCTCTGTATCCCTGCTAATCCTCTCGCCAGGCTCCCATGAAAAGCAGGTAAGTGGCTTGTTAGTGGGTAAGATTTCCCCCAGTGGCATGATTACGGACAGCTCTGGAGAGGAGGAGCTGGGAAAGAGTGAGACAGATAGGAAGTGTGCCAGGACATATGGGATCGGTGTAAACACAAGAGTGCACAAGCAATAAAAACTGTAAGTAAGCTGCAAACAAGACTCCATATGCATTCAAGCAGAACTCCTGGACTCTGTTTCAGCGTAAGTAAATTCACTTATGATCCCATAAGCCAGAATCATGGTGAATTTGGTCAAATGTGACCCAGGATCACAAAACCAGTCACAAGGGTAAATTTCTAAATGTATATTTATACATCATCTGAAAGCTGTAGAAATAATCTTTACGTTGATATATGGTTTGTTAAGATCGGACAAAATTTGACCGAGATACAACTATTTGAAAATATGTAATCTGGGGGTGCAAAAAAATCTAAATATTGAGAAAACATCTCAGGTTACACATGTAACCATGGTTCCCTGAGAATATCGGATCAGCGCACCCCTACTGGAAAGCAAAACAGACATAGTGATTAAGACAATTTCTTTGCAGTGTTGTCACATAAAATGTGCCTCATAAAATTAGATGCTCACAGAAACAGATCTCAGAACAAGACCACTGGGAAAACTGCTCTGCTTATTTTAGCTTTGAAAAATGACTAAATGTAATATCAGACTGATTAGTGCACAATAAACACTTATAAACTGTATGTGAGACAATGCTCATGATGCAATGCTGAATATTTCACACACTTGTATGCTTTGTTACATGATCTAGTTTTGTATGTTCAATTCAGTTAGAGCTTTCCAATTATCATCTCACAAATCAGTTATTTTTAATCAAATGTTCTGAAAAAATATATTAATTTGGCAATCTGAACAAGAGGTTGCTATGATTTTTTTGTTTATATTTCATTCATTTTTCTGTATATAATTTGAGAGGGTTGCATTGTGTTATAAAATATCCTGAAAATGCATATACATGCTACAGAAATAGTATGATGAGTTGTATGCTATTCAGGGAGCTATTCCCTCCCTAAACTCTGCTGACAATACATCTGACAATAGAGCAGATAAGCACAGACAGTTAAGAATGCTCATCACTAGGCCGACAAACAGCAACATTTCAATCACTCTAAAGTTGGACGCTGTATTCAGAGTGATGGGGAACACAACTGTCATGTTCAGCTTGCACCAACAAACTATCATCCCTGTGTTTGTGTGTGTGTGTGTGTGTGTGTGTGTGTGTGTGTGTGTGTGTGTGTGCATGCATGCGTGTGTGTGTGTTCAGCTTGCACCAACAAACTAACATCCCTGTGTGTGGTGTGTGTGTGTGTGTGTGTGTGTGTGTGTGTGTGTGTGTGTGTGTGTGTGTGCTTGCGTGCATGCGTGCGTGTGTGTGTGTGTGTTGCTATTCAACTTTAAGAAAAGATGCTGAAAAGGAAAAGGTTGTGTATGGAGCACTGCTTCATTCAAATAAATTACTGAACCTAACACTAGAGTCTTTTTTTCTTCTTGAAAGATGACACTTGTGCTTACTAAGGCTGTTAAAAATATAGTTAAACAATAATGTTATGAAATATTTTTAAGAAATATATTATGAAAATATTCATGAAATATATTACTGAGCCCATATGTTTGAATGGCAATGCATTACTTCATTTTATGTAATTGTATGTCCTATTTTATTTCTCCTGCTTCACTAATGCAGTTGAATCTGTGCACTTTTGTTTCCATGGAGTTGGCAGGGACGAATATCTCATCGTCATGGAAACGGTTTGTTGGAAAATCATCCCAGACTGCTCAAACATTCCAAGACCCAACAAACACCAATTGAACATGTTCAGTCCGGTGAAAACAAATGCCAACAAACACCAACACAAGCCAACACAGATAACACACTGATCCAACTCAACCTAACAACTGTGCATTCTGAAGCACATCACAGGAAACAACAAGCATGTGCTTATTCATTCACATTCACTTGCATAAGACTCATTCTAGAACAGATTAACTACTTTAGCGATAAGCTAAAGAAGCAGTGTGGACCAGCACAGCCTCACAGTTTACACAGCAGCAGACGGTCCAAGAGGTTTAGAAGCAGCACATAAACACACAGTAAGTGGAGTGATGATGCAGATCTAACGGAAATCTAAACCTCTTAACTTGTGTGCCGCAATGAGACGTGTCTATCATTCATTTAGGCTTCTCTTTGAATGCACATCAAGGAGAATTGTTTTAATTTGACCAAATGTTAACGGAATGCTCACAGTTGTGTCTCTCCAGGCAACATCAGATGTTGCTGTTAATTAAAACTAAACACAAGAACACAGTGGAACAAATAAATTATTATTGTCAAGTTTGTAGGCCAAAACTAAAGCTGGATCTTAAATATAATAAGAAAAACTTAAAGAGTAAAGATAATGGCTCAGTTGTGTTTACACATTTAACTAGGATCAGAGGAAGTGATTGGAAGCAATATTTCCTACAAAAACAAACATATAAAAATAACATAAAAGCAAAGTACGGTGGGTTAAACATTTGAAAAGTGGAAGAGAAAGCACATGGCTAGTACAGCTGTGCGCTGGAAATTTCCAACATTTTGATTGTAATCTATGTATTATGACTTCACTACTTAAGTTTGCTGTTATATATATATATATATATATATACCTGTATAAATATATATATATATATATATATATAAAACATAACAGTGAATTGTTTATGCAACTCATTCTATAACAGCATAATACATTTGGGAAAAATAATTGAATAAAGAAGTTATTATCCTGGTGGGTCTGATTATTAGTTTTCTCTTGTAAAATATTTTAAAAAGCAATGTAGTCCTGTGATGGAAAAGCTGAATTTTCAGCAGCCATTACTCCAGTCTTCGGAGCCATGTGACCCTTCAGAAATCATTTTAATATTTTGACTTGGTGCTCCAAATAAATTAAATAATACATATAGTAAAAAAAAAATATCACTGTTAAAAATAGGTGTGCTGCTTAATATTTTGTGGAAGCTGTGATTCTTTTTCAGGACACCTTGATGAACAAAGAGTTTAAAAAAAAAAAAAATACTTTTAAAAACATTTAAATCTTAAGTAACATAATAAATGTCTTTAATGCAACTTTTGATTCACAGTCCCTGCATAAAACTGCGTACATACTGTTTATGTAAGTCATTGTATAATAATACTGCTGACATACAAATAAGAAAATACAATGCAATCAAATCAATTACAAAAAAAGCATTAAAATAAAATAATTAAAATAAAATAAAAACAGAGCTTGAATGCCTTGTGGGGAATTCCAACTATCCTCTTAAAGCTTATCAAAGTTGTCTTTCTGTCCCTCGTATATAATTGTTTTTTGCTTTCCTGCAGAGTTGTAAAAACTGGAACTAAACCCCATCAAGCTCTAAATGAGGAACTGGCATTAAGAGGAATAATTTGAGCTCACACTGTGCACACTCTGATTTTCACAGCGCGTGAGTGTGTTTGGCTGTTAGACAGAAAGGGAGGGGAAGATCAACATTGTAGATCTCAAAGTCTTTGCAATAAATGGAAGGATAGTGATAGGAAAAGTAGAGTTAGGGATCAGGCATTATTTTGGATTATTCCTGAACACTTCTAGATTACAAAAGGCCTGTCTACCCCACTTCACATTACCATACTCCCACAAACATACACATTTCTCTTCTGCTGCACTAAAAGCACAGATTATATTTGTGACATTTGTGTAGCGTTTCCTTAAATATGCCACAAATCCAGCTTAGCACACTGAACATGATCAGACATACACCCAGACTCCAACTCTCCTAGATAGCAGCCTCCAGAGAGAGAAAGCAGCCAGCTTGCCAGAGGTCTTGAGAGTGGTTGCACTCTTTTATATCGTCTTGAGTGACAGCAACCTCAGTGACACCCTGACATGTGCTGGATTGTACAGAGCAGATCCCCACATTTACAATACAGGTAGATTTCTAGACTACCAAAGCAACATTAGGGGTGGGAATCACCAGAGTTTCCACAATACAATACTATAACAATGCTGTGAACATTCAGTTTTATTGTGATTTACCACTTTTCAACTTCAGAATGTCCCAATGAAAAACTTTAACCACATATGTTTATTTAATAAAATAATGTTCTCAGTCTGTTTATATCGCTTCATTTTTATTGGTGTAAAATGGGATTATCAAGTAGACAGACTGACCAACACTGTCATAAAAACCTGATAAATATTGCATGCACCATGTACTGGTGTGAAAAATAAATTGATTTTATGATTCAGTGCCAAAAGGTTAATATTTTAATATTTTCAATTGATATAAAAAACATTAGTACTTGGCATCCAAGTATTGATACATTGTCAGCAACACAAAACATCGCGATACTATGCTGCATTGATTTCCCCCACCCCTGAGTAAATATATAGATCCAATATGTCCAATATCTCTGCAGTTCTCTCTCATCTTCCTCTACTCATCATCACCTCTGTTTTTATCTTCAATATAAGAAAGAAACATAATAAAAAAACCTTGCCTCTTAGACCCAGGTATGTTGCCCCCAGTGTGGAGAGACTATGAAGTGGATCATGTGAAATCAGTGGCAAAAAAGGGTGGAAATAAATATAAAAATACAAAAATACAACTGGAACGGCACAAAGGTTTGTTTTGGTTTCATAGCTCTGTATTTTTCTCTCTCACTAACTCAAAGGCAGTGTATCCTCTTGGGCAAAGTGAAGAGAGATTGCAGACTGGCCTTGATACCTGTGCAGGCCTGCAGTGAGCCCATATAACTGCCAGGAAGATACACGGCTCACGGCCCCAGGAAGAGCGGCCCCTAATTCCCCCATTAGTCTCAATAAGGGACTCGCTGTTAGCGTAAAGGGGTTATGATGACATTATTGGGGACTGTGATGGTGGGGATCTAATGAGGCACCAGGGGGCTTCAGGTGTGCGGATGGTGGAACAGGATCAAGCCTCCAGCCATGACCTCCGGGCCAAGGAGATGGACAAGCGCTGGCCTGAGTTCCCCTGATAAAGAGTTGTGGGCTTTTATTGCTCTACACACAAGCTGTTGTGTTTGGCCATGTTTGCTCAGGTGGAATTCTTGATGGTACCTCAGCGGGATGAAGGAAACTTGAGGTAGGCAGCTTTGGTGAGAAACAGAGCAATCGAAAAATGTTGCTCTGGGCTTTGTCTTTGTATCACTATGATGCCTTAAATGTCTGCTTAAAACAACAACTACAATTGTGAAATCTTCATATAAATCATGGCAAGTTGATCAATTAAAAGCGTTATTTTTTCTTGAGTTGTTCTGCTGCTCAGGAGGCTAGTGGGCACCTGGGGAAATTCGTCTGGATCACTCACACCTGCGGAGTTGGATGAAAGTGCCGATATTACTGCGCTCCAGGGGATGCTGGCCACGTGCGCTACTGCTGGCCACACTCCCCATGCCTGCCGTATTTAATAAGGTGATGCAGGAGAGAGAATAAGAACTGGAGAGATGCGTGCAGAGGAAAAGCAAATAGTGGTGACACAGGCTTGGCTTATAAGACTTCATGTAACATGAGACAAAACAAACAAAGAAACGAGTGGAAACCAAGAATAAAACTACAAAATGTATCATGTGAATTAGTGTTGCGTTCTATTGGTCCAAGTATAACTAAACCTATGACTATAAGTTTTAATAACTGTTCTTACTTTATGAGAGTCCACACGACAACCATAATGATAATGTCACAGAAGAACAACGTCACTGGAATCACATAACTGCAGTGAACATTCTTGGAATGGATGGCAATACAGTTATTGTTATAGTCATCTACCTTGAAGAACAGGCCTTAATAGAGTTCAACATTTCTGGAAGTTAAACTGCCACTCATTTTCTCCACTGGGAAAGTGATTTTTATACACTTTTTAAAGACAGATCTATTGTGAGTTACGAGGTACTCTATACTTTATAAAAGGTATATGCTTTTTGTTGAATCTGTCAGTCCACATTTTATATCCGCTTACATTTTAAACATTCAGGAATCTTCACCCTTCAAAGAATTTTTGAAGGAATCTTTAGTGCTCGTCCACTCCCACGAAGCACAACGAATTATGTAATGGACTCATGTCTCTCTGTGCTCATAAACTTCTTCTATAAAACTAACAATTTCATATTTTATATCTATCTGTCAGTTTTTTTATTTATGTCATTCACAATGGGAATGGGATTGTAGTTCCACGAAACTCATCAAGTTAGTGTTTTAAAGCATTTTAAATTTATTCCAAAATAATAACTCAACGCAGTAACAATTTAAACAATATATTTTATTTATGAACTTATGTTTCAGCTTTTCTTTTTAATAGTTAACAGATAGTCACAGACACAGGGATTTACCTTAATTTTCACCGAGCTGATTACTCACTAAAAACTCCCACAGGTCATGTTTTCAGGTCATTTCAAGTCTTATATTGACAAAGTGGTTATGTCTAATTGTTTTCTTTTTAAATTAGTCTTCCTATTATTGTCATTATACTGTTAATTCAGACTGATTTGTGAATGTGCACAAACACAAGTGGCAGGCTTTATCGCATGAACCAATCACAGCCAAACATAACCAGTCATATCGCTATGGAGGCACTGCCTCCTCTCACAGCACTTTCCCCAATTCATTCTAAATTACCCCCTACCAAATTCAATGAGCTCAGGGGAGGCAAGAGAGACATGGACTCCCGCTGTAACTTTACCTGCTGGTGTTGCTGTTGGGCATAGTTTCTTTAGAAAAAATGTTGATTGATGATTTATATGCCTTTTAATGATATACGTTTTGTTTTTGTCCTACAAATGTTTTTCTCATTTTTTTGAGGACACACTGCCTCCCTTGTCTCCTTGGAGGAAACGCCCCTGTTAAGTGCATTTCAGTACTGAAATTGTGTAGCAATGAATGGAAGGTAAATTTCCCTATTCACTTCCTGTCGGTACCTTTGCTACATTTACATGTGTGTTTGCATCACTTGGACCTGAACATATACACTACTTGTGATTTGTAATATGACTTAAAATGGCTGCACATCCCGTTAAGTCGACTACCGGGCAAATAGGACCCTGGGACTGCAGTATTGCTGAGAATCAGACTCGGACCCAGCAGCATAAGACACCATTTTCATTAAGAACAGCGGGAATACAAATGAACCCTAGCAAGCCGCCACTGTACCTCATGTTCTCTGCTGTAATCTGAGTGTAAGCGCTAAATTGCATTGGTTCTCTCATCAAGCATGTAATTGTGTTTCTTGACATGCCACTGAAAGCACTGCAATGGGGCCCATCCTCAAGGACAGTGTTAAGTTTTATTAATTTCTCATTTCGAGAACTGTACGCTCTCCCTCTCTCCCTCCATCCACATTTCTGTGAATTTTTCTCCATCTCAATCAACCTGTGTAATTTTGGTGATAATTCTTAACTTTACTATCCATTGCCTGAACACACATACAAGCTCTGCAAGTATGTGTTAGTTTGATTAAATGTGTTCGCCGTTTGCCGTGAGAGGGTCTGGAAGACACAGAAAACCTTCCATGTGTGTAATTGCATGTAATGAGCCAATCACGGCACTTTTCTTTACTCAAACTCCAGGCTGGCAGAGAGTGGCCAGCTACCTGTCTTCATCAGAGCGTGACTGCTCTCTTTAGCTCTCTAGTATCTTGTACTTGAGCAATGCTCACACTTCCATGCATTTCACACATCCATGGACTTAATCTGGGTGTCATACTTTGCAGTTTGTGTGTATGAGTGTGTCACACTAAACAGCCGCTATGTTACTGTTTGAAACTGTATGTGTAAGACACTGTGGCTATTATTGGAAGTCACGGAGCCTGGAGGAAGTGTTATTTCCTGTTTCCCTGATACTGTTGATTTGGTGTATAAATATTGTAAATTTATGCACATTTCCATATGTGTGACCTGCAAGTTTTGGTGCGTCTTTTTCGGTGCAGATGCACAATAATGGTAAACTGAGATATTCAACTATCTATCATTGTGTGTATGTTTATCCATTATTAAAAATCAGTATTAGGTTGGTGCAAAAGTAATATGGAAGGATGTTGTTGTAGCCAACAACACTGAACGTCTAGGTTACGTACGTAACCCCCGTTCCCTGATGGAGGGAACGGAGACGTTATGTCGTGACGACATAGGGGATTTACCTGGAAGCCCCGAACATCTCTGACTAAGAGAAAATGCCAATGAAATTGGCTAGTGGATTTTGCATACCTGAGCCACTCCCCGTGCATACGGGTATAAAAGGGCGACAGGTGCATCCACTCATTAGGTTTTACGCTGAGGAGCCGAGACGAGTCCCTGGCAACCAGCGATGGTTCAAGATTGTGGCATGGGGACATAACGTCTCCGTTCCCTCCATCAGGGAACGGGGTTACGTACGTAACCTAGACGTTCCCTATCTGTCGGTCACTACGAGTTATGTCGTGACGACATAGGGGTCCTATGGAAAGCGCCACAAGCTGAACCCCGTCACAACCTTGTGGCATGCAGATGTTGACAAGCGAGTGCGTGACAGACAAATGCCATGCAAGAGGTTGCAACCTTCCTACCGCTCCAGTGCAAATTCGCTAACCTTGGTGCCCACCGGGACCACTGAGTACATCGCTGCTGGAGATAGCCAAGCCGCTGTTCCTTTCCCCATGGAATCGGAAGGGATTTCGACCTTCAGTGAAAGACAGCTTCAGGTCTTTCCTATTTGTTGTTACAGCTTGTCGTAACGGCAGGGAAGCGAGCCTTCCATAGAAGGGCGCTACGGAGGCCACATCCTGCCCGAAGGGATGACATGTGGAGACACTGATATGAACTGGCCCAGGCTTGGGGCAGTACTACATACGACTGGACTCTGGGGCAGATCCTACCTAGGAGTAGGGAGGAGGGCTGCCAGCAGAACCTGACAGAAGCTCTGTCACAGGGAAGACACGGGTTTACCATGAGGGAAACCTTACCGTGGAAGAATACACATATGGGATTACCCGAAGGGGAATCAGGCCATACGGACACCTAGCCCAGTACAGGGGCTGACCGGAGACCCGGCGAGCTAACACCAGTACTGGGCCTGGCGTCAGACTGCTCTGCCCAGTCTGACTGCCGGGGTGCTGGAGGATTCCACCAGGGTTCACCGTCCGGGAACTGAACTGGGGGAGAAAAAGGCTCGTATCCCGGGTGAGGGGAATGGCGCAGCAAGCGTGACACCGGCCAGTTCTTCTCGCCCATTACTTACCCAATACACGGGAAGAAACTGGCTCAACGCGAAGATTGTAGAATCTAGCGAAGGTGTTCGGTGTCGCCCAGCCCGCAGCTCTGCAGATGTCTGCCAAAGAGGCACCGAGGCAGCGCATGGGAGGAGGCAACACTCCTGGTGGAGTGAGCCCTCACCCCAGGGGCATGGCTCGCCTTGCGATTGGTACGCCAAGGCGACGGCCTCCACTATCCAGTGGGCCAGCCTCTGTTTGGAGACAGCCTTCCCTTTCTGCTGCCCTCCGTGGCAGACAAAGAGCTGCTCGGAGCTTCTGACGCTCCGGGTGCGGGTCACGTATATGCGCAATGCTCTTACGGGACACAGCAACGCCTAAGGCTGGATCTGCCTCCTCCGAGGGCAGTGCTTGCAGGTTCACCACCTGATCGCAGAAGGGCGTGGTGGGAACCTTGGGCACGTATCCAGGCCGGGGTCTCAAGACAACGTGAGAGTAGACCGGCCCGAACACAAGGCACTCTTCGCTTACGCCTGGAGGTCCCGACCCGTTTGATGGAAGTGAGCGGTCAGGAGCGCTGTCTTAAGAGACAGGAACTTCAGCTCGACTGAGTCCAGCGGCTCAAAGGGGCCCCTCTGAAGTCCAGACAGGACGATAGAGAGGTCCCAAGAGGGCACAAGGGAGGCCTGGAGGATTCATCCTCCTGGCCCCTTCAGGAACCTCACGATGAGATCATGCTTTCCCAGGGACCGCCGTCCACTGCATCGTGGTGAGCCGCAATAGCGGCTACATACACACTTTCAAGGTGGAGGGTGACAGCCTACGCTCCAACCTTTCTTGCAGGAAAGAAAGCACTACTCCAATCGTGCATCTTCGGGGTCTTCGCCGAGAAGAACACCAGGTCGCGAACAGACTCCATTTCAGTGCGTAGGTTTGCCTTGTTGAAGGAGCCCTAGCCTGAATGATGGTCTCTACCACCGCCGGTGGTAGACCACTCAAGTCTGCCGCGTCCCGTCCAGGAGCCACACATGGAGGTTCCATAGATCTGGACGCGGGTGCCATATGGTGCCGAGCCCCTGAGAAAGGAGGTCCTTCCTCAGAGGAATGCGCCAGGGAGGTACTGTCACGAGGGAAATGAGTTCGGGAAACCAGGTCCGGGTGGGCCAATGGGCGCAACCAGCAGGACCTGCTCTCGTCCTCCCTGAGCTTGCACAGTGTCTGTGCAAGTAGGCTCACTGGGGAAGCATGCTTGCGTGGGCCGAGGCCAGCTGTGTGCCAGTGCGTCTGTGCCGAGGGGCCCTCGGTCAGGAGAAGTACAGCTGGCAGTGGGAGGACTCGGGAGGCAAACAGGTCTACCTGAGCTTCCCGAATCGACTCCAGATCAGCCGGATCGTCTCGGGATGGAGTCGCCATTCTCCGGGAACGTGAGCTGTCGTGAGCGCTGGCCGGCCGCACGATTGAGCTGCCCCGGGATGTGAACAGCATGCAGTGACTTGAACTGCGTGACTCCAGAGGAGGAGATGGCGGGCGAGCTGTGACATGCGGTGTGATCGTATACCCCAGCCGGTTGATATACGAGACCGCCGCAGTGTTGTCGTGCGACTAGCACGCTGCTTGCCCAACAGCAGTGGCGGAACTGCCGCAAGGCTAAATGCACTGCCCACAGCTCCAGGCAGTTGATGTTTTCCCAGTTGACCCGAAGCCCCAACTGGCTGAGGTGCCGGAGCACCAAGTCCCTGTGATCGCCCAACTGCTCTCTGGATTGGGCTAGAATAAGCCAATCGTCGAGGTAGTTGAGGATCCTGACGCCCACTTCCCGTAACGGGGTAAGGGCGCCCTCTACAACCTTCGTGAACACACGGGGAGACAGGGAGAGCCCGAAGGGGAGGACCCTGTACTGCCATGCCCGACCTTCGAACGCAAACCGTAGAAACGGTCTGTGTCGCGGAAGGATCGAAACGTGAAAGTAAGCATCCTTCAGGTCGATCGCTGCAAACCAATCCTGGGGCTGAATGCATTTGATCATGCGCCTGTGCGTCAGCATCTTGAACGGGAGCTTGTGTAAAGCCCGGTTCAAGACTCGCAGATCAGGATTGGCCGAAGGCCACCACCTTTCTTGGGTACGATGAAGTAAGGGCTGTAAAACCCTGCCTCATCTCGGCTGGAGGGACCAGCTCGATTGCATCCTTTGCCAGGAGGACAGCAATCTCCTCGCGCAAGACAGGGGCGTTCCGGACAGCCACCGGCGTCTCGAGAACGCCGTTGAACTTGGGAGGTCGCCTGGCGAACTGAATCGCGTAGCCGAGTCGACCAGCGCGTGAGCCAGCGAGACATGCTGGGCAGCGTGAGCCACGCCCAGACGCTGTGCAAGCGGCTCCAACGGCACAATCGACGTACCTGTGGTGGTGCAGCGAAAGGGAGTAGGGGTGGATGGCACAGAAGGCGGTGCGTTCTGAGGCATCCTCACCGAACTCCCTGGGTCCCGAACGGGACTGGCCAGAGGTGCGTGGGGAGGAATGTCGTCCCCGAACTGCATTTCTCTTGGCTACTGGCAAAATGGGTCGTGGGCGAGAGTGAGGAGGCAGGGCGTCGACACTGTCGCCCCATGGACCTGAGAACCCGGAGGAAAAGGAAATTGCTCTTTCTTTGAGAAGGTGGGTACCGCTGGCCCTTGGACCAGCGCGGAACAGAAACAAAACGAAACAGAAGATTCTCCTCCGGCCCTCCACCGGGGAAGGAGCGGCGCTGTTCTCGCCGTCTCCTGAGAAAGAGCAAACTCCAACATCTCCGGGTTGCCGCGCCAGGGCCGCCGTCGACTTCCTGGACGACTTGGGGCCTGGCTGGGACGCTGGGGCGCCGTTCTCCTGCGAGAGGCTCGACGCCCGGCCTATGTGTCGATCGGCCTGGGGCGGAGCGGCTCTGAGGACGCAGGAGGCGCCCACGGCGACAGGCAGACTGAGGCCTGGCCCCGGGGCAGCGGTGGATGGTGCATCACGCCGGGCAGGATGTGCTGGATCGCCTCGGTCTGCTGCTGTACCGCCGAGAACTGCTGGGCGAAGCCCTCAACGGTGTCGCCGAACAGCCCTCCCTGGGAGATGGGGGCGTCGGCGTGCCTTGTCGACGTCCTTCATCTCTGCCAGGTTGAGCCAGAGATGGCGCTCCTGGACCACCATGGTGGACATCGCCTTCCCGAGGGACCGCGCCGTGACTTTCGTCGCAGAGGCGAGGTCAGTCGCCGCGCGCAGCTCCTGCATCAACCCGGGTCGGTACTACCCTCGTGCACCTGTTTGAGCGCCTTGGCTTGGTGAACCTGCAGGATAGCCATGGCGTGCAGGGTCGGCCTGGCCCGCAGCACTGTAAGCTTTGGCCGCGAGAGCGGCTGTCAGCTTACAGGCCTTGACGGAGACGCGGACGGTTCCTCCAAGTGGCGGCGTTTCGTGGGCACAAGTGCACCGCGACCTCTCTCCACCTGGGAATGCCCGCGCACCCCTGGCCACTCCGCCATCGAGGGTAGTGAGGACGGAGGAGGCGGACGGCGGCTTCTGGCCGTGAAAGGGCCATCCACGAACTCGCCAGCTCCTCATGCACCTCCGGAAGAAAGGCACGGGGCAGGGCACGGTTGTGAGCCGCGCCCGCTCCGAGAAACCAATCGTTCAGCCGCGAGGGCTCGGGACTGGGCGGTCTGTTGACCTCCAGCCCGATGCTCACGGCTGCCCGGCAAGCATGGCCGTCCAGCTCTGGGTCGGTGCGGCGGTGGCGACAACACCGAGGGGCAGCCCCACCGCACCTTCATCCTCAGAGGACGTGAACCCATCCCCGATGCTGCGATCGACATCCTATCTACAGATGGCGCACGAATGAAATGCTGGGCGCCCGTGGGACAGACCAGCGAAATCACCCGGGAACCGGACGGGATGTTCGCGTGAGGAGTAAGAGGTCCGGGGCGTGCCCGGCGGAGAGGCTCTTACAGTAACCCTCAGATCTCCCAGAGCGTCAGCCGGCGATCCTCTGCTCGAGCCAGAGATCAGCACGGTGGCGGCAGAGGGTGCCAATCCTTTCATAAAGGAAAGGCGAGATCGCAGCGAAATCATGCTCATACGCCCACAACAGAAGCATGAGTCATCCACGAACGCAGCTTCAGCGTGTCGGGCCCAGACACTGAAGACAACGATCGTGTCCGTCATCCGCAGACAGAAAAGCGACCGCAACCAGAAGGACACGGACAAAACGCGGCATCTTGAAAAAGACGCGATTGTCCGTGATTTGCTCTTTTAGAATTTGCTCTTTTAGTTGAAGTGCCCAGGGGAATCGCTGATGAGAGGGACTCCGCTGATCGCACAGTTACGCCAACCGGGAACAAAACAAAGATGAACGGCTTTGTGGAGATCAGCACTCTTCTCATCCACTCGGCTCCGAAGCAAAAATCTAATGAGTGGATGCACCTGTCGCCCTTTTATACCCGTATGCATGGGGAGTGGCTCAGGTATGCAAAATCCACTAGCCAATTTCATTGGCGCTTTAGTCAGAGATGTTCGGGCTTCCAGGTAATCCCTATGTCGTCACGACATAACTCGTAGTGACCGACAGATAGGGAACTATGTTTAAGCGTGCTTGTATTCATCCCTGCCTGAAATGTGTGCTCATGAAATCAGATTGAGGAAGATGTGATTCAAGGGTCCTCAAACAAAGCCCTTGGACCTTTATAGCAAATAATCTTACAGGCACATTTTGACAAAGCCTAAGAACTAAGAGCTAAGCAAACATTTGCTCACATTTTCTGAACCTGTATGTTCCACCCACTTTCACAGTTTGTGTGTCTCTTCACCACACACACATTTACAAAAAAAATATGCTTATCTGACGGCACGTGAAAAACGAATCTTCCTAGGATTTAGGACAGTAAACATGGTGACAGGGACTCAAATGGAAACCACACTCATAGAATAATACATACATTAACCTTTAAACTCCAAACGATTAATAAACCCTCAATAAAACACTTGAACTTCGAAGCACTGGAAAATGAGACTTTGGAATAATGTTAAAACATGTATCACTTATACTGGAAAATCTATCTATATCTATCTATCTATCTATCTATCTATCTATCTATCTATCTGAGCCCTGCACGGGCATTTAGGCCCTAGCCCGGTCCTGGCCCGAGATGCTCAGGCGCTAGCCCAGCCCGTGTCCGACAGCTTATAAGAATTAGCGGCCCAAGTCCGATCCGAACCCATCTTTTCCCCCCCTTCTCCAAAACAGCTTATACTACTGTTTAAGCTTTTAAAATAATTTAGCTTTGTATGTAATGGCAAAGTGACTATATTTAGTTTATTTTTTTATTAAGTTAATTTAGTTTGGAGCATTTTTTTTTTGTTCTAAGTTTTAGTATTTTAATGTAACGACTAAGCGGCCAGTGGCATACACTAAGCTGATCATAGTCTATGTTTGAACAATTTAGCCTTCTCAAATCATCACGGCTTGCCTAAAATAAAATCTATAGATATAAAACAGTTCAAGCATATAACAATGCTTAAACATGAAACCTAGATAAATGTGTGCTGCGGCTGTCCAATAGTTTGTGCGGAGAGTGGAAGCTAAAGCTTTGCAGTACTTGCATTTTTTTCAGTGGACCCACCATAATTTTTCATCATAAAGGTAAGAGTAATACATAATTCGGTGTTTCTTTTACTGTAACAAGAATAAATGAAGAATGGAAAAAAGACACTTTCCTGCTTCACTGGATTTCTTTCTGAGACCTCACAAGTCTCTTCTAAAGTTTTAGAAGAGGTCTGAACAAAATGTTTCTCATCAGATTGATCCAAATCAGAAACTGTTTGAGCTATATGCGCATTTAGTTTGTATTTCTATATGCTTCTTACCAAAAACCATCTTAAATAATGAAGAACTTGTTTGACTTGGTGCTTTATTCAGAGAAATATCATTGTTTGAAGATCTCATTTAGTGTTTAGCAGAAACAAGTCAGTCATACAGGTTTGGTATGAAGGTTTTGGTATACAGGTTTTGGTCAAGGCTATCCCTTGAATAACTGAATGATAAATAAAAGAGTAATAAAACATCTGAGCAATAAATTGTGTGAGATTTCCTCTACTCTCCTAAACCAAAACACCTCAGGCCTAAAAATAAGTGAATTACTACTCAACCGTGTAAAATACAGAAGTGTTTTAGCCACTTAAACTTCAGACACTTATGTCCTAGGGTTGATTCATATTCACACTAACAGCTTGCAACACTTTTCTGTTTTTTTTTTTAGTAAAATAAAAGTCAAATTATAGTTATCTTGGAAAATATATGCCTTTGTTTATTTTTGCTATGTTATAAATTCCTGTCTCAGACCTCAAGGAAAGGGAAGGAAAGGACATGACGTGTGGCGACCCATACTCTGTATTATAACCATCCAAGTGCGTGCACACACACGCACGCACACACACACACACACACAGCAATGGGCAGTCATTTATGCTGGACATTCATTCCCCCACCTACAATCCCTGCCTGATTTGAGACTCAAACCCACAACCTTTGGGTTACAAGTCTGACTGTCTACCCATTAGGCCACGACTGCCTCAATCTTATACTATCAACACTTAAACTACCTTTTTTATATATATTTTTTACAAGTTTTAAACTATGATAATCTAAACCAAAGGTGTCCAATCCTGCTCATGGAGTGCCAATTTCCTGCTAAATTTAGCTCCAACACACCTGCTTGTAAGTTGTTAGTTATTCAGAAGACCTTGTTTAGCTGATTCAAGTATGTTTAATTAGAGCTAGAGCTTAACTCTGCTGGAAGGTGGCCCTCCAGCAGCAGGAATACATACCGCAGATCTAAACTGAGGGTGATATAAATATAAATAATTTGAATATTTATTGTGTGAACATTTTTATATTTTTTTTCCCTAAAAATTACAACGGTCCCCTTAATTCCCATCCTAACCAAACAATAACTACAATAAACCACACTTTGTCACAAATCATTTTTCAAAAACGTGTTCACCGAAGGGACAATGGCATCAGTGAAGAGCCTGAGATGAAACATGAGACATGATATGTGTGAAGAAAACAGATAATGTCATACTGGATCAAGGTAAATATCAGTAAACTGAAGATTTGTGTTGAGTGTCATTTCCAATAAATATTTCATTGTAAATAAACATACATTTTATATATATATATATAATTAGTTTTTAAATATAAAGTCAAGCAGTATTTACATATTTTCAAACAGCCATTTAATTTGCTATATTTTTGTCAATTAAATACACATTACTGTAACTTAATTCAAATTCAATACCATGTACACATTTTAGCTGTTATTGTGATATGAAATATGATACCGTCACATGCTTAGTACCAACATCCCCTGATCTCCATTTAAAAAACTCACTTTTATGCAGAAGCACCTGCCAAAATAAGTATGTCACATAAAAACTGTCCTGCATGTGCACACCTGACCCACACCTGTATATCAAACACACACCTAACTGTCCATTCAAAGGCAGTAATCTATCAAATGGACCATTGACACTATCTACAATTTCAATTAGGAGTGTCAATGGTCCATTTTCCCTTCGTAAAGCAAGAAGAAGAAGTTGCACCACGCGCCGGCTGTTGTGACCACGCTTAGGACAGTTGGACCATGCGGCGAATCAGAGGTAAATAGCAATATAAATACTGTTCAGTTTCTTGCACAGACTGATCATTTCATGTCTTTAGACATGTATGTATCATCACTAGCTGCAGGCTTTAATTTGGTTTTGTCTATGTATGTTTTTTTTTCTCTCTCAAAGCCGTGAGTCCCATTGACTGCCATTATATGACTGACAGACTGCAACGGTTTGAGTTAAAAATCTTCGTTTGTGTTCTACTGAAGAAACAAATTCACCTGCATCTTGGATCCCCTTGGAGTAAACAGATACACATCGAATTTTCATTTTTGGGTGAACTATCCCTTTAATCACACCTGCTAACAAAATCTAAATAGTATGTCCTTAAAATAGCATTATGACAAGCTTACTTTCCACTGTTTTTTTGTCATATGACAACTAAATTTGATGCTAGGTTTGGATCCAACAAATTATCATAACTCAGTAATAGGGCTGTCAAATTGGCTGAAAAACTAAATTCGAATTTTTTACTAAAATTTTATTCAAATTATATTTGATTTTAAAAAGCATAAATTCAGTTAGGGGAAAAAAATGCTCCTGAGGCCACAAGAGGGTGCATCGAGCTAAATATTACCAAATGCACATTTCTTCAAAGTAGGGCTGGGCAATATGAGCTAAAATTCATATCTCTGTATTTTGGGGCTAATTTGCGTTATACGGTACATTTATCAGTATTTTGTATTCGGATTAAACAAATAAATAAAGTGAATGTAACCATGTAGGCATATATAATGTGCAAAAAGGTTTAAAATCACATTACGTTATAGCATTGTAAAATTGCAATCTAAAAACAAAAATAATGCTTTTAAAAGCAAAGTAAAATTTACTAAACTAAAAACTGAAAAAAAGCACAGACTAGGCTAATTGAGTAAAAAGGCTATTTTGATTACCCCATTACAGTCACTTTACAGTTAGTGCTATCATACAAATACACTTACTTGTAGGTTTAAAATGTTCAACTACAAACATTTCAGCAAAATGTATATTTAAGTCAGAGTTAATGTCTGTTTGGCACGCATGCTTGCGCACGGCGGTGCGCATTCAGAACCAAGTCTGTGACGTTTAGCGGAGAATCGCAGAAGCTTGTGTACGTCTGACAGCAAAATGGAAATATTTCCATGGCTTTCTAACATTTACAGATGGAGAATTTACCTGTGAAATTTAAGTTATGCATTTAGGAAAAGAGCACATAGCTCAAAACAGCGTCTCTGTCAGCGGCACACGCAGCCTTTCTGTCAGAGCCGCTTTAAAATCAAAGATTCAATATTGCTGATACACCTAATGTATTAACAATTAATCATATGATCACAAGGTACATGTTTACGCTGTTAATATGCACGTTCGCTAGCAAGCAAATTTCTTAATCCTGTAATTACATGTTTTAAAGTTGAACTTACATGAATTTTACATGGCTTTGGGCTCTCTTGTGTGAGACTCGAGTGCAACGATGATAGAAGTCCCTCTAGAAAATGCAATAAATATGCATTCTGTGTGAACGGCTTGGTTTCAGTTTTGAGGTAAACAACATCTGCTCTACATTGATGTTATCTTTTTCCACAATATTTTGAATGTGCAGCACCGCATCGAGTGGGTTCAACGGGACAGGCTAAAAAAAAGCATTAAAATGCAACAACACCTCGTCATCGCATTTTGTGCCAAGCTGCCTAACGGGCACCTACAATTCGAATGCAGCGTTTTGCATTCGAATGTGGATTTGTATTTTAAATTCGACGAATATTCGAAATTTGAATTCTTTTTTTTGACAGCCCTACTCAGTATATGCATTTTGTTGCAAATCCCTTTATAAGAACCACCAAACAAGTTGTCAGAAGTCTCTCTTTTACTCTCTCTTATCCTGTGAGTTTAATCTGTGAATACACTCCAGTCTCAGTCACCGGTAATACGTTATAAGCACAGTGCCTGTAACTAGACCCAGCAAGCCTGACAGACTGAAAATGGACTCCATCATAGAGCCCAGACAGACAATGGCAGTTCACAATGTACCCCACTCAAACAACATTTTACAGTAACCATGCCCTGAGGCTAGAACTGTACTGAAGACAGAGAAGATAAAAAAGTCAGTGTGTGTGCGCGCATGTATATATATGTGTGTGTGTGTGTGTGTGTGTGTGTGTGTGTGTGTGTGTGAGAGAGATGGGATGTCTGCAGAGGTAGTAGTAAATGTGATTTCAGCCCACACCCAGACAACCAGAGCTGTTGCCTGATACTGAGTGTAATTGAATAAAGCAAATCCAATATAAAAAAGAAAGAAAGTAAGTGAGAGTCTGAGGAGGAGGAAAGAGGAAGAGAATGCAAGAGAAAGAAAGACATAATAGGGCTTAGATCACAACACTGTCATGTTCATACTATCAAACATCTGATCTACTATCTGATCTTACACCTGCACCGGTGTTACACTGTAGATCAGCTATTTGAAATCTTTCACCTGTTCAGTTTCACATATTTGGAAAGCTTGCACCTGCTCTGCTGAAGATGAGAAGAAGAAAAAACAGGGAACGTGTGGGTCTCGTGGTGAGGACTATATTCCCCATGACTCACACAGTTAGCAGATTCCTTCAAACCCAATTAGCAGGGTCTCAGCTGCCCAGTGTCCCTTGAAAAGCATCACACCTTCCTGTCACACATCCACTCACACACACCCCTTTACTTCCCTCTCGCTTTCACTGCGCTTATTATCTGTTCCTATCACCTTTTTCACAATGCAGCTGCTTTGTCCTGTTTGTGTCATATACAAAAATAAATGAACTAATAAATCATCCTGTTCTCCATTTAGATAAAAAATCAAGTCAAGTATTGGTTATGCTTCTTTTTTTCAGAATTTTGGCATCATATATATAATTCTGATATAAAATAATTCTTAGCAAGATTGGTAAAAAAATGTAAAAAATGCAATTTCCACCAAAGAATGATGTTAAACACAAGATATCATATGATATGTGATGAAGTGTCAGTGTGATGGAAGTGTTCATGACTTCTAGAAAAAATACAAAAATTACATACAACTATGAGTTAGTGGATTACAAAAAGATGACAGTACCTCGAATATGAAAACTATGTAAAAGTAGAAGATGAAAAGAGAGAAATGAGCTCCCAGCATATGGAGGTGCTGAAGCAGGATTAATAGCAGATGATGAAAATGTAACTTTATGCCTGGATAAAAAGATGAGTTTTCAGTCTAGACGTAACCAAAGAGAACAGGTCCTGAACATTTCGAGAAAGGCTATTCTAAAGCTTAGGTTAGCTTTCCTGTAGCTTTCCTGTAATGGTGCGTTCAAGTAATGGTGATGTAATGGTGCGTCGGATACATCGTATTTACGAGTTGAATGCACATGAACGCAACCACAAAGTCGTTATGGGGAAAAATCATAACTCGAAACTCTAAATTTTCTGTAAGCCTCGAGTTTCCGAGTTGGGGACGTGTCAGTGAAAAAACGTGTCGGATGCAATGGACGCAGCCAAAGAATAAAGATATGCAGCGTCAGTAAAGTTGTTGAAATGAATATTAAAAAAAGAAAATTGTAATGTACAATAAAACTATATAAGTTACACGTATAAAATATTATATTATTGTATAATTATAATAGAATATATAATTATTCAGTTTAAATCACCTTCATAAATGAAATAAAATCAGAAAAATGCACAATGATGCACATTCATCATTCATCGTTTTATAGATGTAGAGTTTTTAAAAAATCATTGCACTTTATGCAGAAAAGTTAAATCGCCATCTTGTTCCAACCAAAGTGACTTGAACATATACGATGTTGTAATAACTACTTGTCAACTCGTAAGAACGAACATCCCAGGAGGACTTGAACACAGCATCAGGCACACCTGTGCAATAATCATGCTGTCCAATCAGCATCTTGATATGCCACACCTGTGAGGTGGATAGATTATCTCGGCAAAGTAGAAGTGCTCAATAACACAGATTTAGACAGATTTGTGAACAATATTTGAGATAAATGGGCCCTTTGTGTACATAGAAAAAGTATTAGATCTTTGAGTTCAGCTCATGAAAAATAAGGGCAAAAACAAAAGTGTTGCATTTATAATTTTGTCCAGTGACAGACAGACAGACAGACAGACAGACAGACAGACAGACAGACAGACAGACAGACAGACAGACAGACAGACAGACAGACAGACAGACAGACAGACAGATAGATAGATAGATAGATAGATAGATAGATAGATAGATAGATAGATAGATAGATAGATAGATCTAATTTATCTAATTATTATTTTCTCATCAGTTGATGAATTATTTAGTTAAACTATCAATACATAATATATCAATCTTTTATTTTATTCAAACCTTTTCTCATAATTAATACTTTACAAAAATAAATAATAATAACAACAACAAATAAAGAAGGAAAGAAATAGAAAAAGAGAGAAAAGGAAATAACAATAAGTCATTAATAAAAATGAAAGAAAGAAAAAAATAATAACAATAAAAAATAAGAAAAGAGAAAAATAAAAAATATAGAAATAATTAATAAAAAGGAAAAAAGAAAAGAAAGAAATAGAATTACAGGGCAGTGATACAGTCAATAGAAATGCACATTATGGTGCAATCACAGTTACTGTTTGGGACTGACAGCAGTTGCTTACAGGTGAGAGACTTGAAAGGTTTTATTTTGATTGAAACATCTGCTTGAATACATATTTGTTATGAATGAACAGCTGAAGTCACATCCGCATTCAGGACACGACAGCGACAGAATCAAAAACGGCGTTATACCACTTGGAAGTTTTATCACAGCTGACAGCCCGTTTTTAAATAAATAATCTGTGGTGGCGCTTTGAATACACCCGGCATCCTTGGTTTCCTTATCTACTCTGTACTTTGTGACCAACAAACAATCAAAATTAGGGCTGCAGGATAAATCGTATGTGATTGTCATGCACATCTCGTCAGTAAAGCCGGTTCTGTGAACTCCATCACGTGCTTTCAGATGGATCAGCATTTAATACATAGAGCCGAGGATCACTTACAAGCTACGCAATATCACTTTCATATTCGCAAATGAATCGCATTCGATTATAACCTGATATTGCGTAGCTTGTCAGTGTAAGTGTTTGTATAATGTTTTTGGTATAGCACTAGTCAACTAAATGAATATAACATGGCAAAGATCAATATATGTTTGGAAGTTGAATGTAAGGGAAATGTCATTTTGGAATTTCTGTGGTCTAGTATGATATTGTTGTTCATGATCTTGTTCATGATGAAATTTTATTTTATTGTTGTAATTAATTTAAAGCATTAACAATAGAATCTGTAGAATACATTTTGGGGTGATGACTGATTGAATGTAGGCTATTTTTGGTCCAGTGCCTGTATATAATAGTATTGGCCAAGTTCAGAGGCTGTTATATGGGGATCAACTTACAATATGAAAAAATATTAAAACATTTTGTTATATTGATTCAATATAACTGCGACTGCGTTGAGATATTGACGTTAGTATGGGAAAAACAATTTTTTCCTCTTCAACTGAAGCCTTTTTCAATCACGCAGTTATAACTGCATGTGATTGGTTCATGTAAGGTGAATGAAACAAACCAATGCACGGCGGTGGCGAGTGAGCCATTGGCTATGTAGCCCACCATAGCCCGCCAAAATGGGAGGGATGTCTGGCTATATAATCCGCTGCTTGCCACCGCATCTCAGATTTCTTCAAAGGAAGCAACCGAGCATGAAGCTCATAGCACGGCCAGGAACACAGTACTCAATTCCCTTAACTCAGGGAACCGAGATTACGATAGTAAGCGAGCGTGTTCCCTTTCGATATTTCACTTGTACTGCGTCGAGATATCGACGTTAGTATGGGAAATAGTCCAATCATGCCGTGCTATGACGTGGAACGACTCGCAACCAAGACTCACGTGGGATTAGGCCCAGGGGAGTCAATAAAATACACCATGCACAGGGTGAGCCTTGAGGGTCATCCGTGGCCTGGGTGTTGTCCCGAAGAGACACCTGGCATCCATATAGTTATGTACAGACCAAGCAAATAGGGGCTTGAACAAAGTTGGTCAAGTGAACCTGAAAGTTTGCTACTTAAGCAGAAAGGACTCTGGCTTGCAAGGCGGGACATCCAGGTTGTAAAATGCAGAAAGCGTTATGACCTGGGCTCTGAACGGAGTGGAGACCACCTTAGATACATAACCCAGCCTTGGTTTCAGGAAGACCTTAGAGTCGTTAGGCCCAAATTCCAGCCAAATAGGGTTGACGGAAAGGGCCTGCAGGTCTCCTACTCGCTTGACCGACGCGAGTGCTAACAGCAGGGCAGTTTTCAATGAGAGTACTCTGAGACTCAAGGATTGCAATGGTTCAAACGGGGTTCTCAAACGGGGTTTTAGTACGGTTGGCAAGTCCCAAGGTGGAACTGTACGAGGATGCGGGGGATTCATTATCCTGGCGCCTTGTAAAAATTGAGTTATCAAATTATCTCTGCCCACCAATCGGCCAGCAATATGGGCATGGAAAGCCACTATGGCTGCTGCGTAAACTTTGATGGTGATGAGGAATGCTGTTTATCCAGCATCTCCTGCAGAAATGAAAGAACAACTGATACATCGGAGGTGACCGGGTCTAAGTCGTGATCTTGACACCAAGTCGAGAAAATGGACCATTTCAGAGCATAAAAGCTTCTGGTAGACGGGGCTCTAGCTTTTGCCATAGTGTTTAGGACACGCTCTGGGAGGACGAAAGGCTCCCGTCGAGCAGCCACACATGCAGGGCCCATAACTTGGATGCCAAATCGTGCCGTTCGCTTGAGAGAGGAGGTCCCGTCTCAAGGGGATCGGCCACGGGGCTGCTTTCAGCAGCTGGAATAACTTTGACACCCACGGTCGGTTCCTCCAGAGGGGGGAAATTAGAATCAGTTTGTGCCATTGAGTACATGTGGTAGCAGAGTGACTAGGGAGAAAGCACAGAGCGGAAGGCTGGGCCATTCGTGGGCCAGGATATCCGTGCTCCTTGTAAAAAGATTGGGCAGTGAGAGTTGTCGTCGGAGGCGAAGAAGTCTACTTGAGCTCTGCCAATTGTTCCTTGACAACATGTATTCTCCTTGGTTCGTTTTGCCTGGCACATGCGTCGCCTTCAGTGAGCGCAGATTGTTCTGAGCCAGAGGTGGAAAGTAACGAATTACATTTACTCGCGTTACTGTAATTGAGTAGCTTTTTTGTGTACTTGTACTTTTTTTATCTGTAATTTTACTTTTACTTAAGTATATTTTGTGTGAAGTATTGTACTTCGCTACATTTTAAAACACATTCGTTACTGAGTAAAAAAAAAATCGCTCCGTGGAAACAACTGCAGCAAATAATGGGCAGAAGAAGAAACTGGCGCTAAAATCACAAGAAAGATGCAGACGGACAAGACAGGCGTTAATGTTGCAGACCCAGCTGAAAACCAGACCCCGTCGTACTCTACTGAAGTTGAACTCGAAGGAATTAAGTGAACCCCTGGCCATATTCATGCTCTATTATGCAGTGTTAGCTGTGTTTGCCTCGGGAGACCGAACTAGCAGCTTATAACATCTCGACATCGCCCTTCGCAAGCATGTAGAGATAAGGTAAATACTTGCATCATTGCATTGGTGGTTAAAATGAAGCTTTGACGGTTTTGCACAAATGAGCCAAAAAGACAGTGGTGCAGGGTGTGCAATATCATCTGAGATAATATAGTAATTGTTGTTTTAACGATGTGCGGTTTGACATTATCAGTATTTTGCTCAAAACCAAACAAATCACTCTAAACAGTGTGCCGTGAAATCTAGTAACGTTAGATTAGACTAATCCGCGTGCATCTGGAGTGCTTTCTTTCACTGCGTGATTCAGTCTGTTAAAATGCGTTTAGAATGATCACAACATTGAAGATATAGAAGCAGAAAATGTATATATTTATATAATTTAATATAGTAAGTCAACATCACATGAAGAATGCCTGTAGTTTTTCTTTTTACAACAGTTCAAAAAACATAAGTTAATTAAGAGACTTGCGTTTTAGTCACCATATTGCCTGTTTTTGCTCTATTTCGACAACAAAATAATACCAAACACAGCCTCCATACACAGTTTTGCGTCTCTGACTCTGAGCAATGACGTGTTTTGTTCCTGAATGTATTAACCATTTAAATGATTCTGTTCAATCGCAATGACTCACTTATCAGTGACTTGCTGACATCTAGCCTACTGGTGGTTCTAATTTAACATTTAAAGTATCTTTTAATTTTTTTATTTCAAATGACTATTTAACATTTGTGACCCTGGCCTGGAGCACAAAACCAGTCTTAAGTCGCTGGGGTATATTTGTAGCAATAGCCAACAATACATTGTATGGGTCAAAATTATACATTTTTCTTTTATGCCAAAAATCATTAGCATATTAAGTAAAGATCATATTCCATTAATATATTTTGTACATTTCCTACTGTAAATATATCAAAACTAAGAGCTTAATTTGAACAACTTTAAAGGAGATTTTCTCAATATTTGGATTTTTTGCACCCTCAGATTCCAGATTTTCAAATATTGTCCTATCATAACAAACCATACATCAATGGAAATATTATTTATTCAGCTTTCAGATGATGTATAAATCGCAGTTTAGGAAAATGGACCCTTAGGGTTTTGTGGTTCAGGGTCACATGTTATGTCTTATTTATCAAAACATTATTTCTGCATTTGTAAGTGCAGGCTAAATGCATTCATGTCAGTGTAAATACATCTACGCCACTTCAGATGAAGCTTCTGCGTTTCCTCTGCATTGCAAAGATGAATTTTGTTGATACTGATTTAATTTCCCTGGTAACAGCCTAAATGTGTTATTATTCTAAATAACTGATTCCTTTAATTAAAAACACCTAGTTTGAGATTTATAGGCCCATATCCCAGGTGTGTCAAACTCAGTTCCTGGAGGGCCACAGCCCTAAAGAGTTTAGTTCCAACCCTGCTCCAACACATACCATCTAGTTTTCAAATAAGCCTAAATGATTAGTTTAGCTTGATCAGATGTGTTTAATTAGGGTAATATCTACACTGTGTAGGGCTGTGGCCCTCCAGGTACTGAGTTTGACATCTTTGGTCTTTCCCATTTTTTCCTCCCTCTCATTGTTAAAATGTAACTAAGTACTTTTTACTCTGAGTAAATTTTAAATGAGCTACTTTTTACTTTTACTTGAGTATATTTTTAGACTGGTACTTTTACTTGTACTTAAGTAAAATTTCAGTAATGTAATGGTACTTTTACTTGAGTACAATATTTTTGTACTCTTTCCACCTCTGTTCTGAGCCCACACAAGAAGGTCGTTCACCAGCGTGCAGAGTCGCTTCGAGACGAGGCCGCCCTGGTGATTTATGTATGACACCACGGACCTGCTGTCTGAGCGTATTAGCACATGGTGTCCCCGAATGTCCAGGCAGGAAGAATTGACAGGCCTGACACACTGCTAGCATTTCTAGGCAGTTGAGGTGCAGGCCCGACTCCTCTTCAGACCAAAGGCCGAAGGTCGGTTTGCCCTCGCACAGTGCTCGCCAACCCTTGTTGAAAGCATCTGTCGTGACAACCTTCCTTCTGTGCGCCGTGTCTAGGACCATGCCTCGCTTTAGCCAGAAGGGGTCCCCTCCAATGGGCCAGGGCTGATACACAGGCAAGAGTCACCGTTACGCAGTGGCGTCCGTGACGCCAAGCCGCGGATGGACCCCTCTGCTTCAGCCAGAACTGGATGGGTCGCATGTGAAGCAGACCCAACTGAAGTACCAGCGAAGCCGCTACCATAAGGCCCAGCATTCTCAGGAAAGCTTTTAGCAGACTGGTGGTACCTTCCTTGAAGGAGGCCGCGTGGCGCTGAATTGTCACTCTGCTGAGACAGTTGCTGTCATCTGCACTGAGTCGATAACTGTGCCCAGGAACGAAACTCATTGGCTGGGTGATAGTATGCTCTTGGCAAAGTTGACCCTGAGCCCCAGGCAATCTAAGTGGCTGAGGAGGAGGGTCTTGTGCGATGTTAAAACCACCTGCGACTGGGCCGGAATGAGCCAATCATTGAGGTAGGTTCAAGGTTCTTTATTATTCGTCACATACACAATCATACAAGTATAATCAGCAGTGAAATGCAAGCAGGTAGTTGAGTATGCGGATTCCCATCTGTCGCAGATGGGAGAGAGCTGCATCCATGCATCGCGTAAAAGTGGAGGGAGCCAGGGGTAGCCCAAACGACAGGACCTTGTATTGAAATGCCACCCCTTTGAATGTGAATCTCAATAATCGTCTGTGATGGGGGGCAACCTGGATGTGAAAATACGCGTCTTTCAGATCCAGCGACATGAACCAGTCCCCTGGGCATATTTGCGGGAGGATCTGTTTCAAAGTAATCATCCTGAGGATCATAAAATATTCTGCCCGCTGTTTTTTCTCACAGATCCCTGGGTCAGAGTCGCTCTCTGAAAAGAAAGCTAACGCGAGCGCAGAAAGGCAAGACTGAAAAGTGCAAGCAATCACCCCGCTGAAATTTGCTCTTTTAGTAAGCCTTTCTTAGATCTTACTGGATAGCCACAGGGGATGACTGAGTCTGCAAGCTGGTCGCTGCAAAAGGACCTAATCCGGCTGCTAAGGCGCTTCAACGGCAGATCTTGAAGTCAGCGAAGAGTCAACAAAGAAGGGTCTTCGTCGCTAAAGAGAAGAAATCTGAGATGTGGTGGCAAGCAGCAGATTATATAGCCAGACGCCCCTCCCATTTTGGCGGGCTATGGCGGGCTGCATAGCCATTGGCTCACTCGCCACCGCTGTGCATTGGTTCATTTCATTCACCTTACATGAACCAATCAAGTTCAGTTATAACTGCGTGATTGAAAAAGGCTTCAGTTGAAGAGGAAAAAAGGGTTTTTCCCATACTAACGTGAAATATCGAAAGGGAACTGGATTTGAATTTTTAATGTTATTATAACCTAAAGATTATATGTGAAAGTTTGAAACAGAAAATAGTGGTTTTAATCTTGTCATTTTCTTGGTAAAGAAAGCACATTTTTACACAAATTAATCAAAATGGATTTATAGCGTTTTGAAACCAAACTCTTATATATATATATATATATATATATATATATATATATATATATATATATATATATATATATATATATATATATATATATATATATATATATATATACATATATATTGTCTAGACTGAGATTTATCTGGTGTCTGGACAGCAAGGGATTAGAAAAATACACATAAACGGTTCAATATAATGGTATTTTCTACATCCTGTGAGAATACTGTACGTTTTGACTACAAATGTCACATCCATTTTGCTAGAATTTACCAATTACTAATATGTCATTTTTCACTTATCCAAAGTGACTTACATTAAATGTATTACAGGGACAGTCCCCCCTGAGCAAAACAGGGTCACTCAAGTTTTCACTGGTAATGGTTCATAGATTGGCTTTTAGATTGCACAACACTACACTTTATATAAAATCAGCAATACATTCACAGATTTCAAAATCAGCTTTCAAACCGACATTCATCATATCCAATAGAGTGAATTTTTTTTCAAAAGGTTGAAAACGGTTTGTTCTTGACAGATGGCGCAGTGCACTGATATTATCATTGTGTATGCATGGCATGATGTAGCTCATCTACTATGTGGCTACTGATCAGGTTGCCCATGTAATTATTTGTACTGGCTGGTAAAGTAGTGTGTGGCAGCACTGTGGCCCCTGCTCCAGTAGCCAGAGCACTCTCCACTGTAATGGCCATTAATAATGCAGCCTTTCTGCCTGATTAGTGTGCACGCATCATCTCTCTTCCTTTAGTGTTCCTGGCTCCTTTCTCTCTTTATATATTGCTGATGTTTGTCATATTTGCCCTCTGTCCATCTATTTTTCCAACATGAACAATCTACTGTTCAAGTAGGGGCTGTTTATTACACAATTTGGCCTATGGTTGTAAATCAAGACCTGGTTCTTTTGCATATGTTGATGTTTGTCGTTCTCAAATGGCTCACTCAGTCACAGAATCAATCAGTGTGGTTATTGAATTAACATCTCACTCACTTCATGAACTTCAAATTACTTTCAGTCATATTCGGTTAGAAATAAACCTTTTTTTTTGTTATGAATAGATGTGTGAGATTTAAATCAGTACAAATACTGACTAGTCGTTTATATTATGACATGTTGTTCAAGATACACCTGAAGAGACGTATGCTTTAATAAATGGTAAAATGTAAAACGTTACTAAAAGTATGTCAACCATAAGGTATTTAAAAACTTTACATTTACTGTGTACCAATGTACTTACTTTACCATGTAAAGTACTTTTAAAACCAGAATAATTCACTGACATTAGAATCCATTGCATTACCTAATTATTTGCATTCCTACTTATCAATTGTAACACTTTGCAATAAGGATGTATGGTAACACTTACATTATATTTACATTTAGTAATTTAGCAGACACTTTTATCCAAAGCGACTTATAAATAAGGACAATGGAAGCAATCAAAATCAACAAAAGAGCAATATGCAAGTGCTAAGACAAGTCTCTATACAATACAATACAATACAACAATAAGGATCAATATGTTCATATTTGTTAATGCTATATTTCTTATGCACCTAATCATTTTCTAAATATAGTCTTTTCATTGTTAGTTCATGTTTGTTCATATAGCATAACAAAGATCAAATAGATGCAGCCTTGATGAGCATAAGATATTTTTACACACACACACACACACACACACACACACACACACACACACACACACACACACACACACACACACACACACACACACACACACAATCACACCCACACAATTTAAAAAGTTGTTTAAATTAGCATTAATATTTTAATATACTTCCAAACAAACATGCATAAGCAAAGAACAGTTTTTTATAAATCAACATTACCTAGTTAATTAATAAATTAACTAAACAACTGTTATTTCATGGCCTTATTGTTAAGTGTTATGAATAAAAGCTCAAAAATTACAGTGAGAAAGTTGTGTAACAATTTGTATTCAGAAACTGCAAGTAGATGTAATTCCCTCTATTACAAAAAAACCCAGCAAGTTACACATTTAATTATACAACAATTAGTAGGCCTATGTTCTTGTCCATCCTCCAAAAGTAAATTGTGCACCTTTTTTTTTATAACTTAAGTATTGCATGTACGTTAACATACAGAATCTTATTGCAAAAATGTGCAGCAATATATATTTTTTTATAATTAATAAATGATGCAGAAGTACTGTTAAATGTTAACTCACGTAGTTAACAAATGAATGCTTATTGTAAGCTTTAGAAGTGATTTTTCTACTAATACACTGTATATCAAAACCAGCACTCATGCATATACAACGTGTCAGGCTTGTGACATCTGTGAAAGGAAACAGCAGGAGATCACCAGCTCCTCATGTCGCCTGTGTTCTCTCTGTCTCCACAGACTCGCTGCTCTTTATACCGCAGCTCAAAACATCTGTGACCCCTTGCAAATGTTTTTGCCACGGGCCAACAGGGTACTCATCATTAAATACTAGATTAACCTTATCAGCCTCACCCTCACACTTACACACACACGCGTGCCTCACAGCAGGCATCTGCTAATGTGCAACAAACCATGTGAACTTGTGCGTAAGCAGTCAGAAATGGGTTTGGACTCGGAAAAGAGAGCGTGAAACAGAGGGAGGAAAAGAAAGTGATGGTGCACAACACATCGGTGATTCTTTCTCTCTCACACACACACATCTTAGATTTGTTAGGCGCTTTTGAACGTTGCATTAATCCATCAGGATAGTGGGCAGGACTCTCCCTGGGGTTGGCAGCCACTGAAGCAAGGCTCCTTCAGCTTCACCCCTTTAGGTTTGCTCATCCAATCACTGGCGTGCTGTTAAGCTGTCAGCCGCCGATCGAAGCCCCCCTAAGACGCCCGCTGATCTGCCTTAATGTTTGGCGGCGCATCGAACTCGCTGGCACACCCGAGCACCTGAGGCTGAATTAATCTGATGAATAGTTTCATTAAAGGCGAAGAGCAGCTCCCTAATCGAGACTTCAACAGCCGCCATTAATGTAATTCTTCATTAACTCTAACCAAGGGCCAGTCAAGGTCCACTGCACGCTGTTAAGCATGACATGCCAGTGTGTGTGTGTGTGTGTCTGTGTGTGTGTAACTGCAGGTGCATTAAGGTGTAAAGCATCGCTGAAAGTTATATGCAGCACACATGCACACAAATACTGAATAATACAAAAATGCACAGCAAATAAAAGCGGCATATTCATTGGAGATCAAAGCCTAAGCAGAATGGCATGCTCTTGCATATAACATTTATAAAGCCTCCGTGAGGAGAAAGAGAGCGGGGTAAGGCCTCTTCAAATAGAAGCCTTGTTAGGTAAAAACAAGCGTATATGCCCGCATTCATCTCATCTCTACAGACATCTCGCCATCTCTCTAACAAGAGCAATGCAAAGACAGATGAATGCGAATGGATAACACACATACACCAGAGCTCAGATCCTGACCCCTTCAGTCTAAACACTTCAGAGAGCCCACTAAGAATCGCTGCAAATTGCTTCATGTTTGGGGTGCGAGCTGAAAAAAACACACCTGACTGGTACCGTTGAGATCATTTTCAGTCCCCTAACATCCATCGCACTTATCGGGAGCACATTTCTTAAAATTTGACAAGCCCCCTCAGCGGGACATCTCTTCCTTCCACTGTTTATTTGCGGTGGATAGGAACACAAGCTCTCCTCTTAGTTTCTTGGGAACTATGAATACATTATTGCAGCAAAACAGCTATTACCCAGTTCCATTTCAACTGGGATTAAGCAAACTACACAATTCCCTATGTCATGAATTTCTGATAGAGATGGTAACACCTGTGTCCCAGCCTTGAAAGCGAAAGAGCATGCCCGCCTGGTGTTTTAGCTGTGTTAGCATTTCCCCCATTCGTTTGCCTTTTCTGAAAGCCACAATCATTTTCTGAATACAATACACTCAAGCATCTCTTCATTTTCAATCCAATTTAGTGACTCTTCAGGATAAAAGGCACGGATATGAATAAAAGTGTATTAGGACTGGCCATGCGTTCGAGGTTATTGGGAAAGAGAAAAACAGTAGGCATATCACAACCTCTTAATTATGAGATCAACACTTTCCAGTGTAAGCAGCCTCTAATATCACACCTAAACTGACCAGGAGTGAAACCCATTATTGTACAAGCAAAAGGCTGTTTAAAGAACAGAGACTTACATAAACCATTACTCTTTATGAGAACCTCAAACAGCAGGTTTAACATACAAATGCATGCAAACATGGTCAGGGGAATATGAACTACTGAAACAATAAGAAACTACAGGTCTGACCTTTTATGACAAAATTAATATTTGGTGAAACAACATGGCAAATCTATCAAACGTTTAGTTAAACTTCTTTATCATTCAATATCCATTATGACAATACCCAGAATTTCTGACCCAAAATATCCACATTAATGTATTGAAGGGGTCAAAATGACTTGTAATTGTATTAAATGTTTTCATCAAAGGAATCAAGAAGCTATTTTTAAATTCGGTCTAATGAAATTAAACAATTTCACTACACAGAAACATTCCAGCCATGTCTATTTGTTCATGTTATAGGACATTTACAGTTCAGTTTAGTTTGAGGCAATGACACCTGTAGCAGTCAAAGGTTTAGACATGCTAACTGATTTGTATTACATTCATTTAGGGGTGTATGTATGGAGTATGTATATAAGGGGCAGATAAAATAATAATGAAAAAAACGAATCCAGGACAAAATCCTGTAGTAAAAACATTGACTTATCGTCTAAATTCATACTTTGTAAGCTCAGTTTGTGCAGAGCCTTTAATTTAACCAGCAAGGCTTCCTTTGTCAACTACTAAAAACTATGTTTGTCAGCCACTATCACTAAATCAAGTAAATGCACATTATTTCAAAACAGCTTTACAGAGATTTATGATATTATATTTAAAACACCTTAATGCCTATCCATCCATATTTAGCACTTTAGAGCTGGCCAATAATCAATTAAGTATTTTTTTTTATATATATAGTATAAATGTCATTATGCAACTAACACAATTTTGCTTATACACAAGTTTAAGATAGATTAAAAGAGAAAGCTCACCTTGTTCTTTTTTCTCTGGAACATAAAAGAAGATATTTTGAGAAATAATTATTTTTCTCTTTCTCCACACAGGAAGACAACGTTCACCTAAACTGTTTGATTACCAACTTTCTTCAAAATATCGTCTTTTGTGTTCCTCAGAAGAAAGAAAGTCACACAGACTTGGAACGACAAGAGGGTAAGTAAATGAAGAAATAATTCATATTTTGGGTGACCTTCTGTTTCAGTTTAGGCAAGATTTGAGATAGTGGTATCAGGTTGGGAGTGAGGAAAAATGATGTTATCAAAGACTTCAAAGTACACTTTTGAAAGTACAACTGACGATGTGAGCACCACATGTGGTAACGATTGTTCTGTACTCTTACTGTGTGTCGCATTGAAAAGAAGCATCAAGCTGACACAAATTCGAAGACAGCAGGAACAAGAGCTGATGAACCATGGGCAAGTACTACAGCGATTGATGTAGGCGAGGCCATGCTAAACAGATAATGCATTTGATTTGGGCTATCTAAACAACAGGAGCCGTTCGCTCCACACGCTGGGCTGTCAGATGGAGAGAAAAGCACGTTCGTGGAGGTAATTAAGCCACGGAGTCTTTCTATGAAGAGGTCTCTGGTGGCGCAACCCACAGCTTGTCCTTTTTACACCACCTGACACGCACATCCAGCCGAGATGCTAATTAGCAGCAGTAGCTAATGGGCTTGGAGGGGGAACACAAAGGCTACATAACATGTTAATCACCCAACATTCTCATGATGCAGTGAGTGGAATTAATTGAGGGAAAAGTAAGAGAGTGATTTGGCAAAAGGTTCTTTGAGACAAGAAGACAGGAAGCTGATGGAGAGAGATCCACAGTGGATATAAGCAATCTACACTCGGACACGGATGTGTTCACTCATTCACACGTCGGTCCCTGCTAGCACGGCCTCATTTGAGAGCCAACAAGCAAGTATGCTTAGAGTATCACTGTCAAGATTATGCAGATCCATGGATCCGGCATAATTCCCAAGGCAAAATTCATAAAGAAGGCCGGTATGTGCAGCCACACACACATGTACGCTTGCTCGATTGATTATGTACGCACAGACCATAGTCGTCAGACTGTCCAGAGCACAAAAGACAGGGAAAAAGACAATTTAATACGAACAAGAGCCTAAAACTCTGACATGCTCATCACACATATTTTAATTGCTTCCCTTCCTGGTTCCCGCCATGATGGTCACAGAACAGCTAATAAATCTATAAAGAGAAAAGACACTCATGTTGTGCAGGAGTGATCTTCAACTGGTGGGTGATTTAGCATGCTCGCCCTTCCAGGGTTCGGGTTTGAAAAAATCAATGAGGCAAAACTTTTTATTATGAGTCTGGGTGAGTTTGGTTCTTTTGTGACAGAGATTGACACCCTATAGTTTATCATTGAGAGTGTTTGCATGCACCCTCTTAATGCAATTATAATGAGATATTGACAATATTGTGATTAATCTTTACCTCATGTAAACAATACTTAGATCTAAATAATGTGATTAAGCTCATAATCGCAGCAAGCATAATCGTATTAACATCGTATGCCGATTTTAATCGAAATATACAGGATGTAAACACCTTAACCACAGTATTGCTACTCTGACCAAAGTGCGCATGCGCTTGTGACATACATGAATGTTGTGACGCGCACCTGTAATAATACGGAGATTAAAATTGATGGTGGGGAAGAAAGCATCGCATTCTGGAGAAAACACAACAAGCTTCCACCGGTCTCTGTTCCTCACCCTCATTCAGAAACGGCAAGCAGAACAGCGTAGGCAAACAAATTCCATCACATTTCTATGGCGCCAAAAATCGTGGAATACAGCAAAAAATAATTATGCATTAGACGTAAAAAAATTAAAATAGCAGCCATTAACACACCTGCTCTTTATGAGTCCATCAGTAGTGATGTGCAGTGGGGTATGTGAATACTGGCAGTAAAACATTTACCACAATTCTTAGCGAATAATAAGAATAATGGAAATTGCATGTAAACGGAATGAAAAGCTTGCTCTTGACATATAAATACCATAATACGATTAAGTCCTTACTCTGATTATTAGAAACAACCGCATTATTCGTGCGCATGTGAACGTAGTCATTGACAGCACTATGTTACATACTAACTTAATTTACAGACAATGACTGCTTTCATGTCCACTTTAAATAATTTGTCTTTTAGTCTGTCTGAAATCCTTATTTTTCAAATAAGTCTTTCATGCTCACCAATTCTGCATTTATTTATCAAATACAGCAATACAGTAATATTGTCAAATTGTATTACAATTTAACAGAACTTTATTCTGTTTTAATGTTTTAAGTTATTAATTTATTCCTATATAATTTTTATCATCATTACTCCAGTCTTCTGTGTCACATGGTCATTTAGAAATTATTCCAATATGTTAATTTGTTCCCAATTAATATTTATTATTATTATTATTATTATCAATGTTGAAATCAGTTGTGCTGCATAATTTTGTGAAAACATGTTATAATTTGATGAATTTAAAGTATATATTGTATATATTTTTTGGTTATATATTTTTTTTTTTGCAACATTTTAAAGGCCTTTACTGTCCTTTTTGGTGGATTTAATGAGCACTGGCTGAATCAAATAATTAATTTAATTCAATCAATCAATCAATAAATATTGACCACAAACTTTTGAAAGGTAGTTCAAACAAGGTAGACATATTATACAAAAACTCACTGTAGCCTGTTTATACCTGCGTGTATGAACATAATTGCATGATAAAATACAAAACTCTAAAGTCAAGAATAGTGCACTTGTAAACACTTGAATGCTGAGACCAGTTCTTTGACAAAAAGACACCTATTGAAAATAGCTTGAAGGTAAAAGCCTGTTTTTACACCACCCACTGGTATTAAGTGCAGATCATACATTAGGCGGAATGAGGCAAATAACACGTGCTTGCCTCATAACAACTTATTACATAAAATGATTAGGTGTAATCCTTCATGCAGAGGTGTAGGAAACGGTGTTGAAAAGCCAAGTAATTCTGTTTTCAACCAACGAGGTTAATGACCAGATTGTGAAAACTAATTTATGCTGTGGCAGGAGGCTTTTTGAGCAGCTGTTCAGATAGATGATCAACCAAACAATTTGTCATGTTCAGTAAAATTGTTGTTGTCCGCCTCCGCAATGTCAATCTAAACAACTTGCTCTGCAGCGAGAGACGCTCCACAAATTATTTAACTCCAGAGAGGCATCATGGGTTCTAAACAATATCAGCAATCTGTCTTAATATTGAAGTCCTTGAAGAAGTTATATCTGTTTTCATCATGTATAAAATATGTGCAGAGTCTCTGCGCTGAAGCTAAGGGATGATAGGAACCAGTTTTATTTTATTTTAATTTTTTTCATTTTATTTATAATCTAAGCTTAATTCACTGGAATTCTTATCTCTGCTCTCAGCTCACATCATAGAAATACAGCAGGCTCAAGTGTGTAAGTATGCGCTCGGTTGAGGGCAAAGCATACTTCTGAATGTAAATTCTGCTATCAGCATTCAGTATTATTGGCTCGTGATTCACAAGGGTGTCTGCGAAGGGAGGGCACACGAGAAAGAAAAAAGATCAGAGTGAGAGGAGGAATAAAAAAAGGATGAGCAGCGATGAACAGATTGTCGATGATGAATGAGGAAATGATAGCAAAGAAGCAAAACGATGCATCTAACAGATTAAAAACATGAAGTTGATATAAAGAGCGGCATATTTATTTGATGATAACAAGAACATTGTTCAAAGAGCTAATTAGATCAGAGAGCTTTCGAGAGGAGCCGAGTAGCTTTGCAAAGAGAAGGAAATGGTAATAAAAAACATACAATAATAAACCATGGAGAAAAATGATAACTGTGCACAAAAGAGCTGAATCTGTATTTCATGTTGATAAATCTAAAAGGACAAAGAGAGGAATCAATAACTCGTAACTTCAAACGAGTCTGACTAAGATCGTCCCGATTCTTCTGGAGCGAAGACATATTTTTTATAAATTCTAATGAATCTTTACAAAGAGAATCCATGCGAATGAATCTCGTCTGATGTTTATGTATAAATTAGACATGGTACGGTGAATTAACGAATAGGCAGATGTGAGGAGATTTCACATGTTCAAATCAAGAGATGGAAAGAGCTTCTGACAGGCTTCATGAGGAGATATGATAATGTTCAGTGGAGGAAAGAGGAGAGAGTCAGACTGAAAGGAATGGGATTAGGAAGCGCGTGCCTCTGAACTGCACACTCAGGAAAGATAGGACGTCTGACTCACCATGCTTCAAACTCAGACAAGATCTTTAAAAGATGAGAACACCAGTTTTGGCAAGGCTTGATCCACACTAGAGAAAACAAACCAAGCAAAGAACCCAAAATACACAAAGGGGGGCTCTCGCAATACGGTTAGTAAGAATCAAACAAATCACTCTTCATTTGTAAACAGTGTGATGTCTCAAAATGTGTGTTTTTGAGCCTTCTGAAATATCTATATCAGAGCTCCTTTATTCTGCTCAATGTATGGTCCATTTATAAATCATATTGTGAACATCCAAAGTGTAAACTCTCCTGTGCTTCCAGGGTAAGGCAGGTTTTGTAATATGGACTTCACGGCAAGAGACGGACCGCAGCGCAGCCATAATTCAGTGATTTTATCAGAGACATTGTGTGTGTGTCTGTGTGTGCCCTGCATTTTTTATTGACTTTTTCTACAACTTTGGTGTTTTTTATACATGAAGCATGCAGCTAAATATTGAGAGCAGTTAAGCGAATGATTGCATGTATCTAAAAATTAACATCCTGTATCACAGGCACAGTTTATACACATTCTAATTAAAAAGCAAACTTTTTAGTATTTTTCTTATTTTAAGAATTAATTTGTGGACTATTTTGCACATAAATAGAACGCCCACTGCAACAGACAGATACAAACACATACAATCTCTGGTGGGTTTTCATAAATCCACTCCAACAAGACATAAATAATGTGTTTCTTTAAAGTTCAACTGTCTCATCTAAGATTTATCATTAACACTTTACAACTTGTTAAAATTAGTAAATACTTTAGGTATCATCAACTTGAGAAAATTAAAGCTTTTTATTCAGCAAGGATACATTCAAATAACTGATCAAATAATAGCTTAAAGGTATCTACAGCATACTCAAAACTTTGTGTATTCATAAGTGAAACTGCAAACGAACGGCTTTCTGTCCCACACAATTAAAGCATTTAAAATGATTGGCACTAAATGACTACAAACATGACATTTAGCCTATGCAAAACACCAGATGAGTTGAACGAGGCCTCGGGAATAAATCACCATAAAACTCGGGTATGCCTAATTACTGTCTGTTCAGAAAAAGCTGGACTTTCAGCCGCTTTCACTCTTATTCAGGGTGTTTTTCCTCTGGAAGTGAGTCATTGCATTATGTGTTGTTGTTCTGAGAGCCGAGGGACTTCTTGACGTTTTGTGTTTGAATGAATGTCATGCTGATTACTCCTTGCTGAGTGATTTGGTATTTAATGCTCGTACATTTTGTGAAAAAACTGCAAGGAAGTAACGGCCCATGCAGAGAAAAGACCAAACAATGATCACTTGCTGAGAATGAAACAGTAAAAGAGAACAATATAGAAAACATGCAAGACTAATATAGACACAGTAGTGCTTCAGAAATACATGCTGACAGTGATTTTAATTTCACTCAAGGTTGGCATTTTGCTATAATATTGATACTAGTATGCATTTATACTGTTTAATGCTACTGGTGAGCTGTTAAGCTGGCAAAGCATTTGAAAATCTGATCACAAATATAATGTACAGTAATAAAACCAAAATGTCATAATATTTATACAAGTTATATTAGTTTCCTGCTAAAAAATAACATTATGCAGGGAAAGCGTTTAAGTGTAGCAGTGCATAATAGCATAATATATCATATCATGAACAAGATTAAGAATACATAAATCAAACTCACTCAGAATGCCAACAATTTATGGGATGCTTTTCTAGGCCTTTTTAAAAATTATATAGCAGATTATATGAGGGCAGAGACGAGTCATATAGAACAGAACTCAACTACATATTTGACAGAACACCAATCACGAGAACTCTCACTGACATTATTCTCATCAGTAGTCGACATATCGAGTTGCTGCACATTTGCATAAAGTCAAAGATTTCTCAACTTTGCCACACTGCGAGACAGACACACGCACACGGCAGCAACAATCATTTATGCTCATGTGACCAGAACAAGTTCAAGGCGGCAGCAAAAAAAGGTGAATCTAAATCACCATACAGTCAAACGTTTATTTCAAGAATCAACAGAGTGCGTGTGATGAAACTAGGTGATTTATAAAAGCGCAAATGGAAAAAGAAGGGTGATCTATTTTACAGTATGTTTCTATGAAGCACAGAAATTAATAATTGTATTTAGAAAGAATGCATTAAATTGATCAAAAGTGTCAGTAAAGACATTTAATGTTACAATATACTTCCATCATTTATTTATTTTAAATAAATAGTATTTTCAACTTAAAAGTAAATATGTATATAAGTATTTCAATTAGTGGTGGGCCGTTATCGGCGTTAACGTGCTGCGTTAACGTGAGACTCTTATCGGCGATAAAAAAAATATGTTGGGTTGGGAGCTGGGTCTATACTACGCAAGCTATGATGACTTTCACCCTGATATTTTAGCGCGGATATATACCTAGCCGAATTGCACTGTAGGGGGCGAGAACGAGTCTTCGAACTAGAGGCTCGCAGTCCGTGATGGACAGATTGTTAACGGCTGGTCTATGTGGTAATACAATCGGGCAGGACATCCAAACGCTCACCTATCATTCATCAACATCAAATATGGCTTTTCATCTGAAAGATGTATGTAGTAGCAACTTTACATGGCCGCTCAATATGATGTTAACCTAGAGAAATGTGCGCTATTGAAGTGTTTGTGTGGAAGTGCGTTTGCTGCAAGACAGGCTCCGGTGCGCTCACTTGCTCTTAAAATCTCTGTCATTCTTGGTCATACAGATAAAAGTAGCCGAATACATCTTTCGAATCTGTAAAGACTCTACGTTTATTTGTGTGCGCTCAGAATAACAACGAAACGTTGCACTTTTAAGCAAACAGGATGCGCTTTAGGTCTCATGTGAACTTGAGCGAGAAACTTCGAAACTCGAATATATCTAAAAATACAGTACATAGAAAAATATATCTATAGAGAGTGAAATGTCAAAAAAAAAATTAGAAGACGTGTGTGTTAGCATGGATGATTTACATGAAATTTAATCTGTGCAACACTGTGCATAATAAGATGGCTTTCAGTTCAATATAATAACAAAAAACGACATTTGGGGTTTTTATTCAACTAATAAGGTGGGCACGCTGTGATCTGTACTATATTTTTATTCTGAATGCCTTCGGCAGAATTCAAATGAGCCATTTTAATCTAGATTAATCTAGATTAATCTAGATTAAAAAAATTAATCTATGCCCACCTCTAATTTCAATACAACTTTAAATATTGGTTTTACATAAATTAATAAGTCAAACTTACTAATGCCTTCCCCAACCTCATTTGCATAAAAAACAAAACAAACTGTAATTTAATTTACTCTGAACCAAGCCAAACACATTTGAGAATATATACTGGTATGTATATATATATATATATATATATATATGGCAATATGTATGGTCTATTTTCAGTAATATTTACTAAATAAAATGGGTATGTGTACCTGCCACTGGGCATATAATTTGAAATTAGCTAATCTTTAACATCTTCTCCATTCATCTCCAACAGCATGTTTTAAAGCAAGTTATAAAAGCCTACTTCGAAACAGCATTGAGAAACATATCTATAGTGCATTCCTTTAATGCTAAGTTTAGTGCAGCAACAATAGGCATAGAACACCCTCACAAGTATCCAAGTGCAATGCATCTGGGTGCCATGACAACTTCACATGCTTGCTGCTGATCTATGTAGTTATAGTAAATTCACTTGAACATGGTGAACTGAAAAAAAATGATTCATTGAATTTACTGAATTTTAAGGTAAGTGGTTGCAATCAGCTTATTTTAGCTACATTTAAATAAACAAATTTAGTTGATTAACTTTCAGCTAAATTAGTTTATTTAAATATAGCTCAAATAAATTGTTTGCGACCACTTACCTTAAAAGGCATTTAGTGGCTTTAGTGACATTTTTTTCAGTGTATACACAAAGAGAGAATTTGCAGGTAGGAAAGCTAAAACGTGTTTAAAATTGTGACTGATTATATTAACTGACTGTATGCAGTCTTGAATAAGAGACTTCTTTTACAACATTCAAAAAAAATATTTCAATTAAACAAACTTTGAACAGTAGTATACGTAAGTGATAAAAGTTGTAGCTGTACAGTTGTAGTTGTATCTTCTTTTCCAGTGTGACCCCCTTAAGTCAAATTCCCTGTAGCTCAAACAGTAGAGGATGCCGGTAGCAACACCAAGGTCAAGGTTTTATTCATTGAGAATGCATGAACTTATAAAAAATGTATACCTTGAATGCAATGTAAGTCGCTTTGGATAACAGCATCTGCCAAATGCATTAATGTAATGTAAATATAGCATGCAACGGACAAATAGATGACAGGCTGCACGCATATACAGTAAACCACACCTAGAGTATAGCAGGAACAGCAAATGACATGCACAGAGACAGATGATTTATATCGGTTCCTAACACAAGACTAAAAGAACATCTGAAAGCATGCATGTTTTATGATTTTCCCTCAAGTGCTGCACAAACTCCTCTCAAAGCAGAGAGCCAAGAGGTTCCAGACCACAACAGCACAAAGGTCAAACCGCCTGAAGGGCCACTCAACATCTACACACCGACATAAGCAGCTCCTATCACAAAGAGCTCACAGGACACAAGGATCTTCTCCGTGCTGGAGTTTAGGAAATGAAGTGTAGATGAAACAAACAGCTCCCTGCGACGCACGAGTAAAGCAGATATGAGAAGTCAGTCAGCGTGTGAGGTTTGTGAGTGAAGTGTGTTGACTGATTGAGACCTAATGTGAGGAGTGATAGAGAATAGATGCAGCGTTCGCCACAGAGCATGGCCAAACCCTGCTGTGTCAATCTACTTCTCGCCACACCTGCGCCTCATTCAAAAGCTTTATTGTTCGCCACAGGCTCTAGGTAATTTTAGTTACTAATCTAAAATTTGCTTTTGGAACAAGCATCATAAAAACTCGCTCCTTTTATTTTCACCACCCTCTCGGCTTGCCAACTACAAGTAGAGTGTATTACTAAACAACACTTGACTCCATGCCAACCGCGTATGTAGAGGAAGATGCAAAAACTGAGAATTGGCAATGCGTTTTGACTCCACCAGGATAGGCAAAGCCCAAATGAGTAGTGGGAGGAGGGCAGAAAAATCACCCAATATCCTGTGTAATTTCCAATTGGCATTGCTATCTTTCGGCATCATCTCTTTTCCTCTCAGATGAATTAAAGTGATGCATATTGACGTCCTCGAAACAACTCTCCAAAACAAGGGTTTGTATTTCTTGAGAGGATGTTTGTATGCGGTTATTAAACTCGAGAGGTTTAAAGAGAGTGCAATAATATAAGCATCAGGCTGCAAAAGCCTGACGAGAGACACCGAAAATGATACGTACAGGGATAGAGAGAGAAACAAATAATATGAGACGGATATCAATAGCGCTTATGAGGAAAATCAACTATCAAAACAGGCTGTACTTTCAAAAATTTGTAGTTCCATTTGAGCTTGATAGAAATATCAATCAAAGACTCTCTCTACAGACAGTCCAATCCCAGCTCTTCCATAATAGAAACAACAAAAAGCAGAGCAAAAAGAAAACTCCCAGCACACACTGCAAATCTGGGTATAATGGAGAGAAGAGATTGAATTCAGATCTTCCGTCAGGCTCTCTGAGGTCCTTGAGCTGATAATAATCTGCCGTACTTGCATATGCAAAATCTTGAAGTCTCATTAGTATGAAACCTCCTTGGGACAGCTTATTTTCTCCCCAACAACCTAAGTAAAAATATCTATGCCGGACGCTTGAGGAACTCTGACACAGAACAGAGCTGTTGGGGCTCTCGGCAGACAGTCCTTTTATATTAGAGAAATGCACTGTTAAACTGTTGTCTCTGTTTTGTGTTGGTGAGTGATGATTAAATTACAAGTATGAGGACAGAGTGCCATGTCGGCCTGACACAGAAAGCAATTATAGGATGCATAAACAAACACCAGTAATGACTGAAATGCCCTTTTTCCACACGGCTGCTTTTCCTGGTCGTTTTTTGATGATGTATTTTCTTCTCTGTACTTGCAATCTCATCATATGTTATAGGTCTGGCAAGTCCATTTTCTCCCTCTATAGATGACAATATAAAAAAGATAGTATCACAGTTGTTTGACATTTAAACTATCATATTTATCCATATATCATACATTCCGCACTTAGCCCAGAGTCATGTGGTAGTAATCCTTTCATTAAATAACTGTAGCTTAAACTAAAAATGTCCCACTAACATTAATCTCACCTTCAATATTCTTGTTCTAAAAAAAAAAAGTCTTACAGAATCCACCAAATTATTACACATCACAACTGTTTTCGACATTGGTAGTAATAAAATAAAAGTTAATTGAGGACCACATTAGCACATCAGAATAATTTCTGAAGGATCATGTGACATTGAAGACTGGAATAATGGCATTCCCATGCTGGATTCACTTCACTGGCTACCAGTTCCCTAGATAATTCATTTGAAAGCTTTTATTTTTAGTGTACAATAGCTTACATGGTTTGGCACCTTCTTATTTTTCCGAACTCATCTCTATACAAGACTCGCATAGACCTTCAAGGTCTTCACACGGTTACAGTTTATTGTCCGTTGGACACATTAGGGCTTTTCACACTGCGCTTAGCCCCGGGTTGTCGTTGTTCTAAAGACCGCTTTTAACCCCGGGTAAAGACATGTTTCACACCTGAAAATTGAAAGCGGTGTTAGCACCGCATTTTACCCGGGGTTATGAAACCTGCTCTGGAGCAGGGTTAGCACCGCATTAGTGGTGTTAACCCCGCATTGCGGTGCTAAGTTTGTCCAATGTGAAACGGAGCGGTGTTTGCTTGTTGCTGCTGGATGCTTGGCAACAGACAGCCAATCAGAAATTGAGCAGCAAGGCTCATGTCACTTCAGTAACAGGAAACGCGTTTTGTAATCTGCAGCCAGTGAGAAGAAATATACAAAAACGGAAAGCGTGTGAACTGGAGTGAATAGGAGACGGTATTATTATTATGCTACTGTACAAGTAAACACTGATGTTAGTCTCTCCGCACTTAAAAGAAATTCAAAGGAATATTAACATACTTTGCTCCTTGTTTTCTTTCTTTTGTACTTTTGTCTTTGTTTTCTTGCCTTTGTGCGTCTCATGAGACCGTTCACAGGTTGCACCTAATAAACGCTTTCTCCTTCTCCAGCTATGATCAGCTGTTCCTCAATCTTCGCTGATCTAAAGACATAAGCGGCTATGCTGTTTTTAATAACTGGCAAGATGCGGGGAAAGCCGCGTAAACAGGTTGCCTGCTGTTCGACAAATCAGTGACAGTGACACCGCAAATATGCAAATAAGAACGTTAACCCGGGGTTTAGGAATGTACAGTGTGAAACATCTGTTAATGAACACCCAGGGTTAACGGTTAACCGGTATAGTATGAGCAGTGTGAAATGTGATTACAGATAACCCAGGATTCCCCTTATCTGGGGTTTAGATGACCCAGGGTTAACAATAAAAAATTTGAATTACAAAATTAAAGCTGATAAAACTTTTTTTCTATTGAAAGACCTAGGCTCTGGAATAAGCTACCATTTTACATCAACTCTTGATCACATCTCAAGATGTGTGTTTTACTTTTAAAATGATACCTCACTTTGATAAAGTATATTTTTAACACATCTAAGCACAACTCTGTCAACAAACAGTCCTTCTAGTTTCTTTAGGAGCTGTCTCCAGAATGGAAGGCTTTGCAATCATTTTAAACAAGCTTTCAGTTTGTTGCAAAATAAACTACAAAAAAGCTGCAGATTTTATGTTTGACACTCTTTCTGATTTGTAAAGCAGACAACACTCTTTTATCAGCAACAAAATTACTGGGCATGAAAACATACGTTGTGGGAAAGACAAAGCAACACACAAACATACAGGGCTTTATTAAAAACTCTCAAAGGTTTACAAATCAGAAGCCCCATCCAGCACCATCCACCAACACCAAGCTGTGCATCTAGAGTAAATCTAACAATACGCACCTCAAATGCAAATTCAGCTAATAAAAGATATTGTTCCTTGGAGCATTTTACTTATTTAAGACTACTAAAAAGTCAAGCTTCACCCAGAGGAGCATTTAACCCCCTGTTGCATTTAACCTACTGCTGCATATGCGTTTTGGCAACAGTAAAACAACAGGGTGCTAAAGTGTTAGTTTGTTTGACAAGTGTGTGAATTTGTGTTGATGTGTTGTCAGTTTAAGTATATTACCATTAAAAATGAACTGTACATCTGTTATGGCTACTATTAGTAGTGCATTTCAAATTACTGCTAACTATTGTTAGTGGTGCTTGTACTATTAGCGGTAAGGCAAGCATCTCTATATTTCTCCTGTAATTTGTTATACTTACAGTAAGTGATCTGAATAAACGTCTAAGCTCAAGTATTAAACTTTGGCTCATAATTAGAGCCACTTGCACTATGGACATAATTACTGCCACAAATCATGTGGCATGATGAGCAAAGGGGTTCTAGTACTTCTCTAAGTGAACAGAGATAAAGGATAAAGCAGGCACAAAAAAACATTACTTGAGCAAATTCTCATATATATTTTGGGTGGTCTCTTTTGAATGAAAGAACAACACCCTACCTTAAACCAACTAGTGATGCACCAAAAATTCGGCACCCAGAATTATTCACTCAAAACTGTATTTTAAATCTGCCTTAAATAGTTTTGATGGGCTGAAATAATTGACCATGACAGTGACATTTAATTAGTGCATCTCAATCTGATGCATGAAAAACATTATTTGAACGAGCCTGCCATCTAATAAAAACAATAATACTTGCGCTTTGTCACTTTTGATATGAAAAAGTGTGAGATCTCAAATTCTGTAATGAGCTTTTTTTCATTATCTAATGAAATTCAAAAATAAATGATGCTCTTTTAAGTAATGTGACAGATTATATTAGCCATATCAGTTCAAGCATATATAGCACATAAGCGCACATAATTGATCATCTCTTCCTCTTTACAACTAGTTATACCACTAAATAGATATGGATGTATATCAGAAGGCATGTTGATAAAATAAAATGCATGTATCATGTAATTATTCAGTGTTTCACCCTGCAAAAGGATTTTTTTTGGGGGACATCACGGAAGATATTCAGTGTCCATAGCTCATCAGTCAACTAGAAAATAACTTTAGAAAGGAGCATTTTGCTAAATATATGCAATATATTGCATATTCATATGTAACCTGTTGTCTTTATTACAGTATTTATTTGAATACTGTTTAAATGTCATTCCAACAACTATTAGTAGTTAAAGCACATAAATTGTATTATTGAAAAGTCTATATAAATACTACTTTGTGCAATTTAAATATTTATACACATTGCCTTGCCAAACAATAAAATATAAATAAATAAATTGGCAATCTGGATTTAAATAAGCAAATTATAAAGAGTCTTGGATTGGATCAATATTTCATTGATCAATGTGTTTTCTGGCATTTTAAATGTTTGAATTTTTTTTTAAATGGAAATAAATGATGTGATGTTGTACAAAGTTGACAAAACAATGCCACAAATAAAGCACAATAGTATCAAGCTAAAGGCAGTCCAATTAAAAATAAAAAAATGAAAGATTAAAAAAAAAAAATATTTGTTTGTCTGTTCATTTATTTTTTTATTAGATTTTTTTTAGACAAGCAGGGTAAAATCGACTCCAGCACATCCGGAAGGGTTAATAGGGTTAAAGTCAGGAATTTGTAATACCAGTCTTTCATAGTTTTAGCCTGATGAATCTTGACATTGTCATTCAGGAATCTGGACATGGGTACTTCTTCCAACATGGTTGTTTGAAAAATAAAGAGGTTTAAAAACCGTTGGCAAACATACAACATGACAGAAACATAAGTATTTGCTTATTTACATACAGGCAGTAACTTCAGTGCATAACTTCTACAATCATAAAACCCCTAAAACCTCCTCAGAACACCGTAGCAATCACATAGTGACACCCTGGAAACAGTCCACCACCAGAGCATCATCACAGCAACACTTGCAACAGCATCACTCACATTTCCTTCAGGAAAAGCACAAATCTACTACTGCAACTTCTGTAACTACCATCACTATTGCTCAATGAAGTAAAAATAATGGATAAAGCAATATCAGAAGTTGCTGTACACTTTATATTTTAAAATACATGTGCTGCCTGTTCTCCAGTGAACTGAGACTGTGTGTGTGTGTGTGTGTGTGTGTGTGTGTGTGTGTGTGTGTTTCACACTGCCTGAGGTGAGTCTGTAAGACCGAGAGCTCAGCAGTAGCTCCCTAGATTACTCCATTTCCTATGCTCTGATTACCAGGGGCTGAGGTGAACTGATCTATAGAACCCAGCATCCTGAAACCCTGTTCCCAAGAACGAGAGAGCAGGGGAGTGAGAGAGAAAGGCATGCTAATGAACTTCATTCCTATGCCACATGGTCATTAATCTACGATTAGAGCACTCTGTGAGCCTGCTGGTGCAAGACAGCCAGCTATAAATATTGACTACTTAGCATGTGAGCAGATATATTGTCCGCGTTCTGCTACACGAACAACAAGGATATTTCGAGCAAGCCCTAAACTACACAAACTGCATTCAGCATTCTGGTGCATATGGACATAAGTCTGTTTTTCTTCAAAGGAATATATAGATAAAAGTTCCTTAAGAGCGCTCAGAAAATTATGTCTATACTGAAATGAAGCATCCTTGTGACCTGCTCTAAATTTAGTCTCGTAAGAGCAGGTCTACCAAGGGAATGAGAGGAAAGAGAGAACAGTTTGCGCAGATTTTATGTGGCTATTGTTCTGTTACTACATATACAAGCTCAAAAACCCACAGGCAGATGAAAAGTATAGAAATGCGAACTGAATCAAGAAAGAGAAATGAAAAGGACGGACAGAGACAGAGAGTGTATAGAGACATTCAGAGAAGACAGACCACAGGTGTTCATGGCCTCTTGAATTGATTTAACCAGCACAATTGAATTGGGATAGAGCATTATTGCAGAGTGCAACAAAAGCAGACACAAATAAACAAGAACTACCACCAACTCTTATTAAAACACACATCCACAGAAAGATTTGGCTGCATTTACACTGCAGATGTAAAGCAGGGGTCTGCATATTAGACACGCATCAGATCTGCTTACATTCGATTAAGTCTTAAACGACTGCATTTACATTAATAACAAGCCAAGATGCACTAGGTTGGTCAGCACTATCTAGCGGCCAGAAATTCAGAGTGCTAACAAGCGATTAACAGGAACTGAATGGAAAATGTCAAATTTGAACTGAGCTACCAAGCAGAACTGTAATGTGAATTTGAATGTAAAAGTAGCAGAATTTGAATTCAAGAGGGGTAAATACTGTTTGAAATGCCACTTGTTTAGAAATGTATAACACAAAATGTATTAGATACATCTCATCATATTTTGTGGACCAGGGTGGGAGACCGCATTACCTAAATAGCATTTCTTGTCATACCAATTCAACTTCTCATGGGTGTGAACAATTCAATCTAAAAATTACAATGAAAAGTGACGAAATTCTTCCAATTCTAAATTCGACAAAGAATGCAAATAATTATTAAATGGAAATTCCCATGATTTACATTTATTAAAACCTTTGCATTTACTGTAAATATAGTATTTCTTAAATATGTTAAAAAATAACATATCTACATTTAAATGACCCCTGGAGTGTACTGTACCTCTATTCATAGCATTGCTATGCATGTGATTATTTCAAGTGCTCACATTCACCATTTATACCGTGGCATTCCACTAATTCTGCACATTAGTGGAATAATTAATTCTCAATCACGTCCTTCATGTTTAAAAAAAATGCCTCGATTGCATCAGTGAAAGGTCCGTTTCACCCATTTTACTATAACGACTCTCTTTATTCTGCTTTATACATATATACGCATAGCTTGATATCTTTCTTTAATTCAATTACTGCAATTACATCATTACATGGTTAAGGGGAGACACTGCAGGCAAAAACACTGTTCTTTTTTTTCCTGCACCTGTCAAGTTTGAGATTTGGTGCTTTGGAGATTTTACTTTTTCATAAAGTGTTTTTTTTCAGACTGGTGGAAGGAAAAAATCCAAAAGACACACTGTTAAGTGATCCTTTTATAGCACTTAATCTATTTGTGTCAACAGATTTCAATTACAATACATATTTTTAAAGGCCGTTTTCTCAAAACCTAGTTTTTTCTCTGACACTGTGCCATAAATCTCCACTGCATTAGCATGAGAGTCCATTTTGAAGACTCAGGAAACCTTTGCAGGTGTTTTGAGTTGATTAGCTGATTGGCATGTCACCATATTCTAATTAGTTGAGATTGTGAATTGGTGGGTTTTTGTTAAATGTGAGCCACAATCAACACAATTAAAAGAACCAAAGACTACTTCAAACTACTGAAAGTAGTTTGGATCTTGCTTTCAAAGCTAACTTGCTATTGCTAGCCTTTCCGAAATTGCCTACCCTACTGAAACTACTTCAGTCTGTGTGCATTGAATTTATTTAATACACGAGTTTCACAATTTGAGTTGAATTACTGAAATAAATGAACTTTTCCATGACATTCTAATTTATTGAGATGCACCTGTATATCATGAAGGTTTTTACAGAGGATTTGTTCATAATATAATTTGCTTGATTACATACGACATTTTATTCCCACAAAAATGTTGAAAATATATTGTTTTCCAGTAAGTATTTTCTGAATTATGAAGTGACAAAAATGAGATACCCACAAAATTTTCTCTGTAAAAACATTTGACTCTAATATGCTAAAAAAGAAACAAGAATTTTGAAACTGACTTCATCCAGTTTTCAGATTTTTGTACAAGAAATGTATGAAAATGAGCACATATTGCATTAAATAATGCCTAATTTGCATATTTAAGCAATTTTATTTTTGCAATTATCAATGTGATCGATCAACTGTGTAAGTGAGGTGATACCTATTAGTTACGTTTTTTATGCTATTAACCTGTCTCGCCTTAAAAAATACATTTGCAGGCTGTCACAGGGGACATTAAAAATAAAACATTGTGAAATAAGCAAATTGAATCAGATATGCATCCGCTTTAAAGCCACATGCGAAAGTGGTTGACATCCGATGTAAAAAAAATATATAAAAATCATACTGGTTTAATGTGTGAAGTTACTGTTTACCCATATACAAGGATCCAATCTGCAACACATCTACCTCCCAAAAATCTGAATTGGTTGACAGTGTAAATGCACTCTTTCTCTACACTTCAAAACAGATTAATGCTGTGGAACTACACCACAAAAAGCTGCTGGCCTGCTAACATTGCATCAATTTCAGCTATACTCTCCTGGGCCAAATCTCAGGATATGCCGTCAGCTTCCACACACTCCCTCCAAACACACACAAATATCACAGATCCTTATGATGAATGTCAGTGTCATAAAATTAGCCATAGCGGGCAACACAGAGGCATGGAAGAGTTAGCACTCATCACAGGCTCCAGCAATTCAGGGCCACGTGACCTATTAGATGCGGACAGGAAATGGTACAGAAGTCACAGACGCAATTGCATTTGTCAGCATTATTAAGAGAGGAGCTGGCTGGCAACTATCTTGCTCGAGAGCCGAGGCGAGGATGCCATCTTGAAAGGTCACAGGCTGCCTGCTATCCTCCCATTTGTCTGTTTGATTAAGTCTGGTAATTAGAAGAATTGGCCGCCACACTCACAGCCTCCTATATCAGAGAGAGCCAGATTGGATACAAACTAATCACAGAACAGTCCTAAGCAGAGCAGATGAAATGGTGGGAAAAGAAAAGAAAGAGAAAATAACGCCAAGATTGTCGACAGACTGATGAAATAATCAGCGATGGAATAATACACAAGATAGAGAAAGAAAGATAGAGTTGGATCTCTACCTAACTATCTCTAGCTGCCTTCTGATAATTAAGCAATCCGGCTATTCGAGTGTATGTCTTGCCTGCCTAACACACACATACAAACCACACACGGGTAGAAGCATTGCTTACACAAGCATGATAAGCATATAAACAGATCCTTACATAACCACACACACACACACACACACACACATTCAATCTAGAGTTTAGGGCATAAATGCAGTGACACAAGGCTAATTTAAGAGGAGCTGTAGGATACAGGCTGTGTACAGCATGAACTCCCAATTACCAATAGTGAGAGTGTCTCCCTGAGGAGTGAGGGATAGAGAGATCGAGAGAGAGGAGATGATGGGGCCATGGCATTCTGTCATTCAGCTTTATTCGCTTCTCAATAGGCATTGAGGGGAGTTTGGATAAGCTGAATGTGTCTGTTTGTGAATGCACAGATTTGGTCTGTTTACATGTGCTTTAAAAGTTTGATTTCAGTATGACTGAAGCAATCATTGTATTTATTTTTTTAAATGCAGTCTGCAAAGAAATGTGAACAGTGAATGGTACCATTCAGTGAATGGTTGTGGGTGAAATTAAGTCTTTTCAACAGGATTCCATCAGATTGGAAATTTGGGAGGGTGAAAGATTTCCACGCAGATTTCACAACAGGTAGTTCATGTGAATTTTCCATATTTTTGCTTACCACTTCCATTGTTTTTCTATGTAAACATGATGACATGGTTCCATTCCACAGATTGTCATCGCACAAGTTTGGAACAACATGACGGTGAGTAAATGATGACCTCGTTTTTATTTTGTGTGACCTACCCTTTTACCATTCATTGGTAAATATTTGTACTGCTAAGCATATTTCGATGTTTATATGTCATTTTTAGTTGCAAACACAATGTTATGTGACACGTCTTCCTCAGAAACGGAAATCAAAAAGCCAGTCCTAAATGTTAGAAATACTTTTTTTTTTCTCCCCAAGGCAATGTAACCCTGTCAGTGCTGTAGTTGCTGGGGAAACCAGACAGTTGATGCAAATTGATGCAAATTGATGATTGTGTGTTGGTGGGGGCTGTTGTTCAAAGAAACCATGTGAATACACCATTGTTGGCTTTCTTGAACACAGAAATAATGGAGATCATTAATAAAAGTGCCTACTAGCATTCTATTTGCAATCACTTCATTATATTCAACTGGTCAGTAACCAAATGGCCAATAGCAGCCTTTCTTTGACTGTATCACTACATGCAATTTCTAAACTGAGTTCACTCACATCTATTCCAAGAAAAAGACCCCTAATGCTAAAAAATTTGAATGTTTGACAAACTGCTCTCATATCACCAGGGAGCAGATAGAGAAAATCCCAAGTGTTCCCTGAATCAAGCATCAACACAACACTGCAGACAACTGGATGACTTCTTTTCACACCTTTTCACAGACGTGATTAACTGGAGCTGCCACCGTTCAAATGTTCTAACACCAATGTTCTGAGACACGGCACAGTGCACTTTTCATCTGTTACATCTGATTTTGTTCCACTTAATGTAACCCGCCATGTCTTGAGCTTGAGCTGGTACATGCATATCTGGACTGTAACACACCTCCTATTAATTTTGTGTCAAAGACATTCTATAGAGAGCCATGGGTGACTTTAAGAAAGCCATAAAGCCTATTGTTTGCCACAGAACTCACACATAATTGTATAATGGCTAAATGTATGCCTAGATAACAAAATGAGGTCCATAGTGAAGAGCTTTTGTGAGTCTGTTGCTGAATGAAAACTAGCTGCAGCAATGATCCTCTGAATTTGTGAGGTGTTTCTGTATTTGCTACATTGTTGCATTAAATATTCATTTACTCTAGAGTTCATTCAATTATTTAAATAGTTTTCTCTTTCCATAGCTGTCAATCTTTACACATGCTTTATCTTCATCCATTGGATAATGGACAAATCAAAACTTTACTAACCGCAAACACCACCGCAGCTCTTCCCTCCTCTCTTTTGTCTTTCTCTCTGGTGATCCAGTCCCTCCTGCCTGTCATGAGGACAACCATAAACCTCTAACCCTTCCGCTTAACTCTAAAAATATCAGTGCAGCTGAACTCGGTGTGTTCTTAGACTATTTTGTCAACAAAAAAAACAGGACTACTCTAACAAAACTACAATAAATTAACACAAATACTGTTATAAAAGTAAATAGCAATGTTTCCAGAACTATCTGGATGCTTATTTACACACATACTTCGATTTGAATGTGGGTCAGCGGCATCTTCAAACCAAAATATCTGTGCTGGTGGCAACATTTAGAGAGAGAATTAACTTTATTGGCCAGGTATGTTTACATATGAGGAATTTGTTATAGTGACAGAAGCTCCACAGTGCAACAGAATGACAGCAACAGGACAAGACACAGATGATAAAATAATAATATACAAATAGGCGATGAACGAAAAAAAGCAAAAACACAATCATTCACTATAATATATACATTTATGTGTGCAAATTTGTAAAGTAAGAAAAAACTTTTGAGTGTGACATTCCTCATTTATACGTAGCTCGGGATCAAACTATCGGCTAATGAATGTAATATGTCTTAAAAAAGATTAAAATGGAAAACAAGAGTCTATTAAACAATTTATTGATAGATAGATAGATAGATAGATAGATAGATAGATAGATAGATAGATAGATAGATAGATAGATAGATAGATAGATAGATAGATAGATATTTTTATCATTTCAATTAACATTATTGTAAAGGCAGGGTAGTTAGTAATCAATTAAGTGGTCTAAATGTATGTATAGTCTATGTATCTATATCGTTTGTGGAAGGCATAGGGCCATAAAATCTTTGTCCAATCAAAATATCTAGTCTGAACATTACGATACGCTGTCCTACATGCCTGTCAAAATATGTACTTGCATACCTCTGTGCACCATTTGCGCAGACATGATATGTCATCAGCGCATTCCAGTGAGAGAGAAAGGTGCTATTATTGTAATATTATGTGCTTTGTTCTGTAATGTGTTCTCAGTGGTGAATGAGACATGAAGAAATCTGACAGCATTTCATTCAAACCTCAATCATCTGTCTCCCATAGTGTCGCAGGTAAATCTCCTGGTCTGCCTGAGTGCCTTCGTGTGTTTTGGGGGAGGCGTGGCTTCGCAGAGTGTTTATGCAGGGAGGGTGAGGATCTTGCTTTCAAAGCTAACTTGCTATTGCTAGCCTTTCCGAAATTGCCTACCCTACCTTTAAAATAGCTTAAAAGGATAGTTCACCCAAAAATGAAAATTCTGTCATTCACTTTTTTCACTCATGACATAGATAGGACATCGTTAAAATAGCCCCTGTGACATCAGTGGTTCAACCGTAATTGTATGAATCTACGAACAAACTTTGAGCGCAAAGAAAAAAAAAGTTACTTTACTCAACTATTCTTCCCCTTCAAATCACGGATGAAGTACCGTGCACCATTATATTACAGTTGAACCACTGATGTCACATGGACAGCCTTAACGATGTCCTTGCAGTGTTTCTGGGTCAGGGAAAATTTCAGTTACATTGATTTTTATGCAAGGTCAGAAAGCTCTAAGATTTAGGGATGCTCTGATCGATCAGCTGGAGATCGGTATCAGCCGATAATCACATTTTATGACTCAATCGGTACCAACTAAACTTGGCTGATCCCACGAACAGATTGCAATTTGATGATGTCAACGTGTGAGAACGTACATGATGTGTGGGGACAAATGAACGTAATACACGCGTCTGCGGTGTATTACGGCTCCACGGGAACCGGAGCTGATCGTGGCCGCTCTAGTCAATGCTTGTGTTTACCAGCCACGACACGGCACTTTCTAAAGCGGCTCTCCGTGCTGTTGGCTAAAACTCATTTGTGAGTTGGCACTGTGGAAGACGGAACAAAATTAGTTGGAGCCGTAAGGAGTAAAGGTAACACAATACACTGATCGTGGGCTGCTTTTAAATGAACATTTATTTATAAAACAAAGTATCTTCTTTGGCCATATTAGCCTACTCAATAGCATTAACACAGGCTTTACTCCTTTCAAACTTTATCTGGAATGCCGCTGTTTCTGTCACTGCAACTTCCCGATCAGGCGAACACACACACACAAACACACACAAATGAAATCATCATTCCTGATGATATTTTTTTTTAATGTAGTTAATATTTTCATCATTTATGATTTATTTTATCCACCCGCAAATAATCAGAATGCCATTTTTTATTAGCCAACCCACGGATTATCCACAGCGCCCTTGGATATAACGCTCAAACAATTGTTTTGTTATTTTAAAAGTTTAAATGTTTCTATTTTTTCTCTTCAGTCTCATATTGGACAGTATTAAACCTTATGAGTTACATCAGACTCCTCAATGTTGTTTAATGTTTCTATTTATTTTTTCCTCTCTCTAACATTGGTCAATGTTAAATTAAACCTAAGGAGTTGCATCAAACTACTCCAATTAGTTATTTTAGGGGTTTAAATGTTTTTTTTTATTATTATTAATTTTGTCCTGCTCAGACTTGTATTGGACAATGTTTAGGTTACATCAGACTTCTCAATTTTAGGAAATTAAATGTTTATTTTGTCCTCCACAGTTTATACTGTTTAAATAAACCTTGTGGGTTGCATCAGACTGCTCAATTTTGTTTTTATTTATTTTTGTTGTATATTATCCTGATATACATAATATTAGGCATAGTCCCTATTTTAAATGCATATACAAATGTTCACTGTATAAGGATCAATTTGTATTATTATTTATATAACATTATTACATATGTTATATAAAGCTTGAATCAGTATCGGCCGATCACAATGACAAGAAATCTGCACTCTGTATCGGCTGCAAAAATCCTGATCAGAGCATCCCTACTCGGATTTCATCAATAAATATCTGAATTTGTGTTCTGAACATGAACAAAGTTCTTACAGGCTTAAAACGACATGAGGATCTAATTACTTTCATTTTTTTGTGTGAACTACCCCTTTAATTGAACTTAATTTTAAGACAGGACATTTAACAAAAAAAAAACATTAAAAACCGCTGAGGCATTATCTGTGTGCCATTTAAATGTCCTACTATTACAAAAAAAGAATAAATTGGCAGTTGCTGAAAATGTGCATGTCCAAAGGTGTGAGAACGTTTACATGAACCTTTAATGACCTTTAAGATCTGTATGTATATATGTCAGATACTGCAAGATAAATTAAGTGTACTCATGTGTTACCAGGGTTGTCTGGAAATATATGTGTGTTGTCTACTAGAGAGCAGGTTTTGCACACAGTTTTAGGGCTTTTGCTCGAGTCTATGTATGTGCGTGTCCAAATGTCTGACCCTGTGAAGCATTTGCTAGCTCCTCTGTGTCCCTGGCGGAAGAAGCTCCCCATATGCTGTGGTAACTCTTTGGCTCATGCTGACCAGATTAACAGATTTTCAGTATTGAAGGCTGGTCAAGACCCAGAAAAACATTGAGCCTGTCATTCAAATTAAGCCCTGTTGATGTGGGTGTTTAGGGCCATTACCAGAATGGGGCTCAGAATCTCCCTTGCAAAACACATGCTTGCTGGACTAATGCAAAAACTGTGGCTTCAGACACCTGGGTCATATTCCACGTGCCAGGATAATAGAAATGCGTGTTCATTTTCTGAAAATGCATATCTGCCACCTTAACGAAATATAGAAAATGGATATGACTAAGAGCAGAATGTTCTAGGCCAGCTGCGTGAGAGAGGGAAGAATAGGCTAGTGTCAATCTCTTCTCAATCTGAAAACACTTGCACTGAATTACAAGGAGCTCGACTCCATCATGTCTAATTGAGAGAGAAAGAGTGCTTGAGCAAGACAGCCGATGACATGTCTAAGGTAAGATTACACTGTGCTGTTGAGATTGGGATTCGAAGTCTGTCATTGGTTTACACACAAATTCTGGCTCTGTACGCAAGCACACACAAACTATCTATCAGCATCCTCTGTGCAGGGGTTAATTGATCCCACAGCACTGATACCACAAAGACTGGCAGCATCAGACGTGCTCTGACAAGAAAGCTGAAGGGTTATGAGGAAAAAGATAGAAAGTGAGGTGGAGAGTTAAAAAGATAATGATGAAATATAGGGGGGAAAGAAAGGAAAGACCCAGAAAAACAACCCAAACTGGACTGTTTGGTCAAATTACCCAGACTTGCTCAGTGATTCTACAGACGCAACACATCAGCATGCACGGAAAAGGAAGAAGCATGGAGTGATTCGTAGGAAGAGAGATGATGTCTGGAATAATTTACATTTATGAAGATTTATTAAGACACAGGCACATTAGTTATGTATACTTGTACTGCAAAATGCAAATGTAAAATCTAATCATTTATATTCAAAATCAAAATGTGTGTTCAACATACAAAAAAATGCTTAGCATTTTAATATTTTTATACTAAAGAAGAAAAAAATAAACCCCTTTCAATTTCTCATTAAACAAGACTTCCTATGTTTTATTTTGCATCCTAATTAAATATATCTTGACTTAAGAATGTTTAGATGTTTTAACTGGAAAACAAGACAATACTACATATGAAGCTTTTTTTGCAGTGCATGAAACATGTACTGTTATGACTTTATTAATTTAAGATTTTCTGCTCCAATTTAAGACATTAGTTTGTAGAAGAGCTAATTAAGACTTTCTCTCACATACAAACTTAGAAGAGATGTTAGTGACACAGGTACCAATCCAATTCAATATTTAAATATCTGCTCCAAGCATATAGGTCAGATATAACAAAAAACATTCTGTTTAAAATGTACTCTGTACGTTCATCAAGTTAGCACACAAAAGTGAGACAAAAGAGAAAAGTACAGAAAAGTGACGGAGATGAACGTTGTTAACATTCAGCAATCTTGAGAGCAGCATGAGATAATGAAGACACTCTACATTCACCTCCAGACATTGTCACTTCCTTGATTGTTCTGGAGGAGAATGTTGTACTTGAGAGTATCAGTGCATTTAGACTGTTTTGGTCTTCTCTGTGTATTAATCATTGAATACCTAGAGGAGATCAAAGTATAGCTTTGAGGTTCAAAAGTTGCCTCGGAGGCTGTCGTCAATTTCTCTGCAAGGTTGTGGTTGTTTAATGAATTTTTGCAGCGTATATGCCTAGAGATTTGTTCAAATTATAAATTATCACTTTGTGACTAGTTTTTGCATTTTAATTTCAATAATGAATGATGTTCAGCTAATTTAAAAGATAATTTTGACTTCATTCTCACAGGAAATATGATGTGTTCCATATATATATATATATATATATATATATATATAAGAGCTTAATAGGGGAAAAATGCAATATTAGAAGCTAAAGAAGAGGAAAGATAAAAATATATTTAATACACACAAAAAAATCACCATCTTTTAAATAAATGTGGTTACCTGAAAGCTCATTACTTCCTAAGAGCCACAGGCAAATGTGAGGTCAGCAGACGTTCTTCTCGCTCCTGATTAAAACCAGCTGTTTGGCCTCATTATTTGTGCTAAGCTTTCACAGAGGGCCGCACATCGCACAACATTCACAGACCTGCAAACATCCCCACACGCACAAACAAGCGCCCTTGAACACATGCTAGGAATACGGACTCAAAAAAAAAAAAGAAAAACACAGTGGCTCCAGAGCCGCAGGTCCAGCAAGCAGAAAGTCCCTGATTAACAAACCAACACTAATTAAATCACAGACTGCTAAATCATGCCCGGTCAAGCACATATGAGCACATTCCACTAAACGCCTCATCTTCCCTGCAGTTTCCTCTAACGCTGTCTGAAATCCCCAAAATGAGAAAGTGAATGAGATGGGATTACATAGTTAATGCGAGCAGATGAAGGAAAGTAGAGTACAATCTCCCACTCAAAAAGGATTAAATCACCCCGGATTCGTGCCAAAAGTCAGCTTAATGTGCAGGGTTCACCTGCAACGCAAAGGATGCAATTACAGGTGAATGCAGAAGTATGATATGATTCTGTAAAAGGGCCCATGCAAGCGCCTTATATACCAAATTCCCTCCTTTTCAGCTCTCAAATACACACACACACACAAACTTAAATTGCTGCACACTGAATGAATGACCTGTTTAAATGGAAAGGAACTATTTAAAGCCTAAGGGATGGAAAGAAAATCGTGATGTGATGAACATAGCAATATGCACAACCCTGCTGAAATTTAAAACTTGAGCTTAATTGTAAAACAGTGATAAGTGCATGGCACATTTTCTTGACAACTTTGAATTTAAACACCAATTTAAAAAATCCAGTTAAATTCTCACAAAACTGAGTAGAAATTACTAAAATTATAGTCACAAATCAAGGAGATGCAAAGATGCTGTTGAAAACAAAGCATTGGCATAATTCACAGTAAATCAAACTAATTCCAAAGTTTATAGAATACAAATTAAATGAGCATTTTATGTTAAGTTTCTACATTTGTCACCCAGGTGTGTATGAATAAATTCCAGCATCACAATGCAATCGAAAGCTTTCATTCATGCAGCCGCGCACCCATGGTTTCATCTGCGCCTTGACTCGTGTCAATTACACACCAGCCTTCACCGCGAGTGATAATTAAACTTCGATTTCTGTGAACTTTGTGCATCTGTAATGAGGGAAGCTGCATATGACGTGCTCAGTCTGAAAAAAAGAGGAGGAGGATTTGGGTAGCCTACATGAGGCGCGCGTCATTTTTTGGGGTGTTCAGGTGAAATCTGCCAGCACGCGCTGGAGACAGTGTCACGCACTGTACAGGTGGGAAAGGGACCGGGTATATAGTGGTATTGTAGAGATATTTGGATTAGTCACGGCGCACTCACCTCGCTTATCTTGTACTTTTACAGTTATCTTCACTAGCGGCTGCGTCTCTCGGTCGAGCCGCCTTGATATAACCAAATCTCCGCTGTCCCGACTCACGGTGACGGGAGAGTTATCCGCGTCCGGGTGAATCAGCTCAAAACTGGCGGACTGAAACCTCACCGGGTGTAGATTCATTATGACGGAGCCGATACTCGCGTCTTCGGAGACGGTGATAAGCACCGGCTCCGGCACGGAGCGGGACTTTCTCGAAAGTCCGTTATCGATCTGAGGAAGGGCTGGCCATTGGCGTGGACTGATCTCTACATCCATAGTCTGACTGGTCCGAGTGGGCCAGCCGTGGTCTCGCGCAAAGACGCTGAACTTGATGGGCTGCGCGAGACCCAGAATCGAGTCCACGAGGAGGATGTCGCCGGTTTTGGGCACCACATAGAAACTACCGTTTCTAGGGAGTGCGTAGTAAATGAGCTCGGCATTTTTGCCACTGTCGATGTCCTCCGCTTTCACCGTGTACACCACCGACCTCAGGGCCGTGGCGTCGTCCAAAGTTATTTTGACGTATGCGTGTTGGAAAGCGGGCTCGTGGTCGTTCGTGTCGAGCACGTCCACTTTAATTGAAGCAACTTCGGCCACGACGCGCCCGGCTGAAGCGCAGCTCTGACAGCACAGCGCCAGACTGAGGAGATACTCAGCGCGCTCCTCTCGATCGAGAATGTTAGAGGTTTTCAGTAATATGTGTCCTCCCTTGTGGTGCGCGAAGACGTGAAAATCTTCACTCCTGTCCCCCAGGAGTTTCAGGTGCATCCCGGACTTGGAGCACCATCGCTGCGGATCGATGCGCTTCACCGGGATACTCAGTCCGTTCACTTTTGAGCCAGGTGGAGAGTTCTCAAACACATGCCCGTGGAAGAAAGGTATTCGTTCGTCGGTCTTATTTCCCAGCACAAAAGTCACACAATATGGCAACAAAATAGTCCAAAACATGATTGTAAGTTTACAGCAATCTTGCTTTTCTCAAGCGACAGTGTTCATGGTGCGTGAATACGTTCCTCGTTCGTTGGACGGTGATCCTCCAGAGTCTGAGCAGCACAACTTTCCCTCCGTCGCCTCGCGCTTCAGCAGCGATCTGCTCGGGCGCGCGCTTGAGCTCGCGGAGATTCAGAGAGCAGCACTACTGTGATGGACAGCGCCACGCGTGAGGGGCGGGGCTTTGGACAAGACATGAATTCCTCTAGGGAACTCTTTCCTATAGGATTGAGTATTTATTTGGCTTAAGCAACTTGTGTGTGTGAGTGTGTGTGTGTGTGGGGGGGGATTAGGCAACACAGTGCACGATGGTTATAGCAGACAATACTCATGCACGGAAAGTGAAAATCATGGTCAATGTCAAATTCTTATTTGGCTTTCATACCTTTAATCTGCACAACAGTACTTTAGGACACACTGACCGAATTTATGCTCCTCGTTTGTGTAATGTAGTATGTCAATCTACAAACCATGAGAAGGCACATACAAGTTAATCGCAATACAAGTTGTTATATTCATACTTATTAGATATAATTTGCAATGTGATATAATGTTAGATGTTTTACTTTATTTCAGACAAAACAAGTTATGTAACTCCCCTAGAATATAAATCCTCCAGAATGCAGCAACATCCAACACCACTGCTCAAGTGTTGTACAGTGGTTTTAGATAGATGGAACAATATGTGACATTATAGGCTAAGTGATTGGGGAGGGAGCTATACAGAAAATAAATAAATTGTGAGGAACGTGTGAGCAAATGTCAAGTCCATTCAAGTCAATTTTAAAAAGAACTATACAAATATTATTTCAATGCAGCTTTACTGAAATCATGCATTTGACCCTTCAGTGAATAAACCAAAAGCAACTGTGCAATAGAAAAAAAAGTTGCAAGAACAAAATTACTTGAAATTAATTGTTTTTATATACTGTCTTGCATATAATTAATTTTGTAAATATATGAATAACATTACACATACAGAAGAACTAGATACTGCATAATAGATAATATGGCATATACAGGTGCATCTCAATAAATTAGAATGTCGTGGAAAAGTTCATTTATTTCAGTAATTCAACTCAAATTGTGAAACTCGTGTATTAACTAAATTCAATGCACACAGAGTTGTGTGGTTCTTTTAATTGTGATGATTTTGGCTCACTTTTATCTCAACAAATTAGAATACTTCATAAGACCAATAAAAAAAAATAATTTCTAGTGAATTGTCTAGTGAGGCCTTCTGGAAAGTATGTTAATTTTCTGTATATGTACTCAATACTTGGTAGGGGCTCCTTTTGCTTTAATTACTGCCTCAATTCGGCGTGGCATGGAGGTGATCAGTTTGTGGCACTGCTGAGGTGGTATGGAAGCCCAGGTTTCTTTGACAGTGGCCTTCAGCTCATCTGCATTTTTTGGTCTCTTGTTTCTCATTTTCCTCTTAACAATAACCCATATATTCTCTATAGGGTTCAGGTATGGTGAGTTTGCTGGCCAGTCAAGCACACCAACACCATGGTCATTTAACCAACTTTTGGTGCTTTTGGCAGTGTGGGCATGTGCCAAATCCTGCTGAAAAATAAAATCAGCATCTTTAAAAGGTGATCAGTAGAAAGAAGCATAAAGTACTCTAAAATGTATTTGGAAGACGGGTGCAGTGACGTTGGTTTTAAAAAAAAACACAATGGACCAACACCAGCAGATGACATTGCACCCCAAATCATCACAGACTGTGGAAACTTAACACTGGACTTCAAGTAACTTGGGCTATGAGCTTCTCCACCCTTCCTCCAGACTCTAGGACCTTGGTTTCCAAATGAAATACAAAATGTGCTCTCATCTGAAAAGAGGACTTTGGACCACTGGGCAACAGTCCAGTTCTTCTTCTCCTTAGCCCAGGTAAAACGCCTCTGACGACAACTGTAGCCAAATTCCTTGAAACGTCTGTGTGCGGTGGCTCTTGATGGCTTGACCCCAGCCTAAGTCCATTACTTGTGAAGTCCACCCAAATTATTGAATACATTTTGCTTGACAATCCTCATAAGGCTGCGTTTCTCTCGGTTGGTTGTGCATCTTTTTCGTCCACACTTTTTCCTTCCACTCAACTTTCTGTTAACATGCTTGGATACAGCACTCTGTGAACAGCCAGCTTATTTGGCAATGAATGTTTGTGGCTTTCCCTCCTTGTGAAGGGTGTCAATGATTGTCTTCTGGACAACTGTCAGATCAGCAGTCTTCCCCATGATTGTGTAGCCTAGTGACCCAAACTGAGAGACCATTTTGAAGGCTCAGGAAACCTTTGCAGGTGTTTTAAGTTGATTAGCTGATTGGCATGTCACTATATTCTAATTTGTTGAGATAGTGAATTGGTGGGTTTGTGTTAAATGTGAGCCAAAACCATCACAATTAAAAGAACCAAAGACTTAAACTTCTTCAGTCTGTGTGCAGTGAATTTATTTAATACACAAGTTTCACAATTTGAGTTTAATTACAGAAATAAATGAACTTTTCCATGACATTTTAATTTATTGAGATGCACCTGTATACTGTACATTTAATAAAGTATTTATTTTCCCCACTAATTCACTAAAGGCTCAAAATCATGATTTCTGTAAAGCTGCATTGAAACAATATTTGTATAGTGCTTTTTAAAACTGAATGGAAAGGACTTGACATTTCTTCACTTTCTGTACTATCTGAACATGATACTGCATGACATAGTTGGAAAAACAAATACTTTTTAAATGCTGTCTTGTTCTAATAATAGCCTTGAAATGTTAGCGCAGGCTGATGCTGTATTTGATTTTAAAAAGGCTAAGCATGCTGTTAGTTTTAAAAAATATTTAACTTCACATCAGTTTTGGCTATGGTACTATTTCTATAATTCTAAAATGTGAAAACTAGTAAGGTAAAAAAAACAAGGGTAAATGTTATGCCCTAATCAAATTAACTTATGTTAACATATAGAACATTGTTTGTTCATCAGAATGTATATGGATAAATGTAGCATTTTATCTCCTGCTCACCAATAGATTCTACGAAGTGAATGGGTGCCATCCGAATGAGAGCCCAAATAGCAGATAAAATAATCACAATAACCCACAAATAGCTTCTGGACAAAATATGAGTACCCTGTTGTCTTCTAACTGCAAAATCCATCTAAATATTTTGTTGTGGACTGATTTTGCCTGTGAACAGAGCTTGACCTGCATATTTCTCTCCTGATTCAGATGATACATTTTTTTCAAAGAAGAAAGCAATATTATGGATAGAGGACTCATGTTTTAGCCATAAGCAATAGTTTGAAGTTAAGAATGTCTTTGAGATAGATTTCTTGTTACACACATGCTGCAAGATGTTATTTGATGGACTGAGTCGTGTGGATTACTTGATGTTTTTATCAGCTGTTTGGATTCTCATTCTGACGGCACCCATTCACTGCAGAGAATCCATTGTTGATCAAATAATGTAGTTACATTTCTCCAAATGTCTTCTGATAATAAAAAACTCATCTACATTGTGGATGGCCTGAGGCAGGTGAGTAGATTTCCAGTAAATTTTCATTTTTCGGTCAATTATTCTTTAAAGATTGACTAAAGGTCAATTGACCAAGATGTAACTTTATTTTTCTGATGGAGATTATTAATTCTAAAGAAACAAACAGCCCTATGGGAAGTAGTGACCCAATGCAATGACGTTGGTCTCAAATGATATGCCTCACCGCCCCCTCCAGAAACTATAACAACAAGTTGCGGAGGAGCTGTTAATTGCCTTGTTCAGCTTCCTTTTTAATAAACATTGATTTTTTTCTTCCCTTCTGCTGCGTTAGGCGAGAGGCTATTTGTCTGTGGTGGTCTGCATTCAAATTTCAATTAAAGATGTATTTTCTCAATTGCTCTGTAATAATATTAACCTGGCCTGACACTAAAGAAGGTGGCTGTAATGAGCGACACAAGGCTACAACACACTTCTCATCAACGACAGACACACGTCTGTCAGGGTGGCTCTAGATAAAGAAAAAAAAAGCCAGTGGGATAAATGCAAAAACATTCGATTTAGAGTTGGAAATATGCCATTTAGACTTCACAGCAAACAAAACTTTTCAATAGACAGAGCTGTAAATTGCATTAGTGCAAATATGGCATGTCAGCAGTATAGTGTTGGGTCGCCTGATATACATATCTGCATTGTAATAAACGATTGACGATCTGAGAAACCCCTACTTTGATGTGGGCTGGATATATAGAAGGAACATTAATACTTTAATAACTTAATTTATTTTAATGGGCTTATTAGCAGTCGCATCCCACTTCATTAAGAGGTTTCACTCTTGACTGAAATTCGACTTGATTGAGGAAGTTGCTTTACAAAAGAGTTTTAACTTAAGCGTACTGTTTTGAATATGCTCTGAATATGTCTATGCACTACACTGATTTTGATAAATCACCGTGTGACGGGAATGAAGTTTAATGGCAGGAAAGCAATATGGTCTGCAATGCAGAGATGTCACCAAGGAGAGAGTGAATGCTTGAAATTGAGAACAGCGAGAGATGTGTCTTTCCAAAGCTGTATGGAGGAGTATAAAAGAGAGAGACGGATATACAGAAAGAGATACTGAGAAAAAAAGTGCAGAAATGTCTTCAAAAGTTTTCTTTCTACCTCTCCATCATTGTCACGCACTCACTCACTCACTCACTCACTCACTCACTCACTCACTCACTCACTCACAGACAGTCTCTCACACAAACACACACACACACTGAAAACACAGCAAAATTCGAAAAAATATTTTTATGGATTTAACTTTCTATGATTAGTCCTGCAGTTTTTGTTTTGTAATGCTTTTTCCCAGTAATTATCTGCAAAGGCTGACTTTTTGGAAACCTTGACAAACTTCAGTGAACTAGGAGGGTCAGAACATCTTTTGCGATATAGAGATGTGAGCAACTATATGGTATTTTAATGGCAATGGTCAAGCCTGACAGGTCCAGGAGCCTCCAGGGTTCTTCAAGCTGGTTCACTGAACTCCATTATAAGTGGATCAGTGGAAAAGTCTATGGGTCAAGCAAGGGCAAATGCAACCACTTCTGTTTTCTGTGAGTGCACATGTACTTTTTTACTTTATCTTTTAAACAAAAAAATATATTAAAAAAAGTTTGTCCTCTGAAACACCAAACGTGCATTTAAAATCAGCAGCGGAACGTATTTTGAAATTGTTTTTAATAGTCAAGAGAGTGAGTGGAGCACAAGACCCATAAACATATGGGACATAATTTGTGGGCCTCATTATGACATTTCAATATGGTATGCTAACCAAAATGCTGGGAAACACAGAGCAGAGAACGAGCCAAATTATACATTATTGGCTTCGAAAATCTACTTTTTTCTTTTCAACGAAGCCTCAAATAATTGTTCTGATTTGAAACAATATTTTAATGGAACATTACCCTTGACTATCCATGACATTCAATAACATTTGTTCTGTTATTGAGGAAAGCTCGTAAAAAAATGTGTCAAAATGTGTGATAGAATTTTACGTCTTTGCCCTTGGCTTCAATGGTTTTACAATAACAATTTGGCTTTGAGGCATAAAACCTAATGATCGGGTCTGTCATATTTGCATATGTGGAGAGGTGGGGGTTATTGCTTTCTGTGGGATGGCGGTTACAGCGCATAATTAGAGAGTCTAGCAGTTAGGTTCCTCATCAACAGCAGGGCTTCGGCTGCGGAGCAGAGTATTTTCCATTAATGAGGCTTGTCACTGCTCGCTTTTACCCTCATCTCCTCTTCGTAGCTCACCCAAGACACTCCAATGCGTTGGCTGGGTGTAATCAGCACACAATCATGCTCATTACATCCCCTACCAAAATAAACCTCCTCTAAATGTCCTCATCACATTCCTCGCTTGTTCGGGAGGGGGAACAGAAGAAGCAACAATTTAAAAAACAAGTCTGTCACATCTGTAAGGTCAAGTTAAGAAACAGAACCAGACATATATCTCTTTCTTTACCTATTTTAAGTCTTAAATCCCAGCATAGGTTTGAGCTGAGATTTTTTAACCAGATTCACCGGTCAGGTTTTGTGCCCTCCAGGGAATGATATTTCAAGCCAGACCATCATTCGGTTGGCAGGATCTTCTGGTCAGCTGGTCTCTCATACATATTGCTACAGAGGGATTTCTCACTGAAGCAGAAATGCCCTACCTGTGTCCTCAGTTCTCTAGGTCTTCATTTGGCTAACAGAAGCACAGGTTGCATACAGCAGGGCCACACTGCCTTCATTGGTGCTGGAGACTGTACCTGCAGCAAAACAAACAAAACATGAGACCCATGATTAAAGAGGAGCGGGCAGAGGTAGGATCAGAGGGCGAGGAACAGTGCCCTTGTTTTGTCCGCTTCATTTCTGCCAAAAAGCAAAATGTCTAAATCCTATCCACTCTCTTCCCTGTTCCTTTCTGCTGAAATAAAGAGAAGTGGTGCTGAAGTGGAGAGCGACAGAGGAGGTTGCGGGTTCCTTATGGAGCTCCCTGCTGGCTGGACATAAAACAGTGAGGCTTAAGTCTGCTTAGAGTTCAAGTTCAATAGCCGAGATGCAAAGCTGAGTTGTTAGGATGTCTTGCTGAAGGTATCGCCAGTCTTTGAAGGATATAAATTATTGTGAATCTGATTCAGCTTATTCCCTTACACCCCACAGTATGAGTCACTGAGACACATACAAAAACACATTCTTCATAAAAAAGATAGATAGACAGACAGACAGACAGGGATTTTTTTTAAGAACACAGATGTTCACAAGGCTGTATGAGTGAATAATCCAGTAAAAACGACCATATTGTTAAATATTATTACAATTTGAAATGGCCATTTCTATTTTAACATACTTTAGAATGTAATTTATTCTTGTGATGGCAAAAGGTGAATTTTCTGCACCCATTACTTCAGTTTTCAGTGTCACATGGTAAAAAATATATTTTTTATTCATTATTTTACATTTATATTATATTTACATTTAGTCATTTAGCAGACGCTTTTATCCAAAGCGACTCGCAAATGAGGACAATGGAAAACAAGAGCAATGATATGCAAGTGCTATAACAAGTCTCAGTTAGCTTTATTTATTATTATATAATAAATAAAAAGAAAACAGATAGACGAGAAAAAGAATAGAGCAAGCTAGTGTTAGAGGACTTTTTGCTTTTGTTAACTGCATAATAAATAAAAAGAAAACAAATAGAAAACACCAAAATATTTACAATTAAATATATGAATACATTATTTTACATTTATTCTAAAAACAGTTGTGCTGCCTCATATTTCTTTAAAAAGTATATATATATATATATATATATATATATATATATATATATATCAGCGGCTCTAGATCGACCAATTTTCACTGGGTCTTTTTCTCAATGGTGTGACTTTCACCCTGATATTTTAAGATGTATACCTAGATTGCACTGGAACGAGTCTCAACCGTCTTGAGAAAATAAAAAAGTCTATTGACTCTAAGTTCACCTATCATTCATCAACCTCAAATATGGCTTTTCATCTGAAAGATGTATGTAGTAACAACTTTATATCGTGGCTCAAACAAATCAGAGATAGTGAAAGCCATGGTGATATTTGAGATATTCTCAGGGCTCACTTGCTCTTAAAATCTGATTGGTCATATTACGTGGTCCAGATACATTCGAATCTGTAAAGACTCTTGTGTACTCTGAAAACTGCTGCTGCTTTTAAACAGTCAGACAGAGAGAAAGTAGAGATGCACGCAGTGTTGCCAACTTAGCGACTTTTCAGACCCCCCTAGCGACTTTTTCTTTCTCCAAAAGTGACTAGTGACAAATTTAGTGACTTCTTGGACAAACTTTAGCGAGGCTCTGTGATCGTTGGTACTCCCGCAACGGCGCGAGATCAGTGCACACGCAGCTCTTTCTCTGCATCTGCTCTGTTCAGTGAACGTCTGAGAGGAGATATTAAAACAGATATTATTGCTTCTCTAAGTTTACATGCAAATATAGAAGAAATCACAGCACAGAAATTGTCTTATCGTCTGTGTATTATTTGATTTCATCAGACAACGGCTCAATAACATTATAAATTAGGATTTTTGTGCAGACTAACTTATTGGAAGGGAGAGCTGGTTATGTATTCTTAATGGGCTGCGTTTCAGTCACTTTCATATTTATCCCGTTGACTCACAACAGAAACAGTCAAATATATAAAGAAAAACAGTTTGATTGAGAATTTGGCTGCATTAAAATACTGTATGAGCACAGACAGACAATTAGACAGAACAGGTATATATTTTTTCTCTTTAAATACTTTTTTTTCATAATGTTTAGTGAAATTATTTGGTAGTCTGAGGTGGGATGGGGGCGCCGAATTTATTTTATATAGGTTTGACCTCTTCTTCTGAAAAGTTTGAGAAGCACTGCACTAGAGCATCCCTTCATTCAGAAACAGTGGAAGATCTGATAAGAATCATTTAGACCAAGTCTGGAAGATGTTGATGCTAGAGAGTGTGGCCAGCTGGTTTAGCCGAGGCCAGAGATCAAGAAGGCCAAACTACAGGAGTTGGCCATCTGAGGGGCATGTGACTGCAATGGAGGATAGTCCATAAGACATTGAGCCATGAGATGTTCAGTTTGACGCCCTTAAAACACTTAATTTAGATTTTATTTTATTTAATTTAGCCCTGTATATGCCAATGTTTATTCTTCTTTACCCTCTTGTTTGTCTCTGTGTATGTTTGCTTTCACTTCTGTTTGGGATCTGAATGAACTTTTCCACACTGGCTAAACACCCAGTCAGACTGCAGCAATAATTAGTCTTTTTAATATTGATTGCATTTAAAACTAAAATTGCCCACAGCATTGTACTGTATGGTAACTTCAAAAGACCCATGGTGTGCACAGTGCATTAATTCTTCAAATATTCGATTAAACTTGTGTCATATTTACTTAGACATTTAAAGATGCAGTAGGAGATCTTGGAAAATGCTAACTTTAGGCTAATAGCACTTAAAATCCCACCTCCTCCTGCAAATCGCCGTCCAAAGCTACGCCTCTGAACGCATAAACAGTACCTACCTTCCTTCAGTACCAGGAAGGAAGAGCAGGTTGTTGATGTTTGCCTGCCATTCTCGCTCTGTCTGCACAGTGTACGTGAACGCGCTGATGGTGTATCCTGTCTGTGCGTACCGGGTGCGCAGAGCTATGTAAATGCATATGTTGGCAGGCAGGTAGAAAAGTCAATAAAAACGCTCGGAAAGAGCATTTTGATTAGACGAACATTTCTTGGTCCTACGCCTTCCACAGAATATATAAATTCATATAAAGACCACATTTAGACCACTTAACAATGATTGCTATCAGAATGTGAAGAGACTTTCAACCAGCATAACAAAAAACAATTCTGAAGACCAGCACCTATTGCACCTTTAATGTTGCATGTAAATGTACTTTTAGAGACATGTGTCAATAAGCAACCACCCAGAATACCCAAGAAATCACCCAGACCATCTTATAAACACCCTGGTAGCAATCAACAACATCTTAACATCATGGAGGCCTGTTCTGAAACACAGCTTAATGAGAACGTTAATGTTTTTTTCTTAAACAAAAGTCAGAAAAAAAACATGCTGTGTAGAAGTACAGCAAAAATAAATAAAACAATTAAAATTGAGCAAACAACACATGAGTAGGCTCTCTCGTAACCAGGAATACACATTCACACAGAATTTTGCTTCAGCAGGCCACTTCCATCCAAGTCATTAAAAATCCAGAGTACTGAGAAGGACATTTTAAAATGTCACCACTCATAATAATAATAAGTATTTTATATTTGTTGCCACAGTCACATTGTTGCAATTCTGCCTAGACCAAATTATCTACAGCTATCCATTCTAAAACTCAGACAAGCAAAAGATGAACAAAAACAAGGGCTATTTTATACTACAGAACACCAAATAAATAGTTTTACTTGTTCATCCATCATATAAAGAAAAAGAGGCGGACTGCTACTCCACTAGTCCTGTCTGCAGACAAAATGTAATGTGTCAACACATTGTGCCTGATTTCATTCCTTCATAGGCAAGTGTTGCATATACAGTGTTACTGTGACCTATTAATTATGCTAAACTTGCTACGGTGAACATGAAGTGATATTCCGTGAGCATATGGTTGTTGTGTGTCTGAATACTGCATGACCACAAATATACAACCCAGGTTAATTGGAAATGACTGACTGGAAGTGGAAATGGAAATGAATGCCTGTATTTCTACACACCTGCAAAAACCTACCGATGCATATATTGCACTGCATTTTCCAGGTGAAACCTTTTTCAAAATTTGTCCTTTTCACACAAATTAAGATTAAAGGAGCAGATAATCACTTAATAAAGACTTACGTTTGCGTAGTTCATTGCACCATACTATGTTCCAACATCAAAACACTATTACCATAATGCATAAACAAATGCATGTTAATGTTTGCATCACATAATCAGCTATCTATGGTTTTTCTGACATTGTAAACTTGCTCATTAGCTCACCTGGTATAGTGTTGCACTTGAATGTGGAGCAATTGGGTACAAGTCCCTGCAGTCACAAGTCATTTCACAAATGAGCTCAAAGCCTCGTAGCTGGAAGCTAAAATGGCATGTGTTTTTCATCTCACATTTGCTTTTTCTCACAATATCGGTCAGGTTTAGAGTCAGGTTTAGTGTAGATGGTATGCTTATTTGAACTGCATCCGCACAACCCAACAAATGAAATAAAGGACATGCCACAGTCATGTTTAACTGTTTCAAAGGAAATACGGACAGACACTAGCTAAGTTCCATCCACGTATTTTTATGCGCATTTTGGAATATCGCATAAAAAATGCTGCATGAAAATGCCAAGATGCGCATAAATTCTAAAAATGTGCATTGAAAACTTATGCGCAAAACTGAGTAGGATAAACTTTTTATCCGATTAGAAAAAATGTGCATAAACTATGATGGAAACACATTTACCAAATAAATTCCACCATGGGCATGAAAGAAAAGTCATGTGACTTTGCACGATGGGGAAAACCCTGATGAAACAGCGGACCGATCTGGTTGCACAGCACCTAAAATTTTGTTTTGGTCATTCTGAAATGCTTGAGCAAAGTCTGCCATCAAAATATCTCTGTATAATTATCTTATACGACTGCGTTTCCAAACAACAGGTATCCACCTAGAAAGCAATGTATTGTGTTTCATCTGCTCACTCTGAGGCGCAACTAATTTATCATATATGAAAAGTATTAGATTTAGTGGCTTCTCCTACTTTTCTAAGTGATATTTAGTGCCAGTTTATCAGGAAGTGATTATTTCGTTCTCTTTGACTCGGATGGAAATGGTGCTTTAATCACAAATGTTAATATTTAATAAAAAAATGTGGTATTCCAGTTTTTTTAAATTCACATGGAGAAATTGGAGAAATAGCAACTGGACATTTCACTTTGAAATTGCCGTCAAATTTGCTACATGAAGCATAATATAATTTTCCATTTTGTACTCATAGGTCTGTTTTTTCATGACAAGTGTGGTGTGTCATTTGAAAAGTGCAGCGAAATGTATCGGGAGCAACATATTTCAGGTTTTGCAGATATGTAGCTACAGTATTATATTTCCTGTGAGACTGGATTGCAACTATGTACACACACCTGAGTGAGTCAATGGAGCATTTGACTGCATCATGTCTGTCCTTCCTCCATTCCTTTAAACGGTGTGGAGCAAGAGTCTTGAAGCTAATCCTCCTCTCTTAATTATTCCACCCCTGAGGACGACTGGAAAAGGCCTTGAGCCACTCCCCCAACCTCCAGCTACAGAATTCTGCTTTCTTGCCGTTCCACACTCCTCTTCGCCCCTCTCCCTTCCTCAGTCCTGACAAGCTGGTATTATATACAGAATAATCTTCTAATCTTTTTGTTGAACCATACAGGAAGGGGCTCAATTGGGGAAAAGTCAATTTATTTCTGCAGCTCACGCAATGTTCTCTTGTTTGTCAGAGGGGCATAAACAGCAGCTGCTCAGAAGAGAGTGTTTATTAGATGAGATTCCAGAAGGAAAAATACTACAGAGTAAGTGTAGTTCTGCTAGTAATGTGTGGTACTGCATGATCCTTCAGGCTTGTGTTAGTCATAGAGAGCTGTCAATCATCCAGATATTCAGAGCTCTACACATTTACACTACCTTCAGAAGACTGTTAGACAGTACTTTCACTGACAAGTCAAGTCTGTTTCATGATGGAAATGTCACTGTTGTAACTTTTTTTCCTGACCAATTGAAACCTTATTCTGTTTTATTTGATTATATGTAGTGGTTATATGTAACAATACTTCCTTCATTCAGTGCCTTCATGATACTACAGAAATCATTCTGGTCGGTTGATTTAGTGCTCAAGAAAATGGTTGCTGCTTAATATGTTTGTGGAAAACATTCAAGATTATTTTTTCCAAGATTCTTTGATCAATAGTGCGTTCAAAAGAACAGCATTTATTAGATTTTTTGTACAAATGTAAAACTCTCTTTCATGTTTAATCAATTTAATGCATTTTTGCTGAAAACTATAATAAATATATATATATAATATATATAGTTAACAACAGCAGTGTATATATATAGTCAGTGAATTTATCCAATGGTTCATGATGCATGTGCCACATTCCAAGTGCTCTGATGCATGCAATAGCTTTGCATGTAAATGTAATCTTTTAATCGCTGAAAATCTTCCCTCGATCCCCTCAGTTAAGGCAAGTCATGCACTTAATTCAAAAAGATACATCTGAACTTTGTCATGTCGCAATAATTCACAAGATTCTAGATGAATCTAATGCCATATGAAATCATTGTCATAACACTTCAATTGAGCGCGAACAACAAGATTTGAGTGTGATAGAGGATGATAAAGATTATCTGTATAAAGATTAAACTGCAGTCTTTAACACACACAGGGTTGCATATGACTTCTAAAGACTTGGACCGTAACACATAGAATGTATTATTTTGATTAACATTTTGTGGTGCTGCTTTTGTGTTTCCTGGAAAACAAGATTCAAATAAAATTATTAAATGATGATTAAATAATGCCAGATTTTCTAATAATTTCAACATTTTAGCATTAGAATGGAATAGAAATTTTAAGTTTGAAAATTGCTATAAAAGTGATGTTTTGTTGGTGCAGGATAAAAAAAACAGCCAGAATGATGACATTTGTGTGCTATAGATACAGTATGTCAGTGTGTGTGTGTGTGTGTGTGCGTGCGTGTGTGTGCGTGCGTGCATGCGTGCGTGCGTGCGATCTAAGGTGTGATGTCCCTTTGCAGCAGTGAATGGACAGTAATTGCTGCTCACACACACTCAAGATATGCTCTACAGTCTTTACTGCATTTATTCATTGTATTACAAATTACCAAAGTTTTAAATGACACATTGATTTTTTTAAGTCTTAGTTCTGTGTTTTATTTGTATCTCTACATCCTGTCTCCAAGGATTAGTTCTCTGAGTTGCTTTTTTATGCTGTACAGCTTCCAGTGGATCAATCTATGAGAAGCCTTGATTACCTCCTCAGCCTTAGTGAAGGGAAGATATGGGCTGTCTGTCCTCCCTGTTCTGTTCTTTTTATTCATTTAAACTTCGGACTAGAGACTCAGTGACCCAAAATCTGCAGATATGGGTGTAATTTAGAGGACCTGTGTGCACCTGTGTCAAAACTGATAGCAAGACATAGAGATAAGTCACCAGAGGAGCTCATTTTTGAGCATTTATAGAAGTTTCCTAACCTTTATTATGTAACACACAATACCTGTGTGGCTCAGTGGTAGAGCATTGCGTCTGTTGCGCAAAAGGTTGTGGGTTCGATTCCCAGGGAACACATGTACTAATGAAAATGTATAACCTGAATGCAATTGTAAGTCGCTTTGGATAAAAGCGTCTGCTAAATGTAAATGTAATACGTTAGAAGATATCAGGTATGATATTCTGTAATAATTAAGTTCTCAGTAAACAGATTTTAGTTCAAAGCAATTAGAGTGATGTTTCATTTTAAAAGTTCTATGGATTTTTTTACTTCTATTAGCTACTCATCATAAATCCCCTCCTATTAAATTCAGATGAATGCAAAAGGTCAAATTTCACTTTTTTCAGTAATCATTTCAGGCCAGGGTCTTGTTGTTTTGGTTTTTCTACATAGTCTGCCTTGTGCTGTGTCTCGTTCATGTCCTGTGTAGCAATGGGAGCATCCTGATTTCATACATAATGGATATAAAATACCTGCCCCCTTATTATATCCAGCATTTTCCCCAAGTATGACTGCTTTATGCAAATTTAATTCTGACATTTCCTTTCGCTTCAGTGCCTATTGTCGTGTTCAGGGTTGTTAAAGCAAGGTTGCACATAGGCCTCTTAAACTAATTTAAAGTTAAGCCTATGCATATTTTAAACAGATCAAACCTTGCACATTCTGTTTCAACTGATATTACATGTGTCAGTCTGTCAAACTGAATCATGGCCTTATGCCCACTCTACTAAAATGCACTCGCAAGGGAAACACTCCAGACTGATGAGTTATTAATATGTGAGACAAGCATTTGCAACAGCATCTGCAAATACATTGCAGGAAACGTGTAAGCAGCTGCTATTTGTACAACGATCATATTATTCTCTTTTCTTATTCTCACTAGCAATCTGTATGAGTTACTCATACTTGGGCTTAGATAGAAAACGGAGAAAAAAATTAATTGGTAAACTATACAATTTAAATTTTACATGACATGAAAACAACAGTGTAAATTCTTTGGGTCTGTACATTTATTTTGGTTTTCTTTTAAAAAGTATCATTCCTAAATAAAAGCGTTTGACCTGAGATCAACAAGTTCATGCCTATTAAGCAGAAAACCACAGCCTGTGAATTGTGAAAAGGAACAAGCGCCTGTTTTTCTGGAGTCTCTGAATCTCCAGTGGTCTCGCTTGTACCACTTTGTAAAACATTAAGAAAGGAGCCTTGTGTATTAACAGGGTTTGAAAAACTCCCTGATCCACCATTTATTGATCAAATCCACATCAACTGCCACTACAGCAAATCCCAGGCTGTATAATAAGATCTAAACCACCCAGGTCACAATGTTTTAACCCTGCTGGGTCTGCATCCACAAAAAAAATAACATAATCCACAACGGATTTACCCATTGGCAAACACAGCTATGGTATTTAATTCAATTAAAATGGCAAATTTTACTACACCAGCATACTTTATGGTGAGAGGTGGTGTAATAATGCAGTATGTAATGATATATAAAAAGCATATGGCATTGTTTATTTGTATCTACACTCTTTGAGAATAAATATATTTTCTTTCATAATGGTTATCTCATTAAGCGGTGTGCAATGCATAGTTGTCGATTTCTATACTTATAGGGGAGGAATAGGCAGAATAATGTTGAGCTTCTATACTTCAAAATCAGCTAAAATGAGCATTCTGATAACGCTCTGGAAGAAAGGGAAAGGAAAGTTCATCCAAAACATGACAACTCTTGTCATCATTTACTCACAAATGTTTCGGAAAGACAATCGTTCTGCTTAATGTTTTTTGTGGAAAGTTGTTTTTCAGGATTCAATGATAAATATAAAGTTAAAAAGAACTGCATTTATTTGAAATATAAATCATTTGCAACAGCATAAAAGCATGTCACTTCTGATCAATTAAAAAAAATCTAAAAAAAAACATGCAGGAAATACATTTCTAGAACAACATTAATTATTTTTGAGTGAACTATTCCCTTGAAACTCTTGTGATTTAAAAGCATTCACATATCTAAAATAGTGTGAGTGTGAGTAAATGTTATAGTTCAAACACTTGTTCAGTTTGCACATGAAATTAAAAATTGCTCTTTTATATCCTGAGCTTTTAGAAGAAAATTATAAATGAACGTGATGGAAAAATCATTAGGCGTTTAGCTCATCACACAAGACCAAATATGATCACTAAACGACCATGCTTCCTTTCATTAAACTAAGCCCACAGAAGATTCATGGGATATGTAATGCATTGCCACAACATAATACAGTCTTTCCTTTCCTCTCCAATGTATGCACGACACGTTATGCTTTCATACCTCTGCAGTTCATTACAATTCCACATACACTATTCTTTGCTCATGCTAATACCCAATAATCTCCATGTCAAAGCACCTAGTTCCCTTCTCATTACTATTAAACACACACACGCAGGCTGCACTGTTGTTGATTATTGGGCCACACTGTCATTAAAATCCTCCTGCTTTATCCCCCCTGACTCATATCCCTCTCTCGAACACTGATACCATACATAAGCCGTACTCTCAGCGATGCTCCTGTTCCAGCTCGCAACCCTGAGTCCTGAAACCCTGGGTCAGGAAACGACCCTCTCATATTGTAGTGAAACTGAGATTGCATTGCTCTTTTCAGAATTTAGAAAAGAGCAACATCCAGCTGCTGTAATAAAGCTAAGCCACACTGGATAGAACATTTGTGTGTGTCTGTGCAAATATGAATGTACTGGCTAAAGGACAGACAGTTTGGTGCACAAGACCAGATACTCGCACCTGAACGCTGCTGCCATGTTACGAAATATGTTTACTGCACAGATTATTTATAAACCATCTGTTTGAAGAAAAAACATGATCTATGACTCACAAACACCTGTCTGGACGTTCACACACTCATATATTCCATTATCCTCTGGCAGCCATTAAAAGCACAAGACATTAGAGTAAAATATCCCTGCACATGCTCTGGGCCATCTCTCCCTCTCCTTCTCATTACACCATCCACTCTTTAGATGGGCCTTATGTACCCCCCCACTCCTCCCTCTCGCTCTTTATCTGTCCCTCTGAAGAGCTGTTTTGCAAAATCACTCTCCATGGCCGGCTCTAACACACACATATACAAGCATCATCCCATTAACTGTGCCTTCCCCTAACACCTCCCTGACACCAGACAAAGTGTACATCATGTCCTTATAACTCTGTCTTTTCATTAACCTCTGTTTTTCCTTACCCTCCTTCTTGTTTCTTCTCTGCAGTTTCACCTTTGAGATATAAATAAACACCACAGTTCAAAAGGTAAAAACAATGTTTTCAAAAGTCTCTTTTAAGCTCTCCGAGGCTGCTTTATTTGATGAAAAATACAGGCAAACAGTAATATTCTGAATGTATATTATAATTTTAAATAACTGTTACATATATATTTTTTCTTGTGATGAACAAGAAAATGTTCAGCAGCCATTACTCCAGTCTTCAGTGTCATATATGCTCCTTCAGAATGCTGATTCGGTGATCAAGAATAATTTATTATACTTATTAAAGTTGAAAACAGTTGTACCACTCAATTTGTTTGGGATTGATTGATTGATTGGTTGATTGATTGATTGATTGATTGATTGATTGATTGATTGATTGATTGATTGATTGACTGACTGACTAAATGACTGACTAAATGACTGACTAAATGACTGACTGACTGACTGAGGAAGCATTACTGTTTTTCAAGATTCTCTAAAAAATATAAATAATTAATTTGAAATATAATGCTTGTAGTACATAGACATCAACTATTAATTATGTAAGCCAACAAAACAATAATGCCACTACCATGGCACTGCTTTATATTAGAATCAGAAAATATCTGAAGTTAACATGCAAAAAAAATATATATATATATATTAGAGGTGGGCATAGATTAATTTTTTTAATCTAGATTAATCTAGATTAATTTTGGAATTAATCTAGATTAATCTAGATTAAAATGGCTCATTTGAATTCTGCCAAGGCATTCAGAATATGTGTGCTACCCAAATAATGACTAAAAGTAAGTCTTTGAGAACGGGTTTCTCAAGCCAGGTGGCGATTAGACCAGGGCTCATCTCCTGTTTCCAAAATGCATCACAAACTTTAATCTCTTCCCGTCCCAATCCACGAAAAACTGGAGGAAAATCCTTCCCACTCCCGAAGAATGACTCCCATTCCCTCCCACTCCCGTGTTGTTGTTTTTTTTTTTTTGCCGATAACTGTCAATTACAGTAAAAATATAGTACAGATCACAGCGTGCCCACCTTATTAGTTGAATAAAACCCAAAATGTCGTTTTTGTTATTATATTGAACTGAAAGCCATCTTATTATGCACAGTGTTGCACAGATTAAATTTCATGTAAATCATCCATGCTAACACACACGTCCTTCTATTTTTTTTTTTGACATTTCACTCTATAGATATATTTTTCTATGTACTGTATTTTTAGATATATTCGAGTTTCAAGTTTCTCGCTCAAGTTCACATGAGACCTAAAGCATCCTGTTTGCTTAAAAGCGCAAACGCTTTCGTTGTTATTCTGAGTGCACACAAATAAACGTAGAGTCTTTACAGATTCGAAAGATGTATTAGGCTACTTTTATCTGTATGACCAAAAATGACGGAGATTTTAAGAGCACGTGAGCGCACCGGAGCCTGTCTTGCAGCAAACGCGCTTCCACACAAACACTTCAATAGCGCATTTCTCTAGGTTAACATCATTTTGAGCGGCCATGTAAAGTTGCTACTACATACATCTTTCAGATGAAAAGCCATATTTGAGGTTGATGAATGAGCGTTTGGATCAGGGGCGGCGCTAGGGGTGGGCTAAGGGGGCTGAAACATTCTGAAATGTTTTCAGAAAAGCCCCAATGTTTTATGACCATGCCCTGTACGCATCATCATCACTGAGTTTTCATGCGCATTAAAATGATGAACCGCAGTTTACTCCCGTCAGGAACCGCCCACGGAAGCTCGTGCTTCTGACTGACATATACACTTGATAATAAACTTCATATAAACTGGCCAATCATCGATATGAAGTAATAGCAGATCTTGGATCTTTGGGCTTAGCCCGGATATCCACTCACCCTAGAATCGCCTCTGGTTTGGATGTCCTGCCCGATTGTATTACCACACAGACCAGCCGTTAACAATCTGTCCATCACGGACTGCGAGCCTCTAGTTCAAGACTCGTTCTCGCCCCTACAGTGCAATTCGGCTTGGTATACATCCGCGCTAAAATATCAGGGTGAAAGTCATCATAGCTTGCGTAGTATTTAGACCCAGCTCCCAACCCAACTTTGAGAATAGATTAACGGCGATATTTTTTTTATCGCCGATAAGAGTCTCACGTTAACGCAGCACGTTAACGCCGATAACGGCCCACCACTAATATATATATATATATATATATATATATATATATATATATATAAATACGCCTTGCTGATCCCCATTGACTAACATAGTTGAAAAAATTAATAAAACAAGCAATAAAAAATTTGAACTAAATACTAATGGAAGTCAATTGGGAAACTGGTTATCCACATTCTTCAAAGTTTATTTTGTGTTCAGCAGAAGAAAGTCAGTCATGGACCAACTATAAATGATGACAGAATTTACATTTTTGGGTGAACTATACCTTGAAGGCTAAAAACAGTTTTAGAGCCATGTTAAATCACTAGGATTTGTTGTAACATTGCGAGAAAATTCTCACATAATAGGCCAAGAAAAAAAAGTACCATCTTGAGATCACAGGAATTTTAAGAAAGAAATACATTCAATCAAGTTGAATCTCCAACAACCAAATTATTTTACATTTTTAATATCCTGATTATTTAACACCGTTACAGTGGATCCATTGCTTCTTACTTGCTCCATCTATAGTTGTACCTGTTTGAAAGTGGCTAATAAGCTAAAATAATTTTCCCATCTCGAGCCATATGTGTTAGTGATTCTTCACTATCAGTTACTCAGTGCCTGAGATGTTACAGTTTCTCTCGGAGCGTTGCCCCCCTGCTGAGCGCTTTACCCCATTTCTGTTTCTCCTCAATTATAAGATCAACTTATCATCAGATGTTATGCTATATAGAGCAAAACTACCCTCCCCTATCCATCTCTGTCTTTTTCTCATCTCTTTTTGTTCTCTCCCTCTACACACACAGCAGGTCTTTCATCCCCTCTCCCCAGGTGTCCATCAGAAAAATCACTACAGCATAAAAACTCATACTCTCCATTTCTCCCATCAATCTCTCATTCCCTCTTTTCTCTGTCCTAACTATCCATCTGCTCTCAGTGGAGGGATACTCCACCATCCAGCTCACCGATAGATGATCCATTGCTAAAATCCTCCTCCCTCAGATTTTTCCAAAGGGCTAACAGCTGGAGGCACGCCGCGTGCACCTCTCTCGCCAACCAGGTGGCACGGGCAGATAAAAAGTGACGGCGAAGCTTTGATTCCCCTCACACAAATCTGGCATCTCTGGAAGGTGTCCGCCACCACACCCCTTCTCTTTCTATGTCGGGCTCGCCGAGCATTGAACAAAACAGCTGAGAGGCCATGATAAAACCCGTCCTTCTCTCCACCACTCCGACAACTGTATACAAACAGAGGGGGAGACTCTTGGATTTACCCACATAACACACATGGAAAGGTTGAAAGTGGAATCCGGCCATCAACCCAACTTGGTTCTTCATAACATTTGTCCTTCAAACATGGCACTCGTTCAGCTGAAAGCAATTATTCTGAGATTGTGTTGACAGTTCAACCACTTTGGGGTCCTAAAACACTGACTGTCACTGTAATTGGAATGAATAGCCCTGCGGTTCAGTTTATATCTAAGCCAAAGTCCACATAAAGATCTGTAAAACAACAGAGTTAATGAATGTAGCTTTCATTCATTAGGTCTGTTGTCAGGTCGTCTCTCACACAAACAGGTTTTGAAAGCTGACTGCTGCATGCTAATTGACACAAGGATCTGTCATTTGTAACATGCGCACATAGTGTGCTTGCATTCTTGACACTCGCTGTTTACCAGGCCTGGAGGAGATGAAGGTTTTCATTAATTCACTCTTCAGTTCTTTCGCCTGACTTGTAACCTTGAACGTATTTTGGCCACTGAACTAAAATAACAAATTTGTCCTAACAACCAATATGAACTAATCTTTCATCATGCTTCTAAAAGAATGCCTTAAAATTACAACACTGCGTGATGCCCCAATTAACCACTTTTCGACAAGACGTCAAAACAAACAAACAAAAAAGTTGAAAACCCTTATAATTTGTATTGCCTTGAACTTTGGAAAACGAACAGTCATTGGTTTAACTGACTCTTATGTTCTTTCTGCCGTTTTCTATATAAAAATCCATTGTGAAGGCAGTTTAATCGCATTTAGCCAATGGGTGAAGAAGAGAGAGAGCATGCATGAGGCGATACTCATGATAAGGTGAGCGTGCACTCCTGATAGTACCCTGTGATGAGCACAGCCCAAGGGGGACATGGGCCTTTAAGGATCTTTATATCCTTCTATCTTAAGGAGAGAGGGATATAGAGATCAATGATTAATCAAGGCTTAATCTGCCATCATTAGGTCTAAGTGGAAGGGCTCATCATCCCTACTCTGATGCTCACACTTAGACTGCTTAGAGCTCTTCTACTCTTAGATGAATGGCTTGAGACCTCATTGCTCGGCTTCATACCAGAATGCTGAGTGATGAAGATGACCTTTCGGTGGAATCTCTTCCTATACAACAAATGCCCTTGTATGATATAAACATCTGCTGTTGTATTCCTATGTTATTACTATTTAATTCATATGGATATAATTTAGTCAAGGAAAGGATACATAATAGCAATCAAATCCTATTTTTTAAACAGTTGTATACTCTTCACTAAACTTATTAGCCTTGCTAAAAAAAATAGCCTTGCTTACTGTTGCTAGGTCTGACCGGCTTTATAGAGTTTGCACTTTGACTGCACTGATGATTTATTTGAAAACCACTAAACTAATTTATTTGAGTTTGTAATTCCATGAACAGCCCACTGTCTGGTAAAATGTGCTCATAAAGCAATACAATAGAATATTCATCAATAATATAATGGGCTGGGATGTTTGTTTGTTTTTATTTATTTAATGCCAGCATTTTCGTCTATTTGTATGATAAAAACCACTCAAGTAAATAAATAAATATAAACTAGATTAGATAAAGATTCTAAAACCAACTCTAAAACTAACTTGATTAAAAACCTGTTCAAGGGTATCAACAGTAGGAATATTATAGTGAAATTAAATACATTTAAAAGGAACATGAGCTGCAGTATTTTTCATTTTATAAAGTTTCCCGAGGTGTTCCTATAATGTTAGTTGGATTGTTACATTAAAAACTGTTGTAATGTAGAAATGATTTGCCATTTTAGCCCTAAAACTGTTCAAATTGTTGGGTCTGTTTTAAGATTTGTTAACATCTTTTCTTATAATCAATAAGCACTTTTACTACGTTTTTACTATTACAGCTTCAAAGGAGTTGAACATAGCATCATATTTCGATCTACTCCCACTGCATAAAAGGTTTCAGATATGTGCACTGTAGCCAAACACAGTCATGTCTGATGATCACATGAATGCATGATCTTGATCTTGTGATATGCAGACTCTCACGGATGCTTTCATTATAACTAACACAGTGAAAACACACATGTTGATAAGATTCACAGAGCAATGTAGACTGTGTCATTGATTAGCAAAACTGGAGCTCTGGCAAAATTGTAGAAAATATTGTTCTGTAAGTTTGCAAACTGGTTCACCAAATAACCGCAATAAAATGAACCAAACAAACAGATAATGCTCTAATGACACATTTTGACAGTTTAAAATAAGCCAACAACCTTTGTAAGGTAATGCTATTTTTAGTCCAGTGATCCTGCTCTATGTATTCTGAGCATGTAAAGCGAGTAAGAAGGGCTGAAGACACAATGATTAAGGAGTCAGTATTTATTTATGGCTATGAAGATGTACATTTTATTACGTAATAAAAACCCGGAAGTAGATAATGCGATGTGACATTGTGTTGTTTTGGCAGGTTTTTTTCAATAAAAGCTATTTTTTGACTTACAAAGAGGTTTTGAGTTCTGAAACATGCAGTAGACCCTATGTTTTTATATCACAATGACCTCTTAAATATTAAAAGATCAAGGGAAATTGCATGACTACATGTCCTTTAGAGGACAAAAGGCTCTGACATGTGTATATGGGAGGGTTTTCTCCTAGCAGTAAATATGCATGTGTAAGTCTTGTGTGTTCTGTCCTATGTAAATTACATTTCCAATGTTCCCAATTACTCCAATGTTGTGGCCTGGAATGAAGTGTGAAATTGTTTAGACTGTTTCCACAAACAAATTTAGCACAACCATTTCCAAAACTGAATATATATTTTTTCTTGACCACCAAACAAACATAACAGAATGATTTATGAATTCATGTAACACTGAATACAGGCGTAACAGCTGATGAAAATTCAGCTTTGCCATCACAAAAAAAATACATAAATATTCAAATATGTCAGAATCGGTTATTTTATATTTTAATAGCATTTCACAAAATTAAAATTGTTATCATATTTTAATCAAAATGCAGTCTTGGTAAGGTACTTTTCAAAAACAAAGAAATGCATGGACCCCAAACATGTGACTGTATTTGCACAAAGCATTGATTTAAGTGAAACTGAAGACCTTGATAAATTGCTTGAGATGATTTTGATCTAAAGATGATTCAGGTCTGAACTGTGCGAATGTATCAACTATAAGCACATTTCCAATCGGATATTCTCGGCTACAGATTGTAAGAGGAAAAGTGACAACAGTTCATTGGTGTCCTGCTTGTTTATTTGATCTAGAACATTCCACAAACAGAAAACAATAACGAGTCATTTTCGTGAAATGACCCGCAACCCTCTCTCCTACTGAGATGAGTGAATCTTTTCAGCAGAGGGCCGGAAATATTAGCAGAGAAGTGTTTTAGTGACATTAAATGCTTACGCTTTACTGAGAAACTACTCCTACAAAACCATCAGAACTCAACTGTGAAAACATTGTGAAAATGGCGCAAAGCATTTGCAGACAAATCCACTACAGATAGCAGTACACAGTCAGAATAAAGAAGAGACTTTCGCAGCGTAAACAGATTAGATGAAGAGGTTGAAAACATTGGTCTTATAGATGCACAGAATAGATTTGAGAGGCAACGGAGTTACGTAATGAAAATAAATGGTCATGTTACCACAGTGACAGATGCATTATGGGCTTAATGGACATTCAAAAATGAAACATGCAACAAACAAAGCAGGACACACATGGCTATGTTTGCACTAGCAAATTATTATTGTAGTGTTATCGAGACCAAACAAGAGGATTCAATTTCCCAGCATGCTTGGCATGCAACTGGAAGTGATGAGTTATTTATTTAGGTGATACGGTCTTGATATATTTTGAAGGCATGACATTGTTACAACATCGTTAGGCATGATGAGCAGGGTAAAACAGGATGACCTACATTTGCCAAAATGTGCAGAATATAACACTCCACACTCCGATGAATACTGTATCCCACAATGCAATGCTCTCTAATTGAGCTTCCATTTCCAATGTGACAAATTAACCAGAAGCATACATCTTTTGAGCCTTTTTTAGCCAGATTAAATTAAAAGGCAAACAAATATTTTATAAAAAAAAAATATTTCTAAGATGATAACTGTGTAAACTTCAATTATGAAAAAAAATGTTTTGTCATTCCATAATGAGACAAAACAACACTGATATCAACAAATATCAACTGTGTAACTGTGTAATAATAACTATATAATGAAAAAAACAAGTCTTACTTTAAACAAAATCTTATTTGTTTTTGTTTTTAACAGAAAAAAAACATGAATACACTTTGAAATTAACGTTTTGAGAGAAGCTTTTTAGTTTGACCACTTTTCATAATCTAGAGTGTGTTCATTTATATGATAACTGAATAAATCACTCAATAATTCTGATGGGATTTCTCAAATGACAATCATGAGCAGTAATCACGATTATAATAATTGTGATTATCAGTTTAAGCAGCTTGCAGTTTTTATTGACTAAAACCGGACTATACTTCCAAGACTTGGACAATTGACACTTGACTTAACAAAAAATATGATACATTGATAAAATATGATATCAACTAAAAAAAAACTGCTGACAAAATTAACAATATATTATAACATGAGGTCATGTGACAGATATGCCATACTACCAACTGAAATTTTTATCTTGCATAATAAAAACAGTTTCACCTACTACTAAAAAACTAGTGCAGCATTTAATCAGTAGTAAGCTAGTATTTAACCAACACAGCTGCTCAATATATCTGTCATTCTGAGTTATCAGGAAGTTGTTAGAAGAAAGCAGTGAGTGGAGAGAGAATAAAGTGTGGCGATGTGCATGCTGATGATGAGAAATCAAACAAGACAATAAAAATGAATAGCTAGAGAGGTAGGTTCCCGAGGGGGGTTGACTGCAACTGTGCAATACAATGATTAACTGCATGAGATGGATCTATACGTAGTCGACTCAAGAAGCCGTGCTTTTGGGGTTGTAATGGGCAGAGAACGCTGCAACTGGACTAGAATTCCCTGAAGAGCCTATACACAACATCCTGTCTACAATCTACTAAAACAAGATTATGTATGATGGAACTGCGTCGGTGCTCAAACCCTACATATTCTTTTAAATCATTTAAAAGAAAAATACTTTTCATTGAAGCTGCTGTCAATTCCACTGTGTTCAACCATACATAATCTCTCAAAGCATGGGAGGTTTGGGGTTTAAATGGAACCTAAAATTTGTGTTTGTTTGTAAAAAATATATATATAAAATACCCACAGTATTGGCCAAAGTAATACCTAGATTTATTTACTCGGCAAAGGATTTCATCCAAAGCAACTTACAGTGAATTCTTTGCATACATTTTTTATTAGCAAGGGGAGATGTAGACATAAACTTAGTAGCACCATACATCACTTTTCTACACTCTCAATAGGTTACACTGCACCAGCAGCACATCTGCTGGACGAACGCTTACAGATGGATGTGGAGAGAGAGTCCAAGGTTTTTCTGACTAACATTCACAAGTGGCTGTGTAAGTGCAGCATTATAACAGGCTGTTTTTGGCACTGCATACACTCGATGAGGCATAAGACCATGGTCGAGTGTACTTCTGCACACAATGTTACCTGGATAATAATGTAAGGAGAAAGAGATCTTTCATGGGGTGCTGTATTCATGCTTACTAGACACTTACTGGAGGAAAATCTTTATTTTTGATGATGGTTGTCTGCAGAGGATTGATTCATATTTTCCACATCGGGGCTTTAAAACATAACTACAGCTAACAGGGGTTGTATTCCATGCTTACCCTGCTAAAAAGACCAGCTTACACCAGCATGAAGTTTCATGCTGTTCTTTAAGGAAGCATATAGGGAGCACAGCCTCCACTATAATGTAATAAAAAAGCAACAATATGCGTATATACACTGCTGTTAAAAGTTTGGGATCGGTAGGACTTTTTGAATGTTTTTGAAAGAATTCTCACGTATATTCTAATTATTCTAATATTCCGATTTGGTGCTTAAGAAAAATGTCTTGGATTCGAAAACAGTTGTGCTGTTTAATATTATCAGGATTTTTTTGATAAATAGAAAGTCCAAAAGCTTGTGAACTTGGTAGTGCGGTTTTGGGAGTTGTTTTTTAGTCATTATCTACTGTGATGTAATTGTTTAATTGATATATTTCAATGGTTGACATCAGATTGTTTATAAAAATTAATTTAAATGGGAATGAAAGAGAACATAAAAGAACAGTTGAAATAAAATAAGTATGTATTTGGATTAACTAAGAACACATGTTATTACTTGAACATGAGTTGTGGTGCAACTTAAAAGTTCACCTTCATTTTGTAAAGTTATTCGGTAACACTTTACAATAAGGTTAATGAATTGGTTACATCAGTTAACATGAACTAAGAATGAACAATATTTCTACAGCATTTATTAATCTTAGTTAATGTTAATTTAAGCATTTACTAATGTATTATTAAAATCACGAGTTGTGCTTGTTAAAAGTAGTTAATGCACTGTGAACTAACATGAACAATCAATGAAGAACTCTATTTTTACTAACTGACATTAACAAAGATTAATAAATAGTGTAATACATGTATTGTTCATTGTTTGTTAATATTAGTTAATGCAGTAACTCATGTTAACAAATGACACCTTATTGAAAAGTGTTACCAGTTATTCTAATTAATTCTTAGGTATTTTAAATAACTACAGTGTTACAGAGTTACAGTAGATGCAACAATCCTAGCTATCAAACTTATGTAAGTAAATACATGATAACTGACACCTGTCCATCCTCTCCTTTGAAAATCCCCAGCCACCATTTCTAGAGACCATAAGAATAGCATTACATGAACACTGAAGTGTGCCAACAGAGCCGTGGGACTGGCATAGCACTCATGGACCAGCCTACTGCACCACTGGCATCTTAAGCACTCAAAACTCTGCTCTTATTACAGACCTTTCTCCACTCTGCCCTCAGCACTTTCTGTACAATCTACTCTGGGGTAACACCTGAACATCCACTTATCGTTTGACTGTGCCTTATTTTGTCAACACACATGACCTTAGGTGCTCAACCTGATCCTGGCTGTAGAGAAGCCGTCCAATGGGTACTGTCAGGGAAAATATATTAGGCCTGTACTTGAGTTTCAAGGAAAATGGTTTATTGTAGGGCTGAACAATAAACCAAATAAATACTTGAGATTGTAGTTTGCAGGCAACACAGGTAACACATTATGAAATGTGTTAATTATAGCATTTAATTTGTTGTTTTAAGGCTTCTGTTATGCAAAAATATACTATTAATAGTGTTGTTCTTTTTTAGTTTTTTTAATTCTGTGGTTAAGCTCTGTAACCAAATCACATATATGTTTGTTACATTAGTGCAATGAAACAAATACTATGTATTTTGATTCCCTAATAGACCTACACTCACTTGTATTGAGTGACTGCAGTGTGATCTACAAATTCATTTATGTTTGCAGTGGTGCAATGAAACAAGTGCCACGAACATCCCCTAATTCTTGAAAAGAAACGTTGGTTTCATTAAGTGTCGTTTGGAATGTAAATGTTGTTATACTCGATATACTGTACACTGAGAGATGCGACAAAACTAGAATATTATCAAGATTATAAATAAAGTAAATTAATCTGCCCCACACACACAATTATATTTTTAAATAATACAATGTGTAATTAAGTATACATTTAAATATTAAGAAATATTGACAACAACCAACTTTCATGATTTATTAGTCCTATTTCTATTCACCACCACAGAAAAGTTTGTGGTCACTAAGATATTTTTTAAAGTCATATGCTCACCAAGGCTATATTTATTTGATTAAATATTTCAGTAAATGATTAGTATTATAAAATAAATAAATATTTTATAGTATTTTTTGTCATTTTTTATATTGATAAAATGACATTTATTTATGTGATGGCAAAGCCAAATTTTTAGGAGTCATTACTCCAGTCTTAAGTGTCCCTTGATCCTCCAGAAATCCTTCTAATATGCTGATTTGGTGCACAAGAAAACATTACCAATTATGCTTTTTTGGTAAATGTCTCTACGGTCACTCTTAATGTAAGCTTGGCGAATAAAGGTATGAATTTCTTAAAAAGAACAAATACAACTTGACAGTAGTGTACAGTATGTGATATTCTTTGCTGTTGTTGTTATTATGGCCAGATGCCGGGTCTATACTGTGGTTTAAGTCTATGTGCACTACTTGATTATGAGATAAAAATGTATAATTCCCTTCATCCCCATTTCATAAAACCCTCCATATTTTTTTAATACTACAAAACTACCTTTCAATTGTATATGGCGCTTCCTTCAACTTGACAACATATTCTCTCTTTTAGTGGTGACAGTTAATATTCATTAACTGAAAAGATCAACTTTTAATATAAAAAGTCTACCACCAAATCTTGCCACCTAATTAGCAAAGACAAAGGCTCTTTTAATCCAAACAAATCGAATGACTCCCATGACTGAAGCATGGGAAGAACTATAGACTAATCTATATACCATTATTGGACAGCTGTTGCAAATGTCAAAGCCTCTAATTTAGAAGTCCAATAACAAAGCAATGAAATTTTCGTGAGCACAAGAGAAGAAAGGCGATAGGTCTGAACATTATGAGAACAATAAATCACTGAGGTTAAACGCCCCTCTATAACTCTACATCTCACAGACTGTAATTCAGTCTTCTTTAGGACAAACACCACAAATGAGGGACTGAGTGAAACTAAACGGTTTGAATTAATAGCGTGCAATGAATATTGAAATGAATATGTATTTATCCTTTTATTATTATTCATATTTTGGTCTCTCTAAAGAAAACTACAAGCCCGAGGCAACTGACACAAGCTCCAGCAGCTTCAGGAACATCTCTCTGTGTGATTCAGCCTGTACATGTAAGAGTACTTTTGTCTGTATATATGTGTATAACCCTTAATTAATTATTAAGAAATAAGAAATCCATTCTTCTCTCAAGTGTGGTAACGTCATGAGCTTTTGAGCTCCAAGAGGCCTCCATGCAACGCGCTAGAGAAGCTCCCTAATTAACATCATCTTTACTGAGAAAAGAACTTTGTTTTGTATCACGACTGCAGTGTGTGCGTTTGTTCAAGGGCAGCAAGGGATATACATGTCTAAAGAGTCTGCAAAAAATAGGCTATAATACAGAATGCATTTCTAAAATTCCAAGAGTTTCATTTCTAAAGGGATGTTTCTTCTATTTCAGCTATGCCTCTCCAGCACCTGACGTTGTGGAACAAAGGCACGGCTAATATGAAAGGCTCATCTCCCTTCTCTTATCATACTCTGCAGTCTGCATTCCTTTTCCCCACCTTTTTCTCTCCCTCCTTCACTCACTGGACTCTTTGACTTTGATCTCTTTCCAGGCATTATTCACTTCATTCTGGGATGCTATGTTCCTTAAAAGACAAGAGTTGATCTATTATTTATGATTGTTTACGGTCATATTTTCAAGGCTGCCCTTTTTAACAGTTTCTGCAAAGTTTGAGTGCAAGGAATGAGCCAAATTGATTGAAATCACAACAACTCAAGACATAGACAGCAGAAATATAAGGATTTTGTTTGTCAGTTGAGATTAAATTGGCTTGAGATTCTGCCAGCACTATAACTTTAGTGACAGTAGCATGTGAAATAAATTTTAATTCTGATCATGTTTGAAATTACAACAAATCACACATGCCACAACCACCACAGTGTTCATTACAAGAAAAAGGTATCTGTGCCACATCTTTCATCATTCAAATTAAATTAATCAGACATTGCATGCATTTTATTTCATTTTATATTGCTGAATAGTTTAGGGAATAAAATTTAAATATCTCTGTACCTTGAAAAATGATTTAAAATTTGCTTGTGTGCTTGTGGTTTTTCAAATAATGCCCTTGCTACAAAAAGCACTAGGTCATCCCTAATGAAATACAATTGATATAATAATATACATTCATGCAAACATAGCAGTGCTTTATTCTTCACGATCTTGAGATTATTTAAGCTCTGTTAATGAACAAAATGGAATCTGTGCATTAGTGATCCAAAACCACTGTTGTACCACTTGTTTGGGGAATGAATAAGAGCCAGTTACACCCTTAGTTTCACTGAACAGAATTACTAACATGACAACTAAGATTATGTTTTCACATATGAGTCACATTGTTTATCATAAATGAATCTATGAATGGTTTTCTTGAACTTATCTCTTCACATTAAACTGGGCTATAAAACTAATTTTATACGTCAAGGACTGCATTACATAAAATCCCTTTCTGTGAGTAATAAACAGCAGAATGTCACAGAGGTTTAAGAATATTTTGGATCCTTGTAATACTGTCTTTAAATACAGTTTTGGAATAAATATTTATTGACCAAGACAAAACCAACTAAAATGTTTGTTTGTTTTTATTGTGAAAAATATGAAATCATTCAGATCAGTTTGTTTTTGAATGCTCAAAGAAGAGCAAAATAAAAAAAATCTGTTGTGCTCCATGTAAATAATATAAATAATAAAGGAAAATATGTTCAGTGTAGTTAAAAATCAAAATAAGGTCAATCGGTTTTTAGACTTATTTGGAAACTGTAAATAAACATTGGAAATTGTGTACTCTATTCAACCCTAAGAGAGGCTTACTGCATATGATCCCCTAAAAGGGGATTTCAGAAGTCCTGACCTACAATCAGTGGGACCATTCGTTTGCTTTCTCTCAGACACTTGTGTCCAAGCAAAGATTACACACTAATCTAGCAATCTCAGTCGTAATCAGAACACATGTCCACATTTCCATCACCATATGGACATGAACTATTCTGAGACTCCCCCTCGATCACTTCTGATCTCCCTGTCATGATTGAAGAGCTCAAACACGAGGGAGATTTTGCTGGCTTAGTCATGATGAGGTGCTTTTTGGTGATCACTCTACAGAGAAGCCATTGGAGAAAAGGGCAAACAATCCCTCTCGCGGATCAATTTTCAAGGATCAGTAACTGACAGGGTTAGTGCCAATGATAAATGCATACACAACCTTTCGCACCTGATCCAGTCCTCTTAGCACTCCATCTGAGTTTAGAGTAATAATGGCTAAGCAGATCAATAATTACATGGGGGCTATGAGGGTTTGAGAAGATGTGACTAGGCTCATTAAAAAAGGTTCCAAAGGTTGTTGTTTGTTGTTTGTTTTTTGCAGAAATTAAGTGGAAGAACCATTTTTGGTTCCATAAAGAACCTTTCAGCAAACAGTTCTTAAAAGAACCATTGGTAACACTTTATTTTAAGGTGTCCTTGTAACACATGTTACATGTACTTACTATTATAGCAATAAATTATGCATAATTACATGCTCTTACTCCTAAGCCAAACACTTATCCTAACACTAACCATAATAGGGTTAGGATAAGGGTTTGGCTTAGGAGTACTATATTATACTACATTATAGTAAGTACATGTAGGTAATCAATATTACTCAGTACTTAAATGTATAGTTACACTGTAACAAGGACACCTTAAAATAAGTGTAATCGAAGCATTTTTTTAGATTGAAGAACATTATGATAATCTAAATAACTACTTTTTACTGTCAAGAAACGTCATTGCAAAGGAAAGATTACATGGATGTTAAAGATTCTTCATGAAATCATTAAAGCAATAAAGAACCTTTATTTTTTTAGAAGTGAGAATAGTTCTGCTCTTCATTGCAGGTGCTCACTGCATACTTACGGTAGGAGCATCAGGGGTGCGAGTAAGGGAGAAAGAAAGAGAGAGGAGAAAATAGACTTCAAGAGTATTACATTTACATTTAGTCATTTAGCAGAACTGTTCTTGAGTATTAGAGAAAGAGCCCATTTATTAAAAGGTTCACATTTTAAAAGTGCCTTTTTTATCTCTTCTGTGAGTTCTGGGGAAGAAGTACCAGCTACTACACAAAACCGCTTTCTTCCACTTCTTAGTGCTGTATTTATTTAGTTTTAGTATAATTCCACCTCAATCTGCCCATATCAGGGGAATAAGTCTTCCCGACCTGATCCTGTAATTGCGCCCTTTTCTTTTATTTGTGTGTGCCTTGCCGCCAGTAGTGAATTAACATGGCTTAACCATGTTTTGTTTGTAATTAGCAGCGGGCGCAATGAAGTGCTTTAGGGTTTCGCTGCTGGTGGCAGACGATTACCTGCCCGCTCAAAGTGACTTCCTAAACATCTGTGGGGATTAGAGCAGAGGGGAAGCCATCAAATGGCAAAGCAGATGGCTGTCAAGGGACACTCGGCACAGAAACCAATATTTTGATCGTTTGTTTTAATTTGCCAATCACGTAGGTCCATGAGGGAGTTTAAAAAGAGGTTTTTGCCACTCACCAATCTCATAGCGAACCTCAAAGATGCTCTGGAAAGCCATAATATACATCAAGTATAAAATCAAACACTTTCATAGTGATTTGGTTCTCAATACTGTTATTACAGGTCAATGACAAGTAAGAGTTTATTCTCACAAATATCATGACTTAAATAATTATATATCATTATATATGATAATGATATATATATATCTTGACAACATAGGTGATTTGCTTTGAAGCCCCAATCATCTCTGACTTAAGAGAAACACCAATGAAATTGCTAGTGGCTAGTGAATTTTGCATACCTGAGACACTCCCTGTGCATACGGTAAAAAAGGGCGACAGGTGCATTCGATTTTTGCTTCGTAGCCGAGTGGAGGAGAAGTGTGCTGATCTCCACAAAGCCTTTCATCTTTGTTTTGTTCCTGGTTGGCGTCACGGTGCAGTCAGGAGTCCCTCTCAGCACTTCAACTGAAAGAGCAAATTCTAAAAGAGTAAATCACGGACGGTCGCGTCTTTTTCAAGATGCCATTCCGTCCGTGTCCTCTTGGTTGCGGTCGTTTCCTGTCTGCAGATGATGGACACGAGATGATGTCTGGGCCTCCAACACGCTGAAGATGCGTTCGTGGATGACTCATGCACCTGTTGTGGGTGTATGAGCATGACTTCGCTGCGATCTCACCTTTCCCAGTCCAGTCCGAGCCCTCGCGGCTGGAGGATTGGCACCCTCTGCCGCCACCAGTTCCGGTCTCTCTTGCTCGAGCAGAGGATCACCGGCTGGCGCTCTGGGAGATCTGAGGGTCACAGCAAGAGCCTCTCCGCCAAGTACGTCCCCACGGACCTCTTACTCCTCACGCAGCGAGCGTCCCGTCCGGTTTCCCTGACGCCAGGCCCAGAAAAGTCTTGAAGCTATCTTTCACTGAAGGTCGCATTCACTTCCGATTTCTGTGGGTAAAGGAACAGCGGTTTGGTTAGCAGCGATGTACCCAGTGGTCCCTGCGGGCACCAAGGTTAGCTAATTTGCAATGGGGCGATAGGAAGGTTGCAACCTCTTGCATGGCAATTTTCTGTCATGCGCTCGCTTGTCAGCATCTGCATGCCACAAGGTTGTGACGGGGTTCACAACCATGTGGCATGGCATTTTCTCTTAAGTCAGAGATGATTGGGGCTTCCAGGTAAATCCTCTATGTCGTCACGACATATCGTCTCCGTTCCTTCCATCAGGGAAGGAGGGTTACGTACGTAACAGATGTTTTTTACACATATCATGTGATTTATACATAATGTGATTTATATTTTGTGAATTAGTTTTATTGTCCATTTGTAATAAAGAGCTATTCAAATTCTATCTCTCTGTGTGTGTGTGTGTGTGTGTGTGTGTGTGTGTGTGTGTGTGTGTGTGTGTGTGTGTGTGTGTGTGTGTGAGCGAGTGATGCGTGTTGGTTAGTGTGCATCAATTAAAGCAGTGCATTAATATGGAACGGTGATTAAAATGACCTGGAACTACCTGCAGTTAAATTAATTTAATCAACACCTGCCAGCCAATTAGAATCGAGTGTTCAGACAGACCATGGAATAAGATTACTTACAACAGAACAGTAACACATTTTATGGATGACAGTTTCTTGAACCAAGGAGAGGAGGTAATTCTAACTTTGCTATGACAATCTGGGGCTTCTGAATCAGACTGAATGTTTTGTTATTAGTTTAAGTATTTGCTATTGACTGTTCAAATGCGGAGTTTTGCGTGTCTTCTATGTGTGTGTGTCTGTGTGTGCGCTCGCATTTGTGAGTGAGGGTCACAGCGCAGTGGTGTGTGTGTGTGTGTGCGCTCGCATATGTGAGAGAGGAAATTCATCACTGTGTCTGTCACGTGACGCTGTTCCTCTTTCGGACTTGAACTGATGGTAAAACTAAGGACATTATTAAATATTATTAATTATTAATTAATTACATTATTCTTTACATTTAATTTGAAAGCTAAAGCTCGATGGAAAGGGGTGTAACATTTCCGACTCGTGCTTGTGGTGTTCGGCCAATCACAATGCACTGTGTCAGTTGGCCAATCAGAGCACACTGCTCTTGTCGGAAGGAGGGACTTTGTAGAAAACGAAGCATTTTGAGAGAGGCGAGGCATGGAGGACCTACAATAAATGTACAGTATTTGAAATATAATGTTTTTTTTAACAATAAAGCATGTCCACATATTCAATACCATCAAATGACCCCTTTAACTTTGATAAAGAATATATCTTTGGTTTTGAGACTTTAGTCTTTGCAACTTTAGGGATCTTATCTATGCACAATCAGCTTGTAACAAAGGAAACTTGAAATCGCATCATATGACCCCTTTAAATAGATAAAAAAAATTGCTTGTCATTGACCTTTATACTGCTATGACAACATCAAACTGCAATGAAACTTCACAAAAAAATGAAAAGCTACAGTACTTTTGCAGTGACTCTGCTGACCTTAGTTGAATATATAAAATTAATAAAGCATTTGTATAGAGTTCACAGAGAGAAACAGGACAGTAGAACAGAGAAAGAGAGAAAGACATGGACAGAGTGAGACAAAAAAGAGATCATATCAGAGATAAAGGGTGTGATGCAGAACAATAACATATATGTGGTGGAATGAAGTAAATCTCTACATTTCACAGATTTTCCTCTTCAAAGTCTGTTGTTTCATTGATTGGCCCCATGTATTGACTGAAACATTGAGCTGCTACACACAGATTGGTGCAAGGTTTCTCTTTGATATGTACCTGCGATCATAAAAGCAGCAAGTATTTCATGAGGTGAGGAGAAGCTTCAAAACTTCTTATTTCTGAAGAAAGTTGAAAGGGAATCAAAATCACCAATGTCTGATTTTTTGAGCCAACTAACGAAACACAGAGAGTCCTGAATTACATGTAAATAACACAAAAAAGCTTAAGAAGAAAACTAAAAAATACATTGCAGAGTAACATTGTACACTAGAAAATTAATAACAACCTTTGTTTGTGACAGTCTTCATGGTCAGCTAGACGTTGGATAGATATTTGAACAGAGGATTTTTTTCTACTAACCTACCGATATGCAAGATGGCAGTCCACATTCCATTTTCAACCACTGAAATGGGAACATTTGTTTTAGTGAGATCGGTTTTCGTGAACTAACACAAACAAATGCCTTTTGCCATAAGATAAGATGGATAGGACAACTGCCACCCACCTCTTTTGGGGGTGTAAATGCCAACACCAGGCCCTGCAGAGAGGAATACAGTCAATCAGTATGTGGCAGAGAATTGGAGAGAAATGTCAGAGGCAGTAGTTTAGTCAATTTTTATTTGCTAAGGGTGATAGAAGAGGGTGAGGTTGTGACATTCCCTATACCAACATGTTGGCTAGTGGAACTTGCTAGGTCATGTCACAAAAAAATAAAATGCATAATTTACTCCTCAAACTAAACACAACGGCAGCATTGCCAGGTCACGTCACAAAAACACAAACATACTACATTTAATTTACTCCTCAAACTGCTGCAGCACATCCGCTCCACATTCATTCAGAGAATGGCTAAAGGATGTCTGTTTAACAACAATTCATAGAAACTCTCTTATTAAGATACAAATGAATGCAAGGGTAATAGTTCAGCCATCTGGTGTCATGTTTGGACTGTATTCGGCATAATGCCTACTTTATAATGATGGTGAATTGCAAACAATGCCGGCCTAAAACTCTAAAAGCCAATTACTAACAATACAAATTATTTTACACAAAGGAGGAAGGGTGTGCCAAACCCATGAGGAAGGGTAAGTCAATGTTAGGCCACTGGTAGATGCCGCATCTACACCATCTGGATCCAAAAAAGCATCTTTCTCCATTGAAAGCCTTTAAAGAGAGCACTGTAATACATTTTTGCAAGAATATAATTGGTCAAATGTTGTGATTTTACAGTAGTTGTTATTCGAACTCTAAAAAACCCTCTGGAACTAAAGACTGAACTGAACCAGACCCTCTGCATCAGGACTTCATTAAATTTGATGATTCACTTTCATCTGTACAGATTCACAATTTCCACTATCATCCCATTTCTACATTACTAAAACCTTAATCATCCATGACGTCACCGACACTGAAAGAAAATAAAACATCCGCTGAAATGACTGCTGTTCATATTCAGTTTCGCTGTTGCGTATTGCTGTAATTTAAACCCATTATTTCGGTTTGCGCATTACTGTATACAGACTACCGCCTATGCCTGTTTCTTGTCATCGTATTAGTCATTTGTTTTCAATATTGTTTCCGTCATTTGTGCTTTTAAGTCATCAGAAACTGTGTGGAAGTAGACAGGTAAGAACATGGCATGCATAATGAAATACACTGCGTAATGCGCAGAATGTTACATATACTGTTAATACTGTACATAGTTTGTTTTTCCACAGTCACATTCACGTGTACTGTTGTCAGTGTATTGCTTCCTTGCATTTAGTAAATCCCAGTTGTTTCACTACATCCTTTGTTTTTTATTGCCACCCAGCCACAAAATAATTTTTTATAATTTAATAATACATCCTCATAACCCCCCCAAAAAACTGTTTACTTTACTAAAGAAACAAGTCATCTTTGTATAACACCACTACACATTACTTCGCAAAAGCTATACATCCAGGTCATTTACTTACATGTATATATAATATACATTCTGTTATGTTATTTAATTTTTCTAATTTAACTGATTTTGAAATCTCGTGGCAGTTCTTAATTACTTTAAGTTTTGGTGAATTTGAGTCTAATTTGTATAAATCTGTATGAATTTGTAAAATCTTTTATGTTTTATGTTACTATGCACATTGTTGTGTATGTGCATATATTGTTGTTATATAATGCATTTTATGCTAAAAACAAAAACGACAAGTCTGTTTACACCAAAGCTGAAATTAATCTTCATCTTAAAAGAAGATCCATACCATAGGTGGCGCTAATCAACAATCAAAAGATGCAACTTTCAGCTGGCCAACCATCCAGTAAACACAGTAGAATAAAAAAAGACTTGTATAGGGTAAAATAAGACTTTTATTTAGCCAAACAGCTGTCACACAGAAGCAGATATGTCTAATGTCAATCTCAGCCATAAATGAACTTATTATGTGATGATTTACATTTTTAACTTCTTTGGAAGCTGTGCTCCAGGACTGTTAGCGTGAATGCTTTGACACATGAGATTAATTCAATAAGTGTGTCATCAATACATTTACCTAATTTCTAAAGACTGGTCAGAAACACCAGGAATCAAGGAATCACTGTCTGTGTTCAAGATGCTCCAATTCATCACTAAATGATGAAGAGCCTCTCAGGAACATCCAATTGATAAAATGAAGGCAAGATGGGACATTTAACAAAAATAAACTCATTTGCAGCTTTTGCTAAGTATTATTCCATAAATTGTTGGATCATTTATTAGCTGCAAGTAAACTGAACTTATTCCCATTGATTTAAAAATAAGAATATCATTTCTTGCACTATTCTCTTTGATTGTTCTCATGCCACGAAGACTCACCCATTTCACCCAAAACTGAAAATGTTGTCATCATTTACTCATCCTCATGTCATTCCAAACCTATATACATGTCTTATGTTCAAAATAAAAGAAGATATTTCGAATTGTTGATGGTCCCCATTGACTTCCATTGTATTTATTTCCATATTATCGATGTCAATTGGGACCAACAACTGCTTGGTTTTCTAAATTTCTTCAAAATATCTTCATATTTGTTCAACATAAGAAAGAAACATGTACAGGTTTGGAACGACATGGGGGTGAGTAGATGATGTAAAAATGGTAATTTTTGGGTGAACTATTCATTTTAAGTGATGTGTAACCAAACCTCACAAAAAATTGGTGTCACATATGCAAATAACTATGTACACCCAGGCATCCTAAATGGCTTTGCTATTCAGCACTAGTTGATTCATCACAAACTAAATTCTCTCAAAATTTGCTCTTACCATTTACACTTGGCCTTCAGAGCAACTATAGAAATTCCTTCACTATGGAATTCAGGCAATTGATATATAATCGCCCTCGTTTTGCAAAGGAGACTTGTAATCATCACACATGTATTTTTTCACCCCACTAAAACTTAATAGCGCAAAACAAGAGCTGAAAAGATGAGCATTTACCTGAGCAGTTGAATATATGAGGACTAGTTAAACTATATACATCCATACAAACCCTTATTCACTTTCTGTAACTCTAAATAGTTCTTCATCTCAGCAAGAGAGAGAGTAGGAGACTGTGAGACTGGCAGGATCTCAGTAGAGGGAATAATCAAGGGCCATCAAATGTTCAGAGATGAAAGGCAGAGAAATGCGGGGATAGACAGAAATAAAAAAATCCTTTGATAGAGAAAGCAAGGGAAATCATGTCGTGTCGCCTTGCTAGCATAATGGTATGGGTGTGCAACTCATCAGTCTCACTGGAGTTCTCCAATGGGAGTTTATTCAGGGAAGACAATCAATAATGGCAATATAATATTTGATTTGTTGGGCATCAATCACTGTCCACAACTACAGTGCATAAACCATGCAAAGAGTAAATTGGAGTCCAAAGCGAAGTACATAGCTGATGGCTTTGTATGAGTTCAGACCTATGCAATGAAACACAGAGATTTGTGAAATGAACCTAAAAATGTGATGTTGTGATGTGCATGAAAACAGTAAAGGTTGGTAAAAGTGGTAAAAAGTCAAGTGGTTAAAAACTAGAAGTCAGGGAGGTCAGAATACTGACATTACTTTTGCTGTGAACTAAATATATTTTTATTGAATATGACCAAACTCATATTCAATATATGAGTACAATATATGGTATTACCACACAGCAGAGTCTGTCAATTCAAGCTTCGGTTCTGCCCATTTCTTCTGGAAATGTTCCCTCTGTTCTTGACTCTAATGCACTGACTGGGTGGGCCACCATCAACTCAAGTCTGAGGACGTGCATTTCTCAAAAAGGGTCATCTATGAGACCTGACCTACATTTACAGAAACAGATGTTAGAGAAAAATGTTGTACACCTGGTAGCCCTAGGCTCAATTATCATGTTCAGTACTGACATACCAGCAGCAAACTATGCCCACTATAAACCTAACGCTACACATGTAGTTGTAAAGCAGAAAGAAGTACATTAATTTAATCGTACATCTAGATATACGATGAAACTTTACAAACTTTTAGTTAGCCTCTGGAAGAGACTGATTATGTCTCCTCAGTGATGTACTGCCAAGATAACAATGCTGCATTTTTAGCAACTCAGATGATCCTGTATTCACAATTCAAAGGGTGTGTGAAAACATTCTACTGATCAAAAAAGGTGCCTGTAAGTGTAATAATATTTGTCAATACTGAAAGTAAATGATGGATAGACAGCAAGTTAGATAATGAAGTTAAGTAGGAAAAACAAAACCGTTATCATCAACAAACTTTCAACACATTAATTAATCATGAAAAATGGGAAACTATGCCTTTTAACGGAAAACAAAAGAACAATCAGATGAAAAACTAAATCTACCTGGGGGACTTACAGTTCCACCTCGTTCTCATCTCATTTCAACAGCACCTGCACATGGACATGCATTTGCTCACTCAATCATTATCACACGAGCGACCTGCTTCCTCCAAAGTCCCAACTTCAAGAGTTCTGCCCAGTGATGACGAGATGATACATGCGATTTCGCTTTGTGAATCGGTTCTTTTGAACAGTTTAACCCTCTGGTGCTCTTAGGTCACGTTTTACCGGAACATTTTCTGTTTACATTTTTTTTTTTAAGTCACAGCTTCATCAGAATGGTGGGACACTTGGTGACTTTTATGGCATTTGGAATGTGAACACACACAAAAAATGAGGACTCGATTTGAGGTGGCCAAGGGGTCATACAAATATTGTCACATTTGTGCTCTTCTGTCGAAAATGACCGACCATAGGAAATGAATGAGGAAATTGACAAAAACACAAAAATTCTGCACATTTTTGTGTGTACAATCTACAAATCTGCCACAATGCAAAAAAAATGCACACAGGGTGAAACTCTAAAAACATCAAGAGTGCAAAACCAACACATCCACATGATCCACTCACACACACAGGCGTAAATACCCCCCCTTATCCTTCAAATAGAGTGGTATTTTAAATAAAGTTGTGGAGATGCCTTCACATGACATCAACACCTCTATACAGCTGCGGTTGTACAGTAGCTATTATTCAAACCGGACAATAGACTGTTCAACCACTGGATCCAGCAGTGTCCGCCATAATATCGAAGAGTGCATCATTGATCACATTATCGCTAAAAAATGATCATAACATGAGATCTGCAGTTTAGTTTAAATATAAGAATTATTATAGCACTCATCGCTGTCATTAAAACATTGCATGCCACAGGAAAAGTGATTAAGCGCAAACTACAAATATGTCTAAATTCATATAATTTAGTTTTATCTTCTGTGTAAAGACTTTAAAATCCTTGTTTACATTATTACTCCAGGAAAAAGAGTGCATACGCACAGTCAAGAGCATCCGTGCAGTGCGCACATATTTACGGCAAGTTTAATCTGCTACTCAGTGAAATAACAACTTTACTCTGAATTCTAAAATTCACCCATTTAAAATAAAAAGAATGTTAAGCTCTACTGTGATGCCCAGATATTATCATTGAGAAGACACTTGCATTCATTTCTCAGGATGATTGCATCAGGATTCATCTATAGGTAACTCACTCTTCAATCAGCACATTTTCAACCTCCAGTGGGTGAGGTGGAGATTGATTTATGATATGTTTGCAAGGGGAGCTGGAGAAGAGTCTCCTGCCACAGTTGATAATGACGGTATCTGTAGCCTGTAGCACCAGGCACAGTAATCTCTTATTCAAAACACAGAGAGAGCAATGTGGCCTCGGCTCTTGAAAACTGAGAAAGCTATTTACAGCTCAAAGTAGATAGTGTATCAGCTAGCATATAATAAATGACCTGCTCAGTGAATATGATCACATTAGAATATATTCATGCCTCATAAACCGGTGACAGCGAACTGCTGAAAAACACAGGTGCAATTTAGACAATACAGTGTGCAGTGCAGCCATCGTTAGTGATTTAATTAGATGCAATAACTGATGATTGAATGATTGGTAGTAATGAACTAGCTGTCTGCTTCTTGAAAGAACATGTGTTGTCATCTCATGGCACCACATTATACAAATACACAGATCTCTGGGAATGTAGGGTTGCCGTACAGACACTTTAAGATAAACTATTTATTGGAAGAAAATAGATAAATTCTTGCATGAAGCATTAACAAAATCAATCAAATTTTCTTAATACACGTTACTGGCTTTATTGTGCATGTGGATTTTTTTTATCATGTTTTGGCCTTGTAATCTTTAATTAAAATGTCAACTTGCTCTGAATGTAAGACAATATAGTTATCTCTGTTGACATATGCAAGGCCATGCTTCAGTAATGCCAATTCAACAATTGCCAAGTTCTTGGTGGCGAATTCATATAAATTTGTAATTCTCATTTACATTTCATTTACAGGAATTTCTTGCAAATTAAATGTAAATGAGAATTTACAAACGTATATGAATTTGCCACCAATTTACCAGAACTTGGCAATTTTTGCCAATTGTTGAATTATTTCTACACCTTTTTTTCTTGTATGGGTGTAACAGGATATTCAATGAGAAAGGTAATGTTTATTAAGACTAGTTTTTATAACATGCATTAGTGAATCGACCAGGAACATGCAATAAGCAAGTACATTTAGTTAATATTGATTTATTGACTTTAATACTTTATGTGCCATATGTCATAGAAAATAAGATAGTGTCTCTCAGTTGGCATCATTGTGTGTTTAACATCATCACGGTGTGGTACTACATCTCTTTATGCATTAGTCAACATGTCTACCATGTACCGCTGAGTCTCTCCTTCTCTCAAATGCTCTTCCAATTTGTGCTGAGTTAATATGCACATCAATCAGCTTATAGTTTGAAATCTATGCTCATCCCAAAGCTAGATCCACTGATTCAAATTAAAGACTGATAAATAAATAAGAAGCTGAAGAAAGTAATTTCCACAGTGCATCAGATGAGTAAACATCTTAAAGAAGAAACTTGGAAACACGTCATCTCATAGACACATCTTTGAAGGTTTGTAAGAATTACAGACGGAAGTCTGTGCAGACAGATTCACTTTGAAGAAATACTGGGAATTATTTCTTATGAATGTGGATTGTGAACATGGAACGGAATACAAAAATGCATATTTGCATCTTTTTGTGATATATTTTGACATGTAGTGTTATTTTTTTCTGTAAAAACCTTTCTGGCAATTATAAAAAACCTTTGAAAACAAAACATGATTTGCCTTTTGCACCAACAACACAAATTATACAAGTCTCAAGTTTGACTGGCAAACCAAATCGTAGCTTCTAGACAACAATTTGTAACTGAAAGCACCTGCACTCCATCATTATTCGTTTGCAGTTTTATTTTCACCCCAATAGACAGATATACTATTTCCAAGCATCCTGTTCTGCCCTGTTTTCACCTCATTTTTATGCTTCCGTGAAGACAGATTTCCAGTCTTGATATCACAGTGTTCCAACCACTATCTGTTGTTCTGCTCTGTTAATTAAACACGTTTTAAATATACTGTTTCAAAGCAAATCATTTTTAGAGTGGCTGCCATGGCCAGCCAGTCAATAGCTACTCGCAGACAGATGAAGACTAGAGAGTTAAACACACATCAGGCAATAAAGGCAGCACAGAGATGCCTATTATCCCTGTTTCTCTTCACTCTCTCCACAAGCGTCTTCAGGACTGCAAGGGTATCGCCCGCAGCGAATTCTGTCACATGCTCAAACAGCAGCTCCTTAACTTCCACTAATAACCAAAGTCAAGGGAAAAACTTTACTGTTCTTGTCTAGAGTTTCATCTGAGCTACTGTGGCTATGAAAGGATAGTGAGATTTGGCCAATGTGTTAGGAATGGATAAGAATATGATAAACATGATATGACGGGCCAATAAGACAAAGGCATAGTTTTAATTTGATCATAATTAAGGAGAAGGGATAATCATTATGTAGCCATAATTCTGTTGAAGGGAGAATACAGATCGTACATGTCAATATTAGCTTGATTGTCCCAAGGTTGTTGTTTTTGTTATTTTTTTACTCCTTAAGTAAGGGTATGATGATTTATTAAAACATATAAAAGCTAGCAATTCCTGTTTTAAGCCATTTGTGGAAATGGAAAAAAAAGACACACCGTGGAAAAACTAATTATGTATCACATTTTATCATTTCACACATACATTTAACCTCAATGGAGAGAGACTGTACAGTACATTCTTAAAAATAAAAGTTCTTTATTGGCATTTATTTTATGACGAACCTTTATCATCCATGGAACCTTTACATTGATTCAACAAAAGGTTATTTAGATTAAACCTTTATAATTTCATCATAAAACAGCTGATTATGTCAGAACAAATAAAGGTTGCCTTTTACATCACTAGTGGCACGGGTCTGGTCTCAAGTTTGACTGACACACCACATTTTAGCTTCTAGGCAACAATTTAGAAATAAAATCACCTGCACTTCATTGGTTATTAATTTGACATTTATTCATTGAACAACAAATAGGCAAAACAATAATGGAAAATGTACTTCATAAGAAAATGTTCTTTTAAGAACTGTTCCCTGGAAGGTTCTCTATGTAACCCAAAATAATTCCTTTATTTTATCGCTGAAAAAACTCCTTTGAAACCTTTATTTTTAATAGTGTGGTTAGACTTATTAAGTTTTTCCCTACCAGCTTGGATGTAAATCTTCCCAATTATCCAAGAACATGAGGACAGTGCAGGTCATTTCCATTCACATGGATCTGTACGGGTCAGAGCTGAGCTGTGGGACATGAGTAGAGGTGGAAGAGGATACAAATGAACTAATTGATAAACAGTAGATGGCTGACCGGATAGCTCACATGTATTCCATAAATGACATTGAACCATGATGGGGTGCAGCGAAAGTTCTTTACAGCACATGTCAGCTACTCATTTGAGGTGAAATTAACATTATAAGACTGAGGCATTTAGGACATGACATAAATTGTTTAGCCTCATCTGGTTTTGGACACACATCTGAGGGTGACTTTCTCTGGTGAATATGTATTGTGAGTTATTAGCCAATTAGCCAAGCACTAAAGGCATTAGCATTCAGGAGTCCTCACTCCTGTCAGATTCCCAAGCTCCCTCGGCCTCTCCTCGATGCCACCCTGCTGCTGTTCCGAGCCTCAACCACAGCCTGAGGCCATCATTACCCATGCCACCCCAAAGCAGCCACTGACAAGCCGGTTCGAGGTGCTGTGCTTTCTGTTCCCCCACAGTGCTCCATGTTATCATCAGCAGGCTGCTCCAGAATTGTAGGGTTCCTCTCCTTCATCTCCATGAGAACTTGCTGTCAGTCACTGCTTCTTCACTGACCTCATCATGACCAAGCAAGATAGCAATCTTTCTCAGCTTGCCCCATCCAATAACCAGTTTGTATTTATAAAAATGTAAGGCATGTTATTTCAAAGTATACTAATATTTAAAAAAGCCCACCGAGGCTGCATTTATTTGACCAAAAACACAACAAAACAGTAATATCATTATAATTATAATATGTCTTCTATTATAATATATTTTAAAATGCAATTTATTTATGTAAATATAATTTATTCAAGCATCCAGTTCAAAATTATACTAATATGCTATTTTGGTTCTCAGGAAACATATTAAATGTTTTTATTTGTTTTTTATTTATTTTGACTGTTGTTTATTATTTTTCACAATTCTTTGTTAAATATAGTTCAAAAGAACAGTATTTATTTTAAATGTAATGTTCTGTAACATATATAATATATTATAATATAATGCCAATTAAACCACAGTTACAAGATGATTAACTGTTGTGTGTATCCGAGAAACACATAGAATGCATGTTTAAAATGTTTATTTCATACGTAATTCAAATATATTAACACATTTGCTGACATATAATTTAAGACTTACTGATATAAAAATAAAAAATAAACTTTATTTGAGTACTGCATGTGCACAACATTTTCTTAACATGAAACCTAAAATGGGTTTTAACATCTCTATTGATGGGGATTGTATGATCTTTGAATAATATCAGTCTTTAAATGTGAGATAGTTAAAGTGTACCTGAAGATTACTTGCAATAGTTCCACTTTAGCACATTCAAATATACTTCTGGATATCTTTAGTTGGACTTCAGCACTATTTCCACACAATTAAAGTGCATTAAGTACAAAATGAGTTGTTCCAATTTAGCATGAAATAAATGAATTTCAAATGTATTTTATATTTATTTTTCACTAGGGACTATTTGAGTGAATCTCTCAAAAACAGTTGTTTTGTTCTTGAATGAATCAAAATGATTGACTCATAAAGACATAAGGTTATGCTGGGTGCATAAGATAATCGGAATGATTTGGGGCCGATTCAAGGTTCAAGGTTCAAGGTTCAAGGTTTCTTTATTTGTCACATGATAAATTATACAGGGTATAATCAAAAGTGAAATGTAGTTCAAATCAGGTCCGCTCAGTGGACAGTGCAAAGAATTAAAAAAAAGAAAATATATATATAAAAATAAAAATAAAGTCAAAATTAAATTATATAAAAGTAACACCACACAAGAGTATATATATATATATATATATAGGTAAAAAAAGAAATAAGAAGTAAAATGTGCAATAGAATAAAGAAAAGTGCAAAACAGTAAAACAGTAAGATGTGCAAAACAAATTGGATGTGCAAAAACAGTATATGGGACTTAATAAATATTAGTATAAACAGGAGGGATGAGAGGGATGTGCAACGGGTTGTACTGGGTATGCACACATAGCGGCAATATGGATGATGAGAATATGAATGTTTTGTTATTTTTTTTTTTTACAGATAATAATGAGTCTTGTGAAAGTTTATGGAACAGAGTTTGTGTTAAGGAGCCTGATGGCCTGAGGGAAGAAGCTCTTCCTCAGTCTCTCTGTCTTTGCCATCAAGCTCCTGTAGCGCCTGCCAGATGGCAGTAAGCGGAAAAGATGGTTACCGGGGTGGTTTGAGTCTTTGGTGATTTTAGCAGCTCTGCTTCTGCAGCGTTTGAGGTAGATGCCCTGAGAGGGGAGTGTAGATCCCGAGATGCGCTCAGCTAAGCGCCACGACTCTCTGTAGAGCTTTGCAGTCCTGGTTTGTGGCATTATTATACCACACTGAGATGCACTGAGTCAGAACACTTTCTATGGCCCCTGAATAGAAAGTTTTCAGGATAGCTGGAGAGACCCTGAATTTCCTCAGCTGTCGCAGATGGTACAGTCTTTGCCTGGCTTTCTTAACCTGAGTTTGAATGTGTAGTCCATGTCAGGTCCTCGGAGATGTTTACCCCGAGGTACTTGAAGCTGCTCACCCTCTCCACAGGGTCCCACTGATCATAAGAGGAGTGTAGGGCCGCTGCTGTCTCTTCCTGAAGTCCACGATCAGCTCTTTGGTTTTGCTCACGTTCAGAGAGAGACAGTTGTCCTGGCACCATGTTGTAAGTCTCTCCACCTCATCCAAGTATGCGGTCTCGTCATCGTTGTTAATGAGGCCCAGGACCACAGTATCATCAGCAAATTTAATGATAGATGTGGAGCTGTGAGAGGACACGCAGTCGTGGGTGTATAGAGAGTATAGCAGGGGGCTCAGGACACAGCCCTGTGGGGCTCCTATGTTCAGGGTGATTGAGTTGGAGGTGAACTGGCCGACTTTCACCACTTGTGGTCTGGCGGTGAGGAAATCTTGAATCCAGTCACAAAGTGAAGTGTTTAGGCCGAGGTCTGAGAGTTTAACAGCCAGCTTGGTGGGGACTATAGTATTGAAAGCGGAGCTATAGTCAATGAATAGCAGCCTGACATAGTTGCCATTTTTGCTGTCAATGTGAGTGAGGGAAGAGTGCAGTACCTGGGAGATGGCATCATCAGTAGACCTATTTGGCCGATAGGCAAACTGAAGAGGGTCCAGAGTAGCAGGGATGGAGGAGCAAATGTGTTTCTTTAAAAGTCTTCAAAACCTTCATGACTGTCGATGTAAGGGCAACTGGACGATAGTCATTCAGGCAAGAGGGTTTACTGTTCTTGGGCACAGGGATAATGACAGATTTTTTAAAGTGGGGACCACAGAGGTGAGGACTCATTAAATATGGATGTAAACAAACCAGCAAGCTGATCAGCACAGGACCTCAGAAGCCAGTAATCCCATCGGGTCCTGCTGCTTTTTACGTTCACTCTCCTTAGTTCCCTCCGAACATCATCCTCTGAAAGGGTGATAGCATAATCATTGCTGCTCTGTCTGCTGCTTCTTGACGCTGCTCGGCAGAATGCTGTTGCATTCAAAGCGGCCGTAGAAGTTGATTTAGCTCTCATAGCAACGGGTCTGCTCTCACCTCCACAGAGTTGTTGTTTCCAGAGGAACAGATGGTCTTTAGTCCCTGCCACATGCGTCGAGAGTCATTGAGCTGGAAATGCGATTTCTCCTTCCGACAATCGTAGGTAATGTCCTTATTATTTTGGTGGATCTAAAGATTACTTCTTATCAGATTTTCCTGTGGAGTGAGGTGTGTTGAGTGACTGAATCCACTCAGAAGAACGTTGGAGGCGCAACGATCGCACATGTTGAATATTTACGATCATAAATCCTGATGTGTGGGGGGAACTCTGATGACTAACATGCATTTGATCTGCAGATTATCACGTGAAACGAAATAATATCTAATCAGAAAGCAAGCTGACAGAAGATTGAAGCATAACAAATGCATGGCACAGCACAAAAGTATTTGGACACTAACATCACAATTTCTGCCATTACCAAAGACTGGGAATTTGCCATTACTTTAAAGCCTTAAATCTATTCTTTGAATAACTTGCTATTATTTATACTTGTTTAAGGAAATGTAATTTTCTCATTGCTTTTCTCTTCTTTTTTTCTTTTATTTAGTTTTTATTGTTTTCTGTTTATTATTGTATTTGATGCAATTTATATGTTATTGCCCTTGTATGTTCTTTGTTCTAAAATTGAGAAAAAGTCAGGACTCTGGTTAAAAATCTGTTGGTGTGTGGTGTGCGCTGTCTTTGTCACATCGCTGCACACCACACACTATAGGAGCAAAACGGTTAAATCTAGGATTTTTTGTCCTCTAGGATGTTTTTGGTCTCTCACATTTTGAAGATTTAAAAGGATTTAAAAAATATTTTAGTGTGTACCCAGCATTACTTGTTGCAAATTGCTAGTTTATCAATCAGCACTGAATCCCCACCAACAATACACATAATGTCGTTCTAGAGCATGCAGTCACATTCAACCTGAGTGATACAATCAGTGAAAAGTCCAAGTGCTGTAGATATTTCTCATTAACACAAAAATAATTTCAGGAAATGTCACATTACTGGCTCCATAGATTCTCATTCTCTTTCCCAGCAAACAAACTTGGCACACATGGAGTTATCTCATCAGCAGATTGCATGTGAAAGCATGCTTCTGATCTGTAAATTGTGTTACAGCAAATGATTTAACTGTTCTTGATTGAACTATTTATTTCATGTAGGTCTATATGTTTCTCAAAAGACAAATCTGGTGGATCAAACGGGTTCAAGGCTGCATCACTGAGAAACAACAAGCTTGTCCCTGCTCGCTGTAGGAATAAGCATAATTTACATGGGATAAAAGAGGTGTGATTTGCATGCGCTGGAAAAACAATTTCGGAGCTCAGCCACCATTAGCGACACAGCTCATCATTAAGTAGGGGGTAGAATCTACATTGGCATTCCTAGGTTTGTGAGTGAAATGCGCTGAGACATTTTTTCCACATGCAGGCTTGAAGCAAACTCTTCAGTGTGCCTGTGCCAGCAGTCCCTATCCAGTGTGATCAAAGCAGGGCCCAACTCTCAATCCCCACAGCCTGTTTAAAGGATTGCACACAAAGACAACGGTGAACACACTCCATGAATGGGTATATGCAAACTTTCCCCGATGCACAAAAACACACACTCAGCCACCAAGGTATCCAAACAGTTAATTACTTCAAACACTGACAGCCATCAGGATGCATTCACAAACATAAAGCAACTCCTTCACCAAAACTCAACCACCCAAGCAGGGTTGCCAAGTCTGCCGTTTTCCCACAGAACTGGGATACTTTAAAACTATTGGAAAACTGTCTCTTCAAGACAAAAGAATGCTTTTCTAAACGTATGGGTGTTTATAAACTAGTCTCAATCATGTAGTGAAAATGATGCCCTTTTCCTGACCTAACCCTTAAACACAACTGTCAATGAGAAAGGGGTCTTAGCGTCACAAAAGCCATTTCCCAATCAGAAGGCATTTATCAACCACTTTACCTGACTTTACCTAAAAATAATGAAGGTCCATTCCCAACCCCACGCCTAAATCTAGCCCCCAGTGGCTTAGAAAGAATCGGGTTAAGCAGTGTAAATGCCCATAGATTGGTAAATGACCTTAATTGATTGGGAAACCCTAGTGTACTCCAGATCCCTATACTTTACCTCACTGTCACGTGAGAAAATCATGTGATTGAAAAGAGCGATAAAAACAGCCCACTGGAATCACCCAGTTATCAGAACATTTCCAGTATATTCCTGTTTAGTTAACTTTTTCATTTGTGGATTAAAGGTTTGATATTTTAAATAAATCTATTAAATCCTTGTATTGAAACATTTTATATTCTACCAATTGTAAAACTAGAGGCCAGATATTAAGTTTTGGGAGGGAAAGGCACTGGTAGGGAAATTTTGAGCTCCATTATAAAAAAGGAGTGTCTGAATATTCCTTCTTCCACACTATATAGTAGGCAGAACAGTAATATAGCCAACACTAAAAGAAAATACAGTTGTTTCATCAGTTGAAAACACTATACTACTAAGTAGTATGTATGAAATTATTCAAATCATTTGAAAAACAGAAGATGGATGACTTACTACTTCTGATTCTGAAGTGCGAATTTGATGGACACTTTATAATCCCATGAGGTCACAGGTGAGCATTTATGGATGGCAGTGAAACAACGCAACTGATGCTGTAGGTCACATGACAGAAACAACATAAACGGATGTAGCACATCTGAATTTATTTTATACTACTCATACTACTACACAGAACATACTTTTTTAATGAAGTCATGAAGTTAATTTCAACCCAAACTCTTAGATTCCGGATGCAGCATCTGTGTTATTGATCACTACTCCTGAAATTGTATATAATGCATAAAACTGAGTGCAGAATAATTATTTAAGGTATGGGAGTGGCATATTTTGTGTTGTGAAATTTGGGCTAGTGTCAATGGGCAAGTTTTGGGCTATTTTTGTTTGACCATTGCGTTGATTTTGTTACGCAGTACTGGCAACCCTGCAACCAAGTTATCTGCACACCAACGCTTCCTAGTGTCACACTCTCTTCCTATTAAGCCTTGGGGAATTCAGCTACTTGTCAACATGTATTCCACCGTAATGAGACAATCAGTTTCTAATTGAACTATTTGTGTCTCAGCAATTATTACACCAATTAGTCTCCTTCGAAACACTTCCAGCAAATATTCCACATCTATACCTACATCCCACTTTTAATTAAGACCTTGTTGGGTGCTATAAAGATTTCTGCACATTAATCTGTCTGCATTACCATGTTTAACAAGAGTTTTGTGTCAGCAGATTGCCTTGATTGGATAGGAGGATAACAGCACCAGGACCAAATTTGCTTTCCCCTAAAGCAATGTTCTGTGCATTTCATTTATTTGTTTATTTATTTTAATGAGGGGTAAATTGCACAAATTGTATTTTTTTTTTTTGCCAACAATGGGAATTGGTCCGTAGGCAGCAGCACTGTAATTTTTCACAACAGACACTTAAATAATAAATCAATAAGAGGCAGTCTTATGTAGTTTGCTTAGTCAGTATGTTCAAACGAGGAGGGTCAGGCCGAGCCATTTAATTTTCTGTCCCAGCATTTCCGCTCTGTCTCTATTTCCATGTTGCTTTCCAATTGCGCTCTATTGATGGTGAGTAATTGATTTCGACAGCACACTGAACTCCACAGGTTTTACACCACGGGTTTTAACATATCAAAAAGATTTAATCGTGCATCTCAAAATCATCTTTATTACTGCCATACAATAAAAGCTATTTGTCTGTCCTTCTGTGTTTGCCAACCTTGGTCTCCTCGTTGGGTTTGTTGGGTAGTCTTTATCAGAAATGGTCGTTGTTGTAGAGCTTTCTGTCATGCTGAAGGAATGAAGTCATTCAGGCGATGGATCATGTGCATTGTTTCATAAGGTAAGAGTCAGAGCCTGCTTGCCAGTTCAGTCCAGTCTCTGATCTCAGGTCAGCGAATAGTCCGATAGATCGGTATTGTTTCAGCTTGGTTGCATCTGCACTGGCCGGATTACGACAGTTGCTCTTACAAGGTTCACTGGCATTCTCTTGTATTATCTGGCCCCGGGCGATGTGCACACACTCAAATAAACACACACATGCACACGCATGTACAAAGAGAAGTAAACAAATGTTGATTTGCGTTCAAAGGCAAACAGAGAAAAACAAAGATATGGCTCATGCACGCTCGACTTCACTTATCGCATTTTGCAGGGCTTATGAAGACAATCCTCATGGGCACAAACAATGCACAGCAGTTTACCTCTTACAGACATGGACACACACACACATATGACTCTTGCTCTCTCCCCATTCCTCTTCGCTGTCTCATTAGTAAGTACAGTGCCCCATGTGTTATCTAGTCAGGCTGGCAGTACTGGGTCCTTGTCATGTTATCCCTGCATAATCTGTGGCTGTAGACAATTTGCAATTCTGCACTGATTAAAGCTGGCCAGCAGGAAACCACTGCAATCCTCTTACGGCTCTCACGTTTCAGCAGGCCAAATCAGGCACGCTCCGAGCCCAATGACTCAAACCAATCTCTGCACTTACTGTGGAAGCCTTACTCTCTTTTCTTCGTATACTGCCTCACTTTATTAAAGTTAGTGTGAGACACACAAGGCTTTGGATTTGGCATAGAAAAGTATTTGGATACCTTTGATATCAGGGTCAATGACATATATATTAATTTATTAAAAAGATTTGTACATATAATGACTTGAATACTCCTCTATTTTGAGGGATTTCTGTATTACAATTATTTTATATATTTTTGGGGGCATAAAGTCCAAATGTCATGGTGATACTGTTTTGATATTATAATGAAGACAAAAACTCATTACAAGAATGAAACTACATTGACTAGTTATTATTTCTTATTGAGAGAGATAATTTAATTTCAACATACCTTTATTTTAAATATTGACAACATGCGATACCCATACATACACAATTCATTTTACAAAACAAACCAAACCAACAGCACACACAGATTGTTTGAAACAATTGTAAACTCCAAATTATCATCACTAATTTCAAACAGAGCCCTTTTGTAAGACCAAATAATGGGCTCTATGCACGGTCACTTCTGCGTTTTTCCTCAGGACCTTTACTTACATCCGGTGTTGCGCCGGAAGCCTCTTAACAAAGAGCTTTCAAAATGAGAGAGGAAGATGACTTTTCAGTTTACAAGAAGTTCCATGAGTTATTTTAAATGCTGTCCATCGCATTGCGAGTCTGCCAGTTGTCAAACCAAAACAGAGAAAGGCATTTTAACAAGTTTTAAGTTACATCGACAACATGAGGGTGAGTATTGTGTTATCGTCTTCTAGCAAATCTAGCTAATAAGGCTGGATAATGCTGCAAGAATTTTACGCCAATTTGATCAGCACTAAATAGAGTTTAGCTTTAAACGCCATTCATTTTAAGTTTTATTATCCCTAAGAGATAGTAGCAATAACAACAGAGCTCCCAGAAAGTTAATCCACGGTTGTTTGCATCTGTCCTGTGGCTCTGATAGGTGTTTGCTGTGATGAATGTCTTTAGTTGATATCAAGTATTTTAAATACTGGACCTATTTTTAGATATCCATATATCTTAATGCCATATATTATAATACACCTTAGTTCTGACAGTTTATAGGCTACTTATTTTTTTTATTATGGTATTATCGGTACCCTGAAGCTTGAACTGATTGTTTACATTTAATATAACAGTTTTCTAACACAAACATGGTGAAGCTGCTCAGTAAAAAAAAAAACAAGATCAGAAAAGGTTAAGGGATAGGAACTTCCTTTTAAATATTACAGAACACAATGTACTGAGTTGGTAACAAAATACAGATTATTAATTTGTCTTAATTTAATTCAAAATATATGTTAATTTACAATGTAAAAATGTAAAATGCATCTGAAAGTAATTAAAAATGCATCTGAATTCAATCCAATTCTATCCAATTTAATTATCTGCACAGATTGTTCCTCCTTCACATAACTGCACTTAAATGCAGTTCAAGGCACAAACCTTGAAAAATAGTGAGTGTAAGATAGATATCAAATACTTTAATGAATGACATATATAATTAATCATTAATAAACTTGGATTAATAATATTAACATGCCCCATTGGTATGCCTAGAGAGTCAAGCCAGGGCCTGTCAGTGGGATGGTGGTCCTGTTTGCAAGACTAGGTAGAGACAATAAGGTAGAAGTAGACTGTAAATGTATCACAGTCTAATATTGTTATATTATCTTTTCCTGTCTTTCTATATGCATAATACATAACATGCCTACTGTGTATGATTAGGCCTTGCAGAAAAAGACAAAACACAATCATGTGGATATTGTACTGTTCATAATGTATGCAACATTTTTATGGTCAATTTACCCTATACCTTTGTTTGTTGTTGTTTTTTCTCAGGAGAATACTTTGGTGTCACCAGTGAGCTGCCTGACCTCGCACAGTTAAAAAAGACCATTACACTATCACAGTTATTAGTACTTCATGTATTAGTATTTTACATAACCATTACACTGTATCAAAGTTACTTATATTTACATTGTATCAATGTTTATGTACATTTTTATCAATGTATATGTACATGTTTAGATTACACCGGTGAGGAAGAAACAATATTGAAGTAACCTCACATTTTTGTAAATATTTTATTATATCTTTTCATGTGACAACACTGAAGAAATTACACTTTGCTACAATGTAAAGTAGTGTACAGCTTGTATAACAGTGTAAATTTGCTGTCTTGGGCATGGAGTTCACCAGAGATTCACAGGTTGCCACTGGAGTCCTCTTCCACTCCTCCATGATGGCATCAGAGAGCTGGTGGATGTTAGAGACCTTGCGCTCCTCCACCTTCTGTTTGAGGATGCCCCACAGATGCTCAATATGGATAGGGTTTAGGTCTGGAGATATGCTTGGCCAGTCCATCACCTTTACCCTCAGCTTCTTTAGCAAGGCAGTGGTCGTTATCATGTTGGAATACTGCCCTGCGGCCCAGTCTCCGGAGGGAGGGGATCATGCTCTGCTTCAGTATGTCACAGTACATGTTGGCATTCATGGTTCCCTCAATGAACTGTAGTGTCAAAGGTAATCTCATCAAAATGAGATTAGATACATTTGTGTTGTTTAACATATTCAATTATTGCAGGTATGCATCATATTCTGAGTTTGCATTTCACTGTTTTAATAAATTTTTATGAATACTGAATCTGTTTTTTGCGAGTGGGATGAATTAATACACATTCACATTTAGTCTAGATTAGAACTACAGTAAGATCATGTTCACACAGTCAATAAATGGAAAAAAAGTAACTCAGATATTTTCTAGTAAATGAAAAAGTAATGCGTTACTTTACTAGTTACTTGAAAAAAGTTATATTATTTTGTAACTCGCGTTACTTGTAATGCGTTACCCCCAACACTGGATGTGAAGCTATATGTTGTTTGCACACAAGCAGCGATTAAGACGATTTCTGACGCGCTGTACACTCGGCTCTAATGTGACCGTCTCTCTCTCTCTCTCTCTCTCTCTCTCTCTCTCACTCTCAAACACGCACACACACACTGCGGTTAAGATAGCTGATGTGCTGAGATGTGACCCTGTCTCTCTTGTTCTCTCTCTCTCTCTCTCTCTCTCTCTCTCTCTCTCACACACACACACACGTGCGCACACACATGCGTCTAACAGTCAATAGCAAATACTTAAAACATACAGTTGCTGGTTCAAAAGCTCCAGCTTGTCATTGCAAAGTCAGGATTACCTCATCTCCTAGGTTCACGAAATGGTTGTTCATAAAATGTGTTTCTGTTCACAGCTTCTCCCTGAAACTGCTGTTTCAACACTACTGCAGTTACTGAAACCAGGCCTTATGCACATATTTCCACATCGGGACGTAGACAATTGGGGGCATGTTTGAATGAGTCATTTTAGGGGGGCGTGGCAGAGTCTTAACTTTGATAAACTATATCTCTTTGGTTTTGGGACTTTAGTCTTTGCAACTTCAGGGATCTTATCTATGCACAATCAGCTTGTAACACTCCAAAGAGAAAGGAAAACTTGAAATTGCATCATATGACCCCTTTAATAATCATTCTAATTATTTGAGAGGTAAGTTCACTTCACAATTGCAACATTATAATGATAATGATTATTATTAGAAAAATAGAAATTGCAAGACACAAATTCAGAATACAGAGAAAAAAGTAAGAATTGCAAGATTGAAAGTCTGACTTCTGAGTTTATATTAGCAAAGCTATGGAATTGCTATGGAAGCCTGAATTTTTTTATTTTATTTGTTTTAATCAGTAACTTTTTTATTTATTGACTTTTTTATCCTTTTGGTGAAAACAAGCTTCCAGAGTCATTGACCCAAGAAAGTGTTTGGAATGAAACGCTCCACAATCAGCCCTTGCACTTCATGGATCACAATGATCACAGCACAACCCTGACGGGCTCCAGTCAGGAATCCTGTACTCATTCCTTGAGGCATGTCTCACAGCCAGAGTGTAAACTCCCAGGATCTGTTGCTATTATTCCCGGATGAACCATTTCTTCATCAGGAGCATTCATTCAGCTTGGCAGCTGGAAGCCAAAGACTCAGTGGGAGTAAAGCATGACGAAAAATATCTCTGAACCCTTTATATAAAAACTAACGATGGAATAAACTGTGCACAACAGCAACCAACACTGTTGTAAAATGCAGCAGTTGTGTATTCTTTGATGCCGGCTCTCCAAAAGTGTGAAATATTAAGCCTGTGAAGCATACAGCCATGTTATACACAGAGAGAAATTCGATTCACTGGAGAGGCGAACAGAACAGAGTCTTTTACTGCAGAGGGCCTGCAATTCAAGACCATCTAATAAGTGTGAAGAGTCATACAGAATCAATGGAATATGGATCGCAAGCAGAGTGTATGAGGACTACATCAGTATATCGATATGAAGTGCTTCGTTCTCCTTACGGCTTCGGGCAGACTTTTAAGAGCGCAACAACATCAAAGGAGTAAAACAAGCCATCAGGAGTAATGTAGACCAGCAGTATGTGAAACAGAGCAAAACATCAAAATCTGAGGAAAAGATGAAAGTACAAGCAAAATATAAGGCCATTGTGGTAAACACAAGCAAATTGACGAAAGACATGCATCTTTTTCGAGGACTTGGAGTGATTTTACAGACAATGTCAGGGACTGTTTCCATGAAGGTCATAGGGGTTCACTTCTTTATATTATGGCAAACTGCAGTAATGTCATTAGGTCCAACTAGATCAGTAGTTTGGTTGTCTAGAAAAGCAGTCCAAGAAATTCTGAATTAAAGCAACTGGTGTCTCAAATATTTAGAAGAATTACAAATAGAGGTATGTATGAAATTTATAAAGATTAGTCAATTTCCATTTTTCTCCCTTACTTGCGCATGATTCATAAATAGTAAGATAATAATATAACATTAACAAAAATGACCATTCTGGGATGGTCCTAGGCTTTTCCGTGCTGATGGCCTGCACCCCAGCAGAGTCGGAGTGGAACTTCTGTCGGACAACATCTCCAGGACGCTACGCTCCATCTGACTAGTAAGCCAATTCTCAAAAAGCTGCTATGATGACTTTTGTTCTACCCATTAAATGATAGAGGTACAGGCATTGTCCAATCTATACAGACTGTGTCTGTTCCCCGAATAGTGAGATCAAAATATAAATTTAATGCAGGATCTAGAAAAATTTCTGATCGTGATTAAACCAGAAAAATGCCAAATAAATTAACAAAAACATTTTTTGAAAGCTTGGGCTCCTAAACATCCGGTCACTCACACCCAAAGCAGCTATTGTAAATGAAATTATCACAGATAATAGTTTTGATGTACTCTGTCTGACTGAAACCTGGCTTAAAACAAATGATTATTTTGGTCTAAATTAATCCATTCCACCAAGCTACTGTTATAAGCATGAGCCTCGTCAGACTGGTCGTGGCGGCTGTGTCGCAACAATATATAGTGATATTCTCAATGTTACTCAGAAAACAGGATACAGGTTTAACTCATTTGAAATACTTATGCTTAATGTTACACTGTCAGATATGTAAAATAAATCTGTCCTATCTCTTGCTCTTGCTACTGTGTATAGACCGCCATGGCCATATACAGATTTTCTAAAAGAATTTGCAGATTTCCTCTCAGACCTATTGGTTAATGTTGATAAAGCGCTAATTGTTTGATATTTTAACATTCACGCTGATAATACAAATGATGCATTAGGACTTGCGTTTACTGACCTAATAAACTCTTTTGGAGTCAAGCAAAATGTCACCGGGCCCATTCATCGTTTTAATCATACGCTAGATTTAATAATATCGCATGGAATTGATCTTACTGATATAGATATCGTACCTCAAAGTGATGATGTTACTGACCATTTCCTTGTATCGTGCATGCTGCATAGTACTGATATTAACTATATGGCTCCGCGTTATCGTCCAGGCAGAACTATTGTTCCAGCCACTAAAGACAGATTCACAAATAACCTGCCTGATTTATCTCAACTGCTCTGTGTACCCATAACTACAGATGAACTAGACAAAACGATTAACATCCCATGGTAACTAGGAATTACACAAGCTTCAGTCTGGATCCAACCCTTAAATGATCTGAGATGACCGAACACCAAGAAGAGATGATGCCAACCCCTCGGAGGACCTCAGAGGAAGCCAACCATCAGCAATTATACTGAATTAACCAAATTTTGCCATAAGTTAATTATATTGAGTTTCTACAATATAAATCTATTTTAGAAACTTAATTTCCTGTGAAGTTGCTTTGTAACGATTGTATCGTAAAAAGCCCTATACAAATAATCTTGAATTAAAATGACTAAAACAATAACTAAATATATAAAAACTACAAAATGATGACTAAAATAAAAAAATTCAACATAAAAAAGCTATTTCAAAATATTAATAAATGCTATAATATTATATGAATAATATTAAAACACAGTTAAAGTTCAGCACTATTTTGTGCTTGGTGGAAAGTTGTCAGCCATGTTTTCAGTTATCAGTATCAACAAAATCCAACTACTGTTGGCAGTTTTGACCGAGTAATAAACCTTCGTAAATAAAAAGCACTTTTAAGTGAAATATGGTAGCATAAACACCATGACCTCTTTCATAACTGTTTGTGTGGTCTATTTCATTAGCGTACAGTAAACACTGCATGAATGTTTTTGCTATCTGAATATCCATGGTTTGCTACTTTGAACTGTGTTATTCTGAGATGATCTGAGCTCATTTACCCTTTGAATGCTGACACACTTCTTCACTGCAATGTCTATTGGTCAGACCGCTGGAGGATGGGAGCCCCCAGGGCAAAGAACATGGCAAACGCCTTTCATTATGATTGGAATCTAGATCTATAAAGTGGGGCTCCAGATGCCTCTCTGTTATTGTCAGGCCCTCTGGCACCAGCTTCCAAAGGCTGGAACATATTCAATTATATTCATAAATGTAAGATCATGACACAGTTGACAAATATAGAACAGATTTGTATTATTTAAATGCAACCTGGGAGAAGAGAAAAAAGATTGTGAGTGAATAAAATTACAGAGAAAATATGCAAATTGTGTAAAAAGATTAAGAAGATGAGCAGGGGCTGGAGCACACAGAGCAGAGGGCTTATGACGAGAGGAGGGAGGATGTAGGAGAAGATCAGAAAGACATAAAGAAAGAATGTGGGAGAAGAGAGAGATTTGGAAAAAGGTGAGATTGGATGGGATGCTGAGAGTGATTAATGAAAATGAACTGAATACAAAGAGCGATGAATAAAGAAAACAGAACGTGCAAATAAAACGGTTATAGGGAAGACAAAGCCATACAAAGTTGCAGGCTGTTGTAGGAGGTTTCAGAAGTTGCTATGAGGAGAAGAGAATAAGAAAACTAGTTAAACAAATGTATTCTACTTGTCAACGATACATTTCTCTTTACTCAAAAATGAACATTAGCTACTGACCTTCAGTTCATCCAAGATGTAGATGAGTTTGGCTCTTCTTTGGAACAGATTTGGGGAAATTAAGGATTACTTAATTTGTTCACCAATGGATCCTCTGCAGTGAATGGGTGCCGTCAGAATGAGAGACCAAACAGTTAATAAAACATCACAAAAACCCACAGGACTCTGGTCAACCAATTAAAGTTTTAAAAAACAAATCCATCATTAAGAAAAAGAAATAACGCTTCTTGCAGTTAAAAAGTTCACCCCCCGTTGTCCTCGCATGTCAAAATCCACCAACATGTTTTGGATGGTTTTTGCTTTTAAACAGCTAGTGCTTCTGTGCATATTTCACTCATGATCTAGACAAGACAACTTTTTCACTGGTGAAAGTATTATTGATGTAGGACTCATATTTTAGCTAGAAGCAACTGTTTGAAGTTTAGAAATCCTTAATGATGGATTTATTTATTACAAACATGCAGCTTTTCACTTCAAAATACATGAATTGATGGACTGGAGACGCATGGATTACTTGTGAATTATTGTGATGCTTTTTTTCATCTGTTTGGACTTTCATTCTGATTAAACCCATTTAGTTCAAACAGGTTAACACTGTGTATAGTATTATACAAATTATATAAATTGATTCAAACATTGTATAGATGTTTCTCTGACTTAGTAGAATGACAATATAAAAGGCACTTTTTATTTTACAAACATGTTTTTATATTATTACTATCACTTAAAATGATTGCTTCACATGCAAAATAAATGGTTCTGTATAAATAGATATATAGCTCCTCGGCAGGGGATCCTCATATTTGGAGATCTCTGGAATTGTTCGTAAATCCAATAAATCCTCTTCAAATATTCCTAATTAACTATAGTTACTCATGTATTGTCAAAAAGCTGGTGTTAAACTTTATGAATTCCCTTACATGAAATATGTACTGTCTCTTTCCGAGTGTCATTCTGCTTTCACACTTTACTGTTTCAGCTTCATCTCATTTTATGAACCCATCTGTTTCTCCTTTTGTTTGTGTTTGTAAAGAGATAAACAGCAGTTTGTAAGGCAATGTCTTATTGAAGCAACTATCTTGTCGGAGCAAAGCATCTCATTTAGGCAAAAAACTTCATTATGGCTATGCCTCTAACTTATCAGTGTAACAGATCAGATGAGATAATAACAGTTCAAAGAAGTGTGGTATGGGGAAAAGAATAACAGAGGATAATCTGGAAGGCAAAATTTCTAAAAATGTGTCTAGACTGGAGGAACATATTTATTCAGGATCAGCAGCTCTTAAGTAGACCTACAGTCTGTGATCTTCCCATTTTAACAACTGGGCAGTCGTGGCCCAGTGAATAGAGAGTCGGACTTGTAACCTGAAGGTTGCAGGTTCGAGTCTCAGGTCTGGCAGGGTTTTGTAGGTGGGGGGAGTGAAAGTCCAGCGCTCTCTCCACCCTCAATACTACCACTGAGGTGAGACGCTTGGGCAAGGCACCAATCCCCCAACTGCTCCCCGGGAATAACATCTTGACGGTAAACTGTTTTTGCAGTATTGTCTTATAGCCTATTAATGTCTCTTAAAAGAAGACAGTAAAAACATAAAATATAAAAAATATACACAAGTAGGCTACAGCCACTTTCTTCAAAATAGTTTAATTATTTAATTATGACAGACACAGCAATGCATCATGCTCTAGATCAGTGGTCGGCAACAGACGCCCGTAGCCAGATCATTTTGATAGCGGCTGGTTCTGAAATAGGTCTGTCATGACAGTAACAGTTACCCACTCCATCACGGGTAGGCCTACAATTCCAACGACCGTAATATAATTCCAAAGGCCAACGACCCGTAATATAACTGCATATTTAGACAGAATTTGCGTGTTAAACATATTTCGCTAGCTAGATAGACAATGATCACTCAAATAAGAAAGAATATGAAGGCTATGATGACTGCAGTAGACATGAGCAGGAAGTTATAGTTTTCAGGGAATTTATTTGTTCCTTCTGAATATTTTCAGCTGAAAGCTTGATTTACTACAACACTTATCATATCATATCTGGCTCCTAAACTCTGGACTAGCCTTCCTGATAACGTTCGGGGTTCAGACACACTCTCTATATTTAAATCTAGATTAAAGACACATCTCTTTAGCCAAGCATTCATATAATGCATCTCACAATCTTGTACTGCCAGTCTATCTGAACAAATGCACATTATTATGCTTTAGCTTGGGTTATACTGATAATTGAATCCAGGGTTATTCCTGGATGGAACAACTGCTACGCTAATTGTCTTACTGTTTCTATGTTTCTGCCACGGGATTAACATCCTGTGGTAGCTAGGAATTACAGAAGCTTCAGTCTGGATCCAACACTTAAACGATCTGAGATGACCGAACACCTGAGAAGAGACGATGACAACCCCTCGGAGGACCTCAGAGGAAGCCAACCATCAGCGATTATACTGACTTAACCAAAGTCTACCATAAATGGAGGATCAGCACCTAGAAACAACCTCTACAGCCCTGACTGTCAGTGGAGTCTAGGACACATAGATGAGCCCCAGAGACAGATGCCGAGTGAGGACCTCGTCACCTAGACATCCATCTGGGAAAGACCCCTGGAACCAGTGGACCACTTACACTCTGACTTTGCTGCAGTTGGAACAAACTACTGGTTCATCTGGCCGGAGGGGAACTGGCCCCCCGACTGAGCCTGGTTTCTCCCAAGGTTTTTTCTCCATTCTGTCACCGATGGAGTTTTCGTTCCTTGCCGCTGTCGCCTCTGGCTTGCTTAGTTGGGGACACTTCATTTCCAGCACAATCATCGACTTGATTGCACAGATATTATTTAAACTGAACTGAGCTGGACAATGCCATCACTAAATTCAATAATGAAATGCATTCAGCTGAAAATTGAGTGTTAAATCCTGTAATTTTACATTATTGAAGTGATGCCCTCTGGGAGCATTTGGCCATGGGAGTTTTTACACCACAGACAAGGTTTGAGAAGAACAAAAATCATTATGAAACTATAATACAATTTTCCTTAAAATGTTCTTCCTGACTTCAGGCCTTATTCTCATGTCATATAGAACTGTGACGTTCTGCAAAACACTTTTTTCTTACTGGTGAAAATTAGATGGTCGACTAAGTTTTCTCTCATGTACATTACAGTATAAGCTTCACAGTGAACATTACTACATCCCTCTCGTCAACGTAGTCCATATCAAAAACAATATATATACATATATATATATATATTATAGTATCTATATACTGGTTATTTTGGGAAAATCCCAGGTATTTTGAGCAGTAGGACTATAAAAATATGTGCAAATATAAAATTTAATTAAGGAGTCTATGTAAAATAGCAAAATAAATCTATCTAGCAGAAATGTTTTACTTAAGTACATAACAAATTCAGTACTTTTGTTCTTTCACTCGAGTAAAATTGAAAAAGCAGTACTTTTACTTTTACTGGAGTCATATCTTTTTTTATGCATTTAGTAGACGCTTTTATCCAAAGCGACTTACAGTGCATTCAGGCTATACAGTTTTTTTTGTCAGTATTTTATAATACGTATCTGTACTTTTACTGTTAAAATCTTGATCTGTGTACTTCGTCCACCACTGTTAAATTATCCTTTGACTATGTTTTGGCCCGCCATCTAGTGGCGAAATTAGTTTTTGGCCCGATGCCAAACTTACTTGCCGACTCCTGCTCTAGATCATCACGTTTGTAGTGTGTTCCAGGGGATTAAAATGCCTATATATATATATATATTGCATATATACAGAACGATTTATCATGATTTTATTTTATTAATACATTATTTTTCTTCTGATTTTGGGCTGAAAATTTGGTGTTATTTGCATTTTGGTGTTGTTTACCCAGCCAAAATAATGAAGGTATTTAGAGAGTCAGTGTGGATAAAGAGCATCAACGTCTTTTACCATGCAGCCTTGAATGAAACAGCGATCCATGGGAATCAAAAAGGAAGAATCTTTGATTTCATGATGTGCACACCTGGGACGGCCAGATTTTCTTCTTCACTGCTGTTTTGAGAACCTGCAGCATTACTGTGACAGCATCGACTACAGTTTGTCTCTGCCAGAGTATATCAGACATGATGTAGATGTGGTGGCTCTTTAGTCAGAGTGTATTTCATATTCCAGCTATATTACTCTCCATGGTAATACATTATTGACAACAGCGTTGTGCTGCACACTACAGGTCATGGCCTGTAGGTTGATCGAAACTAAATTTTCAGACTCGGGAGTTTTACAAGTCACTCATTATATTTTCAAATGTCTTCTTTGAATATAAATTAATTGAGTTTTCACGACAAATTCCAGCAAAAAGGACAAGTTTCTGTACTCACAAATAGTGGTTAGTGTTTAGTTAAACATAATTAGTATTTTGCTCTTTTGATAGGCTTCGCATGAAGGTAAAGCATATTCAAAGCAATTGGCTTAACTTTTTCTGTTGAAGGTCAGGGGTTGTTCGGCATGAGGAATTCAAGACTACTAAAAACAGATTCGATGAAACACTGTGGCCTATAGGAGAAACTGTTTAAATAAGAGTTAAGAGCTTGTTCAAAAGGCTGTGGAGTGAAAGACATCGCCAACCTGACATGCTAGATTATATTTTCCACAAGCTGTTTCTAAAAAGCTTATTGTTTTTTCTACTTTTTCTTTTCATTTGTTACTATAGCTTCTAATCAAACATAAAACGTGTGAAGCAAAGAGCTAATCAAACAGCCAAACAATCTCATGAAAATGGCTGCATTACCAGGATGTTCATCAGAGACCATCATAAATGTATCTTTCAAAAGCAAACGTTCTGGCCTACTTACAAAGAAGCTGTTTGTTGTTCTGCCTTTAATGCTTCTGTCATTAATGTGAATATTCATGAACAATTCCTTGAACTAAGAACAGGCAATTGAGTCCGTTTACCCTGTGGGCTCGTCTCTGCATTTTGCCTTTTCAAATGTCTTTCAAGTATTATTGAATTTACAAAACCAGTAAACACTTTGTAAATGTATCTATTAAATCTGCAATTGGAAACAGTACATTTCACACAGCTTGTCTTGAAGAAGGAAAAGTGCACATAATTGCTGAACACACAACTTAAAAATAATTCCAATTAGCAACATTACCTCCTTCAAGAGGAAACTGTCTCCAAATAAAATGTTGATAATTACTCCCATGGAGAATATGTTTTGGATAACATGTAATTAAAGAAGCTAATTAATTCAGCTTGTTGTGCCCATTCCTTCTCCTTTAAAGTGTAGTGAAAAACTGAATGAGACACCCTGCCGGATGCATCAAAAATGCCATCCATTAAAACATGACAGGGAGTCAGTCTTTTAAGATGGCTTCTTAATAAGCTCTGTGTTAGCATGCCACCCTAAGCTTGTTTAAAAGTGAGAGTGAGTCTTTCATGAATAAATACCCAGATGAAGAAAAGGTCACGTCATACGCAAGCAGCCTGGTTGAGTGTCATGAGACTTCTTGCCCTTGTTTTTCCCACTGTTAACCTGTTTCAGCTGCTATCACTGTCTCTTTTTTTGTTTTATATTTTTTTCTCAATAATCTTAGAATAACATCCTGTAGGATATTGCCCTTTGAACAAGTAAGTAACAAGTCTGCCACGTTTGTTCTGACCAACTGAGTAAAAAAAGCATTACAATAAATCGCGCTAACATTGGTAATTAAATCTAACGATCGGTTAGCTCATATCACATCTAACCGTGCAAATTATTATTATTGTTATACTTTTTCTCAAATGATCAGTGTTAACCACAGCATTGCATGACAATGAGCATATTGTGCATTAGCGTGTAGATTTAAATGTCTGTGCCATCTAATCTAATTGTCTTGTAATTTGAATTTTATATTAAGAAATTATTTTAACCCAAAAAGGAAACTATGCTCTCTTCGAACTGATTTTCTTTCAAATAAAAATATTTTGTAAACTCAGGCTATATGTAATCAGAAGCACATTTAAAACAGGAATATGAATTAATTTCAGTCACATGTGTTTCATAAACATATAATACTTTCTGGATTGCAATCAGCCATCAAAATTATACATTTCATTATTCTAGCTGCTGTGAGAAAAGTCTATAAACGATGCGCCGCCTGCATGACCCTCACATGCTGTTGCTTACTAGCCGGGACAACTTCTTTATGTTTATAGCCGTGACGTAATGACGCAGTGCTTTGCTTGAATTTCCCGTGGAAACCTACCCGTACTACTCAAATTAGAAAACCTTATTAGCTAACCGCCGTGAATCGGGCTGAAGTAAGGTGATAGTTTTGAACATTGGCTGGTTATGTACTTGCGCAAATATTGATTTCGGATCATTTTTAACACAAAAAAGTTACGGACTGCAGCCTTAAATTTAACAGCTGAATAATATTTTGTCGGTTGTATCAAAGTTATCTGACATAAGCAAGAATAATTTGTTCGGACACAGTTTAACTCTGAGTTCTTGTCATAATTTGCAACAATTTTCTAAACTATAGCGAATAAACTAATGTAAGAAATGTTGAAGGTGTCTGATTATATTTAGTTTGACTGTATGTTAAAACAGAGAAAACGCCTGCGCTTCTGGATCATGTTTAGATATGGCTTCTTTTTTGACCTATAAAGTTTTAGCCGGCAACGGCGAATGGCACGATGGATTGTGTTCACCGACAATGTTTTCTGGAAGTATTCCTGAGCCCATATTGAGATTTCCATTACAGTAGCATTCCTGTATGTGATGCAGTGCCATCTAAGGGCCCGAAGATCACAGGCATCCAGTATAGTTTTCCGGCCTTGACCCTTACGCACAGAGATTGTTCCAGATTCTCTGAATCTTTGGATGATATTATGCACTGTAGATGATGATAACTTCAAACTCTTTGCAATTTTCTCTGAGAAACTCCTTTCTGATATTGCTCCACTATTTTTAGCAGCATTGGGGAATTGGTGATCCTCTTCCCATCTTGACTTCTGAGAGACACTGCCACTCTGAGAGGCTCTTTTATACCCAATCAAGTTGCAAATTGGTCCTCCAGCTGTTCCTTATATGTACATTTAACTTTTCCGGCCTCTTATTGCTACCTGTCCCAACTTTTTGGAATGTGTAGCTCTCATGAAATCAAAATGAGCCAATGACAAATGTCTCACTTTCAACATTTGATATGTTATCTATATTCTATTGTGAATAAAATATAAGTTTATGAGATTTGTAAATTATTGCATTCCTTTTATTCACAATTTGTACAGTGTCCCAACTTTTTTGGAATCGGGTTTGTATATACTGTATATATATATATATATATATATATATATATATATATATATATTTGTTTTCATATTTTGGGAAGTTGTGGACATGGATTTGTTCACTAATTACTATTTCTTGAATAGTTCATTGGTTTAAATAAATAGGTTGAGTGAATGATTCAATGATTCACTGATAAAGCTGGTCATGTGTTTTGTTCATGAATTAATCAGTGTTTTTGAACAAAATGAATGATTTCACGACTCCCTCATAAAACACTTGCACTATGTTTCAAATGGGATAAATGAGAACAATCATGGCCGCCATTTTGAAAGGTTGTTCCAAATCGAAGTGTTCAAAACTGGCCACTTCAAAGGGACATTCATATGAAGGATTTCAAAGGCTACAACTGATGGACCATAATTCCACACAGGTTTAATTGTAGCATCATGCTTTACTGAATGGAGGGGTCTTTGGAATGAATCAGCTGAATGAATGATTCCGTGACTCACTCATAAAGGCAGTAACACTGAAATATCCCATCTAGGTTGTCTGGAATAATACAAGCAGCAGTTCCCAGTATTATTCTGACTTTATACTAGAACTAAATGTTGTTTAATATACAAAAACTCTACCTTACAAGGAGGCAGTTGCCTACAGTAAACTCCAGAACCACTGCCGTCAACGAAACTCAAATTTGGCAATGCTCCTATAAATTGTGGCACTGGAATAAATTGCCCTGTGCTCCTTCTGAAAACACTGTATAATTTTCAGCTGCACAGTATTGATGGGAAGATTCTACAATACAAAAACTACAATGATTTCCATTTTCCATTCAAAGACAGAGAGAATAGGGTCTAAAAACGCAGTTATGCACATTCTTTCTCCTGTCTTTCAGGCATGCTACAAAGAATAACAGACCAAATGAGTGTTATTAAAAAGAAAGATAGAAAGAGAAAGTAGCAGCTGTTGTTTTATGAGGTGAGCTTATTTAATTACTGGTGTTTTTGTGATGTGTCAACCATATGCTTTTTCTTCTGCTAGAGATGAGTCTGTGTCGTCCATGCTTGGATAGAGCAGACACGAAGGGAGTATTGATATGCTAATGTTGCTCCTCATTAGCTGCAATTAATTAGAACTGGCCGACTGGGCACTGCAGTGTTAGTGTGCCGGCGAGCCATGCTGTTTATCTGGAAATAAGAGGCGCTGCACCATGATGCACAAAAGACTGACTGAATGACAGAGGAGATGATGATGTGAGAGAAAGAAATACCGACACCATTAAGAAACAGAAAGAGCTTTTTTTTACAAGACAGAGAGACAAGGAATGGGAAGGTGATAATTGTTTTGACTTTTTCTGAGAAGTCTATCATTTTTGTATACGTTTAGACTCCAGAAAACAATACAATTGCAATTTCAGTATGTCTAAGGAGACCCCATAGAATGACTTAAAATGATAAAAGTGAAAATCATTTCATCAATTAATCACCAAAAAAAATTTCCAAATCTGTTTGACTTTATTCAAACAATGGAACACACAAAGGAATATATTTTTTGAAGAATGTTGTAGCATAAACAATATATTACCCCCTCTTTGACATTTATTGTGTGGAAAGACAGAAAATATATTTTCTGAATATATATATATATATGCAAATATATATTTGTGAACCACAGATGAAAACTTGCACTAATACTGTATGTGTATGGAGATGAATAGAGAGAGTCCACTTACAGTACCATGTCATTCATGAAAACATGAGCTTGAGCTACTGTATGAGTGAGGCCTTTAATGGTGCACCCAAAAAAAAATTCCTCAAAAATCAAGTTTTACCCCAGAATGAACTGAATAGAATTGTAATTGTATGAAATGTTTAAAATGTTGTGCACTTCCTTGAGATAAAATAGACACGTAAAACTCATAACAAGCTGCTTATTTTGCTAACCTCTGTAGATTTGGTTTTCATATGTTTGCATATTTATTAAAGCTAATGAAAAAAAAACATTCCAGAAACATTTTCCGTTACTGGTTGAAAGTCTCTTCTTCAGGTTTTTTTTTTGATAGCAATCAATAATTAAAGTGGTCTAAATATTTTAAATACATATATATTCTCAGAAAAAAAAGTTCAACTGCTTTTATTTCAGTAATATCCTAATGTGTAAATATTTGCTTTAAATGCCTCCCTTTCTCCATGTAGCACTGTCCTAGTCTCTTTTACTCAGCCAATGTAAATTCTGTTTTTAACTTTCTATTCATCGAAGAACCCTGAAAATGTCATAATTTTCACAAACACATTAAGCAGCGCATCTGTGAAAATAATACAAAATGTTCTTGAGCAGCAAATCAGCATATTATAATAGTTTTTTTATGATGATCATGTGACACTGAAGACTGGACTGCTTAAAATTCAGATTTGCCATCACAGGAATCAACTACATTTTAAAATTCAAATTCAAATCTATATAAATGCAGCCTTGAGTGTGTAGCGCATGCTACTGAAATTCAACCCTCTGCAGTGATCCTCAACTGTAATACAGTCCTCACAAATCTTTTTAACAATCTAATTTCTTCATCCAATGTCATATACAGGCCTATCTCTAAAGTGGGTATCCTGTATAGAGGATGAAAGGAAGCATTGAGTCATGAGGCTGATCTCAGAGCAGAAGATGCAGGGGATGATGATGATGATGATGATGGAGGCTGTCAGAGCAACAAATCCCATGACTGCAGACCGGCGGCCACACCCCAAGGGCTTCCTCTGCCATCTGTCTCAACCTATGTACGCTCTCCCCTCTCCTCTTTATCTCCTCCACACTGCTCTCACATTCTTGCAGTTATTTTCTCTTCTCATTCCTCACACTGTCACACCTCTGTGCAACGTGCCTTCACAGCCTCTCCTTGGTGCGCCTTTCTTTCGCCGGCACAAAAGATTGATAATCACTTGGCATATTGATGTGGACATTCTTTCAAAAGGTTTCATCTCCATGTCTCTGTACAAAATGTCTACATTTACATGTCTTTCTGTCGTCACACTTGAGCGTGTCAACCCTCAGCCTATCACAGTGATAATGAGACCCTGCTTTACACCCCTATATCCCTTTAACGGTCTGCACCCCTATATCCCTTTAACGGAATGTTCTGATCTGTATAATAATTCCAACGGTCTGAAAGGCAACAACTCATGTAGTAATAAAATGTGTCTGTTTACTCATGACTAGTGGCTGTTTTTTGTACAGAGCATTGACATGCAGTTGAGTCACATACTGAAGAGATTCGCTTCTCTTCTTTTATTAATTCTTTCACAGCATTCATTTGCTTTCGTATCTTCACACTCAGAGGATGTTCAGTGTGTGGGTTTTATCAGGAGCACATCTTAACCTCTTATCTAGTTTAATAACTTTGTAATGCCAGCAATGGGATGAATCGCTTTGAAAGAATAAATAATGCTGGCAAGGGCACGTTGTTATAGAATAAGTTAAAAACATTTGTAAATCTTAATAGAATAAAAGGGCATGCATCATTCCCACAAGTTTAAATGTAAAATGTCAGTACATAAAAAGTTAATTATATAATAAAAAAAAATATATATATATATATATATATATATATATATATATATATACAGGTGCATCTCAATAAATTAGAATGTCGTGGAAAAGTTTATTTTTGTTTCAGTAATTCAACTCAAATTGTGAAACTCGTGTATTAAATCGTTGAATTTATTGTGTATTCTCTTTTAATGCGATTCCCTTCTCCTCAATATTAGACAAACTATGAGAGGAGGCATTATTATTCCCATCAGAGCCACCAAGGGCTCCTCAATGCTCACTGTATTCAGTATTTTCCCTAAACAGGCATTAGGGTCTAATTTTGCCCGCCCATGGAAGCTCATGAGCTCATGTCAATTGGCAGACTCCCTGTGGGACGAGAGAGAGAGGCTTCCCTACGATGCAGGGCACCCACCACATAAATTCAATGCACACAGACTGAAGTAGTTAAGTCTTTGGTTCTTTTAATTGTGATGATTTTGGCTCACATTTAACAAAAACCCACCAATTCACTATCTCAACTAATTAGAATATGGTGACTTGCCAATCAGCTAATCAACTCGAAACACCTGCAAAGGTTTCCTGAGACTTCAAAATGGACTCTCAGTTTGGTTCACTAGGCAACACAATCATGGGGAAGACGGCTGATCTGACAGTTTTCCAGAAGACAATCATTGACACCCTTCACAAGGAGGGTAAGCCACAAACATTCATTGCCAAAGAAGCTGGCTGTTCACAGAGTGCTGTATCCAAGCATGTTAACAGAAAGTTGAGTGGAAGGAAAAAGTGTGGAAGAAAAAGATGCACAACCAACCAAGAGAACCAAAGCCTTATGAGGATTGTCAAGCAAAATCGATTCAAGAATTTGGGTGAACTTCACAAGGAATGGACTGAGACTGGTGTCAAGGCATCAAGAGCCACCACAAACAGACGTGTCGAGGAATTTGGCTACAGTTGTTGTCAGAGGCGTCTTACCTGGTCTAAGGAGAAGAACTTGACTGTTGCCCAGTGGTCAAAAGTCCTCTTTTCAGATGAGAGCAAGTTTTGTATTTCATTTGGAAACCAAGGTCCTAGAGTCTGGAGGAAGGGTGGAGAAGCTCACAGCCCAAGTTACATTGAAGTCCAGTGTTAAGTTTCCACAGTTTGTGATGATTTAGGGTGCAATGTCATCTGGTGTTGGTCCATTGTGTTTTGAAAACTGTCAGTTTTGAATTTTGTCTGCTGACCAGCTTTTTAAAAATGCTGATTTCATTTCCAGCAGGATTTGGCACCTGCCCACACTGCCAAAAGCACCAAAGTTGGTTAAATTGTTGGTGTGCTTGACTGGCCAGCAAACTCACCATACCTGAACCCCATAGATAATATATGGGGTATTGTCAAGAGAAAAATGAGAAACAAGAGATCAAAAAATGCAGATGAGCTGAAGGCCACTGTCAAATAAACCTGGGCTTCCATACGACCTCAGCAGTGCCACAAACTGATCACCTCCATGCCACGCCGAATTGAGGCAGTAATTAAAACAAAACGAGCCCCTAGCAAGTATTGGGTACAAATACAGTAAATGAACATACTTTCCAGAAGGCCAACAATTCACTAAAAAAACTAATTTATTGGTCTTCTGAAGTATTATAATTTGTTGAGATAGTGAATTAGTGGTTTTTTGTTAAATATGAGCCAAAATCATCACAATTAAAAGAACCAAAGACTTAAACTACTTCAGTCTGTGTGCATTAAATTTAATGTTTAATAAACAAGTTTCACGATTTGAGTTGTATTACTGAAATAAATGAACTTTTCCATGACATTCTAATTTATTATTTATGTATTAGTGTGTTTGAGGGGCAGATGTGAAAATCTAAAATATATATAAACGTATATATATGTGTGTGTGTGTGTGTGTGTGTGTGTGTGTGTGTGTGTGTGTGTGTGTGTGTGTGTGTGTGTGTGTGTGTGTGTGTGTATTTGTGTGCAGTTCCCATGGGAATTAATGTGAAGATGAAATAATGTGTATATTGAAATTAAGTATGATTTATATATATATATATATATATATATATATATAAATAAAATAAAATCATTGAATCGTGTAAATCATTAAATTAAACACTTTGTTTTCAGTGATGGGAGCCATACACTTTGCCATTGCTTAATGTAACTTCCCTTACTGTACAAAATTCATGTCTTGCAATATGCATGTTCAAGGCCAGTGGGAACAATATAAGAACATGGCAGCATTTGTGGCAGTAGATCTATCTGGCCAAGCCATTATTCTTTCAAACTCCTTAAAGTCGTAAGAAATGTCCCTTACAATGTCCAATTTCCCGAAACAGGCGTAACCATCAAGAAAATGCCTTGAATCTTGTGACAATACAATTTATTTATTCTCAATTAGCATTTAGGTCAGGAACCTCCAATTATATAAGTGAATTAAATCCTTGATTGAAATGTGCACCGTTTAGTCTCCTATATGGGAATTTTGATTGAAAAATACCACAACATTGAATCAGCTATTAATAAAGTAATCCTTGATAAATTGAGAGAGAGATGTTTTTTGTAAATGTGTGGAAAATATAAAATATGTTGCAACTGAATACCTAGATTCAATAGATTTTGAGCAAAGCCAATAGTTTCAAATCCCATTCTTCCTCTCCTTCCTTCCTAACCGTTCTGGGTTGTGTAGGTGGAACAGAGGCGTGAAGAATCTCCCTCGAGTCCTGTGCCAGCTCTCTGTGTTTCCTTGATAAGTGGCGGGATAATAAGGCACAGAGTGGACACGAATTTCATTTCACATTTTATTGAACACATCCACACATGTGGGTGGAAGACGATATATATAAATTTATTACGGGCAATAAGAGCAGTCTGGGGGGTGTGGGGGCAGATTAGTGGCTCCTCTTGTCATGGTGAGTGAACTCGTACCTTTCGAAAGCTCTCAGTTATCTGAGGTGAGGGGGTCAAGCGTGGAAGGGACCGTCTTATGGGATCCACATCACCAGGTTTGCTATGAAGGATTCTTCAAATGAAGGAGATTTCAGTCATTCCTATAGGAAAGTTGGGTAACAGCAGTGGGGAGTAACTGAGGAGTAACTAACTAAAATAGTGGCAATAATTAATGCCAACTAAGCTATTTATTTTTTAAAGGAGTAAGCAGTAGCACAATCAGTCTTAGCTTAGGAAATAAGTAAACGGCATCCTTGGATTTCTCTCTCTGCATTGGAAAGTCTGATTAATTGTTACTTGTTCGTTCGGATGGTACGTGTAAACGAGCAGATTAAAACACCATTCACCAATTTGAGTCCCGTGTGTACTGGTTTATGTAAGTAAGGGTGCTTTTTTCTTTTGAATTTAGTGTAAACATAGTACAAACATTTGATTAGGTGTCACCCAAATCAAATGTTCGTTTATTTTAAACTCTTCTTTGTTGTTTGTGCCAGTTCTCTGTGTGTTAGTGTGGGTTTTCTCTGGTTGCTCTGCTTTCCCTGACAATCCAGACATTAAATTGCTTGTAGGTGTGAGCGAGAGTGTGTATGTTTGTGTGTTGGGATGAACTGCCTATCCATCTAGGGCAGAGATGTCCAAACCAAAACCCGTGAGCCAAAGTTGGCATGATGACCTTTGATTTGTCCCACCATGCCATATGACTTGGGACAAACATGCCAATGAAGCGTGTCTTCATTTCTAATGCATCTTTTTGTTTTGTTTTAACTTTGCATTGAAATGTAGATAATATAAATTTTGTTTTTATTATTAATTTCTTTATATAATACAGTTGAATATAATACAACATTTAATTTCGGCCATGTGATTTTTGTTCCTTCATAGTAAAATATTATACTACTTGTTTCAAAACATTCGTATAATGTTTGCAAAATGATAATATTCAGAAATAATGTTTTTACAACTTAAATGGAAAGGTAGCAAAATGTTCTTAGAATGTTTTGATAGCTGGGACCCTACATAAGACAAGTCTTTTGGAGAAGGCATGGATAGAGACTGTAGTTGATGATCTACTTCACATTATGATTTGGGTATTGTTAAACACGTTCTAGTTCCTCCAACACAGGGCACAGTTTATTCAAACCAAGATCATGTTACTCACCTACAGGTTTCAGTAGACAGCCAAATAGCATCCAGCATGGGTATGCTTCTGTGAATATGCCATTAGTAGGATGGTAAACTGAATTAGCACATACTCGTTTCTCGTTCTACACTCTCTAATCCCTTTATTGTCCCATTGAATACCATTGTTAAGATTTCTTAAATTAATCGTGGCCTACTTATTCTTAATTAAAGTTGCATGTGTGTGGTTTAAGAACCCACCAGAGAGATGACGAGCTCAGAAGAAGTTCTAATTAAGTTGCGTAAGTGTTTTATATAGATGAAGCGACTTGACTATCATTGAAGATACACACTGAGCTCTGAGCAGTCCAGTGTGCAGCTGGGACTGTCTAATACACCTTCAGGGGCTTTCTCAGCAAATAACACTGAAGGCTGAATTGCTAATCTCGGTCTTTCTAACCACCGTTGAAAGTCGTTGTAAAGCTGATGAGCGCAAAATTGGTGATTAGAGACTGACTTGTGATTTTAATTACAGGGTTTTGCCAGTTATTTATTTTTCGGTGTGAAAGACGAGATTTATTTGTGTTTCAACTTCACATTCTAAACAGCTTGAAGAATTAGAACAAACTTTTTCTAACTGGGTGTTGAATTACAGTCACATATTTAGCCAAAAAACATCGGCGCCCCCTGGTGTCAAAAATAAAATGTGCACACTAAATGGAATTGTTCATAAGATTTGATCTTTCCTTGCTGTGCACCTTCATTCAAGCCTCTTGCACTTTCAACTGAACTTCAATCACCCCTTTTCTGTTTTGTATTTTCTGTGCACGAAGTAAGTTACATCTAAAATATTTAAACCTTGAGTTTTATGCATAATAACTCAAGCTTGTTTATATGCCGCTCTGGACATACTCTTTTAATAGCCTACTTCTAATCAATATGAATATGACAGAACATGCTGTTATTAATAGTTCATTTCCGCTACATAGTCTATAAGAAAAAAGTAATGCTTTGGTAAATTATAATCTGTGAAATTTAAACATAGAAATAATGACAAATCCAAAATATCAGACTAAAATCTGACAGAGCAGATTTTCTTTTGTCAGATTTGTGATTTTTATGTCATAATTGACTTAAGTTTAGATCTCATAATTTCACCTTTTTGCTACAATTTCAACTTATCTTAATTATGACTTCCCCTCAAAGCATAATGAATAATAAATAGGTATAATGAATATTCTTCATCTCACACACAGTTTAAGTACAACTTTTATTAATACTGGAATCATCACAGTGTGTTTTGTTACATTAGCTGTGACTAAACTTAACAAAAATTAGAAGGATAAATATTACCAAAAAAGGAAACGATGTTATCAGCAACAGTGGCAAATTAGCCTTAGGAAAACAGCACAATAAATTAAAGCAGAGAAGAAAGAGAAAAGCAGAAAGAAGAAAGACAGAGACAACAGCACCTGTAGCGTTACTCAATTTCAGTCAGAGGGGGGAAGAGGAAGGAATGGGGCGGAACAAAAAAACAACGCCATATCTTTTACACGAGAATGAAATGAAGAAACATAATCATGTACACCGGTTAAGTTTTGAGCTGTAGAACCTGTTGTTTGAGCTCTGTTGTGCTGCGTGCGTGATGCTCCTTGTATGCGAGCAGCTACGATAAGAAAAGGCTTGCAACTCATACTAACACAGTTTCCATGACACCCGGTTGCCAAGCCCTCCCTACACGAGTGCGCTGTGGAGACGGCAGCGAGGGAAAATCGCGGTGTGTCGTGGCTGAACCGAGCGTGGGAGACGGTGTCTTTCAGGGCATCTTCGAGGAACAGCGCGTGAGAGGCTGAGGAAGAAGGAGGCTGCACGTTTTCCGGCCTAAATGAGCGTTTCATCTCTCTGTCACACGCACCACATTATCATGTATTGTCTGTAGCCATTTTAGAGAAGTGAAACACAATGACAAGGGAAATGGGATGACCGAGGAAAGACTAGAGTGCGGCTGACGTGAGTGAATATCAAAAAGGCATAAAGTTGCATAAGGATAACATTATACTCATTGATTGTGCGCTAACACTATAGTATTTGGTCAATTATTACATAATGTAAATATAAAGGATAGCCAATTCACTTGTTTTTTGGCATTCGTTTGGCTCACCAACAAATGTAATGGCGAAACTGAAGACACTTGTTTGTTTTTTATTATTATCCAAAAATGTGCAATGTGCTACTTACTAATGTTTCCCCAGGTAAATCCCCTCAAATGACAGAGATTATCTATAAGGGATGCAGCATTTTTTTTTTTTTTTTTTGGGAGAGTAGGAGATGGTCAAAATAGTTTTGCCCTCAGAAATCACATTTACACATCGTCAAAGCATATATATTTCTAAACCACTTCTTCCCTGATTAAATCGTAATACATGAAAATGCATATAAATAGTACGCCAAATAAAAACGAAAACTCGTACTGATACGCAAACATGGACTTTGGCTTACATATGATACGAACGTGTTTGGTATGAATATAATACGCAGTTTTCGCGTGCATATGATACGCACCTATCCCACAACCCTAATCCTACCCCCATCGAGTAGCATATACATGCCAATGTCCATTTTTGCGCATTAATGCCACTATTTTCATTTTTATTTGGCGTACTATTTATGCACATTCATGAGATTGGGTAGCATAATATAACTAGGGGTGCTCCAGGATCAAACCAACCCGATATCATGTAAAAGCATAACTATTTTACGAGGTGGTGATTTTGTATGAATTTGTACAGTGCGATTGTCAGAAAAACATATGAAGTTCCACCTAACCTCAACCAAACCATGAATAGATAATAGCCTACTAAGACGTGCAAATGTAGCCTAGACTGTGCACTGTTAAATAGTTACGAATTGGCATGAGAATTTGTTAGACACATTTTGACTCCTGAGTTTTACAAACTTCAAGTGTAAGATAACAAGCCAATGAAATCACACTTTCACAGCTAAATTGTGATGGCTGCCTTATAGTGAGCATATCATGATGTTCAGCAGGAGACAAATGAGCATGATGTGAGTAATGTTAAACACTGCAAAACAAAGAGAAAATGTGCGTATTATCACCTGAGAACCAAAAGAGTCTATCTGCTGTGAGCATTGAGACGCTGAAGGCTAAGCTCATAAGTGACAGTGGTATTTTTTCTATCCCCCAGTTCTCTCCAGAGGGGCTTTTAACTGTCATCCTGCTTCATGACCTCGGGAGCAGAAACCTGCAGGGACTGACGTTACAATAAAGAGACAACAGTAAGCCAACTACCTGCAATCAGGCTAACCCCCCTCCTCCCTCTCTCCTCCTTGCCTCTTCTCCGCTTCGCTTCCTACCGGTTTCTTTCACCAATTATTCTCCACTGGCCTTGTCTTTCTCACTCTTGCTCATTCCATTCTGCTTTCTGTTTCACTTCTCATCAACTCTCCATCTTCCTTCCTGTCGTATCCTTCTGCCTTTACGTGTCTGTGTATGTAATGCTATGAATGGAACTTCTGAGAATGTTATCCTTGTCATGTTAATAGCCAACATAAAGCAGACCATGAAGCGTCACATGAAATGTGTGGATATGTAACAGTTAGATATTATTATTTTTTTCATCTTTGTTCAGCAAACTTTACTATATGGCTGCTCAATTCACTTGTCGAATGATTCCTCGCCCACCCCTTGACCCCCATTGTAAGACAACATTTGTGTGGGACATTTGTTTTTAGGGAAGCCACAGTACTTGTACTGTTCGCATTCTTATACGGTATGTATATATATTTGAATATACAAAGTTCTGACCTGCTGATCAGCTGGCAGTGTGGGCTTTGAATTGCCGTAGCCTTGTTCTTTCATTCCAGCCTGTTCTCAATATGGCACTATTTTCAGCGAGAGATCGGCACATACTGTCACAAAGCAGACATCCGTTTTCCTTTTGAACACGCTACAGGCATTCCTAAAACAGAGTGCTCTATGCAAAATAAATAATTAAAAAAGCAACCCGAAAGTCAGATTAAGGAGCAAGTGTCTGGCGCAACAGCACTATTTATGACTGCAGGGGTTATAGGGAGTCTTGGGAGAACAGAAAGTCACTCACAAACAGACACTATATGACTAAAACTATGTTTTGACCTCCTACGTATCACTTCCACATCCAGTTTCATCACAGAGCATTGTTTTTTTCACGTTGGGTGAACCGGGGTAACCAGCGACCTTTCGTGTCATAGGCATTTACTCCAATATCATCTAAAACAGGCAGTGGAATGCTTTTATCATAAACAACTGGATACGTTTTCTTCCCAGAGTTCATTCTCTCCACCTCCTTTATTAATCCCTTATTCCCTCTGCAGATACAAAGTTCATTCTTATGTCCCAAAAAATGGCAGCCAGGTGTGTGCCTTCATCTTAGCTCGTTCTCGCCACCCCTCCTAAAAATATATCAAGAGACTGTGGTTTGAGGCTTGACAAGTAAAAGAGCAGTTCCTGCAAAATATGTTAAAACTTATTTTAGATGCTCAAATTGAAAATTTAATATAATGCGTCAACCGATTCCCCTTTAAGATCATTGGTCACACTCTACAATAAGATTCAACTGGTTAACAGTTAATGCAATAGGTATCACTAGGTGTACATGGACAATGAACAACACTTTTTCAAAAAACATTTATTTATCTAGTTAATGCTAATTTATAAATATATACCGTTCAAAGGTTGGGAGCGGTAAGATTTTTAATGTCTTTGAAAGAATTCAAATAAAAAATGCAGCAAAAAGAGTAATATTGTGACATATTATTAACATTTTTAATTTATGTATTTATTTTTTTACTTACAATTCTTGTCATGGCAAAGCAGTGTTTTTTTATCAGGACTGAAATTATATTTAGTTTTGCTGCTTTTGTGGAAACTGTGATCCATTTTTCTTTTTGCTGGATTATTTGATGAATAGAAAGTTCAAACGAAAATATTTCTTTGAAACAGAAATATGTTGTTACATTATAAATATCTTTACTGTTACTTTTGATCAAAGCATACTTGCTGAATAAATGTATTAATATTTTATTGACGCTAACCCTTTGAATGGCAGTGTACTATTGTCTGTTATGTTAGCCGATGCTAAATAATACCACTTGAAATATAAAAAATGCACAATAATAAGTAGAAATGAACATTAATCTAGGTTAATAAATTGTGTTTGTTAGTTTGTGATATCTAATACATAAATGAATGCTGTTAACAAATTGATCTTACTGCAAAGTATTGCCAAATCATTCTTCTTACGTCCATCTCTGCTTCACATCCCATCTCTCTCTTTTTTCCTACATCATAACATTGCTACACGCATTCGTCTCCCTATGTACCAGGGCACATGACCACGGCGTCTCACAGCATTCACCACACACAGTGTGGCCACAGTGACAACTAGTGGTCAAAACTACACCGTAAAAGTGCTTTGCATCCTTTCTATTTCTCATTTTCTTTTTAAATAAGCCATAATTAGACTCAACAAGAAGTCTTCGAAAGCATCTGCTTCCCCAAAGACACCTGAACATCAAAAACGCACAACTTTATTAAAAGCTGATCTTCAAAACCCCCATCAAAGAAAAAAAACAAAACAAGGAAAAAAGCATTATTGCTCCACATTATCAAGGCGGTTTTCACCCTAAATCTACAAAAATCCACATACCTGACATGAATGTTTCCTACTCTTAGGAACTAGGAGGCGATTAACTGCTTGTAAATAAAACTAACAAGAATACGGAAGTGTACAAACAAAAGATAAATCCTGTCTCTCTACGCAACCACGAGCTGACCTGCAGCAGAGCCCTGCTCACCTCCAGACTGCAGACCAACACACAACAACTATACCACAAGACTTTCAGGATGTGATGTTCATTTTACTGGAGGTGAGGGCGGGGTTAGAGAGAGCGTTGCAGAGGGCAAGGACGAGCCCCTGCGTACCGCGTGAGCTTCTCCAGCACTGATTCCTGGGGTCCATAATTTGGGGAGGGCCGTTATTCTACAGGGACCATGCGGACATTCTGGTCCCTTGTTCTGTCAGTAGTTAATTGTCTCACTAAAGTTCAACTATCCCACAGTGATGGGCGTGTTAATAAGACAAACATGCGTTCGGACACGCTAAGAGTTATAGTGGCCTGAGCCTGCTGTTACATATCATTTATTTTTTTCATTACTGTTATTCATTATTTTCTATAATGACTTTAAACATTACATTTTTTATCCTCTTTTCGTAGCTCATTTTCTAAAGAGTCATTGTGAATTTTTTTCTGGGTTACTTCGCTCAAATTCTCCCATCTCTCTCTAGGAGGCATCACAAAATCCGGGGTGCTGAGCGATCGTTGGAGACGGTTTTGCGCAGTCTCACCCCTCGACGAATAGACCTCAGCACGTCCTCACCCTCCTGGGGCACTTCGGGATCGAGTTGGGACTCGGGGCCTGGTGGGGGCTGGTTTGGAAGCAAGGGGAAAGGGAACTGGCCCTCACCTAAGGCATGAGCACTGGCCACCAGCTCCCCGATCTTCTCCACCAGACTGTGGCGATTGGCAGCCAGCAGGTGATCTTCTTCGCCCGGTTGGCCGTAGACGCTCATCTCTAAGCCGCCTACGCCCCCTGAGCCCCAGGCTGTGTTAGGCAGGCTCAGCCGCTTTGGAGAGGCCTTCACGTACTCCAGCGCTCCCGGGGAGGCGTCATCCGGCACATAAAAGACACATTCTTCACTGCCCACACGGGCGGGAGGGCCTGTGTACCCACCGGGTGTGTCAGGCACAGTGGGGGTCTTGACTGGCACGATAGGTGGGCGTATAGGAATAGGGCCAGCATTGGAGAGGGTGCGCCTCACCCCGGGCTTCGTAGATGGTGTTCGGCGGATAGTGGCCGTACCGGGAATACCGCCCCCTCCACCAGGTGGTCCGCCCAGAGCACCCACTCCGCTGGGCAGGCCTGCTGTGCTGGCGGGACGCTTAGTCTGTATCATGCGCCTGTAGTTCTGGGCGATATTACTGTGACGGGGAATTGTGGAGGATTTATCAAATTCAGCCTGACCGTCGGCCTCAGTGTCTCCATTCACTGAGTAAACATCGTAATCGGAGCCTGACAAAACAAAATGTAAATCCCACTTGTAACTTGTCAAGTCTTACAACAAGTTTTAAATGCATATAATAATGAATACAAATATGTGAGTTAAAGGGATAGTTCACTCAAAAATAAAAATTATGTCAATAATTACTCACCCTCATGTCATCTGAGAGCTTTCTGACCCTCCATAGACAGCAATGCAACTACCACATTCAAGGACACTGATAAAAAGTACTCTTTAAAACATCGATGAAAAGTAGCTTCATAACATTACAGTTGAACCACTGATGTCACATGGACTAGTTTAACGATTTCCTTACTACCTTTCTGGGCCTTGAATGCGGTAGTTGTGTTGCTGTCTATGCAGGGTCAGAAAGCTCTCAGATTTCATCAAAAATATCGTAATTTGTGTTGAAGATGAACGAAAGTCATACAGGTCTGGAACAACATGAGGGTGAGTAATTGATGAAATAATTTTCATTTTTGGGTGAACTAACCTTTTAAGGCCCATTCACACTAAGGCTGATAACGATAACAATACAGTAAGACAAAAAATTATTTGATGCCCTGCTGATTTTGTACGTTTGCCCACTGACAAAGAAATTATCAGTCTATAATTTTAATGGTATGTTTATTTGAACAGTGAGAGACAGAATATCAAATTTAGACATATATATATATAATTTGATAAAAACACATTGATAACACAAAGTTATCGATGGATTTGCATTATAATGAGTGAAATAAGTATTTGATCCTCAATCAATCAGCAAGGTTTCTGGCTCCAATGTGTATTGTATACAGGTAAGGAGCTGAGATTAGGACTATTATCTTAAAGGGAGTGCTCCTAATCTCAGCTTGTTAGTATAAAATACAACCGGGACACAGAAGCAATCAATCAATCAGATCCCAAACTCTCCACTATGGCCAAGAACAAAGAGCTGTCCAAGGATGTCAGGGACAAGATTGTAGACCTACACAAGGCTGGAATGGGCTTAGAGAAGGTGACAACAGATGGTGTGATTATTCGCAAATGGAAGAAACACAAAATAACTGTCAATCTCCCTCAGTTTGGGGCTCCATGCAAGATCTCACCTCGTGGAGTTTCAATGATCATGAGAACGGTGAGGAATCAGCCCAGAACTACACGGGAGGATCTTGTCAACGATCTCAAGGCAGCTGGGACCATATAGTAACCAAGAAAACAATTGGTAACACACTACACCGGGAAAGACTGAATTCCTTCAGCACCCACAAAATCCCCCAGCTCAAGAAAGTACATGTACAGACCTGTCTGAAGTTTGCCAATGATTCAGAGGAGAACTGGGTGAAAGTGTTGTGGTCAGATGAGACCAAAATCGAGCTCTTTGGCATCAACTCAACCCTCCGTGTTTGGAGGAGGAGGAATGCTGCCTATGACCCCAAGAACACTATCCCCCACCGTTAAACATGGAGGTGGAAACATTATACTTTGGGGGTGTTTTTCAGCTAAGGGGAAATGACAACTGCACCGCATCAAAGGGACAACGGATGGGGCCATGTACCGTCAGGGCCAGGGCATTGAAGCCAGCCAGGGAATTAAAAAAATGGGTCGTGGATGGGTTTCCAGCATGACAGTGACCCAAAACACATGGCCAACGCAACAAAGGAGTGGCTCAAGAAGAAGCACATTAAAGTCCTGGAGTTGCCTAGCCAGTCTCCAGACCTTAATCCCATAGAAAATCTGTGGAGGGAGCTGAAGGTTCAAGTTGCCAAACGTCAGCCTCAAAACCTTAAAGACTTGGAGATGATCCAAGAGGAGATGTGTGCAAACCTGGTGGCCAACTACAAGAAATGTCTGACCTCTGTGATTGCCAACAAGGGTTTTGCCACCAAGTACTAAGTCATGTTTTGTGAAGGGGTCAAATACTTATTTCACTCATTAAAATGCAAATCAATGTATAACATTTTTTAAATGTGTTTTTCTGGATTTATTTTTTGTTATTCTGTCTCTCACTGTTCTAATAAACCTACCATTAAAATTATAGACTGATAATTTCTTTGTCAGCGGGCAAACGTACAAAATCAGCAGGGGATATATATATTTCTTTTTTTCACTGTAACTACAAAGTTTTAAAAAGCTTTTCTGATAATAAGAGAATAGGGAAGTCCACACCACATCTATAAAGATAATGATACATTGGAACAATATTGATAAAATCCCTTTCAGAATATTGTTTTTCTAGCTGTTGAATGATAAGTAAATTGACAACCAATCAGAATTCACCTGATTTTGAAGAGCTTGAGCATTTAGAGCGACAGACGACAACTGCAGTGCATACTTGTAATAAAAAATTTGGTGTGGATGATAATATAGTTAGTATTATAGTTATTATTCTTGGTGTGAACAGGCCTTTGCAAAGAAAGTGTGCTTATTTTTGACTGTGTATTACCCTGTGAGGGGATGGTATCTTCAGAGCAGGATGGGGTGTTTGTTTGAGTGCTGTATCCACTAGAGTACTGAAGAGAGTCTCGGCTGCTCTTCTGCTGCTCCATGCTGAGGCCTCGTGTCAGGACCATAGCTAGATCACTAGCAGCTGGGGAAAACTCCTCACCATGCTGCACCATGACACAATACATACACATACAGTTACATCAAGTACAGACTCAATGTGTGCATATTTAAACCTAGACTTTGAATCTTAAACACTGAAATAGTATTAATAAAATTGGCAGATATATATATAATAAAAATAAATACCATTCCAATCAATTATGTAAAAAATATTATTAAAGTGTATTTATTTTTTTATACAGAAACTTAACTGTGTGTCAAGGAGTCAGGTATTTTTATCCAAAAATTCTTAGAATGCACATCAATACAACAGTTAAGATGAAGTGGAAATTACACTGGGGTGGAAATGAAAAAATAAAAATGTTTTGTTCAGTGACTAATGTATATCCACTGTTGGACACTTTCAACTAAAAAAGCTAGTGAGAGTGCATTTTAAGAGACTTTTCTTACATCCATTTTTTTAGTGTTCGTAACTCTTTCGACTTCAAGGACCCCCATTGTCAAAGATAATGTTTCAAGGCCCACCAACATACAGTATTTATGATACTTCAGCTGTATTTACAGCTGCTCATTTTCAAATGTTTTTATTTGAAAGAAAAAAGTTGTGGCAATTTATTAAAATAATTAAATACTTCCAGAAGTGTTATTCAGGGCTTACACTTTATTCCATTACATTTATATGACTTTTTTAATTCTAGTTGACTTTTCTAGTTGTTTGTGAATACAGAGATTGTATGTAGAAATAGTAATTTCTACCTAAAAGAATGTTTAGAGCTTGACACAACTTACATGATAAAAAGTCATTTTGAAATAACTTTTTAAGAATGTATTAGTTTGTCCAATACATGGACAAAGCTTGTCCAGATATAGAAATCTAGATTTACAAGACCACAAGAACTCTGGTTCTTACTTTAAAATGCAAGTTGGTAAGGAAAACAAGTACATTTTTAGATGTTTTAGTTTATTTTTAAGTATTTTTTGTTATTTTAGATAATTTTAAGACAACTTGTGGTTCACTGGGAAGAGTTCAGGTGGAGAACCATTGCATTATTAAATACTCAAGGCCACAGCAGCCCATATTTAAATAAACCAGCCTTAAGCAAAGAGATACATTTTGTCTTTGCCACACCAAATTATGAATGTTTCATATATGGTGAAAGTTACCTTGGCAGCAATAGTGGCCGGGTTCATCCTTGGCCTCTGGGGGTCTTCTGAATGCATCCCAGAATACCCCTGTGACTGAGGAGAGGTGTCTACCTCCCTCAGCCTATCCAGAGGCTCCTTCCTCCTATGAAGTGTGCTGGCTAGCGGCTGCTCACTGGAACCTACCTTGGACCAGTCCTGAGGAAGCAGACGCGGTTAATTCAGGTCAGTGTATAGCAACAAATGCAACGGTCTCAGGGGCAAGAGAGAGGACTGGCCCACGATCCAGCAGTTTGAGTGTCCTTTCAAGAGATACGGTCTTAAGTGTTTTAGAAAAAGCCCAATCTCAGTGTTTGCTTTACTGTTTGAGTTGAACAAACGGATAGGTACCTTCCTTGGCCTGCTCGGTTTAGCAAATCTCACAGCCAGAGATTTGAAACCAGGATCAAACAGCCAACAGAAAAGGTGCGAGTTAAAAAGCAAAATGAGGTAATGAATGAAGTAAAGCAGAATTAAATCAAAACAAAACACTGCCGGTGAGTGTTATTCAGGTGCCACATATTCAACACACAAGAATGCACACAAAAAGAAGAGGAAATGAACAAAACTGCAATGAGAGTTGCCAGTGGAGACAAACCTTCCAGCAAGGAACCTTGGATGTGGGAGAGGGTGTGTTGGATCCAGGGGAGCGGTTATAGGGTGGGGACGCAGGAATTATGACAGAGAAAGGCCTGATGGAGCCAGTGTGAGAGAGAGCAGGGCGGAAGGTAGCGAAGGACGAGCCAAACTGCGGAATGGAGAGATAAGATCGAGACCGTCAGAGTAGCAAGAGACCCCCTTCCCTTTACTCATGGGCATGGGACCCTTTGTGTGTGTGGCTTTGCAGATACATGCTGAGACTGGCAGGGAAGATCAGATCTGATGACAGCACAAAGACGAAACCGGCAAGAGAGACAGAGCAGACCCCAACTTGCCAATCAGCAGCACAACCTTCACGGGTCCCACAGACAATCCAAAAAAATCACTGACAGTTTCAGCACATGAATGTTTTGTGGACCGAGAACTTGATACTTACTGTGGTTGGAGAGCTACACTCACTAACTGACTGGCAGGTCTCTGATGCTTCTGAGGACGCTGAACTTGACGACTTCTGAAAGAGAAACCATAAGAGATGGGGTGTCAGAAGGGAAACATTTAGACTAGAGGGTCTCTGTTTGAATTCTTTGGATATTTTATGGTACTTATTGCAATCAATGGACTCATTGTAAACAAAAACAACAACAACAACAACACACTTTTTAAATTAATAACAGTTTTTAAATTAAGGACTTCAGGGTCCTTCAGCTTGTAAACGTAGTGCTGGTAAGTAAATGACCGTCAGAAAGAAGGTTCAGAGAAGAGTTTGGGGTCTCTAAAAGTAATTGATTCATTACAATTTAAATTGTTATAACATTTCATAATATATATTTTTTTACCATATTTTAATCAAACACTGAAAAACTTCAAAAACATTTATACATTTTGAAACACAATGTAACACAAAATCGAAAAAAACTACAAAGATTAAAGAGTTAAGTGCTATATTTGTTGTTGTTGTTCTTTTGTTGCCATCTGCTGGTTGTTTTCATATCTACTATATCATTTAAAGTTAAATGCTTTTTGATTAGTGTTTAAGTAACAAACCTCTGTAACTAATTCAGCCCAAAATGCTCAACTTCATTAATTGTAGTTGTATATGTAATTATTTGATATTTTTATTTTATTTTATTAACTTTATGTTTGAACATTTTCCATCAAGGTTACACCGACAGAATGCTCAGCATTCAAAATCAAAGGTGACAGTGATGATGCCCTTTCCGACACATATAACTTAAAAGCCAAACTAAAAATATTCAAAGGTTCATTCTTTCCTGTGCATACGCTACCATAAAAAAATGATATGCATGAATCATGAACATCGCCTGGCATGTTTCTGAAATATTTATGCTAGTTTGACCCTCAATATGCTTATCTTTCATTGTGTATCATGCCTTGGCCATGCTTTTGGTAGATTCACAGCCAGGCAAAATCCCCTTTTGGTGAGAGAGTAGCATGTGAGCTCCGAGACGAGTGCATTTCCCTTGCTTTGCTCTAAAGAAAGTGCATAAGAAAGTGCTGGCTCTGTGTATATATTGTAAAGCCTATGTTCCATATACAATGCTTCACACACACATTTCATGCTCTGCACAGCTTCCTGTCACAATTTTCCAGAGAATGTAAAAAATCTGCCTCACTCACATTCTGACCATTGGTAAAAAAATAGCTTGACATACAGTGGTTCATAGTCTTGTCCACAAGAGGTCACTGTTAACTTGCAGACAGGGAATGATGTTGCATGTTTGAAGCTGGAGCACAAATCTGCAGTAATACTGTGGTTTCTTCAATAACTTATTTGGGGCAGTCATTGCAAAGCCAGCAGGAAAATATTTAGCTCTATAATTTGGTGGGCTTCATTATCTGATATATTTTGGAGGTTTGAATTATTATTATTTGTTTTAAAAATATACAGTACATACACTGCTTCACAAACGTTTTGAGCCACAATATTAATACTTTTATTTAGTAAGGAAGCATTAAACTGACCAAAATGTCTAGTTTAAACAAAACATTAAATCAGCACAACAGTTTTCAAAACTGACAATAATAAAAATGCTTCTGCTGAAGCCGTAAGTGTAAACATTTTCCATTGCAGGAATACATTACATTTTAAAATATATTACAATAGAAAACAGCTATTTTAATTTGCATTCATTGTTCACAATATTCCTGTTTTTACTGTATTTATGATCAAACAAATACAGCTTTGCTGAGCATAAGAGACTTTCAAAAATATTACCAGCTCCAAACCTTTGAACAGTACCATAAATACAAATCATATGTAACATATATTACAACAATAAATAGTATAGTGCTATTGTTTTACATGGGTTAGTTTGACTAACATTAATTCACTCTTGAGAAAATCAGTTAAATAGACCTTAGGTTAGACACCATATTGAATTTAACACAGATAAATTAAATGTAAAAAAAACTATGTAATGATAGACTTACTGTCTTAACAATGGCATGCACTGTATACTTCTCCTTAATCATTTTTTTACAAGCTTCAAATCTGTTTTTTTTGTTTGTTTTTCTCTCAGAAAGACGTTTTGTCAGCTGAACAATCACTATGTTGTTAAACAATAGTATAATTCACTGAACACAGTTCTTCTATCACTCACATCCTTGTTTTCAATCCTGTCAAAAAATAAGGTCTCTACCTTCATGTTACCAACATTTCCACAGTACCATTAAACCAGCAGGAAATAAATACTTTGAAATAAATACCTGGCTGGTTATATCGGAGGGCATGGGTGATGGGGGTTTGGAGTAGACGTTGGCGTCCTGGGAGATGAAGCCGGAGTCGTGGGAGGAGACACTGCTGAGGCGGTGTACAGCGGTTGTTAGCGGTTGGGCCAGGCTGCGGTAGCGACAGGATGAACTGGGTGAGTGAGTCTGAGAGCCACCAGAGGACCGAGAGGCGCTACTATGGGCGCTGTTTACACTGCTGCAGGGGCAAGGGAAGGTGCGACAGGGCAGAGGATCAGGGTGCAAGGGTGGGGTACGGAGGGCAGGTTATATGGCGGTAAGTGTGAACCACAACCATACGGTCAGAATGAGCAGGAGAGGGTTTTACAAGATGACAGGAACATGATTGACAGATGGAGTTAAGAAATCAATTACACGATAATGATTAACAAATATTTGAGGAAAAAAGAAATGGACAAACAAAGGTCTCAAGCAGGGTTGATGGGTAAGGATGGAGGTCAGGGTGGGGGGCAAAGGGGAAACATATGTAAGACAAAGTTTGACAGGTGTGACACAGGGGGCCTAGTATGGAGATAGAAGGTTGTGTTCAGTTGTGTGGGCCTTGCACAGCCAACACACCTGAATCAACCCCCATGACTCCATGCGAGGCGGCACAAACAGGTACTAAATGACACTATTAAAGAGGAAGCCTTAATTGGCCCTGGAGCCAAAGCAAAACACTAATGGTCTAATCAAATACTCTACAGGGACTGGTTATGTAAAAGTGATCTTGAAATGCTTTCAATTTCTTTTGAAGTAATTATTTCACATTCCAGGTTAAAAACAGCACCGGAATATTAGACAGATTCTGTTGTTGAGGTTCTTAAATATGTTTTGACCTGGAATATTAATTTAAGAGAGCAAAGCACTGAAGTTACATTAATCAGACACACTAATGTCTAGTGAATTATAAAAGTAATAAACTCAAATTGAACAGGCTACTTTAGTGTAATTGTGTTAATTTTAATTGTAGCTAATTGCTATGCTTCATCCTTGACTTCATCAAAAGGAATCAATGGATGAATAACTTGCTTTTAACAGGCACTGTTTAATGCGTATTGATTCAAGGCTCTCGCAGGAATACAAAACAACATTTTCATGACTGCAGTGCTCTGTCTCTAATGTGTTGTTGGGGTTACATGTGATCTCAACATACAGGGAGATTGTGTAGCGCAGCAGCAGTAGCATCAGCAGCCCCCTCTTTCTCAGTTCACACACACACACACACACACACACACACACACACACACACACACACACACGCACACACACGCACGCAAGCACTCACAAAATATAACCGGGCTGAAAAAAACTCACAGTTAAGCACTTAGCTATTTTCCAGCTAGTCATTTAGCTTATGTGGGATGGTTGTTGGCATTAGCATTCCCTTTAAAACCATAGTTTACCCAAAGAATGACTTGATTTACTCACTCACGTGTCATTTCAAACACTGTCCCTTTTAAAAGTCCATTCCACTAAAACTTTGACACTTCAAAAGAGAGTTTTTTTAGAACATTTTTGGTGTTCTCTATGTAGCCTATGTGTGTTGATCAATGTTTATATGTGAATAAAATCCTAGATTAAATCTGTTCATCGTATAAAGTGATGTTGTCTCTTCAGAGGGCTTGAATTAAAGTGTCAGATTTATATGAATTACTTTTATGATGAAATCATTATAGTTTTGGTCGAATGGACTTTCAATGGAGGGACAGAAATCACTCATGTTTTATTGTGTTTTGAAGATGAACAAAAGACTTACAGGTTTAAAATGTCATGAGAGTGAGTAATTGATGGCAGACTTGGCAGTTCACTTAAATTATTATTTTGTAATTATTATTTATAAATTTAAGGCAACGGTTTTCCTCAATTGTTTAAGTTAAGTCAACTTATCACTTTTTACAGTGAACAATGAAAAGCCAAACAACATAGTACACACAGCACAAGCAACAACCTTCCAGCATAAAAAAGGCTAATAGCCAGAAATAAAGATTGAATAAGTGTGCTAACGTTCCCGGCAGCATAATGTCTCTTTTCTTTATCACTCTCGCTCTCACCTGCACATGCTGCTTTTCCTGGAGCCAGAGCTGCTGGGAGAAGAGGGGGGAGTCTGGTAGGACCAAGAGTAATCAGAACCCTTCAGGTCTTTTATTACCTGAAAGAAAGCGAGAGAGAAAGTCTTAGTGTTAATTGTCTTAACATGGTTTGTTTATGTAAAGCAGTGTACAGTACATGCTACATGGTGACTGGTGTATATAAGCATGTGCACCTGCTCGCTGGCTGGGGGCAGTTTGTGGGGGTCTGAGGTTAACACGGTGAGGTCATCAATAATGGCCTGGAGATGAGTGATCTCTCCCAACATAGCAATCTCTCCATTCTAACATCACACAAAGATAGAACCACACATTCATAGATCAAAACTTCATTGAACATCACATAATGCCATTTAAACGACAGACAGTAACACATTCTAAGAGCTTTATGTATTTATGTACCTATTTATGTGTTTGTTTGTTTGTTTATTTATGTATTTATTGTGCTTAAATGAACTCTTAAGACAGGCTCTTCATTATAATAATCATATACAGTATAACACAATTTTGATGAGAACATTACAAAACATAAACATCTTTTTAACCATTTAATGTTCAAATACATTTAGTAGATAAATCTAATACTAAAATTGACAATTAGTAAGTAATTATTTTACAGAACAAACTATTATTATTATTATTATTACTTTAGTATGGGAGCAATTCTCACTATTATCCAGTTGCTTATTAGCATGCCTATTATTAACATATTGGCTGTTTATAAAGCACATATTCTGCATAACCATGTTCTACATCCCTAATCCTACCGGAATACCTACACTTACGACCTTACTAACTTTTATAAGCAGCAAATTAGGAGTATATTGAGATAAAAGTCGTAGTTAATGGTTTGTTAATAGCGAGAATTGGACCTTCAAATAAAGTGTAACCATAATAATAAATGTTTCTTGAGCATCAAATCAGGATATCATAAGGAATATGTGATTGGAGTAATGACTGTTTGAATTCATTATTATTATTAAATAAAATATATGCAATGCAGTTATTTTAAATTTTAATAGTATTTCACAACATTGCTGTTTTTACAGTATTTCTGATCAATAATGCAGCCAAGATGACACTTTATTGTACATTGTTTGATTTATGTGTAGCCTGAGTAATATTAATTAACAATATACTTACTATAGATTATAATTAGGGTTTGGTCTAGGGTTAGTTGCATGTAATTATGCACCATTTACTGTTATAGCTATAATAAGAACATTTAACACATATACTGTAACAAGGACACTGTAAAATAATGTTCTTTGAGAGACATCTTTCAAAAAGTCCTTACTAACCCCAAGCTTTTGAACAGCTATGTACTTGTAAACTTTTTAAAAACAGTGCTGCATTCAATATTAAAAACAAAAGAGAGGTGGGATTTTTAAATGAGGTGGGCTGTACCACTACAGGCTGCAGGAAGCCGATGAAGGTACAAAAGCGCCCTCTCTCCTCCACTAAAGCACGCCGCACCGCCTGTTTCTCCGTCTCCTCCATCAGCAGGTACATGTCATTCACATCATGCATTGCACTGTCCAGCTGTGGCTGAAGGTCAACCCGGCCTAAAGGGGGCAGCAGAGAGCATAACAGAAAAGAAGGGGGGAAAGGAAGAGGGATGAAACAGTGAAGAATAGATAGAAGGTAAAATTGGCCAAAGAATCAGACAAAACAGCAGGTCGAATGGAAGAATGAGAAGAATGTAAAGGACAATCAAAAGAAGAAAGTGAAAATAACAAAAGGAGGCAGAACACAAGAGAATACATAGCATTAGATGAGAATCGTTCTCTCTTTCAGCCTCCAACAATACAAATGTAATGTGAACACAGAACAAAACTAACTACTCCGACTAGCACCTACACAACAAATGAAGACGGACGCTTCTGAACTCAGCGGTTGAACATCTACTCTTAATAAACCACATGGAACCTCCCAGAGGAAATTAAAAGGTTAACTCATGCAGACTAGATTGTTAGAGATGGTCGTGACTCGTGGCCTTTGCTGAGGAAGCAAAGTCAGCTACACGCAGTATAACTGCTTCCAGGAACACAAGCAGCATGCATGCTGGGAAGGCATCAGTGAAATCATGCACAAAGCAACCCCTCAGGTGTTATAATGGAAGAAAAGAGAAAGGCTGTGATCTTAAATCAGCTGTCAAGCCAAAGTGCTAGGTGGGGGTTAAATCCGATGGCCACAGAACTGTCTGCTGACGTGTTTGGGTCTTTTTCGAGTTGAAGCCGGGTTAAAAGGCCATGCAGAATGACGAGTGAGACGAATCTAAGTGAGCCACAGCTTGGCGTGGAAAAAAAAATACTTACCCAGTAGCTCTATATAGAGAGAGTAGATGAAAAAGAGAGAGAACACAACATGGGGGAATCCAAGAGAGGGTAAGGAACAGAAAGAAAGAGACACAGAGAAAGAGAGGAGGGAGAGCACTGTGTTAGGGTTAGTATTAGGAAGCAATTCAGCTCATTTCACGGCCAAATTGTTTCAGAAAAGCCAAACCACCACAGCAAATTGAACAAAAACTAAAATCAAAAATCAGCAAAAAATGTACGATTTAATGTGCAGTGGACCCAAAATCAAATCAAATACGTAATCTTATCAAACTGAATGGTCTTAGAAGGAATAAGATGCCTGACTAAACAACATAAATAGGGAGCTTTTCCTTTAATACCGGAGTCTCCCTAGTAACACACAGGATTGTCATCCTATCTTCAAAAGCAGAAATTATTGGCTGCTGGGATATGAACACGAACTGCTTAGCAAATGAGGTGAGAGTTGCACTTCTACACTTCAGCCAGAGGAGGGGGCTGCTTACATTGCAGAGAATTGTTTGCATCATTTGAAGGGTCAGTAATTTCATCGAACACATTGTGCACTCTACACAGTCTGTGGCTTCTACAACACTTCCGAGATTCCACTCTCCATCACCAACCATAAGAGCCACTAAAATGCATTCAACACTGATGGAATATGAACAGCAGGTTGTTCTGAATGTCAAATAAAACAGCCGGTTTTGACCTTGGGGAAATGTCTTTGACTTATTCCCAACACATTTCTGCTTTGTAATAGGGCAGTGTTATGTAATATTGATCCATTACTTTCACTGATATTAAAACACTTGTATGCTAGAAGCCTATATGTGTTGTTTGTGATACTGTTGCCATGTTTAACATTTCTTTGCAGTATTGTATAATAAAATATGTGTTACCTTTCCTGGCTTTCTTCTGTAATTTCAGGGTGTCTGAAGATTTCTTCTTTATTTCATGACGAGACCGTTTGTACTCTGTAAAAAATTAAATGTGTGAAAATTTAGGATCACTATATTTTACAGTAGGCTACTGCTCCGTGTTTTTACATAGTACTATGTACTTATTATAGAAATTACAATAACTGGCTAATAACTAGATACTAACCCTGAACCTGCCTTTAAACTTAACATTAACCCATGTAGTTGTTTTATACTACCCAGTGCTTTCTTGGGTAAGAACAATGTAAGTACATTGTAAGTACATGTACTGTAAAATAAAGTATAACTGAACATGGGTATGCTGCCTGCTTTGTAAGGACTGACATTAGTATGCATATGGACAAAAGGTGCTTAGTCACCTTTGGCATGGTCCTTGTCCAGTTGATTGGCTGTCTTCTTCCAGTCTTCAACACGGTCCTGTAGCGGAGTGATCAGGCTCTCCATCAAAGCACTGAGAGCAATGAAGAGAGGATCATGTTCTCAACCGTTCACAGCTGAGTCAGAGGTCCGTATTCAATTACAGAGCAATATGAACATTCACAAGGAAATATCATCAACCCTGTGGGGGTTCTGACCATGAGAAATTAAGGCTTTGGTTTACAGTGTGGCTTAGAGTCTGAGGCATCCATTCGTTAGACTGTCAGACAGAATTGTCAGCAGATGTCCTTTAATGAACTGTGAAAAGTGTGTATTTGTGTTATCTTGTCTTGATAGTGTCTTCAGACTTTGAGAGTGAGTCTGTGATTATAGTGTGTTGTGATGTTCACATTTGTGCATATAACAGAGCTCAGTGTCCTGCAATTCAGAACAAACAGATATATGTGCACCCACACATATGAATTATCAATCAAGGAGAGTGTTAATAGAAATAATTCTAATAAGCCTTGAAACACGCTGGGTTAAAAATACAGTCTGGTCAACAAAATAAAACAGTCTGATCCTTATCAAAACAAAAACAAAAAAACAAAAAAATAAATCCATACATAAAAAAACAGTCATTATCAAAATAACTAACAAAAAAAGCAGTTTGGTCATTTTTAAAACAACAAAACAAAACGAATCAACAAAAATGTGGCTTGGTCATAAAAACAAATGTATAAGTTGTAAAAACAAAACAGCAAAGTTATAAAATAAATAAAAGTTATTAAAACAAAATATTGAAAAACAAAACAAAACATGTCATATTGATTTATTTAAATACTAAAGCTGATTTTGTTAGAGAAACAAACCAAAAACAACCATTAGTGAAAGACTAACAATTCTACATAAGAGACACACCACTGTTGTAGTGTCATATATGATTTCTGTATGAAATTGATAACTATAATGTTTTCCCCTTTTTTGTGCTCTAGTATGTTCTTGTGATGCATATAATAATATGCATACATGTATTTGTCTTACATATAGACTTCTAAACTATGACACAGTAAGCAGATGACAGGAGAAGCCTTCTCGTACTTTGTAAAATGGCGTAGTTTAGACTCAATGCTGCGATGCCTCATACACATGCGGGTCAGCGCTGATCCGATGTCTCTGGTGGCACCTACGGGAAAAACAAGAGACAAAAAAACAGTCAGAACATCACTGAAATTACACATAGGAAACTTATAGTTTGATGACCAAAACCAGCATGGTAAAAACATTAGCTGCATTCCAGAATGTTATGAGCTTCACTTTAATCACTAGTGTTTTAAAGATCATCAAGTCTACAACTTCCAGTCATTCAAATATTTATTATTAACATGGATCAGTAATTTATACTTGCTGCAGTCCAAATAAAGTGGTTTCATTTAAAAGACTCCCCAAAGTGAGTGTGAAACCTGTATCCACAGTATAAATTAGGCTATTTTTAGTAGCAGGTTGGAAAAAAAACAGTTAGGAAAATCCTGACCCCAGTGTTTATAAGAGGGAGTGTGCTTTCTTCCAAAGAAGGTGGCCTGGACAGCTGTTATTTCCCTTAAGTGTTTACATGTCAAACTGAATTGTTAAACTGAGAAGTCTGGAAGAGTTGCCTGGAACTGCACTAGCCCTTTAATTTAACTGTACTATGAACTTCAATACAAGAAAAAAAATATTATTTAGAATTTAAAAACACTGTCTCTCTTATGATTGTGAAAATTTGACTGGCAAACTACCTCAATGGGTTGTGTTTAAAAGAGTCATTGTAGCAATAAACATTAAAGCCGTGTACTTCTCTTTCACTGGAATGGCTACAAGGAATGATTTACCAATCTCCTCTCGGCATTCGTATTTTCAGCTTATTCTCAGGTTGATGAAAATCTGCATTCCAGCAATACAATAAATCCTGGTCTGTGCTGATCTCAGATCTCCAAACCAGGGAATGAGATTCAGCCAGATTAGAGCAGTTCAGTAATATAGGCCTTACATGGGTTAATCTAGGCCCATTTCATAGAGGCACACTCCTAAATAATCAACCCTGACCCTCAATATGTAAGATTTTTAACATTGGCCTGAAGACAAAATTGTCACCATGTATGGGAAATTATATAATGTAGATATTTATCCTACAATTTTATGAGTAGAGAAGAATACCTAAATGAGGCTTGAATTTAATTGTCCACAACTGACAATAGAGGATTATGAAATGAATGTGAATACCATAGTTCAGATTGGAAGAATTTGATGAGAAACGCTTGAGTTTTGACTTTTATTGCAGATGTTCGTGCCTTGACAAACAGGAGCATAGTTTGAAACATTGTTGAGATCTTTTGAGACTCAAGAGTCTACATTTCTGCTCCATTTAATCAAAATGCTGTCTATGAGAAACAACTAGGATTGAAAAGATCTCATTTGTCATTTTATATCCTAAAAGTAGCTTTGATAGTAACAGTTAGTTGCGTTAGCACTGAATGATTTGCACACAAACAAAAAGCACATACTGTATACAAACAAATTAATTCTTAAATGAATTCCTTTTATCTAATTAGTATGCATACACATCACCCTCAGAGATCAAACGAGTCAATCAAGCAATAGCATTAAAGCTAAAGAACTTTTAAAGAATCAGACCAAAGAAAATACCAAACACTATTCATTATCAAATATATATAAAAAACGCATTTAAGACTGAATGGGAAAAACATTGCCATGCCTTTGACTCTTGTGTCTATTATCATTGCCATTTTGCAATAACAGTAATGTGTTCACTAACACAGATTTTCTGCATGGCTGCTCTGAGCGCAATGAGTTAAACATGCATGCATGCCGACACACACACACACACACTCTCAGAAGGGCACACATGCATACAAACAGAGTGTTTCTCCAATGAGACTCCAGTAAGCCACGACTCACGAGTGAAGCTCCATTCATAATTAACACATTCCTGCCTCATGCCTCCTGTTCTACCCAGCAACCATTCATTAATCCATCCCACAAACACAGACGCAAAGTGAGATGATACAGTGTCTAATGTCAGAGTGCCACCGTACTTTAAGGTAGTGAGAGAAAAGTACTAAAGACAAAAACTGTGAGTGAGAAATTGTGAGAATGCAAAAGGAGCATGTAAGGTGTTCTTCATACATTTGAATTGCTTTTAAAATGAGACATCCTTCAGTGTGTGTGTGTGTGTGTGTCTGTCTGCAGTAGTGACATGACATGTTTTTCTGTTTGTGATTACCTTCCACTACAAAACACCCCAAAAAATACAAATTCTAAAAAATACTTTTTTTTCTAAATGTCCTTACTGAGTGATTCATCCATGCATGTTTATTTATATATATTTTATTTTTCCCAATTTTTTTAACCTTGTAATTATTAAAAAAAATGTCATAACTCAGTCTTCTGGTGAAGATGTCAGGCTTCTCTCTGGTGATGCATAAGTCGGACTTCTCCAATCATTTAGTCTGTATAAACCCCACCCCTTTTCACAATCATCTGCAAGCATGCATTCAGATCTGCCCTCATCCAGTCTACATCCAATGAATAGAACCATCCATACAATGACATATCTCCTACATTTTTTTTTTCATTAATCCATTTCACTTGAATGTACATCAAAATATGGAATACGTGATCTGTCGCTACTTCTGTTTTATCACAATTTAAATGTAAAAGAAGACAGCTAACATCTGGCTAATGTGACATGTTCTCCATGTGCGTGCTCAGTTCTCCCACTGCGTGTCTGTTACAAACCGTTTCTGAGAGAATATCAGATTGAAATGTTTCTGATGGCCACTTGAGAATGTCCGGCTCAGCGTGTGCTCTGAAGTAGTGTACCGTTGTTACTGCAGTAATCTGTACAGAGTGGCAGTATTCACAGAGTGCTGTCGCCGCCATCTGTTACAGCAGTCTGTGTTTACTGTCGGCCTCATCGCCAAGACCCGCTCTGCCACACCAGCCCCCACATATTGATTTTTCTCATGACCTTTAGTCACCACAATGTGAAAATGACCATTCTGAGAAAAGATGGAAAGAAAGAGCACAAGTTGACCAACATGTGGAATGATGTAAAAAAAAAAGTTAATCAATTCCCCACATTCCTCATAAAAGACTGTTTTTGTCTAAGCAATGTCTTACTGCCCAAACAAAGTCTAAGACAATGTCAATACAATGAATATATCAAATTAATTCAAGTTTCATGTCTCATATCTAGGCATGCATAACATATTGTTTACCTTTTGTTACAAAATTATATTCTTTCACTTTTTAACAAAATTACTACTATAAAATATTATTATATAGTTTTACAATTTATTAGTATTTGTTGATGCACATTTCCATTCAAAATTTTAGGTCCAGTACCATTTTTTATTGATTGATTGATTGATTGATTGATTGATTGATTGATTGATTGATTGATTGATTGACTTTATTTTCTAAAATGTACAATAATTTATTTACTTTCTATCCATAAAAGAATCCCAAAAAAGAGAATCTAAGTTTCCAAAAAGGCAGCACAAATGTTTTAACATTAATAATAACTTTTTGATCTCAAACTTGAGCAGTATATTGCTGCAGTATTTTATATTTAAGTGCTCATGCTCATTTCCCTATTTTTTATATTTAAAGGTTGTTTAATCCTTAAAAACACTAATAATTTAACAACGCTGCTTAATTTAATATTTTAACAAATATCTAAATTAATTAATGTGACTGATATATTTTTTGCATTTTATTTTTAATTGATTTAGACAAAAAAGTATATCATTTTAATACTAGCCATTTATTGGTTAATGGGCATAGCATGATAAATAATTATTGACTTAAAATGATGGCTAATGCCAACACATCCCTTCCATCATGCATCATAATCCACATTGCCCATCAAAATCACCAGCTGTGCGCTCAAAATACACCATCAGATATTAACAGCAGAACATTTGCTCACACCTGACAATAACTGTGCTTGTGTTTCTGTGTCAGTATGTACTGTATGATCAAGTTCCATCATTTTCTATCTGAGACAAAAATGGATGAGATCAGTCTGTTGGGAATTCCTTCTGTGGCTTCCAAACTTAATTGAATAGAGTAACTGGATAAACAAGGCTATTTACTTGGCTGACGACCAGCAGAAAGACATACAGAGCACTTACACAAGAGAGAGACAGTGGCAGGTCTATAATGTTTAGCTGATGTTTCACAAATAACTGATGTACAGGTGCATTTACGCAACATTATCATCGTTAATCTTGACTTGCTGTCTCATTGTAAACAAAGCAAATCTGAAGATAACGACAGTAACCAGATACACCAACCAACGTTTAGCATAAAGAAAGCAATAGAACAGTCCTTCCCAATTGAAACGATGCTAAATGCAAATACATATTCCAATCTAATCCAAATTCTTCTGTCATTGGTAGCTCTAAAATAGCCAAATTAGACCAACACAGACTGTGCCCTCATAAACCATAAAACAATTAACATAAAAGCTCAGCGTATGTCACGTTAATAATTGTGCCATTTTTCTTTGTACAATAAACAGCATTGGTACTGCAATGGTTCACCACTTGATGTTCAAAGTGAAATCTAGTTTATCAGTAGCAGTTGAGCACCAGTGGCACAGAATAGCTAATATAAAGTCGAATATGTACTGAGGCATTTACGTAAAGGAATGAAAATAAAAACATGTTATAACTCTGCCAATGTTCAAGTAAGACATGAATTATGAGTGTTTTCACTCACTGTATGGGCAGTTTCTACAGTCCAGCCTCACTGCTGTTTCCAGGGCAACAGATGGTGGGTGAGACATGTAGAGCAGAGCAGGTCTCAGGACAGACAGGCCAGTGAGTGTTGCAAAAATCAATCAGTCTGTGCAGAATGATGCCGCCATGACAGGACACTGCGATGCTCTCCAGGAATCATATAATACTGCAGTAGCCTTCTTTTAAATGATGCAGAAATCATTGGACATTTTTAAAAGTTTTGTCCATTAGGATTTTCACTAGATATACTTACATACTGTAATGAATAAAATAATAATGATAATTAGCCAACACACTCTTAAGGCAACTTGTGATTACTTATTTTACATTTAAGTTGTAGATGTTTATACAATGTTTACACCCCAGCTTCATGCTTAGTCACCGGATTAAAGAATATGGAATTAAAAATTAGAATATGGATTAAAAGGTTTTTTTTCCATATATTTCGCCACCAGTATCGTTCTGTATCTTTCCCTCCCACACAGTTTCTCTTCCTTTATTGTCTCCTCACTTCTTGCCGAACCCCTCACCACCCCTTTCCTAGAAGTAATTCAGACATTCCCCTTTTCTCCATCACGAGACCTGATGATGTGTGGCGCATGTTGCCTCATGACTCCCTGTTGAGGTGTTGAACATGAAAGTCTGTGAGAGAGGCTTCAGCCTGCAGGGCCGCAAACCCCCACACAGACCAGCCTCCACCTCTCCACAACATTCCTGCCCTCATTTCACCAGACCTTACGGATGTAACCTTTTATATACACTAATACATTACTACTGTTAATGATACAGGTGCTTTGATATGTGTATTTCAGATTAGCTCTGAGATTAGTTTAGATTTTCACTGGTGTTCCTCAGGGGTCAATCTTGGGCCCGTTACTTTTTAATATTCTATTTGTCACCACTTGGCAAGCTCTTGAGATCGCTTGGCCTCCGTTATTATTTCTATGCTGATGTATGCAGATTTATATACATTCAAAACATAATAAGAGCTTTTCTTTCTGACTGTATTACTGAGATAAAAACATGGATAAATACTAAATGTCTGTATCTGAACAGAGGTAAAACTGTTATGCTCATTGGTTCCTGTCATCTAGTTTCTGTTCATTGTACCATGTTCACTTCATACTCACATCTTACCTAGAACAGCATTTGTGGTAATATGGTCTCCAGAAGTACAGAAATATAAATATACAGTACATCATAGTCTGAGTTGAAGTCGACATTTCACCATGCTAAACCATAACAATCACATAAAATCAAGCCACATCCATACACTCGTGTATAAACACAGATTAGAACTGACAGAATAGGTCAACAATCACTGAGGAGAAAGAGGCAGCTGTCAAACAATACTTTCCCACACATGAATAAACCCACACACTCCACAGATTTCCACACACAAGCAGGATAAGAAAAGATGACCACTATTTTAAATTATTATAATTATTATTATTATTATAGAGCCTCAGCTTAATTCAGTCATTCAGTGAGGAAGAACTGAATTTATTAAATTACAACCTTCACATCAAGCTAATTTTTTATGAACTCTCAGTTAACCTCAGTAAGGTAATGGTGTTATTATAATTTCCTCTCTCTCTCTGAATCACACGCAAGTGTTTCCTTTGGTTTGCTCCTATGGCTTTACGCCCTTCCAGCTCATACTTTGCCATAGCAACAGGGGACATGGAATCCGCCGAAGGATTTTGTGCCCACCCTCTTTTTTCTCGCTGTACCATTCATACAATGCAGACATGCCCTCACACAAACACATATACTTAATGATTCATTGTAATACAACTGCATGAACATGGTAATACTTTATGTATTCATATCACATATACAAGAAGATAATCTATTATCCCTTTACACGGAGGACAGACAATGATCAGAAGCATCACAATAATGGAACATTTACAGACAGCACAAAATGAGACACCAGTACTGGCTCAAATACAGGCAACAATTAAGAACAAGAGATTATGAAGAACTGGGTCCCAAGGGTCAGATGGGTTATAATGGGTGCTTGCTTGTTTGTTTGTAATGTATGTATAAGTCCCAGTAGTGTAAACCACACAAGGTGGCCTAGGTCCCAGGGTGGTCTGTGTCTCCTAGCATCAGGCTTCCGTGATGTGCATTGTGCATTGTGCAGCCGTGATGTGCATGTGCAGGCATCCTAGAGTGCCATGATTACAAATTACAAAAAAAAAATACAATACATAAAATAGAGAAAAATGCTAATACTCAAAACTGTATTTAAGTAAATGTAATATAACATAACTGACATGCAGAAGTTTGATGCCTCAGTGTAGGTCGTCCCGTAAATCAGAGGGTGTGGTTAAGGACTGATTTCCACACACTACTCTGACAAATGTCAACCAAATTTCATATTAAAGCCATTCTTAAATTTGTTTATAGCCCATAACTGAGGCAAATTTATTTCGTTAGGCAGCACTGCCAAAATCAATCTGAGGGCAAAAGATTCACTTCAGGGGATCCAGTATGCCAGATGGGGGTGTTAACATTAGTCCGAGACATCCAAGTGAGACTGAAGACAGGATGAAACCCTGAAACATGTTAACGTCACTGCAAAACTTCGTTGTCATCTTTTTTTTATTTTTGTAAAAGCTATCTTGATATCCTCAAAGCAAGAAAATACAATATGAGAAGCAGTCATAAATATTTATTGGATACTTTTTTACTCAAATTACTTTAAAATCAGCATGAAAGGAAAATTCTCCCTATTTATGATCTAAAGGCATTTTACAAATCTTATTGCAAATGATTAATCCGTATGTGTATATATATCTTAAATAATCATCACAACCGTGAAACCAACTTCTCTTAGGTTATGTCAGACTTAATTTTTGGTTTGTTCCAATAATATAGTCCACTTAAATCTAGTACCTTTCTTACACTTGACATCAAGCTCGCATTCAGATCTGCCTCCATGCAATCAGCAACCAACAGACCCATGTCCCCTACTAAATTTATTTTTCTTTTTTGATAATCCATTTCACTTGGATGCTCATCACAATACAGAAGAAATGATCTGTCGCCACTTCTGTTATATTGCAACTTTAAGCATAAATCTCCATGTTAGATTTATGCCTTAAACAAGAAAAGCTATGAAGGAACAAAATATAATTTCCATGTCACTGTATAGTCTTGATTTGAACAGACATGTGTGGTGGTTGCAAAAAAGGCATAAATATACACTAACGACAGTAGGCTACTGTGCTGTTCAAGAGTGCAGGCTGAGGCAAAGCAGAGCTAACAGGAAGAAAGAGAAAGACTGAGACAACAAACGCTGACTGCAGCAGCACATGAAATAGCATAATTCATGCAAGCCTCGATTCCCTCTCAGCATGCATCTGTACCTCAGAGCTTCTGCCCCCAAAAACTGCTTCTGATTAGACTGAGATGCTCAGAAAGCACAGCATAAAAAACACTGACAATTACTGACACTGAAATCTGCGTCAGACCTGACACTGCGTGAATTTCATCAAATAAATAAAAAGTAGAATACATGAATAAAAACATGAACAGAAAATAAATGAACAGCAAAAAGTGCTGGGTTATTTTTTTCAACCCAAATGCTGGGTTGAGACTGTTGCGGAATCAGGGTTAATCTGACCCAATTTGGGTTGATAATCATTGATAATCATTAATCCAACAGTTCTGGGCTGTTGTGGACATGAAAAATAGCATGCAAGTCGTGCAAGGTCCAATCATTCTCCGAATGCCACCAATCTGTGTTTGCAACACTCATGAAAGGGATATGTGTGGAAAATAAAATGTAATTATTTGAAGCAGAGAGAAAATAGGACTTTGAAACTGACTGCAGCGAGATGTGTGTTCTTTTTTGTTGGAGTATTTACTTTCACACCGAAATGACTCAAGTATAGTGACTGGTGTCTTGTGAACTGGCAGGAACTGAAAAAGACCAAATAGCTCTTGAGAGGAAGGATTAAAAACACTTTCATCATGTCGATGCACTATAATACACATTTTATTCATGACTTTCAGCATTTATTACAGGCTATTCACGATTTCACACTTACATCTACTAGCACGATAAACGTAATGCGTATTTGGCGAGTATGGTACGTTGTAGGCGTGCTGTCCTGGGGGAGGGCTCTGAGCTCGGGAAGGGCCCGAACCCAGAGTACCCCCCCGTGTGATGAGAATTCTAGTGCTATTGGTGGAGAAGGGGTGGTGGAGGGATGCTGCTTAACCGTCAACTAGATGGAGGTAAGACAGCTGTATTTATGTCCAAGGGTTGATTACCTAGATTGTGTACCACCTGTGTTAATTAGGCTGAGTATCTGACGTGCTCCTCCCGAACCTAGTTTATAAACTACGTTTCTAAACTTCATTTAGTCAGTGTGTTTCTTGGCACCACTCAAAGCTGGATGATTTGGCCATAGAGGAACTATTTTCATTAATGAAATAACTAGTTATTGAATATGTATTCAACAATATTGATTAAACTATTAAAAAGGAATTTCATTTAACTGTATAAGCTCTATAACTGTTGATTTGCCATTTTTTCTGCACTTTTTCTCGCTCACATACATATTCATATTCACAGGTTATTTTATACTGTTACCTTTTTAGTCCTTGATAATCAATACACATTTCAAAATGTTTATATAAAACAGGAAGTCTAATACTACTAAAAACACTAATCAATATGTAAGTCAGTGACATACTATAAAACACATATTCATATAATGCATGGCAGTACATTGGCCACTGGCTGAGCTCAGTTCCTGGAGAGTGACTCGTGAGGTCAGGTGAGGTGCTGCACTGAGTCAGAGTGTATGGGTGTCACTTTGCATTGGCTGACTACAGTGGTGAACCGTACCTGACATCATGATCAACACCAGGTTACACTCTCTCAGATCTCACCACTCAGGTCATCCTGGGATTTATGCAAGGAAACTTTTACACATTTATTTGAAATGGTCGCATGCAATATTATTATGTTTCTTTTTATATACATGACATGCAGGGACATGTCTCTCTAGATGACACTGTCCTCATATTTCACTGGCTTGAGACCAACATCTGAGACATCTGGAAGAGCTCATACTCATCCTTACAGAACACTGATACAGTCCAGTGTAGGTTGCAGCTATTTATAAGATCTTACTTAAACTGGTGCATTAAGTTCACACTAGGGTCATACAAACTACTATTTCATTTGCTAACTTTGCTACTTTGTTAAATTAATCAAAAGTTGTAGTACAGATATTTATAATGTTACAAAATATTTATATTTAAAAAATAATAAAATAAAAGCTGATCTTTTGAACAGTTCATCATAGTCCTGAAAAAATATTATTTAATGTTATTATTTAATATTAAGCAGCACAACTGTTTTAAACATTGATAATAATAATAAATAATTATTGAGCAACAAATCAGCATGATTTCTGAAGGATCATGTGGCACTGAAGACTGGAGTAATGCCTGAAAACTCACTAAATTACAGTTACTTAAATTGCAATAACTCAATAAAGAGAAATGTTATATTACATTGTAAACATTTTCACAGTATTACTGTATTTTGATCAAATAATTGCAACCTTGGTAAATCCATTAAAACAAAATCTGACCCTAACATTTTAAATGATAATGTATATCTAAAAAATGTAATGGTGCAACACGGAAAAATGTTGAAGTGCATATATTTTTTTTTGTATGCATTTATGCTATATCTAGGCTGAGTAACATATGTACAGCTGGGTTAAACTGGCCCCTGAACGATCCACAAAGTGTCTCTCTATTTACATAACATATGTGTATTTAATGCACAGAGCTTAATCATCCTTTGCATGGATATACTCTTTTGAAAATCCCAAATGTCAGTGAGATTCCAAAAATATAAGCAGTCTATATTCTTTCAGGCCCAGGAGGACATCTGAGTTTAAAGAGTGAGGTCAGTTCATATCTGAGAGGAGTTAAGTGCCTCCAATCTTCCATCAAGTCATATATTGTCCATTAAAACACATCAGCAGTCAAAAAATGTCTAATTATGAGGAAAAGGAAGTAGGTCTGCAGGCCTCAATGTCCCTCTGATTGAGGCCAACAAACCCTCTGAGACACCGAAGCACCAATTATGTACCATTCTAATCCAGACATGAAACTTTCCATCACCAAAGTTAGAAGCATAGATCCAGATCAAACAGGCCCTCTGGTCATTCATTACCACACAACAGTAGGTCAGTGTGCTCCTCTCACAACCTTCTGATCTCCCTGACCAGGCCTGTTTTTAGACACGAAGAAGCCTCATTCATTGTCTATCCCAGAATCCCTTTATATCGCAGAAGCTCAACGTAAACCGCCACCGTCATCCCAGGACCCCCAAAAATCCCTAATTTACCACTTTCAAAAGATCAACCTGGTTATTCAGTGACCTGAAAGATGAACAAAACCAAACAAGACTTCTCAGTTGCTCAGTTGAGTGCGTGAGATTCAATCAGTAACGTTGATTGTTCGTTTTAACACTCCACGGAGAACTCACATTATCATATTAACCTTCCAGTCACGTCTTGTCAACGTTCTTCAATGTCAGAAATAATTTCAAACTCTAAACCATTATACGACTGTGAGTTTGATGCTTTCCAGATGGAAACTAAATGCAAAAATCAAGGCATCCACGAACAAAGTCAGTGGGAGTTTAAAGGCATTAAGGTGAATGCATTGGTTCTAAGGTGAATGCTGGGTGAACCTTTTCATTAGCGAGGCTAGCAGCATTGTGAACTATGCTGTAACGCAGATAATCAGGAATGTTGGCTTAGCTTATGGAGAGAGCTTCAAAGCCTGTGATCACCTGCTTTAATGTGAACCGAAACAGGCGATTGGCCCCGAGGTGCAAGACAAAAGCCAGGGGGCCAATCAGCGCAGCTGTTAACTATGATGGTAAAATGGAGGATGATTGGAATCAGCTGGGCTGCAGGCCATGACAGAGACTGGGTTTGATTAGCAAGCGCTTACCCAACCATGCTGAGGCTGAAGGGAGAATGAAACAGACAGAGGGCAAGAAATATTTACTCTTAAAAGAAGTTCTTGGCAAAGGAACAGCGCTGTGGCTAAAAATACTCCAATGCCACTGCCGACACCAGATGTCTTTTTCATTAAATATTAAAAATGTGGGGGAAATTGTGCTAGAAGTTTTAGCCAAACAAGCATTATATAGTTCAACCTCACCCCTGCCTATTTATTTTTTTATCTCGTGCTTTGGCATCGTCGTAACCCTTTCACAGCTTAACTTTTCTTCAATCTGCTTTTGGACCAATCCACCCAATCTTGCTCACTCTTTCTTTTTCCGTCCCGGCACTTTCAGAGAGTTGCCAAATTATTTCAGGAAACACGTTGACCTCATGGCTGATGGATCCATGTACAGTAGGCGGTAAAAACAACACTAGGAGGACATGAGCTCACCAGCACTAAACAATACAAACACTCACTCATTTGAGGTGTCCCCATAGTCCAAACTTTCTGTTTTCTTCACCCCTTCCCACACTCTTAGGAGACATGAATGAATGAATGAATGAATGAATGAATGAATGCATGCATGAATGGATGGATGATGCATTTTTTTATGGGAGCTTAATGTTTCATTAATATGCATAGTGTAAAATTCCTTTTAGATCAAGGTTTACCATTAGACATGACCGTTTTAACTAGGGTAAAAGCCCCAGTAATTACCGGTGTGCCCCAGTAAAAAAATAAAATATTTGTTAGATAATATTATATTAGCATATACAGGTGCATCTCAATAAATTAGAATGTCGTGAAAAAGTTAATTTATTTCAGTAATTCAACTCAAATTGTGAAACTCGTGTATTAAATAAATTCAATGCACACAGACTGAAGTAGTTTAAGTCTTTGGTTCTTTTAATTGTGATTTAACACAATTTACCAAAAAAAACACATTTACCAAAAACCCACCAATTCAGTCTCAACAAATTAGAATACTTCATAAGACCAATAAAAAAAATAAAAAATTTGTGAATTGTTGGCCTTCTGGAAAGTATGTTAATTTTCTGTATATGTACTCAATACTTGGTAGAGGCTCCTTTTGCTTTAATTACTGCCTCAATTCGGCGTGGCATGGAGGTGATCAGTTTGTGGGGCAGCCATGGCCTAATGGTTAGAGCGTTGGACTTGTAACCCGAGGTTGTGGGTTTGAATCTCTGCTCTGACAGGAATTGTCCATGACTGAGGTGAGACCCTTGAGCAAGGCACCGAACCCCCAAACTGCTCCCCGGGTGCTGCAAGGTCGGCTGTCCACTGCTCCAGGTGTGTGCGCACTTGGATGGGTTAAATGCAGAGAACGGCATTACTGAGGAGGTATGGAAACCCACGTTTCTTTGACAGTGGCCTTGAGCTCATCTGCCTTCAGCTAATTTTTTGGTCTCTTGTTTCTCATTTTTCTCTTGACAATACCTCATATATTCTCTATGGGTTTCAGGTCTGGTGAGTTTGCTGGCCAGTCAAGCACACCAACACCATGGTCATTTAACCAACTTTTACCAACTTCACACGCAGTGTGGGCAGGTGCCAAATGCTGGAAAATGAAATCAGCATCTTTAAAAAGCTAGTCAGCAGAAGGAAGCATGAAGTGATCCAAAATGTATTGGTAAACGGGTGCCGTGACATTGGTTTTCAAAAAACACAATGGACCAACACGAGCAGATGACATTGCACCCCAAATCATCACAGACTGTGGAAAATTAACACTGGAAGTGTTCCAGTGGACTTCAAGCAACTTGGGCTATGAGCTTCTCCACCCTTCCTCCATACTCTAGGACCTTGGTTTCCAAATGAAATACAAAACTTGCTCTCATCTGAAAAGAGGACTTTGGACCACTGGGCAACAGTCCCGTTCTTCTTCTCCTTAGCCTTGACCCCAGCCTCAGTCCATTCCTTGTGAAGTTCACCCAAATTCTTGAATCGATTGAATCGGAAATTATAGGCTTTGTAAGTTATGTTAATTCAGTCGCGTTCCGACGGTGACACAGAGGCGGGTGCGCTGATGTTTGTATTTTATTTTGATAAAGTAGCCTACCAACTTTAGCAATGCTGGAACTGATGTGTTTTGTGTGTTTTAGGAAACGTGATCATGTTTGTAACATTTTGTAATAATTTTGAATATTAAATATAAGTAAGTTTGTGCGTGCGTGTGTGCGTGTGTGCGTGTGTTGTGTGTGTGTAAACTGTTTCCTTATACCAGCAGAATCAACTGTAAACACTTATTGTCTTATTAATAATCACTGGATAAAAGGTCTGCTTTTATTTGTGTACACTCACAATGAAAGCAAAACAGATTTTATACATATTATAAAAATATAATAATAGTATTAGTATTAATAATTAGTATTTTCACATCTAGGTGGATTTTTTTTTTATTTGCACTACTGTCTGTTCAAAATAAATGAAAAGAAACTGAGCATAGTAGATTTATTTTTTCATGTTGTACCGAAATCATATTGAACCGTGACCCCCGAACCGAAGTACGTACCGAACCGTGACATCTATGTGCCGTGCCACCCCTAATACATATATATATACACATCCAAATCATTTCCAAGTGTTTTCCATCAGCTGTTTAGACTCAGAACTAGTAATGCCAAATTTAATTGTTAGCAAATGATTCAGTTTGATTCATTCAGACAGATCACTCATGCACTGAACCATTTGCAGTGGTGTCTCATTCTAAAATACAACAACAATATACTCTAAGACAGAAAAAAAAACATCAAAGATCTAAGACTTTTTCTATGTACACAAAAGGCCTATTTCTCTCAAATAGTATTCATAAATCTGTCTAAATATTTGCTAGTGAGCACTTCTCCTTTGCCGAAATAATCCATCCACCTCACAGGTGTGGCATATCAAGATGCTGATTTGACAGCATGATTATTGCACAAGTGTGTCTTAGGCTGTCCACAATAAAAGGCCACTCTAAAATGTACAGTTTTACTGTATTGGGGGAGTCCGGGGGGTCCGAAAACCAGTCAATATCTGGTGTGACCACCATTTGCCTCACGCAGTGCAACACATCTCCTTCGCATAGAGTTGCTCAGGTTGTTTATTGTGGCCTGTGGAATGTTGGTCCACTCCTCTTCAATGGCTGTGCAAAGTTGCTGGATATTGGCAGGAACTGGAACACGCTGTCGTATACGCTGATCCAGAGCATCCCAAACATGCTCAATGGGTGACATGTCCGGTGAGTATGCTGGCCATTGAAGAACTGGGATGTTTTCAGCTTCCAGGAATTGTGTACAGATCCTTGCAACACGGGGTCGTGTATTATCATGCTGCAACATGAGGTGATGGTCGTGGATGAATGGCACAATAATGGGCCTCAGGCTCTCGTCACGGTATCTCTGTGCATTCAAAATGCCATCAATAAAATGCACCTGTGTTCGTTGTCCATAACATACGCCTGCCCATACCATAACCCCACAGCCACCATGGGCCACTCGATCCACAACGTTGACATCAGCAAACCGCTCACCCACACGACTCCATACACGCTGTCTGCCATCTGTCCTATACAGTGAAAACCGGGATTCATCCATGAAGAGAACAACTCTCTAAAGTGCCAGATGCCATCGAATGTGAGCATTTTCACACTCAAGTCGCTTACGATGACGAACTGCAGTCAGGTCGAGACCCCGACGAGGACAGCAAGCATGAAGATGAGCTTCTCTGAGACGGTTTGTACTGCCAAATTCTCCGAAACGCCTTTGGAGATGGCTTATGGTAGAGAAATGAACATTCAGTTCATGGGCAACAGCTCTGGTGGACATTCCTGCAGTCAGTATGCCAATTGCACGCTTCCTCAAAACTTGCGACATCTGTGGTATTGTGCTGTGTGATAAAACTGCACATTTTAGAGTGGCCTATTATTGTGGCCAGCCTAAGGCACACTTGCTATGCCACACCTGTGAGGTGGATGGATTATTTCGGCAAAGGAGAAGTGCTCACTAACACAGATTTAGACAGATTTGTGAACAATATTTGAGAGAAATAGGCCTTTTCTGTGCATAGAAAAAGTCTTAGATCTTTGAGTTCAGCTCAAGAAAAATGGGGGCAAAAACTAAAGTGTTGCGTTTATAATTTTGTTCAGTATATCTACCTCGAACAAGAGGTATCATACGAATGCTCTCTTGGATGTGATGTAGGTTCTTTTTTTTTCTTTTTTTATAGCATTCCAGAAATTACAAACTTTCCGATACAACTGCGCATGATGTGCACTCTAGAGATAAAGGGTTTTGTGGAAATCTCACCCAATCTCTGGGGACACTTAAAAGGATGTGACCCATTGATGGTTAATGTTAGGCAGCTCACTTCCTGATGCACAGATAATGAGTGAGGAATGGCACTGAGATGAGATTGAGAAAATGTGTGCATGGTTTATGCATGCAAACGAGAGAAGAGGAAGTGTGTTTTTGCATCTGTCAGGACAGGAGAAGTGCTGACGGAATGGAAAAAAGAAGGCCCACAGACACTCTCCAGGGCAAGAGAGGATGAACCAGGGGTCAAGTTTGGATGGTCAACTCCAGAATCACCAATGAAAAACATGTTTCTCCACTAAAACAAGGAGTACATTCAAAATCAAATAGTATAATGATAAATAGACAGTCATAATAAAACCTCTTAAATTTATAAGCTATAAAATGTATTTTATTAGTAAAGTGAAACATTTTTACGGAGGGATTTTATAGTATGATATTGACTTTATTAGTGTCCGTAGTCATGCTGGAAAATGACATCAATTCCAGCATGATCAGTCAAATGGCATTTACGACTCAGCTAAAAGACTCAAAAAAGTGTTTCCAAAAAGCAGCATACAGTTCACATACTTCTGGGGCTGAAAACACCAGCCAAGCAACTGCCATTAGGATGAATGGGACACTAATGGAAAGCTTTACCCAAAATATATTAGAACTCCCTGGGAAGAAGCTCCAGACTACACATATGGACAGCAGCTCCGAGAAGGAATAAAAACAAGCCAAAAAACACAAAAAACATTGTACTCTTCCTTTAACTAGAGACACGTGATGAACAGACAGATAAAGGGCAGGCTGGGGGTAGTTAAGCGTGAAAGCAAGCACCTTTTGCATAGTTACACATGAAGTATTCAAACTGCTGAAAGGAAATGAAGATAATACTAATAAATTTCAGTTCATATAGGTTATCATCATACATTTTTTCTCAAACATATTCTGTGTGCTCTGAAACAGCAATGAAGCCCTAAATCAGCCCACATTTCAGCATTTTCTCTCCGTGATGAGCAATTCAGACAAATTTTAGTTCATGTGCAGAACAAAAAAATTATCTATAAAAGCAAACAGAGGAGCTCCTAATATAATACTACACAACACTGCGGCTGTTTACAGCTCTGCATGTTCAGTGCAGAAAAGTAATGAGCATATGTGTAAATGCACATGGGTATGCATGCGTGTACCTTTCACATGTCACACACATGCCATCCACCTCTAAACCTGATGGCTGCAATGACTATGCACCATCTGCTGATCTTCGCTCAAAACACACAGGCGTATATAAGTAGAGGCTAGGGCTGGGCGATAATTCGATAACGATAATTATCGCGATATAATTTTCCTCTAAAACGATATGACTAAGTGCAAAATTTTTTCGATATAATGTTTATGCGCCAAAAGCGGAACGAAACCATGTGACTCATTTGAATCGCGCCACACGGATTGTTTATCCGCTCGGATCACAGTTCAAACTGCCGCGCGGCACGAGCTCACTAGAGCAGATGCGTTTACTCGGTCACGTGATCACTAAGCAGTGCTGTGAGATCCAGTCAGTAGGCGTGTTCGACTTAAAGCGGCGCTGCACAGAATGGTCAGTGTAAGACATCAAAGTACCGCGAGAGCTATTCGAAAGCATAGGTTTCATCTGCTCTTATCGCTCTCGCGGTACTTTGATGTCTTACACTGACCATTCTGTGCAGCGCCGCTTTAAGTCGAGCACGCCTAATGTGAGAACACAAGCCAAACATGAGAAACACTGTGCAACGAGACAGTCAGAAGGCTTTTCAATATGCACATCGCCATTATTTACCATGGATTTACTGTAGTAACATTCACTGCACTATGGTATTGTGGCAGAAATGTGGGATATTCACATTTAATATTATTACAGGAGTAATGGTATATAATTATAGTAAGTATGTGTGGTTAAGGCAGCTATAGCATGTGTACATTTATACTGAATGGTTTTAGACTACTGTCTTTCATACAAATAGACTACTTAAAAACCATTTAGTTATATTTTGACCATGTTATTGAGGTGCTATATGTGTGGTTTTAACTGTTTATCATTATTTAAATGTATGCTACTATAGGTGACCAATGCTTAATAAAAATAAAAACTTGGTCAGAATACATTATACCATATAAAACTGAGGTTGCTACAGATGTAAAGATGTTACTGATTTTGATAATGAACAAAAATGTTACTGCATCCTAACTCAAGCTACGATCAAAAGTGTATTTCTAAGAGACAAAAAAGTGATATTATTATCATTCATATTATGAGGCAACCCAAACCGGTTTCTTGATTTTGAAACAATATCAACTCATTAGAACATGCAGAAACTAAGAAATACATATCTATTTAGATAATTATTGTGTTAAGGAAAATTAATGGTCTGGTTTCTAAAACTTTCACTTTGGAGCAAACATCTGGCTTTAAACTTGAAAGAAATAAAGATTTGACATTTATCGTGATAATTATCGATATCGACTGATATGAAAATAATTATCGTGATAATTTTTGGGGCCATATCGCCCAGCCCTAGTAGAGGCATGCCAGGTCTCATAAAAACTTGGTCTGTGTTTCAACAGTGACAAAGAGGATTACATATACGACCACAGACATAGCACATGCCCACACACACACACACACACACTCACGCAATAAAGCTGTAATATCCACTAACTAATAGCCCTGCTATAATCCCGTTGAAACTGACTGTGATGATATAACCACTAACCCTGTGGCACACGCAAACAACATGACACATGCCGCTCTAGCCAGATTGTCAGTGTCTTCATGAAAAATTAATTTCATTCAGAAAATCCCCACAACAGTGTAACTATAAATACACCAATTGTAATGACCTTCCTACTGCAGGGAATTACAGTCGACGCGTGTTCCGCTCATTTAATCATTTATTGGACTAACAATCACACAATATCGGAAATGAAATCGGAGCTCTTCACAGCTCCCAACACGGTCTCAAAACCATTTCCCTTTGCCCATAGCCCCTACCTCGTCACTACCTGACTAAATCACAGATGTCGCAGGTACAGCCCAGCTCATTATCTTATTAGGGGTAAATAATACATTTGATACAATATACAAAACATATACGTGCATAAACAAATAACATGAAACAATAACTCACAGGCTCGTACACCAATCAATCAATACACGGTCTCATATTCTGTCTCACACACATACACATACAGCTGTAGTTGTTGTAATTACTTTTATTGCCATATCACTGCACACGAAAATGTAACATTGAAGAAACACAAACACATAATACAATCCAATTTAAAGGGAAAAAGACATACATAACTGCCTTTTTAAGATGGAGCCCAAATAAAATATTTTTTAAAACATAAAGTCCTTAAAAGTTTGTAATAATAAAAAATGTTGTTTCTTCACATTGTCTTCAGATGAATAATGTATGTTTTTTATGTTTTCGCATTCGGCTGTAAAATCTAGAATATAACTGAAGAGAACAGAAGGGACTAACTGACCTCAAGTTATCAAACTGCTTGTCCTCAGATCCACAAAATATTCCATTCATGATGGAATGTTGTTTCATATAGGTAAGATAAGAAGATTCTGGGAATTTGTTTGATTATTCAGAAGGATGGAATCAAATTATGTTAGAGAAATTATGTTAAATATCAAATACACTGAACTACTCAAGTAAACAAAACGTTGCTGTCAGCGACTTCATTTCAGGGAGCAGAACAGAATTCTGGGTATTTCAGACATTCCAAACACTTCACAGGGTTCATGGGATTCTTGCAACTCCTTCATTTTATAGGAAGCCCTTGAAGTTTGCAAAGGAAAATTGTAGGTATCTTTGCAATAGTCTTAAAAGGGCAATAGAGTTGGGGATCTTAGGACAAGGGGTACATTTGGGGTACTGAAGAAAGAAACTTTGGTCAGTGTTGATGAATGCAATAAAAAAGCTGAATAACATGCATGACAGATTTTATGTAAAATGAGAGGGAACACTTAATAATTAAAGGAAGACTGGCAAAGACAAGACATTCATCATAAATTCAGTCTGGGAAAATAATAAGACAAAAACATATTGCCAAATACTGCCATTTTGTGTAAATTTAGCATCACTGCAGCATAACATGAACATTTAAACACTTCCCCCTCTGTCATGTGTCCAGATTTCCCTCTTGCACTGGGTGGAGCGGCTCCCTGAGAAAGGCCTTGCTAACAGCAATCCCATTTGGCTGAGCTCCAGCCCTCCTTATTCTACAGGCTGTGGGAAAAAGCATCCGGCACTGCAGAGCTCTGTAATCATTTCACCAGGACTGAAAACCCAGAGCCCTTGCTGACCTTTTCCGTGTCCAGAGTTTCAACCATGACAAGACAATAGTAACAAACCAGACAAACACACCAATGGCCAAGATGGCCATTCACAGGAAACCTTAAGGGGAATAAAATCTGCACCCTAGTGCGCTCCATGTACCTCCAGGGGAGAATGTGAAGAGAGATTCTCCACAAACACTACAAAGTGAAAAGATCTGCCAAACTCCAACCTCTCCCACTCTATCTGGGCCTAATCGGTATGCTTTCATTTATACATAAGTTATTTCCTCCACCTACATACAGTGCGATTCAAAAGTCCACACTGAATATCTAGGATGTAAATCTGTAAATACACTGTAATGATTGAGTAACAAGTATTTATGATTCTGATGTGTGTATTGTACATTCATATATTTTAGGCTACTTGTAAGCTTTAAGTAGCCCAGCGCTGTCTGTGAATTAGAGATATCTATTTCTAGACATGTACACATGCAGAAAAAGGAGTAAAGTAAAACAAAGATATGAGAGCATATAAAACAACAAAGCCTAAATCAGGATTGCGAATTGCAAAGGCTAATGCTGTGCCAGCACACCCAAAGGACCAACAGAAATAGAAGTGAAATACAGCAAGTGACAGAGAGAAACAGGTATAATCAAAGAGAAACAACAGGAAAATGTAAAAATAACAGCAGACAAGTTCAAGTTCAAGTTCATTTTATTTGTATAGCACATTTACAACAGCCACCAGGCTGACCAACGTGCTTTACAGAAGAGCAAGATTATACCACATACACAGAAAACAGCCCAGACAAAAAATTTATACAACCCGTTTAAAAATTAAAAATGGCCATATCACAGTAATCAATACACTAAGGAAAATAAATACGTTTTTTAGCAGGGACTTAAAAACAGACAGAGAAGAGGCCATTCTAATCTCTAGAGACAGGGCATTCCAAAGCCGAGGCCCTGCCACTGCAAATGCACGCTCACCTATACGCTTAAGCCTAATGTGAGGGACAACCAACAAAGCCTGGTCACAGGATCGTAGGCTTCTGGACGGAGTGTAGAGGTGAAGAAGTTCAGAGAGGTAGACAGGGGCTAGGTTGTGTAGGAATTTATATACAAAGAGGATAATTTTAACTTCTATTCTCTGACAAACCGGCAACCAGTGTAAGGATTTAAGAACTGGAGTGATGTGCTCATATTTACAACACTTCAAAAGAAGTCTGACTGCAGCATTTTGAACTAGCTGAAGACGCGGAATTTGACACTTAGATATACCGCAATATAAAGAATCGCAGTAATCTACGTAGCAGACGTATTAAAAAAGAGAGTAGTCACCCAAAGACAAAGATAGAGGCACTATAAATGTGCTCCTTCCACTGAGAACAAGAGAAAGAGGGCAGGAAAGAGACTATAATAGTAAAAGATGAGGAAGGTTAGAGACTGAGAGAGCAGAATATGGAATGAGGCTACAGCCACTTCACATTTCCATCAATAAACCTGTCAATGTCTATTCATTTTAACTTCATTCATGCTCTAATAATCTTATCATACAGATCTATATTAATTATCTCTGTCCAGCTGACCCTGTCATCTCTCAATCCCACAGTGCAACACTGCTAATGTGATGTTTGGACTTTGGACTCCATGATTTCAACAGTTTATAGCTTTTCAAGTCATTTACGGGCCATGATAGAAAAGCACACGTTCCTTCAAGACATTCTGGGACAGCCTGGGGTGTAAAGGAGCGGCGTAGAAATACATGACACCCTTATTGTGCTGGATTGACATGCCCGTGTAGATGAGGGGAACACAAAAGGTGCAGTGCAGACGAAGCACAGGTACATCAAAAGCTCCCTGATTGGCATATTTAGTCTGTGGATGGCAGAGAAGGAGACACAAAGACAAGACAGAGAGAGAATGCAAGTGTAGGGTTAATGAAATGTTATGATGGCACCAGCTGAGGCAGCAGTAGTGCTTGTAGAGGTAGATCACGCCTGATTACTGATTCTTAATAGCAGGGATTATGCTCAGTCCGGCCCTGGCTCACCCTCCAACACTCATACTCTGCGTACACACAGATGAAAACACGTACGTACATTCATGCATTTTAAATACAGACTATATTGCCGTAACCCATTATTCTCAGTGGACTCATACAGTGTATACATTTGTGTATTTGGTTGTTTTAGGCACTCTGACCATGTGTGTTCCAAGGGAACATTACAAGGAAGGCACAGAAACAAATTCCACTGTCACTGAAAAATTACGAATGCTTTTTAATAGAGGTATCTGATGAATAACATTTGCAGTGCTCTGAGGACCATAGAGAGGTAGCAGCTACTCAAATGGAGGGAACATCTCTTTTGCCTTCCTAACATGAATTTGTTTCAATTTCCACATGTGATTTGTCTGTTTTTTGTCTGTTTAAATATGTCATAATTAATTTATATTTTGGTTTTAACATTCTTACATTGAAATATAGAAAATATAGTTTTTTATGTACATTTTAATATAATATAGTTGGCTAAGGCAACATTTAATTTTGTCACACATCCCTCAAACAAGTCTTTTTGGAATTTTTTTGCCTTTTGTTGTAAAAACTTGGGTAGACCACTGCTGCTCTGGGTATGTAACAAAAAGTGCAAAATTAATCTTACTGGGTGGCCAGTTTTCTTCAAAGTGAAATAGAAAAACACCTATCGCATTGACAACATACAAAGGTTTGTGTCAGTGTTTCATTCATTCTATGTTTAGCTGACTGCACCGAACATTTGTCTTAGTGTGAATAGTTGTTTATAATGATTTAAAAGTGTGAATGTGAAAAGAACATGACAAAATGTAGGCAAAAACTATTTTGTAAGAGATGTGTTTATGGCCGTCTATAATGTTCACAAACATTTACAAATCGGCCTGAATGGATCAAGCTGGTAAAAATGAATGGAAATTCACATCGCTTCTCATGCTGCCATATATTGAGCTCTTGAAAACAAACGTTTGACTGAACATTATAAGCGTAAGTAGAATTTCCTAAATAACTTGGCAACATTCAATTTAGGCAGGTCCTTGCCTAGAGAGAAACAAGCATATGAGACAACAGTTAGGCCATGCTCATACAGACTTCCTGACATGGAATGCATATCCAAACAAAATCTAGTACTGGGTGTGACTGTGTTTCTGTTGATATGGAAATGTTTGTGGCCGTGTGTCAATGTAATCACTTTTCTTGACCATGTGAGTAATCTGCATGAGTACTGTGCTTTCATTTAAATGCTGTTTTTAGGTTGGAGAGCAGGGAGTTTTGAGTTCTGAACATTATGGTATATTTTGCAATGCAATTAACTATTTTATCTCAAAAGATCAAGAAGAACTCCTTATGATATGACCCATTTCAATTATTTTAAATGTAAATGAAGTCTGATACAATGTTTCCATACATCTGAACTGAGTTCTCACACTTGATATCTGTGAGGATTTCCAGTCAGGATTTAGACCATCTCATAGTACTGAGACTGCTCTCATTAGAGTAAGACATGACCTGCTCTTATCATCTGATCGTGGTTGTATCTCTCTATTAGTGCTCCTGGATCTTAGCGCTGCGTTCGACACTATCGATCACAACATTCTTTTGAATAGACTTGAAAACCTTGTTGGCATTAATGGAAGTGCATTAGCATGGTTCAAATCGTACTTATCTGAACGCCATCAATTCGTAGCAGTGAATGAAGAGGCATCATATTGATCACAAGTGCAGTATCGAGTACCTCAAGGCTCAGTACTAGGGCCGTTACTTTTCACGCTTTAGATTTTACCCTTGGGAAATATCATCAGGAAACATGGGGTTAGCTTTCACTGTTATGCTGATGATACTCAGCTCAATATTTCTTCATGGCCCGGTGAAACACACCAAATTGAGAAACTTATGGTATGCATAGTCGATATAAAAAACTGGATGACGAATCATTTCTTACTATTAAATTCTGAAAAAAAGATGTGTTAATTATCGGACCTAAAAACCACACAAGTAATAACCTAGAACACTGTTTAGCACTTGATGGCTGCTTTCTCGATTCTTCATCATCAGTCAGGAACCTAGGTGTGCTATTTGATAGTAATCTCTCCTTTCACAGCCACGTTTCTAGCATTTGTAATACTGAATTGTGTTATCTTAAAAATATATCTAAACTGAGACCAATGTCAAATGCAGAAATGTTAATTCATGCGTTTATGACCTCAAAGTTAGATTATTGTAATGCTTTATTAGATGGTTGTTCTGCACGCTTAATAAACAAACTACAGATGATAAAAATGCAGCAGCTAGAGTTCTCACTAGAACCAAGAAGTATGACCACATTAGCCCAGTTCTGTCAATACTGCACTGGCTCCCTATTAAACATAGAATAGATTTTAAAATCGTGTTAATTACTTATAAAGCTCTGAATGGCTTAGCTCCTCAGTACTTGAGAGAGCTCTTATCGCAGTATAGTCCTCCACGTCCACTACGATCTCAAAACTGTGGCCATTTGATAATACCTAGAATATCAAAATCAACTGCCGGCAGCAGATCCTTTTTCTATTTAGTGCCCAAACTCTGGAACAATCTACCTAACACTGTTCGGGAGGCAGACACACTCTGTCAGTTTAAATCACTTCCCATAAAACACGATGTACTTGTTACATTGTAAGAAGATTGACATCTACTCAAATATTAGTATTTTTCTTTCTTATTCCGAGGTCACCGTAGCCACCCGATCCGGTCCTTATCCAGCCCAGATGATCACTGCAGTCACCAGATTCAGTCCGTATCCAGATCAGATAGTGGGTCAGCACCTAGAGACAACCTCTACAGCTCTGAACGTCAGCTGAGACCAGGACACCTAGATGAGCCCCAGAGACAGATCCCCAGTGAGGACCTTGTCACCTAGACAGCCAAAAGACCACTGGAACCAGTTGAGCCCTTACAATCTGACTTTGCTGCAGTTGGAACAAACTACTGGTTCATCTGGCCGGAGGGGAAATGGCCCCCCGACTGAGCCTGGTTTCTCCCAAGGTTTTTTTCTCCATTCTGTTCCTTGCCGTTGTCACCTCTGGCTTGCTTAGTTGGGGACACTTCATTTCCAGCGATATCACAGACTTGATTGCACAGATACTATTTAAACTGAACTGAGCTGGACAATAACATCACTGAATTCAATAATGAAATGCCTTTAACTGAAAAATGGGAGTTAATCTTGTCATTTTACATTAGTGATACACAATTTTTTCCTACTTTGATATTGTGCAGTTGCTTTGACACAATTTGTATTGTTAAAAGCGCTATATAAATAAAGGTGACTTGACTTGACTTGTTTAAAGGGATAGATTAACCCAAAAAATTGAAGCTCTGTCATCATACTCACCTTCATGTTGTTCTGTGAAACACAAAATAAGAACCGTATGATTTGTCCACGCAATTGAAGTCAATAGTCGCTAAAAGGGTTTGGTTCTTCAAAATGTCTTATTTTGTGTTCCACAGAAGAAAAAATGTCACACAATGGCATGAGGGTGAGTAAATGATGACATAAATTTTGTTTTTGAGTGAACTCTCCATTTGTGTGACCTATTGTCATACAGCTTATGGTCATGCTAGTTTGTCAGGTCATTGAAGGCACATCACAAGATGATCAGTTGTGCAATCTTTGTTTGATGGATAGGTCATTAACATGGGTCTCTAAATCAAGCATAGGAAAGTGTAAAAAATATAATGTATATTCTTACACCTCAAAAGACATTTTACATTTAAAGCCCACTTTTTCTACACTCTTAAAAGCTGAGAGTTCCTCTCGAGTGGGAAACAAGGCCATCTCCACCTCCCTGAGTAAGCCATTTGTTTTTGAGAATGTGCTACAAAATTAACATTATTGTCTTTAATTAAGCTGCACTCACAATGCTCATCTATTTGCTTCTCTTCCTCCCTCTGCATCCCTCTCTCTCTCTTTAGCTGCTCTATGAGGACACTTCCTTGTGTCACAGGCTCTCTTTGTGCCTGCAGCCAGCAGCATGTACGTGGGAAGCAGCAGAAACTAGGCTCGGCTGCCAAAGCAAGTCTCCCATCTTCTTAATGAGAGCGGCGGGTGCATGGGAGTATCTATGTGCGAGACAGATATTCTGTTACTAATGACAAGAGACACATCCTTCTTCTCTGTTCACCCACACTTTAAGTTCTGGTTCAGATGCATCTCTAGTTTTCACCTACAGCCTCAAGGTTTGAGTTTGTATACTCTATTGAACCCTTTGGTTCATTCAACGCTGTGAAAGCACAGACAACGTCAGCTCAGCTTGTAGCTTACCATGTAACTCATGCCCCTCCACAAACACCGTAAATGACTGCAACATTTTTTCCCAGTTTCTTAGCAACACTACAAGCAACAGGGGCACCTCTGTCTCTGTTTCTAGGCAACACTGCAGTGATCGCCCTCCCCTTGTGATGAGCAGGCTGGCAGTGGGCTACAGAGTCTACCTGTGTCATGTGCCACTGCGCCGCATCCAGCGCTTCAAATTAACTTGAGGAAAAACAGTCAACATCAAATGCCAAGAGCCCCAAAAAACACACGCACATGCACTCGCCTACATTGGGTAGTCTATTATTATGAGAGTCTGGCCATATTGAGCTTTCACAGCCAATCAGAAGTCAGGAATTAGGGCGAAGCGGAAAAAAGCACATTAAATATCTCTCTAGAAACTGCAATTCACAGTAGACTTTCTAATTTATCAGTCTGTGTTATTTTTCTTTTCTATGACCATTCAGACTGCAATATTTTTCTTTTTTTGTCTTTGGGGAAAAAAGATAATTCCATCAGGACCTTATGGTACGATTAAAATAATCCATACACACCGTCTTCTTAGAAAAATGTGGTTCTTTCAATCAGATTTTGACATCTTCAGCTTCTGAGCAGCTTTGTGAATCATCTCAGGGGGAGTGAGCTGGAGGGCCTACATGGGATGCTATCTTAATTAGGTCTATACCTCAAACCACTGTTAATATTTAATTGCCATTAATGCAAAATCGAGCCTCAGAATTTCCATATTGCACATGCTGTTTCAGAGCATGTTCATATTAGGGGTCGACCGATTATCGGCCTGGCCGATTATCGGCGCCGATATTAAGCATTTTACCGATTATCGATATCGGCCATTTTAAAACAGATTTGCCGATAATTTTTTTTTAATGTTTTTTTATGCAAACAAACATACTATTTACAGGTGACATTATTTATTGGTGACTAAATAATACAGGTGAAATTATTTAATTTAAATGCACTATTTGGCTCGATGCAGCCTGTCTGAGCTCAACACTCTGTGAGAGTGAGGCGATCTCTCAATCTCTGAGAGCAATCTCCGCCCACCGCTCATCTGATATGTAGAGAGTCACGAGTCCGACCAATCAACGCGGAAAACTGAAGGCAGTCTCACACCGAGCACATGCTAACTGGAGCTGCCTCAGTGATCACGCATCAGTTGTCTCTCAAAGGTAAGGCAGCAGCAGGCGTTGCTGAAGTTGCAAAACACCTCAATATAACCCCATGATGTCCGCGATGCGGAAAATGCGGGCGGTATCGCGGAATGCAGTCATATAATGGAATTTACCGTATAACGCCGGAATGTCACGGAATGTGTCAAGTTTGGATGAATTAATCAAAAGTAGGTCAGTAACGTTACACTTAAATCGACTCGCTATGGACTAGTATCTATAAATATTAAGCCGCAAAAACACTATTTAAATATGAATCCTGCATGTTCTGCATCTCTGTTAATGAATGACACAGACGTGCGGTTTCATTTACTGCACACATACATACTGAAGCGTGTGTGATTCTCGGTGTTTTCAGCATCTGCCGTCTCACTAAATGAGGACATAAATACATGAACAACATCCCCAGAACTGCTCGCAGAGTCACTTCATGAGCATTTGACGGTTTCATTTGAGTAAAACGATCGTCATATCATATATACATAGGCTACAGAAACGTAAAAGGTCCTCATGGCAACCTGTCAAAATATAAGTTCGGTTTAGCCGAATATATTACTGTATCGTAATACAACTACAACAATTATTACAACTTTTGTTGAGAATAATCACACACACGCTAAATACGTTTACTTTAAGTTTTACAAAATGTTTACAGAATGCTTCTGGGTGATCTCTGTACTTATGTTATTATTAATATTTTTAATATTACTGTTTATTTAATGTTGTTGTTATTAACAGTTTTCAGAATTAAAGACATGTTTAAAAGCATTTAAAGAACGTTATTTTTGTCAGAGCTCTTGTTATTATTAATTTTGGCATTAATTTTCATTTTACACCAGACACGTATATCGGTTCAAAATATCGGTTATCGGTCTACTTGATCTGTAATAATCGGTATCGGTATCGGCCCTGAAAAACACATATCGGTCGACCCCTAGTTCATATACTGATGAAAATGTACCGTCACGCTCTGAACTCAAAAACATGGGAGGGCTGGATCCAAATGCTGATTATTTAATAAAATAATTACCAAAGTACAGTACAAAGAACATGGGAACATGAAAAAACAAGGAACTCAAAACTGAGCACACCAATGAAACAATATGTAAAGACAAGACTTGACAATGAATACAGAAAACACTCAAGGCTTAGGTGTAATTAGACTAACAAGACATAGGTGCAGACAATAAGATAACACAAGAAACAAAAAAAACTACAAAGAATACTGACAGTTAGCACATAAAACGTACAGTGCAAATGTTGCACAATGGTCAAAGACAGTGCTTTTGTATGCACTGCTCAATAGTATATTTAAATAACCTCACAGGAAAAATACCATAGTTCGAATATTGTGATGTTCTTAAAGTTGGGGTATGCATTTTTTTAAATACTTTAGAAAATTAGTTGGGGCCGAGTATCAAAACAAACTTGTAGTCAATCAGCAGTAAGGGGCTTGTCTACTCATGATGCGAGGAGAGACCGCACATCAGAGCACATGACGGACATTAGCCGAGCAGAGCGATGACAGATAGATAGAGATAGCGGATAAAAAACAAAAGAGGAAAACGTCTGCATAAGTAAAGAAGGCTTACACTGTGTCTACACTGGATGTGACAAAGCCACTGTTGATAATCATTTGAAATTTGTGTCAATATGTCATAAATAGAACACGACGGCAGTTTACTGTTGGGATTTGTCATATCGCCGCGCCGCATCCAGTGTAGACAGCATCACTGATTATAATGAGTTCTATAGTACTTTGTCTCGCCGTGCCGCAATCAGGTGCCGAGGTTGCTTTGTTTCTTCTCGATAGGTGAGTAACATTGGTTTGGCTTTGTTTCACAGAACTAATCGTTGTCGTACACATGAGTGGAGCAGAGCTATCAAAATAGGGGCGAGACCCTTTTGGGATAGGGACGTGTTTGTTTTGGTGATTTCAAATGTAAACATTGGTTACCAGAAATATCTTACCCCACCTTTAATGCCAACATCACGCTCGCAAAATTGTTAACTTTACACAATAGTTCAGTAAACATGAAGTTAACACTGAGCAACTTTTTAGTCACAGTTAATTTGACGCAGCTCATTTTACTGTGACTTTGTCTAGTTTTGCTTCGTAGGGAGTTTGATTGACAGGTGATCTGACCAATCATAACATCAAATCCACCATATTGTTTGACAAATAAATCAGACAGGAGAGTAGATTAACTTTGGAGGAATTAAATGTAAAAAAAAATTGTGTGTATTGATATTTTTCCACAGTTGAGCTTAATTACCTTCTGATGTTAATTCATGTTTATTTCATGCTTTAACCCTTTGACGCGTACGATCACACCATTGTGATCAGTCTTGGCTGGTCCCAGAAGCATACGATCACAACGGTTTGATCAGTCTTGGCTTTTCCCAGAAGTGTACGATCACACCGGTGGGATCAGTCTTGGCTGGTCCCAGAAGTGTACGATCACACCATTGTGATCAGTCTTGGCTGGTCCCATAAGCGTACGATCACACCGGTGTGATCAGTCTTGGCTTGTCCCAGAAGCATACGATCACAACGGTTTGATCAGTCTTAGCTTTTCCCAGAAGTGTACGATCACACCGGTGGGATCAGTCTTGGCTGGTCCCATAAGCGTACGATCACACCGGTGTGATCAGTCTTGGCTTGTCCCAGAAGCATACGATCACACTGGTGTGATTAGAACGTTCAGTGCGTCACGTCATCAACTGCTAAATTCAAATCTGCTTTCGTGCTTTGGCTGGCGCAGAGCCATATAGAGAGAGAGTTGCGACAACTCCATTCACTCCAATGGAACGTTTTTTTTTTACAGCAATGGCGGCTCGTGGAGCCTCTCAAAAGTTCCCGGAAGTAGCAGCAAACACATGCTGCGCCATAGAGATGCAGCAGAACAAACCGTTTGCGACGCACTTTTAAAAGGTTAGATGTTTAAAAAAAAAATTGTATATTATCAGTACATTTGAATAAAAGTAACTTGTACTTTAAAACCTCCTAGTAGATTATTACTCATTAAATTAGTAGATTTAAGAGATGTTATCAGATTAGTCTAGATTGGCTACTGGATAAAGTTAGTAACGAACACCCTATTAATTGTAAAATCTGTTCTCTTAATTCAGTTTCATCCATCGTTTTTGGAATTAGAGAAAAAGAATCTAAACAAATGCTTGGCATGCTATTGCATTTATTAGAATTGATTCATTAATTGCTGTAAATAGTTAATTGCATTTATTTGAATAAAAATACAAAAAAGTAATATTGTAATATATTATTATTTAAAATAACTGTTTTCCAGTTTAAAAATGGCATTTATTCCTGTGATGCAAAGCTGAATTTTCAGCATCATTACTTTTGAACGGCAGTGTACATGTTTATATGAGTACAAAACAGATGCTTAAGTTGTTTTAAACCTAAATATATTGTGTATATGAATAAGTATTGTAAGAAATACACATTAAATATACAATATTTATAATACACTAAGTAATTATATTACTATATGTAATTGTAAGAATTGTAAACAATAAGCTTAATTTTCATTGTTTCATTCACAGTTCATTGACCCATTGTGCAGTGCGAGCTGACAATCACCTGTCACCAGCCTGTCTCTGTACTATCTGAAAGTCATAAATATGACATTAGTTACCATGAGATTAGTGAAAACAATGAATATAACGTAACATAAAAGGAACAGCAACCTGTCTTTATACAAGTTAGAATATACTTGAAATAAGTTAAGGCAAATAACGGTAATCGAACACTAATCCTCAAATATTAGCTGATTTAAATACTTAAAAAACAACATCGCTGTAACTACATACTCAAGTTACATACATATGTCGGTGTGTTATATAAATATATAAAATAAATGCATTTATTGCCTACTAATTACCAAAAATCGCAGTTCTGTCACTCTATTCTTACAGTTTGAATTGCCCGCCAAAGCACTTCCTGAACTATCTGAAGTCTACGTGAATCACGTGACGACCAAGCATTCTGAACTTCCGTTGTCGCAACTCTATCTCTATATGGCTCTGGGCTGGCGCTGAGCCAGATCAGACACGCTGAGCGCTTGTCATTAGAGGTCTGCTACCCGACCCGAACCCGCGGGTCCCGAAATACTGTCGGGTTTCGGGTCGGGTTTCGGGTTAATGTTTAATGGATAGCTTCGGGCTCGGGTCGGGTCGGGTTTGTAGCTAAACCAAAACTATATGTAGAGGCTTCGCTGCTTTCATAGACGCACGCACGCACACACATATCAGAGATCGCGCACAAACAGCACGGAAACTTGTATTAGTAAAATAGCTTCGACAGGCTACTGACTGGCAAGTCACAACATTATATTTATCTGCAATGAGGCAGCAAAATCGCTGTTTTTGAAGTAACTAAGCCTCATTGCTTATAGAGAGACATGCGCAGACGCAGGTTCACATGCACGCCTTTCCTCGGTCTCTCGCTGTCTCTCTCTCTCGCTCGCCGCCGGTCTCTCTCTCTCTCTCGCCTGCTCGTCTCTCTCTCTCTCGCCGCTCGGTCTCTCTATCAAATAAATGATTAATTCATTCAAATAAATACAATCTTATTTAAGAGTTTATGTCTGATTTAAAGTAGACAGAATGCTAACGAGCCTTAACTGACAAAAAATGACCATAATTTGCACGGTCATCATCTTCTTGTCCAAACAAAATTCATAAACTCGGCAGAATGTATGCGACCGCTGCACCTGATGTTCACAAACTTTCATAACTGGTAAATGTTTGTGAAATGGCAGAGCCTTGATTAATCCGTTTCTGCATGCAATCGTGAAATGCAATCTTTTCCTTTTTTTTTTATTCGTTATGGGCGGTGGGGGTGATTTCGGGTCGGGTTCGGGCTCTAAATTTAACTGTGCCGCTCGGGTCGGGTCGGGTCAGACGATCTCGGGTACGGGCCGGGATCGGGCTTCAGTTTTGAGCCCGTGCAGACCTCTACTTGTCATATTATCACAACCAGTCAATGTTTTCAACCATTCCACCTTATTTTAGGCTTCAGACATTTAAACACGCATAAGTATTAGCAAAACCATACATTTATAGTTTGAAAAATACATGCTGATTTCTATGGAAACGGCAATAATGATCATTACAAATATAATCTGGCGACATGTTTCATTGATATCATATACAGATTGTGTAGGTAACTATAAAGTTTACTCTCGGAGACTTACTTTAACGTTTTCGAGAGGAAAGGATGAATTTACGTGTTGTTTATCCCACAGCTAGGATTCAGTGCAAACTAACATGGCGGCGCCCATCAGCCGGTATAGATCAACTAACATGGTCATTATAAAAGTGTTTTCAGAATCGGAATATCAGATATTTCATAATTTAGTGAGCATGTTTCTGAATATTTTGAATAAAAGGAAAAATTTAATAAAAGCGATCCACGTCATACAGAGCTATGTGGCTGCGTGCGCTGTGTCACATGACAAGCATGACGCATCGCCATGGAAACAATAAGGCGATACGTTCTAAAATATCGGTCGCCTAAAAAACTCGCGCTGGGGGCTCAGTTAGAATATTATAAACTCGTGCGAAAGGGTTAAGTAAATATGAAATGAAGATCTGATCATGTGCCACTTAAACTGAGGCACTACAGTGATCTCTCATGAAGCATTAAAGAGCCACGAAACGATATTTAATGTTTGAATCTTAAAATTTGAAAGCTGAGATTTTGTTTCATATCAAAAGTAACCTGCTCTGTCTTGTCTGTTGGCATGTTGTCAGTTTCCTCTTTGCTCCGCAAAGTATTTTCCACTGCGTGAGAACATGATGTGTGGCGTGAGAGCGGCATGGCAACAGTAACTAAGTGGGCGGGTCTTTGTGATAGGTCAATTGAAACACTTTCAAAGCCACTGCAGAATCATCTATAACACAGCAAAAACCAGTAGAGGTCTTTTTCAAATCAGATTTTCTTTTAATTGGTTCAACGAGTCAATAATGTAATGACTTGTAAAGACAGCCACTTGTAGCCTAACAGCGTAACCTGGAAGAAGACCATGTTTACACACACACAGACAGTACAATTCTAGTTCTAGAAATAACTGTTGTACTGTATTGGCAGACACTGAAGTCCTGTTGGATGGAGAGAGAAATAAATGATATTGACGCAATTAGCTAAAAATAAAATCGACAAAAGCATCTCTGCTGAAGAAAAGAATCCATATTTACAGTGCTTTGAAATGAGCTATAACAGCAAAAAAGGGGAAAAGTGGGTGCTTCTATATTGATGGTCTTTATCGCAGTATGAAATAAAAAAAAATGTGTTTCTCTGCAAATAACGTGTTCGTGGAGTTTCTGGCTTTTGTTGAAGAGCTCATTCCAAGCATGCTTGTAAATAGTGTTTCTTGATTATAAGGTCTTAATGAAGGTATAGTTTGGGAGGGTGTAGGAGTGCTGAGCTGTACAAGTCTCTCAGTGAGAACAGGTGTTCCCAAGAGGAGGTCGTGTGTGTGTGTGTGTGTGTGTGTGTGTGTGTGTGTGTGTGCGTGTGCGTGTGTGCGTGTATGCGTGTGTGCATGTGTGTTTGGGGAGGTATACTGGAAAAGCTGAGTCAGGCTCACTATGTTAGTGGGAGGTCCTGCACCATCAAACCGCCCTGTAGAATTAAAGAGCAGCAGTAATTTTCCTGTAATAAGAGAGTGTTGATGGGAAGCACATAGCCAGTGATGGTCTGTAAGAAAAGATTCTTTCTTCTTGTCTTTTTTAATACTTTTTGGCAGCCGTTGCTATCAAACAAATATCACAAAGCTGTGTAATGTGTTGTGTATTTTCACTTTTCTTCTTAATCACACAACCCTCTTATGTCCTTGAGCTGTCATTATATCAATAAACAGAACTTGCATTTTCAAAGTAATCAAACCACTCTTTCTCTTTAGTTGATGCATTGATTAATGAGAAAAGATTAGCAGCTCTAAAAGGAGAAGCAATAATAGTGTCAGGCTGTACTGTACAGAAATGGGATAATTCAAGGTCATTGGCTGCCCAATACTTGGTTGTAGAGAGACAGACTGATAGACGCACAGACGGACTTCACTTGATCCTCTGTCATTTAAATGCAGTGTCAGACTACTCTTCCTCATGACAAAGCAATGTAAAGCCCGTACAGTTATTATATTTCTAAAAGTAGTTACTTATTAAAAACAGGATGCTAATGAATTATAGTGAATCAAAACTGAAATTGTAGCATTCACAACTGAACCGGCTCCCTTTCATTTGGTTGACATTCACATATGCTCGACGTTTATGAAGCAGAACAGATGAGAGAAATGAAGATTACTAATTAAATATAGAGATGGAGATTGCTAATCAAATTTAGAGATGAAAGAGAGAGCATGCTTATCCAAATAGCAGACATATAGTGACATATTTACATTGAGAATATAAATACATTTTTTATATATATTTATATTAAATAGATATTATTCTTTCATGATTCATTGTATGTTTTACATTAACATTGAACTGTGTACACTACCACTCAATGGTTTGGGGTCAGTAATTTTATTTATTTATTTGTTTATGTAATAAGTCTCACCAAGGCTGTATTTATTTGAGAGAATAAAAATGTAATAAAAAAACTGCTGTATTGGGAACTATTATTTAAATGTATATATATATATATATGAAGTGAAAGTACACTCTCTCCTTCAGGAATCAATCGAACATGCTGATCTGGCACTCAGGAAAACTTTTGTTATTATTATCAGTGTAGAAAACAGTTGTGCTGCTTAATATTGTACATAATATTTATATTTATTGAATACAAGTTTAATGTAATGAAACGGTTCGGCATAAAAGTACTAATTTCTTTCCAAAAAAATGTATTGACTCTAAACTTTTGAATGGTAGCTTACCTTTATAAGCTGTGCATAAATGCCAGTGTAAGTTTTGTATGCTTTATTAAGTCATGTTAATATACCAAATTGATTAAGATGTATGTGGATTGATGTGAAATTAAACAAATGCAAAAGTAATGTGTGCAAGACAATTACAGTTTGAAGTAATGGGCTTTCTTTTTTTGAATAACTTCCCCACACTTCATATTTTCATATCTTCATACTTTGCCATTCTCGGTCACGTAAATGATAGCTGTGCTGCTCCTGTGGTGAAAATTTCATTAAGTATTATTTGTGCTACCTACATTGTGCAGCACTTCAAGCAGCAATTACTATGTCTTGTTGATGTTATAGAGTGTGCCGTGCAAATCTACACTAGGCCCTATCAGAAATAGACGTGTCAAGGCGAATGAGAGTGTTCCTCTAAGATTGTTTGGCTGGTGTTTGCTTACACGGCCGTGTGAATGGTAACACCCTGCTGACTACACCAGTCTACTCCAAACATCTGGGGAAATACTAACCCCCATCACACAAACAAACACGTCTCAGACACACAAACTGATCCAGCAAATAACTCGCCGGTTGCTGAGCTGGCAGACATTTTTTTCATGTTCTCTTTGACTATATGAGGGGCAGCCATTTTACCCCCTGGTGTATGAATCAGATTTATGATGTTAATTATGGTTGCTACAATTCTGCGCATGCAGGCAGGGCAGTAAAACACCCCTATGAAGCACCGGATGAGCCTTCTGTACCGCACACACATCTGCAGACCGCCTTTTTTATGAGCCCCCGTGCCAGGCTTCCAGGACAGACTGTGATCTATCAACATTCATTCCCACCACAGCCAAGAACAGAGTGGAAAGAGAGTCTCTGTGTGAGAAACTGAGCACGAGGAGAAAGAGAGAGTGAGAGGCTGAGAGGAAGATCGAGAGGACAAGCCAAAGCACTTTTTGTTTTGATTCTGGCTCATGAATTAGGGTTTTCACACACAGCCAGACTCCCTCCACTGAATCCGTCCATACAGAACTAGATTATTATCTAGGCCTCCCGACGCTGTGTTCTTTCCCCCTGCCACTTATTGTACACATGTGAAAAAGCCAAAAACTTGGCTAAAGCCCCGATTTTCCTCAAGGGAGACAGTCGGAGAGCATAATCTTAAAGGGATAATTCACCCAAAAATTACAATTCTGTCATTATTTACTCATTTTCACATTGAGAATACAAATATTACATAAAAATAAATTTATTACATAAATTATTTAAAAATAAGACTATATATTAACTATAATGTTTTTATCTTTATTTTTATTTTGTTATAATTTATTGTTTTTACATTACCCTAAAACTGCCAGATGTACACTACTGTTTAAAGGTTTGGGATTGGTAGGATTTTTGGTTTGTCTGTTTGTTTCTGTTTTTGAATGTCTCTTACATTATGCTCTATTTGAGGAAAAATATGGTCAAAACAGTAATATTGTGAAATATTATACAATTTAAAAAGTAACTCCACGTGAGAGAATCAGCAAGAGGAAAAGAGAGAGTGAGAGGCCAAGAAGACAAGCCAAAGTCATTTTTGTTTTATTTTGGCTCAGACCAAATAGATAATTCACCAAAAAATGTAATGTAAAACTGTAAAGTTATTCAAAGGAGTCCAAAACAAAACTTGGACCCAAGTAACATCTTTTGGGTTACAAAGAAAGTCAGGTTTGGAATGATATGAGTGTGAGTAAATGATGACAGAATATCTTTATGTAAATCTATAGCCAATGTAAGACCACAAGAAAAATGTTGGTGATTAAGAAAGCTAGCTACACTCAGTCATGGCAGGAAATGAGGAGTATGAGGATGAACTTAAGGATGAAGAGCAGTAAAGAACAGTAAATGAGAAACAGATTATAGGCAGTTACTGGCAGGAAGCATCAGTTTCCTCCCTTACTATAGTGGTGGACCCCCATCGAGAGCATGAAGGCCTGGAGTGTGTTTGTGTGTGTGTGCAGTTGTGTTTGTGTGTTTGCTTCTGTTTTATTGCGGTTCAGTGTCGTCCCCTCCTCTTTCCTTCGTGGCAGTCTGTGCTGCTGTGATGATGAGGGGGTGAAACTAGTCTCCCAAACATAAACCTTACCAGATAAACATGAATATACAACCGTGCTCAATGTAAAATGTGCCTGTGGTAACATGTTTGCAAAATTATATTACATTGCTTTTGCTTGTTTTGCAACACTTTGAATCTGGTAATGTATTTTGTTGGTTGTTGTATGTACAGTATCATTTTTTGGCGTGCAGGGTCCTCCATTGCTTTAAATAAGAAACCTTGGCGTCAGTATGCCAACTCGAAAGGCACTGGGAATTTTATCGCCATGATTAAATTATATATTGGGTCATAATAATGCCATTATTTCATATATGTTGGGGTGTGATTTTTCAATGTAAACAGTTACAACAGTTTTATTTACATTACACTATTAACACATATATGAGCACGTAACCCAACCCCTGCTCATAAACCTACCATTTGTCAATAAAACACAAGATATAAAAGGCAGATACAGCTACAGTCATAATTTATTTAAAAAAATAATAATATTCCAAGGCTTCTGAGGCAAAATTATTGATTTGTGAGAGGAATAGATGCCATCTCCATCCCCCGTAAAGCTCAGATCCTGTGTGCTGCAGTCTGTGCGCAAATAAAAAAATGATGCCAGAAGAAGCCTTACGTCAACCTTAGTTGTGAAATGCCATTAGCTCTTGTGTGGCTCGTGACCAATGTTGTCATGCTACGGGACAGGGGTATCTTTTTGAATGAGATGTGAGAGCATTTACAGAGCGGGATCATTTTCAGCAATTAAAACATTATGTTTCACTCTCTTCTTCACATAAAAATATCTCATGTCTTCAGAAGCCTTGGAATGCAACATGACTTGTTTTTAATGCTTTTTATGGTCAGTTTTTGCAAGAAATACCTGTGACTGTTCTTTTATTTACCTGCTACGTGGGTAGGTTAAAGGCCCGTTCACACCAAGCACGATAAAGATAACGATAAAAATATAGTTCTAAAAATCGTTCTCAGTATTAAAGAATAGCAGCGTCCACACCACAACTATAACGATAAAGGAACAAAGAAACGATATTGTTGGAATCACCTCCATAATGATTTTCCAGCTGATGAATGATTAAAACACTGACAGCCAATCAGAATCGAGAATTTAAAACGGCAGACGCACGTGCGCTTAGAATATACAGACGATATCATTCGCTAGTGTGGACGCTAATATCGTTATCTGTATAGTTATTGTTTTTGGAGTGGGGTTAGGTGCTCCAATGAAAGTCTAAATGAATATAAAATTATTCATAGTTTTTACAAATGCATGCATACGATTAAATTAAGACAAACAACTGAAAACAATCAAGGACCACGCACATCGAAAAGTGGCGCTCAAAAAATACCCCTGTGCGTCGAAAAATGACACTAAACGGGTACCTTGAGCGTCAAGATAGGTCCTGACCAAGCGTCAACACAAGACAAGCTGGGAGTGAGAAGGCGTTGGTTGAATATATTATGATACATCGTGCTATCAGAGTTCACTTGACTTATGTTATATCATGTTACACAGCACCCCAACCATGCCCTCATATTCACTCCTTTTGTTTCTCTTTTTGTCTTAAAATATCTCCATCTCTCAATTTTCATCTTCCAGCAGCCCTGTGGTCCACACACTGTTTGATCCATAGACTATGCCTGCTTGCCGCTCTTTCTCTCTCTTTTTGAAGTTGTTCCAGGGCACGTCTGTGAGGTGTGTCAGACCTTGGCGACCTCGGACTGCTCTCCCTTTTGGCATTTAACAAATTCACATCAATCAGGTCACATGACCACTGAGCAGTATGTGACCCATCCTACCCCAAAGAGACCTGTGCTTAAGAGCCCTGACCTGTGCCACGAGCTCAAGCCCCAAGTTATCTACTCCAGTTTTATCTACTCCATGTTATGCTAATCCCCTTTCTACTGGCTGATGAAATATACATTTTTGCTCATATCATTCTGAAATGTAAACCTGTGAAAGATGCTGTCATCTTTTTAGCTAGAGTCAGCCTCAGTCTATTCTGAGAGTAAGGCTGGATGTGGGCTATGGCTGATGCATGTCTAAATCACAGCATAGAACATCTAATTTGACCAAAAGTCTTGCAAATCAAATCACTAAAATGGTGTTAAAGAAAAAGACAAAATGAGTGTGACGCAGCATCTGACCTACATCCAAGACACCAGGTCTGAACTACATAACTACATGTAATCTATAATTTATACAAACTGTAATTAACTGGATGAGAACAATGTGAACTGATCAGATATATGATTTAAGAAATATTTAAGAAATAAAATTAGAATATTGAGAACAATGAACAATTTTGACCACTGTACGAGACAAAAAAAGAAAAATAATTTATGTTTTGTTCTTTAAGGACCCAATTAGTCTAATAATTGTCATTAATAGCAATAATAATAAAAAAATAAATACATACAATGAAAAAAATATTTTAGCTTAAATAATTATATTGATTCCACAGTTGTGAAATTGTTTGCCACAATAACTGAAATATAATAAATGAAATACTGCAAAACAGTATCACACAGGTCATTGTTGGACACATGAATAAATAAAATGAAATAATTGTCTCGTTTTATTATAGCCTTGTGACTTGCATGTTCCTTTTGTTAATTGTTCTCACTCTCTGTTCAAGCTTCCCTTAGCATTTTATAACCCAAAAATCTCCATCTAAAACTGCCGCCTATGAGTCACAGTTGGAGTCGGATGAGATCCTCACTGCTTTTACAATGCACAGAGGAATGCTCCCAGCTCCGTCAGCTCATTAAAAACACAACATGCCCACATGAACCCATAATAACACAGATCATCATACTCTTTCAAACACACTCTTTACCTCAGGCAGGCCACAAGAGATGAAATAAAATACAAAAATACAAATCCCCAGACGAAGATAAAAAATCCCAATACAGTAATATAATCATAATGAGACTGCTGGTTTATTTCCAAACAGCATTATTTCCGTCAGTCGATTCTCCTTGAAGATCTTGACTCTGTCAAATCATTACTAAAGCACCATGCCATAAATAACCAAAAACACCCAGCAAGCCTCTCTACAGCTATGAGGCACGTCTTTGTTCCCTCTCATTATCCATTATTGTCAAGGATTTACAACATCCGCCAACTTCTGCCATGTGAACAGACTGTTCAAAACTCACCAGAGATGAAGATGAATAATATAGTTGTTTAATTATTTCCTGGTAAAACCTAACCAGTACATTCATAACAATAATGAAAAGGAACATTAACAAACTCATTGTTTGCCAGATGAGAGCATTAAATCTAGAGGTTCTGGCTCTGTACCTTCTATAATCCTTGGTTTTGGACACTCGTCGTCTACAGTAATCTTTCTCTTTCCAGTAGTGTTTTATCCAATGCATATCCTTCATAAAGAGATATACATGTCCCTGCATGCTGGTCAGAAAGCGAACCCACTCAATCACACACACACACACACACACACACACACACACACACACACACACACACACACACACACGCTCTTACACATGCCTACCTCTTGTGTTGGTCGCCATGTCTGCCACCTTCTGAAAGGCATCCAGAAATGCCACTGCTGCTAAAACCGTGGTTCTGAAAAGCAATGGGATAAATTGATGACGATGTCTTTTCTCAGCATTCAATAAAACCCTCCACACATGACAGGTGCGGATGTGAGCCGGAGACTGAACTTACCGGAGTTGAGAGTGCAGCTTGGTGGCCTTGGCACTGAAGTCTTCCCAGACAGGATATGAACACTGCAAAAGAACGAAGACACAAGGCGAGTTGTGAATGTGCACTTTGTGTAAGTACAAATTCAATGTACAATGCACTAAATGTGACGTTTTTAGGTTCAGTGCAGTGTTCGTACACTACTGTTCAAAATGTAGAGGCAGCACGATGTTTTAATGTTATGTAAAACAGTAATATTATTGCAACTTAAACCCTATCCCTAACAGCTTTCTATTTTAATATATTTTTAAATGTATTTGATTTCTGTAATGACAAAGCTGAATTTTCAGCATCCCCTAATGAAAAATAAATATACTAAACTGTATTTGAAACACATGTATTTCGTGCTAAGTATAATACAGATATATTTACATATTGATGTACTTTAAAACTGCAATTATACCTTTAGTAATATACTAAACGGGTATACTTAAAGTGTGCAAAATTGGAACAGCTAATTTTGTACTTGTGCACTTTAATTGTGTGGAAATAGTGCTGAAGTCCAACTAAAGTGGACTATTGCAAGTATACTTTAGGTACACTTTAAGTATCTCATATATCAAATATATCATATATCAAAAATCTTACAATCCTCAACAGTAGTGACCACACTCATCAGTCTCAAGCAATATGTCAGTAAATATGTTTACAGATTTGAACTATACTTTACTAGGATCATTACTCCACTCGACATTGTAACATGATCCTTCAAAAATCATTCTTATATGATAATTTGCTGCTCAAGAAACATTTTTCTTCATTCAACATTATCGACAAAAGAATTGAAAACAAGTTCTGCTTCATATTTTTTTGTTAAAACTGTGATTCATTTTGATATATTCTTTGATGAATAGCAATAGCAGCCTTTATTTTAAACAGAAACCCTTTGTAACTTAATAATTATCTTTAATGTGACTTTTGATCAATTTAATGTGCCCTTGCTGAATAAAAATATTTATTTAAAAAAACTATCATTATAATAAATTCCTAATAAAATAAAATGTTTGTACTTTTAAAAAAAGTGGCATCCATAAGAATAAGAATAAAGGTCAATGTTAATTTAATCAAGTATGTGTAGTCATTGCAGCTGGATGTTAGCTATAAATAAAACAACTGTAGTCATGTAGGCCTTTGCATACATAATGTGTGTGTCTGTATGTATATAATAATTTGGGGGGATGTGGTTTGTCCTGGGGCAGGAATAGGAGTGTCATCCGGTGATAAGGGGACGAGCCATGTACATTTCTGCCCAGTTGCCACGGAAACACAGCAGACGAAATATTCTGTGTGAAGTCTGCTTTACAACAGGCCATGGGCTAAATGCAATATCACAGTAGCCGAGCAGAAACTAACAAGCATGACGACTAGATCACACAATCTTGTGACTGTCATCCTAAGCCGTAATGGTGTTTTTCTCTCTCAAAATCACGTCAATAAAAATCTCACTTCAAAAACATATTTCTCATATATTTTTTCTGCTATAAAATTGTATTCTTAAATTGTTCAATCGTGGACTGAAATTTAGCATTTTAATTTACCACTAAAACATAATAACAAATAACAAAACGTGTGGTACTGTTGTTGGACATGAAGGAATGGTAACTTAAAAATTAGCTTCAAGTTGTAACATCTACACATCCACATGTATTTTATTAAATACATTTTTATTTTTTTTACTGAATAAACCCAAATAGATTAAGTTACACCAACAAATCTAAATTTAAGGATAAGACCAGATGATAACAGTTCTTTAAAGAAACAATTGCAGGTGACCACTTTTTATACCGTGGTATGAAGTTGATATTGTAAACAGCTCCCAAAATATTAGCAAAAGTTATGAAGTATCACCTTGTTACTTTAATGTTAAGTATGTTTTTTTATGTTAAATCTACTACTATTATCATTAATACTAATCATACTAAACGTCATATTGCTATCTCATTATCACTGTCGCATCTCCACGTCCAGCTCTGTTTACAGTATCTCCATGTACCTGTGTCACTGCTGGTGAAGCAGCTTCTGGCCACAGCTGTCTTTGTTAGCGTCTTAAGACCGCTAAGCTCAGTTGAGCTTTGAGCAGGGCAGATTCAGACTGCTGTGTGTCAAGGGGTGAAATTAGCCGCACTTCAGAGCATAGCTGGAGGTCAAGATTGTGCTCAGCAACTGGAAAAAGACCCCTCCCCTTCCTCTTACACCCACACATTACCCAAATACCCCCCTGTGCCATCTCTCACCTTGCCCCACAGTCAAAAGGAGCAAGAATGATTTTGAGATACAAAGAAAAAGGGACTGACACATGGGGACCAGCAAAATGTGTAGCCTACTGTAACAACAATATGTATTTTTTGTATTATCTTAAATTAAAATAGATTAAAAGTTGTACGTTAAAAAGCAGATATGTTTGTTTCAGATGGATTAAAATACAAACCTGTCAGTCAAACGAACAAGAAAGAAAGAAAGAAAGAAAGAAAGAAAGAAAGAAAGAAAGAAAGAAAGAAAGCAGTGCAGGACAAGCGCAGAAGGGCACAGTCACTGGTGACACTACAAAAGCTTCTACGCTGACAAAGATGGCGAGCGTCTCTCCTTTGATCCATCTCATCCTGCTTGTTTGATGTCTGCTAATTTGCTCTGAAATCTGAACACGTTACTCCCTGGGGACCCCTGCACTGTTTGAAGTGCCCTAATCTGCTGCACGGGACCGAGGTTCATCCTCTTCGGGGGGCTTGTAGGAGAGTGATAAGGCACAAGACCCGCCTCCACCATCCATCCACGGACATTAGTATATTCACTAGGCTAATCCAATAGCAGACCAGCAACGATTCCAAGTATGCAAATATTGTTAGCTGGCTCATTTTCGCTAAAGTTATTTCTCATCTTTCTATCCCTTTCTTTATTCAATCTCTTTCTTGACTTGCCAAGTGATCCACAAACAATTGGATAAGTACCTCTCCCCGCCATTTGAGATAAAACATGCTCAGTTGGGCCCTGTAAAGGAAGCAGGCTATTTTCGGTTTTGTCAAACCAAGTGGAAAAACTGCATTAAAGGTGAATTTTAATAAGGCCAAAAAACAGCCAGAATCCTGGCAGATGATAAAAGCTATAGCCATTTTATGGTGATTCTACAAAATCTGCCAACATTACCACAGCTGGCAGATGCTGGAGGATTTAACATTTGGGTCAGTCACAATTAGACAAGAGTGTCCGGGATAAAGAAAATATAAATCTTTCAAAAATCTAATGCATGTGCCTAACCAGTACCTAATGATTTATGTTGGATACATACTGTATAGTTTTTAAAAACAAAATAAGAAATATATATAATCAAGTAAGTAACAATCAAAAAAATGTATAATATTTTTCTCACAATTTCTTCCTCCTAATAATTAAAAAAAAAAAAATGATTTTGTTTTAATTTTATCAGATTTATCATGAATTCTTAATTAATAAACGTCATGAAGGCCATGAAGGTATTCAGTGGCTAGTATGATATCAAGGCAGTTAGATGACCATCATATATAAAAATTATAAATATTTTTAAGTCCTTTTGAAAAATTTCAAGATGTCGACAAGAAAAAGAGAAACACACCTTCCAAAACGCCATGACTGTGCATATAGACCAGGTGCATGGATGCTCTGATTCAATCAACATTATTATGAATCTCGGAGAATCATATTGCTCATGGCAGTTAAATCAGCTGCAGATGTAGAGTGGGATGAACATCTGTATTGATCAGCCACTGCACTGTTTACTCTCATTGGCCTTAAATACATTCTGTCAGCCATTATCCCTGATTCTGTTGTAGAGGTGCACAGGGCAAACAACTCTATGCCTTGATAATGTGGTGAGGATTAAATTCAATTGATTATGATGATGGCACTTCCAAAGGTCAGCTCAACGTGTTCAAAGAAATACTCCTTGCTCAATTTGAGATCCATCATTGTCAGTTATCCTTAAGCAAATCCACTAACTCCTCAAATACAGTATGTCTGACATGTAGTCCCTCTAAACCAGATTATAAAAGTGACACATGCAACTAAAAAAGAGACCAATACATGTCCAAGAAATCACCAGAGAAGACTGATTTTCCTGCTATTGATCTGGCTTAACAAAGGAAGCCCTCTCTGGCATTGTTCTTGCTAATGGAATCCCACGAGGAGCCACTGTCTCAGAGATTAAAGACACATTCTGTCAAAGTTCAACTGACTCATTTTCATTTATGCTCTGAAAATGAATAGCTCACTGCTGGTTTAATTTCTCTTTTCTTCCCCACTGCTTTCACCGATGATTGCGGAAGACAAAAGCAGGGCTGCATTAGACTAATTCCATTTCTACAAGTGAACCAATTCAAATGGCAAACAATAGCTCCAGCCATTAAACAATAATGGATTTTATATTATAATTCATATACTTATCTAGAGTATCACTTTTACAACTGAAGTCTGTTGTCAGTCTTTTCTTTTCTCTACTATGGCCAAGCTCCAGTATTTGGTATAACGGTACTGTATGATTAATTTCTCTTGAAGCTTAATTTGTTCTTAAGATCTTACTAGCGTTGTGTTTTAACACAAACATGACTCTAGAGGTGTAGCTCACTTCATACAACAGTGAGAAACAAAAGTCTTTTGTTTAGGGCTACAGAGTCTATAAGATAGAGTCATATAACTTTAATTAAATCAGAGATTTATACTAGGAAGTCACATGACTGTAATAAGAGATCCATGAAGACTGTGCCCTGATCAGTAGCTCATTAAGAAGTTCTTAAGAGGGCCTCGTTGTTAATATTTTCATTAGCACTATGTGAGTTGTGAAGGTTAAATGTAGGCGGTGAATATTTAATTGTTCTATATTTAAATATTTAGCTGGGTATCTATAATAATGTTCCCCACTCTCAATGTGGATGTTGAGTTTTCTCACAGATTCATGAAACACTGCAAAGTTAATATTAACAAAGATGTTTATGGGGTTAAAGAGTTGCACAAAATGAAATGATATTGCTAACATATTATGTGTTGAGCATCATGTCTCTGACTCTCTGACAAATCACCAAGCTTTAATTACACTGGCGGACAGGCAGTCAATTGTTGTCAGATTGAACAGTGAGATTGTATGCTTCATAATTTATGAGCAAAGCAGCTTACTTATGTTAACATGCTAATACAAACAAATTATAACACTTGGATGCCTTTTCAGCTGAATGGGATATACTCTATTTGAATTAGTTTTTTCCTCAGCTATAACTAATGAAGGGTCTGTGACAGAACCTCGGAGACCTTGATATGCTCTTGATAAGACAATCTCTGCTCCGCTGTCACCTCTACAACCAGCAGATAAAGAGATGAATGGAGGAATGCACGTATTTGGAGAATGGACATCAAGGAGCCAGTGGAAGCCGTGAAACGTGATTGGCTGTCCTGCTTCCGCTGAGTTCCTTTGAAGCGGCACTGATTGGCTTTGTGCCTTTGTGGGCAGAGGACAGAAACTGCCAGTGTGTTCAAAGCTGTCAGCCCCTCGCTACAGTACACAGAAGCCTTTGGTGCGAATGAACGAACGAATGAATGAATGAATGAATGAATGAAATATTGAGGCCAATCATCTCTATTTCTGACATTTACCACAGCAGCCTGAAGCTATGCTCTAATGAATAATGGAAATCACTTAACATGAGCCCTATGCAAGCTCTTATTTTCTCTCTATATCTCTCTTTCTCATCTATTCTCTACTATAAATGTGTCTTTCCTTAAACTGCTCATTTTCATTTCCCTTTCCTTCCATTTATTTCCACAAATTATTTTCTAAAATGCAACCATCTGTAATTTCCATTCTTTTCAGTTTCCTGATAATAACAGAACATAAGGTTGAAGGATGTTAGGCACTGACAGAGACTGATTTGAGTGTATATAAGCATGTATCTTTTTCTTTCTAGCACACACACACCCACCCAACCAACCAACCAACCTGACTCAAATCTGCTTGTTGTTTCCCTTCCTCACATTCACAAAGGGTACTTAGACTGATTGAAAGCTATATGACAGAAACCACTCAGAGATACTAGATGTTGTATATCCTGATGCTGTGTAATTTAAACGGATGGGAGGTTACTGTGATTGACTACCAGTCAGAGAAATGGTGCTGCTTTAATGACAGGGTTGTCATCAAGCTGAAAGGAACAGGTGCCTTTGTGAGCAACAATATCTGACTCTAGCTCTTACTAGAGCTAGTGTGAAACACAGAGAAGTATGTCTAGACTCTTCCAAGCAAATTCACTAACTTTATTTTAAAACATGGTTTTCAAACTTTTGAACACCAAGGACCAAGGAATCCAGAACTGATTGTATTTAGGTTCTTAACATTATAAATGTTTTAATCTCACTTTTGACCATATAATGCATCCTTGCTGAATAAAAGTCTTACAGAGAACCATTTCTGAGGATCCTGGAACTCTTTGGTTTACTTGCCACCTTCTGTTCAGAACCATTTAAATGTATTTCTGATGTCAAGAACGGGCCTCAATTGCCTCTCCTGCCCCTTAATTGACACCGCATTTAAACCTTTCTGTTAACACCCCTGATCCGTATCCATTAGGCTGCACCATGTGTGAAAGAAGGGGCTTTAAAATGAAATGCAGTTTAGATTGATACACATTCAGCTGCAGGATCAGCTTAGTTTATAAGACAACCCAGATGGGTTAAAACCCACAATCCTCAGCTCCAAAGCTGATGCCCTACCAAGAGGCCACTGGGCTCATATGACAGTATTTCCAACAGCAAATCTCCCCGCTTTGAACCTGAGCAGTAAAATGTTCATTTGACACATATTTCAGTGCTTACCCATCATCAAGCTTTGGGAGATTTCCCTCATGTCATCAGAAAAAAGAGATGAGATGAGTTTGACAGGCCAAACAAAGAGGCACTGAGTATTCCTGAAACATTGCCAAGAAAATTCCTCCATCCAGAGCAACTTGATTCATCTTTAATGAGCTTAAAAAGAGGCTGATGAAAACACATGCTAATCTCAGGGCTTTCCCAAATTAAGAAATAAAGAGAAAAATAATACGTGGACATGAGTTGAGTGGTCATGAGGATTCTCAGCTTCACTGCTTGACCAAAACAGTAAAGCACCATTCACACCGAGAACAATTACTATAACTATATTAGCATCCACACCAACACACAATAACATTCTGTCTATTATAAGATTGCAGCAACTATGTCATCTGTCATTTTAAATGATCAAGCTCTTTAAATGGGGTGGATTCTAAATAGAAAGTCAATGCTTTTATCATTCATTAGCTAGAAAAAATATTTTGAATGTGGTTTCAACAATGTTTTTCCTCGTTGCTGTTACTATTATAGTTGTGGTGTGGACTTTCCTCAAAAAAATGGAACAATTATTAAAACTTTATAGTTATAGTTTTCATTACAGTTTTTGTACTTGGTGTGAATAAGCCTTAGAACAGGACAAGAAAATGATTTTGTTTAACATAAATTTGGTTAGCAGAAAGCAAAATGTACAGCTGTTTCTTCAATTATGGGCACTTCCAGCTGTGTGTATTCTTCTAGTTTCTGTTATTTGTCCACTGATAATGGCCAACAGTGGACATACAGTATATGCATCACAGGAGCAGTGTTCTCTTTATTTCTGAAAGTAAATAATGGAAATGCAAACTGCTCTCCCATTTCTGCCACATGTCAAATGGTACTGTGTTTAAAACCATTCTATGGTGGGAACAACATTTTTAACATTTATATTAAAATATCAGCAAATTTCCAAGCAAACATTTTATGTATTTTAAATACATGTTAATTTATATTTGTATTAAATTATATATAGAATTATCATACTTTGCCTGCATTGACAGAATAGTTGCTTGTAGGGGTGTAACGATTCATCGATATGGATCAATGATACATCATATGATGTCTGACGATACGATGCATCAATGCCACGTGTAAAATAGTGATATCTGTAGTATAAATAGGCACATTTATTTTGGCACTGTCCATTTTCGCATAATGTCTGTCTATGCATTACCGCCTACGCGTGCATTCTCATTCGAACTCGCGTATAAGGACTCGATATAAGGACTGCCGAAGGCACAAGGCGAGCATAAAAGATGCTCTGGATTATTGGCGGAACAGTCAAGCGCTGTGTGAGAAGTTTTCTGCGCACACATCTGAAGCACGCGCAGACAGCCAGCCGCATCTACACAACGCGCACGAACACTAAATTGAGCTCTCTTCCACTTTTTTGCATTGATGAATAAATATAGACAAAATTACATAAAAATGCGTTTTGGCGAATAAATAAACACAGTCGGTTATGCATATGTCTTAACGTAAACAGTTGAGAAAGAAAATGCATATGTATCAGTATATTAAATCTGTGCTTTCGTTCTTAAAGTGAAAGCAAACTAATAAAAAATCTAATGCTGTCAAAGAAAAATACAAGTGCTTACTGCTCCTGACTAAATAACCTTTATAACATCAAAAAATATTAATTTATATTTAATTTATACAGTGAAGACTATGCAGTTATTTTACATTTGATTATTACATTTCTGCAGCCTACTTGGAAATTTATTTTAGACAGAGCTGAAAACCCTGAAAAGCACTGTTTGTTGAACTTATGTCTTTGTTCTATTATATTTATTTTCTGCTATTGCTTGGAATTTTGTTATCTGTAGAAAATATGTTTTAGCACTGAGCCCATAGTAACAGCCATAATTGTTTTTCCAATTGTTTATTTTCTTAATTATATTTAAAAAAAATTGTGAATGTCCCGATTGCGGTACAGGATGTAAAGATTTCAGATAAATGTTCATGTTATATATTTTAGTTGCATTTGTGAGTTAAAATAGCATTTAAATAGGTATATAATATCATAAAATTCCATTTAAATTGGTATATAATATCATAATATTGATATATAAATCGATATACTCCTGTATCGAATCGAATCATAATCTTATCGTATATTTTTTGAGGTATCGGCAAATATCATATCGCTGGGTATGAGAATCGATATCGTATGGCGATGAACCATCAGATTTACAAACCTAGTTGCTTGGAAATAAGGCCCATTATAACTTTATAATATTTAACTTCATATTTTTTAAGCATACATTAGTGTATATCACAGAAGTGAGTACACCCCTCACATTTTATTATTAAAAATATTTTAATTATATATTTTCATGTGACAACACTAAAAAAATGACACTTTGCTACAGTGTAAAGTAATGAGTGTACAGCTTGTATAACAGTGTAAATTTGCTGTTCCCTCAAAATAACTCAACACACAGCCATTAATGTCTAAACTGCTGGTCACAAAAGTGAGTACACCCCTAAGTGAAAATGTCCAAATTGGGCCCAATTAGCCATTTTCTTTCCCCGGTGTCATGTGACTTGTTACTGTTACAAGGTCTCAGGTGTGAATGGGGAGCAGGTGTGTTAAATTTGGTGTTATCGCTCTCACTCTCTCATACTGGTCACTGGAAGTTCAACATGGCACCTCCTCATGGCAAAGAATGTTCTGAGGATCTGAAAAAAAGAATTGTTGCTCTACATAAAGATGGCGTAGGCTATAAGAAGATTGCCAAGACCCTGAATCTGAGCTGCAGCACGGTGGCCAAGACCATACAGGACAGGACATGTTCTACTCAGAACAGGCCTCGCCATGGTCGACCAAAGAAGTTGAGTGCATGTGCTCAGCGTCATATCCAGAGATTGAGTTTGGGAAATAGATGTATGAGTGCTGCCAGCATTGCTGCAGAGGTTGAAGGGGTGGGGGGTCAGCCTGTCAGTGCTCAGACTATATGCCGCACACTGCATTAAATTGGTCTGCATGGCTGTCGTCCCAGAAGGAAGCCTCTTCTAAAGATGATGCATGAGAAAGCCCGCAAACAGTTTGCTGAAGACAAGCAGACAAAGGAAATGGATTACTGGAACCATGTTCTGTGGTCTGATGAGACCAAGATAAACTTATTCGGTTCAGATGGTGTCAAACGTGTGTGGCGGCAACCAGGTGAGGAGTACAAAGACAAGCAGTGTTGGGGAAAGTTACTTTTAAAAGTAATGTATTACAATATTGCGTTACTCCCTAAAAAAGTAACTAATTACATTACTTAGTTACTTTTTATGGAAAGTAATGCGTTACATTACTTTTGCGTTACTTTTTAAATATGAGCAGAGCTTGATTGTTTGTTTTTAATACAAAAAGTTATATTTATTGCAAATGTAAAGCCCTTTCACACCAAAAAGTGTAATGAATAAACAAACCCCAGGCTGAAGGAAAAGTAAATTCACGTCTGTACAGTAGAACGCAGAAAAAGAATGTTCAACACTATTCAGCAATAAAAAAACTAAAGCACAATTGTTAGTTTATCTAAAGTAATTTTTGCTTATTATTATGGTTGAACTGGATCATCAAAGGTCAGCCGCAAACTCATTGGTTAATAAAATGAGATTAAATATATTTGTGTTGTTTAACATATTTAATTATTGCAGGTTTGTGTCATATTATGAGTTTGCATTTCACTGTTTTAATTCATTTTGATGAATACTGATTCTTTTTTGCAAGTGGGATGAATTAATACACATTCACATTTAGTCTAGATTAGAACTACAGTAAGATCGCACTATCAGTCAATAAATGGAAAACTTTTTTGAAAAAGTAACTCAGATATTCAAAGGAAATGGATTACTGGAACCATGTCCTGTGGTCTGATGAGACCTAGATAAACTTATTTGGTTCAGATGGTGTCAAACGTGTGTGGCGGCAACCAGGTGAAGAGTACAAAGACAAGTGTGTCTTACCTACAATCAAGCATGGTGGTGGGAGTGTCATGGTCTGGGGCTGCATGAGTGCTGCCAGCACTGGGGAGCTACAGTTCATTGAGGGAACCATGAATGCCAACATGTACTGTGACATACTGAAGCAGAGATGGATCCGCTCCCTTCAGAGACTGGGCCGCAGTGCAGTATTCCCCGACATGATAAAGATGACTGCCTTGCTAAAGAAGCTGAGGGTAAAGGTGATGGACTGGCCAAGCATTCAAAGGATTACTAAAGGCATAGCTCAAATTCATTAGCCAGGCAGAATGAGATCTAGACCGAGTTTGTGAGTCTACAGGTGTATCTCAATAAATTAGAATGTCGTTGAAAAGTTCATTTATTTCAGTAATTCAACTAAAATTGTGAAACTCGTGTATTAAATAAATTCAATGCACACAGACTGAAGTAGTTTTCACGCCTTTTGGTTCTTTTTAATTGTGATGATGTTGGCTCACATTTAACAAAAAACCCACCAATTCACTATCTTAACAAATTAGAATATGGTGACATGCCAATCAGCTAATCAACTCAAAACACCTGCAAAGGTTTCCTGAGCCTTCAAAATGGTCTCTCAGTTTGGTTCACTAGGCTACACAATCATGGGGAAGACTGCTGATCTGACAATCATTGAAACCCTTCACAAGGAGGGTAAGCCACAAACAGTCATTGCCAAAGAAGCTGGCTGTTCACAGAGTGAACCAACATCCAAGCATGTTAACAGAAAGTTGAGTGGAAGGAAAAAGTGTGGAAGAAAAAGATGCACAACCAACCGAGAGAACCGCAGCCTTATGAGGATTGTCAAGCAAAATCGATTTAAGAATTTGGGGGAACTGCACAAGAAATGGACTGAGGCTGGGGTCAAGGCATCAAGAGCCACCACACACAGGCGTGTCAAGGAATTTGGCTACAGTTGTTGTCAGAGGCGTTTTACCTGGGCTAAGGAGAAGAAGAACTGGACTGTTGCCCAGTGGTCCAAAGTTCTCTTTTCAGATGAGAGCAAGTTTTGTATTTAATTTGGAAACCAAGGTCCTAGAGTCTGGAGGAAGGGTGCAGAAGCTCATAGCCCAAGTTGCTTGAAGTCCAGTGTTGTTTTCACAGTCTGTGATGATTTGGGGTGCAATGTCATCTGCTGGTGTTGGTCCATTGTGATTTTAAGAACCAACGTCACTGCACCCGTTTACATTTTGGAGCACTTCATGCTTCCTTCTGCTGACCAGCTTTTTAAAGATACTGATTACATTTTCCATCAGGATTTGGCACCTGCCCACACTGCCAAATGCACCAAGTTGGTTTAATGACCATGGTGTTGGTGTGCTTGACTGGCCAGCAAACTCACCAGACCTGAACCCCATAGAGAATATATGGGGTATTTTCAAGAGGAAAATGAGAAACAAGGGACCAAAAAAATGCAGATGAGCTGAAGTCCACTGTCAAAGAAACCTGGGCTTCCATACCTCCTCAGCAGTGCCACAAACTGATCACCTCCATGCCACGCCGAATTGAGGCAGTAATTAATGCAAAAGGAGCCCCTACCAAGTATTGAGTACATATACAGTAAATGAACATACTTTCCAGAAGGCCAACAATTCCCTTTTTTATTTTATTGGTCTTATGAAGTATTCTAATTTGTTAAGATATTGAATTGGTGGGTTTTTGTTAAATGTGAGCCAAAATCATCACAATTAAAAGAACCAAAGACTTAAACTACTTCAGTCTGTGTGCATTGGATTTATTTAATACACGAGTTTCACAATTTTAGTTGAATTACTGAAATAAATGAACTTTTCCACGACATTCTAATTTATTGAGATGCACCTGTGTATGAGCATCTCTGCTGTACAGGCTGGTATGTACAACTCAGTGTGAAGCATGCAAATGTAAACAGCAATGATATACAACAGGTCCAGCTGGCAAACAGACAACTGTGTGCTTATGTCATCATCATGTCTAATGCTGGTGTCCCTCTCTCGCTTGCTTAGGGCCCTTTCACCTAAAGAAGGGGGGTAAGAATGTGGGCCTAAATATGACAGCCCACCCCACTCCTCTACCCTTTCCATCTCATTTCTCCTTCCCCCTCCCTTCAAATCCGATCATCCTCCCCCCATGATCCAGAGCCATACTTATAACAACCCTTTTACAACAATGCCCTCCCAAGAGCTGGACACAAAAACCCACTACAGTACAGTTCTGTATCAAACTCAAACCAATATTTATATTAAAATACAATTGACGTTCACATTCCCCTGTGGAGTTAAATTCATATGTCATATATGGCGTATTATTCCTTCCTGTTCATATTTGGCAGGAAACATGTTATCATTCACGTACAGTAAATTTTTCCCCACATGCTAGTTTCCAAACAACAGCCTTCAGATCTGCTGTGTGATGAAGAGCGCTAGAAGAACAGTAAGCTGAATCTATACTTTATTGATTCCTTTGGGGAGTTCGGGCTCCTTGTTTATTCCAGTACTGTTGGGATCTCAGAGTCAGACAAGGAACAAAGAATATCCACCTGACATTCTGGTGATGAGATACATATGACAAGTGGGCTGGCAATACCCACAGGCTACCCACATCCCACAAACAAAGACACGCAAAGGCAGAAGCAGAGAGGAGACAGGGGTATATTTTAAAATCTTGGCTCTTGAACAATAACATCATTTTTTGATTCATTAATTAATGAAATGCTTTTTGAGCAATCATAGTTGAATTCAACAGTCCTCGGCTGCTTTCCTGCTTTTCCTTTCTCAATATAGCAACATCAGAGGATAGCAGGGGCAAACCGCATGTCTGCATTGAATCCACGTGGCAATAGGGTCCAATCACAGTGCGAGCTTGAACGAGACCAGGAACAACGCAGCACCTGAATCAACCTACATCTTAAAGGTGAAGCCTGGATCTAGGTTTTCAGGCAGTGCTCGTTCATGACGGAACTGTTCCAGACACAGAAATTAAGAGCTCTGAGGCAAACATCATCGACGCCATGCATGTGTCTACTCAATATCCTCCCATAGACATGTTGGCATCATAGCTGACCCAAATTTTGCAATCCCCATGGAAGCAAATGGGACCATGAGCATGCTGGAGAAGTAAGAGTTAAATTATGAATGAGAAGACAATATCTGTGTAAGCCTTTTCACGATGTGGTTAAAATATTAAACCCGACAGAAGATCAATACGGCGTTTTCACGCGAGCGCGGACGCGCTTTGTACGCTCATAGACCCAATGATATGACGGAACGCTGCAATCCGTCAGACAGATGCAACAAATCTCACGCGCCCGCATCTGCTTAATCAGCAGCAGTTCGGTCTGTTTCCCATTCTGTGATTGAACCTCCTCCATTTCCTCTCTACATGCACAATATTCTCGTGTGGATACAGTGTATTCAGCCACACCGGCATTAGGGCAAACTGTATCTAGTTGAATGATACACAACATGTCTTCATAATTTTCATAATTCTGTCTATCTATCTATCAATCATCTTCTGGGAGGATAGCGAATGTCACACAGCACTCCCCCTGTCATTTAGGTCTAACATGAATAGGCGATTGTAAATTGCATTATGGTTATTTGCTCGAAGCCACTTTAGTGATAACGGGGTTGAGAGCTTCACCATCTGCATGCTGGTCACGGTCGTGCAGAATACACGGTTACATGTGTTTAAAGCGTCGTGTCAAACCTCTCACCTTCATATCATTGACAATCGCCTGGAATAATCCACCAAGCGCCCCGCACTCCTTCTCCACCGACTCCACGTTTATATTATCCATCTTCAGTGAATATAGATCAGAAAAAAATCCTTATGTGAAATTACTTCCACAATACGCGGCTTGAGTGTTAAAAGCAGAAGAGTGTTTGCGGGTGAGAGCTAGATTTCAGCAGAAATCTCTGTCTTCAGCTGTCGGTTTGCTGCCCAGAGGATTGAGGCAGATGATGGGGAGAGACGAGAGAGAGGTGGCTTACTCTCTTTCTCTCTCTCTCCTCGACTCCGGTCCTACTCTCCGCGGTTGGTGGAGGTTAGGCTCGTGGATGGCCCTGCAATAGTCACGGTCATCTTCGGTCAACGACGCGGAATCGAGCTGAATGGATGTGAGAAGAAGCGGAGTGTGTGTGTGTGGAGCGGTGTGTCGGTGCGCCCCACGCGCGTTAGAGACTGGTGAGTGAGTGAAGTGAGCAGCAGCGGCGCAGCGCGAGAGGGCCAGTAACTCGATCCATGCGAATCGTATTGGGCAGAACACTTGCTCTTGTCACATGGAGGCCAGAGGGAGGAGATATGGGACACAAACACACTGACCGATGCGAGTTATTCAGTCTGTAGGCCTACTGTCTGAATCTGAACGTCTGAAAGACACATTTCTAAATAAATCTTTATTTATTTAAAAAAAACATGCATAATCTAATGTATTCCCCAAAACAATGTTCTCAGCCATAATATTATCAGCAATAATATATTCAAATGTATATAAAAATTATGCTTTCACTTTATTTTAAGATGTCCGTGGTACAAGGTAGCCTAATTATACAGAAGTTCTGAGTAATATTAATTAACTACATGTAGGCTACTTACTATATATATGTGTGTATATGTAACGGATGTATGCCAGTAAGGGCTGTGTGTAAACCTCACTCCCCTGACCTCAAAAGAGGCGCTCTAGCGACTGACGCTAGAGGCTGTAGCCTTTAGCCTCCTTGGTAGAGCGCCCGCCTCCCGCTCCGGAGTCCCGGGTTCGCGACCCGCTCGGTGAGTTGGTGCGGACCCGGGGGGGTTACATTGGCGTTGTCGGCAGGATGGGAGTGAGGTTTAGGGTGGTGAGTGTAACGGATGTATGCCAGTAAGGGCTGTGTGTAAAACCTCACTCTCCTGACCTCAGAAGAGGCGCTCTAGCGACTGACGCTAGAGGCTGTAGCCTTTAGCCTCCTTGGTAGAGCGCCCGCCTCCCGCACCGGAGTCCCCGGTTCGCGACCCGCTCGGTGAGTTGGTGCGGACCCGTGTCGAGGGGGTTACATATATATAGTTAGGGTTAGGATTAGGGTTTGTTTTAGGGTTAATTGCATGTAATTTTGCTAAATCAATTGTTATTATAATACAAATATTGCATGTTGCTGTGTGTATCCAGTTAGGTTATCAGTGACCACAACGATTTCTCCTCTCTAAACATGTAAGGAATGTTAGTAACCAAACCATTTTGGTGACCATTGGTTTAAAAAAAATCTCAAAATATAATATTTTATGTTCCAGAGATGTCAAAAACTAAAGAGGTTTGGAACAACATGTGGTGAGTAACTGATGTCAGAATTTAAATTTTTGAGTGAACTATTCCTTTAATGAAAACCATATCAGTTTGGCTATAAATGGTGGGATTCAATCTGCATATTCAGGGACTTCATTAATGCCAAAGTTATTCCGTGATAAATGATAATGAAGCTGAAATGAGATTTCATGATTATGTCTTATTGCTGTGATAAAGACCCGATGATCTTGTTCTTTTGTCACAGTGGAAGGGGGATAATGACGCCCTCTCAAAAAGATCCAAAACCAAGGTCACAGTGTCTGAATAGCCTTTGTCTCCAAAACCGGGTGTCATATTGACAGAAATAGTTTCAAGGTCTCTCCTTTTTAACTCATTTGGGAATTCTCTCACATTACATCTCTGCTCTGCTCTGCTCTTTGCAAGAATTAAAGTCAAAACAGTGTTCATGGCCTACACTGCTGCCCGTGGATAGTGGACTGAGGAATATAAACAGTTCTGCATTTATTGCAACTTTGCATTACTGTAAGTTAGATCTGCCTGGATCATACATGCAAATGTCCCTCACGCTAAAACTTTTCTCTTTTGCCCTCTCTCGCTCTCTGTCTTTGCTGATCTTCACTGTCTGTGCTTAACAAGGTTCCCCTCCATTTCATACATTACTCAGCAAGACAGCTAGACTGCCTGCATCAGCATCAAATTGTCCTGCCAAACACCACTGAGCCGAGACACCTGCTTTACCCATCCTTCAACTCCACTTTTATTAAAATACATATATTATCATCTATCTTGCACATTTTCTTTCTTATTTTTTAGAAAACAGTAAGGTGCTTAGGATTCAGTTTCTCATATATCTGTGATCTAATGTCCATAAAAACTTAAATATACTTTGCACCAAATGAGCGCTGAGTTTTATTTTCAAGGACACAGCAGTGCTGCTGTGGTTGTTGGAACTTGTTTTACATGTGAGTTAGTGATGACGCAAATCTCCAGAGATCTACAGAGTGTGAATTAAAATGTTACCTGAGAGAGGAAAAAGTAATAAGTACAGAAATTTAATCAAAAGTAAATTACAGTTGGTGAAAACGAGTTAAAACTACAGGATATTCTTCTCAAAATGTGTTACTTTTGTTATGGAATTAGTCATGTATATGTTTAGAAGACATCTATCAATGTGTATTAGCAAAGTCTTCATTCCTAACTCATTAAAAGTGCATCTTCTGTGTTCCTCAGAAGGAAGAAAGTCATTTATATTTGGAACAACTGTAAATGGTTATATAATTTTAATTTAACTTCATTGTCTACTGAAATCTCAAAACTTTTTTATGCTTCCTTATTTTTATGCATGCTTAATTTTACATGCTTATACACTCACTGACCACTTTATTAGGTACACCTTGCTAGTAACGGGTTGGACCCACTTTTGCCTTCAGAACTGCTTTAATTCTTCGTGGCATAGATTCAACGAGGTGTTGGAAACATTCCTCAGAGATTTTGGTCCATATTGACACGATAGCATCACGCAGTTGCTGCAGATTTGTCGGCTGCACATCCATGATGCAATTCTGCTCCACCACATCCCAAAGGTGCTCTATTGAATTGAGATCTGGTGGCTGTGGAGGCCATTTGAGTAAATTGAACTCGTTGTCATGTTCAATAAACCAGTCTGAGATGATTTGAGCTTTGTGACATGGTGTATTATTCTGCTGGAAGTAGCTATCAGAAGATGGGTACACTGTAGTCATAAAGAGATGGACATGGCCAACAACAATACTCATGTAGGCTGTGGTGCTTAAATGATGCTCAATTGGTATTAAGGGGCCCAAAGTGTGCCAAGAAAATGTCCCCCACACCATTACACCACCACCACCAGCCTGAACCGTTGAGACAAGGCTGGATGGATCCATGCTTTCATGTTCTTTACTCCAAATTCTGACCCTACCATCTGAATATCGCAGCAGAAATCAAGACTCATCAAACCAGGCAATGTTTTTCAATCTTCTATTGTCCAACTTTGGTGATCCTGTGTGAATTTTAGCCTCCGATGTCTGTGCTTAGCTGACAGGAGCGGCACCGGTGTGGTCTTCTGCTGCTGTAGCCCATCTGCTTCAGGGTTCGATGTGTTGTGTGTTCAGAGATGGTATTATGCATACCATAGTTGTAATGAGTGGTTATTTGAGTTACTGTTGCCTTTCTATCATCTCTAACCAGCCTGCCCATTCTCCTCTGTCCTCTGACATCAACAAGGCATTTTCGTACACACAACTGCCGATCACTGGATATTTTCTCTTTTTCTGACCATTCTCTGTAAACTCTAGAGATGTTTGTGCGTGAAAATCCCAGTAGATCAACTTAAATCCCCTTTCTTCCCCATTTTGATGCTCGGTTTGAACTTCGGTAAGCCGTCTTCACCACATCTAGATGCCTAAATGCATTGAGTTGCTGCCATGTGATTGGCTGATTAGCAATTTGTGTTACCAAGCAATTGAACAAGTGTACCTAATAAAGTGGCCGGTGAGTATATAGGGTTCGTGTTGTTCAGAAAAAAAGAGAACTTCTCTAAATATTATTGTTTAAACTTCTGCTGCACATAGCACATACAGATATGCATTCAATTGCAACTGTTCTTTTTCTTCCACACAGTAACACAAAGCTTTAATAAAGCCTTAACCAAATTCCAAGTGCATTACATCAGATTCATTTCAAGTGGAATATAAACCCTCCACCAAAGCCTTTTTTTGGGGTCTTTACACTATTAATACTTAAAATGGAGAGAAAGAATAACAAGAAAAAACTGATTCAATTCGTCAAACTATTTCTGGGAAAGCTTTCAAATTTTCAAAGCCAAAGAAAACCACTGTCTCCTTTTTGGGGTCTTTCATGCAGTCTAGTCATCCAAATACAGGCCAGTCCATATTAGAGCTATGGAATACAATAATATGTATGCAATATCCCATATTTAGTGAAACGTCAACCTCACTGCACCATTGTTATTTTGTGCACTAGCCAGGCATTACCACAAATATCTTGGGCATGACCACAGGGCATCGTGACAAATAATGTTTTTGCTCTCTTTTCCACTCATGAGCTGTGTTTACATTTGGATGTTTGCTTTATGACAATTCACAGAGGCTCTATTAAAGTGATCAAGTTTTAGGGCAAGAAGGAACTGGGCCAGAGATACTTTTTCCAAAAATAAATCAGTATGTGTGGATACTAGAGCCACATACTGTATATAGAAAGCATCTAATGTCAGAATGTGGGTGTGGCATGGCTGAAGTGTGCAATGCCTTCCCTGCGTGCCATTGCCTTTTGTTGATCTCTTTTTGTAGAGTCTGATTTAGATACACTTGACAAAACTTGACAATTTTCGATTTAGACAACTTGACAAAAGTTAATTGAATGCATAAAGAACACCCCCTGCTTGTTCATTAAGCAGTTTCACACAAGAAAGAATGTTTGGTAACATTTTACTTAAAGCCTTTATGTATAATGCATTATAAAGGGATATTAAAGGGTTATGCATTATTATTATTCATAATGTGTGTTGTAAAACATTATATATTGTCTAAAATAATTATAACTGAATTTAAAATGCACAGTGTAACAATGAACTGATAAGTGTTATTACACTTATTCATGAGGTTGTACAAGGCATTATAAGCTGCATTACAAGGCATAATTAATGCCTTAAATAATTCATGCATTAAAATTACTTTTATAATGCATAAAGGCTTTAAGTAAAGTGTTATTACCGAATGCTTTTATTCAGACAAACAGCAAGATTGCGTGAATACAACAGTTCAATAATCAAGAAGTTAATACACTTACATTTAAGCAGTGTTGGGCACGTTACTTTAAAAATTTAATTAGTTATAGTTACTAGTTACTTCTCACAAATAGTAATTGAGTTAGTAATTGAGTTACATCATTATAAAAGTAACTAATTACCAGGGAAAGTAACTATTGCGTTACTTAAAAAAAAATCTAATATGTCAAATAATTTGGATGCTCCCAATATTAAATATGTTACATGAATAAAATGGACACTGAATAGAATAAATTATAAAACATTGTACACTAATCTACACTATTTTAATGTTGCTGTGGGACAATGTGAGAGACACCTATCAAATGTAATATATTTTTGTAAATATTATCATTACTATAGTGGAACAATAAAACACAATAGATGGTTTAGAACTTTAAATATTTATTGCACAGACCACAACTGGCCAACAAATAAGTCTAAATATAAATTATGCTTCTAAAGAAATGTACCAAAAATAAATAAATAATAATAATACATATACATACACTCTCTGTAGTGCAAATTAAAATGATAAAACTGTCACACAACTTCACAACTGGTAGACATACTGTAGCTTACTTGAAGTATTTTCTTCTTCTTCTTCACAAAAGTAAACAGTTTAATAAGAAGTGCTATCAATGTAATACTGAACAATTTACCAATCTAGTTTTATTTGCTTTGACGTCGTGGCTCCGTCTCCTCCTTTGGTAGCGGAGCTCACATTATCACTTGCATTCTTAGCCACTATTTTTGTGGCGGCAAGTGACGATGTGAGATGCTTCATTAGATTAGAATTACTTGCCACCGACTTGGAGAGACTCTTTCTTACTGGGCATAAGTTGCACGTTACATATACATTCTTGCCTTTCACCTCAATGAGGGAAAAGTAGTGCTTATACTTCCAGTTTGCAAAAGCTACCTTTGAAATCGTTGGACTTGCCATCGCGCTGACTCCTGGACTGGTCGTTGGTGTGTGCATTGTGCGACTGTGCATGTGCTTGTGTGTTAACACCCGCGTGACCTCAGTTATAGTAACGCTGCATTTTATTGTCAGTAACGGTAACGGCGTTGTAACGGGGTAAACAGTAATTCGTTTGATTACTGGTTACTGAAAAAAAGTAATGCCATTGGTAACGCTGTTTATTTATAACGCAGTTATTCCCATCACAATATCTCCAGTTACCTTTTCATTGCAAACCAAATTGTTCTAAATAAAGGCAAAGCAGAATCATTGCAACTCAGTAGAGGTGTTTTTTTTTTTATTTGTATCTGAATCCGTTTTTGACTAAATTAGTTAAGTGAATGATTCAAATATTTACTCAAAAAGTGAAGATATTTGTTTCATTTCTGAATTGAGTTGAGTGAATGATTCAGTGATTCACCCATAAAGATTGGCTGAATTTGAATATATATAATATATAGTAAGTCGAAAACAGTATGTGAAAAGAGTAGTATGTCCATATTCACAGTATTCCTGAAACATTAAGTGAAAAGGACCTGGATGATGTACTATGAACTGAGAGGATTTGTGAAAGACAGGGAAGCGATGGAACTGATGCTGGTAGGTAACATGACAATGACAACATGACAAATTTAGCATGTACAGATTTCTTTACACATATGCATACTGTATAGAGCACAGTTTATAAATGTGTGTGTGTGTGTGTGTGTGTGTGTGTGTGTGTACATTGTACCTACTTCAGACACAGCTGGGGATTTGTATGTCCGTGGATTAATCAGTATGTGGAGCACATTAGTTGACTGAAACCTTTAAGATTCACTAATAAAGACAAATAACAACAAGCGGAGTGATACAGTAAAATCTCCGGTGCTGTTGACTGTATATCAGCGCTCTTGGAATGGCACTTGTCTAATTAAATTCACAAAATAACTCATATATCATATATTAATTTCAAAAGTTATTTGACTGCACACCTGTAATCAAATTCCCTTTTAAGAATATACTTGGATTTAAATGCTGGAGACCAAAAATTATTTTTTTAGCATGTTTCTGCATTATCGCTACTTACCCATCTGAGCCGATAAACTAGGTCAGAATGAGTCATACAACCCACTCTCACTCTGCACAGCCCCTTCTCTCTCTCCATCCTCCCTTTAGCTCTTGCTAGACAGAACACAACCGCCTACAGCTCTCTTTCTCATGTTTGAAGTCTATCACACTCCTTTGACTAAATGGATGATTTTCCAGAAGAGATCTGACCAACAGCCAACAGTAAACCAGCAATGCCCCTCTGGGCAGTTTGACGTCAGTCTTCTAAATCTTCAGCATCTTTATTGGCAAACTTTTACTTCCATGTGAATCATCATATGGACACTTCAAACTATAAGGCATCTTCACAAACTTAGAAATAAAGACGTCTTTCATTTCACTGTGCAGACCACTAAACGCAGAATAATTTTTATTTTCCATCATCCATCTCTCCCTATACATTTAATCTATTTTGGTTTATATGATCTTTCTAAAAGGCCACATCTCAGCACAGCGGCAGATGGAGATTTCCATAAAGTGTGGTGTTGTGGGTAACCGAGAGGTCTCTTGAATAAGGATCATTATTAGATCCTTGGGTTTCTGCTAACAAATCTAGCACGCCAGTCCTCAAGAACATAGCATAGAATTCAAAGACTTGGCTTTCTGAATCTGTTTATCACCCTCTGGATGCACTGCAAACCTCAAAAGAACAAAATAAAAATACTCTGGAAACAGTTTTTCTGAAAACGTAGAGTGCCTTTATACTTGCCTAATTTACTCAATAAACAGCATTTTTGAATGATTAAGCACCTTATACTTTCCTAACAAGAGCACAAAACCCTTGTTATACATGTATGTGGCATAAATGAACAGCAGAATGCAGAAATAATGCTTTAGTGCTAACACTATTTACATTTTGGCCATTGTTACATGTGTTGTATTTTTTTATATTAATATTTTTTAAGGTGTCAAACCAGGAACGAGGCAGAACGAGGGGGCTCAATTGATTGACAAGTGGTCCACCCAATCAAAACTACTACTGAGTACTAAAATATTGACAAGTGTCACAACTCACGTGCATTCACATCATAAGACACAACAACACTAATTGAAATAGCCAAGCAAATTTGTATGACTTATTCATGTGACTGTGCATGCTGGGAAATGCTTATTATAAGTACAGTTAATTCTGCAACCATTATGATGCTTAAAATGAAAAAAAATTGATTTGCAGATACTAAAGAAGTAGGCACACTGCATCATATTTAGAATGAAATCTGAGAGTACTGTAGGTGCTGAGGTCTGGCCTCATCTCATCACTGTGCTGAGAAAAGCCCTCTGTCCTCTGGCATTAGTTTACTTTCTTACCATTTCACATTTCAGGACAATTTCACAAGCCTCATCGCCCATTTCTCATTTAATAATTCTGCACATTTGTAAATCTGAACAGCCTACAGTATGCTGGCTTTTATTTATAGTTAACACAACATCACAATTTTTGTTTGGGCATGATTTGTATACTTTGTGTTACTTTGGAGTGTTTTAGAGTGTTTTTATTAATATTTCATTTCATTATTAAGATGAGCTTGGAATCAAAATGAAAAGCAGTTATTGTTCAGCATACTGCAAGTATGCCCTACTGTTCAAAAGTTTGGGGTCAGTAAGGCTTGTTTTTAAATAAATAATAATTGTATTCGGTGAGAAGGCATTAAATGAAGACGTTTCAAATGAATGCTGTTATTTTGAACTTTGAATTCATAAAAGAGTCCTGGATAAAATGTATCACGTGAAAACTTGAGTAATGGCTGCTGAAAATTCAGCTTTGCCCTCACAGGAATAAATGACATGTTAAATAATTTGATCAAATAAAAGCAGCCTTGTTGATCAAAAGTGACTTTTAAAAAAAAAAAAAAAAAAAAAGGTTTTCAAAATTTGAACAGTCGTGTAATTCAGTGGATTATATACAATGTATGAATAACTAATCATAATTTGATTGCCATCATTTTCATTAGTTACACTGTTTTAGAAGGAAATTATGTAAAAAATTATGTCAGCTCATGCATTATGATTCTTAAGGAAGAACAGATTTTCTCCAAACAGGGATTCTCTCTCAAATACACACACACACACACACACACACATGTTGGTTTTATGGTTTACGGGACTTTCCATAGCATTATGATTCTGTAAGGACACCCTACACCTAAAGAACAGATTTTCTATTTTCCCTCAAAAACTCACTCTGTATGATTTATTTTAAACACACAATGTCCTCATAAATCACCTTCTCCTTGTACATACCCATGTCATTATACAAATTTGTGTCCTCATAAACCACATAAACATGCCCACACACACACACACACACACACACACACACACACACACACACACACACACACACTCACGCACTCACGCACTCACGCACACACACGTCTGTGAAAGGATGCAAGGAAAGTCAACAGCTTTTCATTCCTGCTTTTCAAATGTTCTTTCTCCTCATAAATTACTCTCCAATGCACCTACCCTCCTTTCACTTCTGCTAACCCTAATAAAACATTCCTCTTTTCATCCTCTCACATCCTTACATCTTTGAGATGGCATAAATGCGTCATGAAGCATGTTTGGGGGTGAGCGTGGAGATGCAGTGCCAATCCGCATGCATAATTCCCTGTAATATCAGCTGAGCAGATGGGCCAGATCCTGTCCCTGGTGATTGACCTATCTAAGTGTTGTGAGGGTTTTTTATCACTCCTTCTCTTTCATCTGTTATTCATTCGTCATTCCACTTCTCTTCGGAGTTGTTTTCACACTGGTTTTATTTATTTTGTTTTGTTTTACTTATTTACTTACTTTTAATAGTATTATTAGTCAAACTGTTCGGTGGACATCTAGCGGGAAGACTGAAACCAAGACAGTAGACACTCCATCTCCAACATTCCCTCCTTCCTCTTTCTCTCTGGCTCCTTCCTGTGTCTGTGTTCTGAATGTAGGTCTCTACTCGCCTACAGCCATCAGCAGCAATCAGTTCTGCCCCAGTTACTGAGGCGTCACATAAGCACACATTCACAACATACAGCATGTACATGAAGAATATAGATTCATGCATACTCATAAATACACACATACTATAATATGCTCACTCAGACACTTGCATCATCCATCCAAAACATCTTCCAACTAAATTTGGTGCACCTATGTTACACAGAAACAAATTAAATTAGTTTTTTTCATGTGAAAATGAATTAATATGGATTTTAGGAGGTGTATTCTTATATATTGTTATATACTGTGTTTATTAATGTATAAATCTCTTGCAAAATAAAATGGAGCAGCTTCAGAAGATGCACGATTGATTTTCATAAGAATATTTCAATAAGACAAAATAGTAATGTAATTTACACAATTGATCCTGTTAAAAATGTATGTAGCCTTGGTTCTTAATGCCGTGTGTTTTCTCCTTGAGCATCAATGACTGTTTGCAGCCTTTGGGATGTGTATGAGTCCCTCAAGTGTCCTTGAGTGGCAAAACTGTGCATGGCCATGTGGGATAAATCAAAATGTGCAGAGCATGCTGGGAAGCCGAAGAACTTATATGACCTAGAGGCCTTTTGTTGAAAAAGTTTTGCACAACAAGAGGTTAAAAACCAAGAGTACATCAACTTTTAAATAGGATCATTTGTATCTTGGGAAATATATTTAGGCTACATATCTATGTCAAATAGCTAAGATATAGACTTTCTCTTTCCGTGTCTTGTGTTTTCAGTACAAGAGCTTCCCAGATTTTGATCACATGACCTTATCTTTACTCCCTCTGAGGGGTGTCAGAGATGGAGAGCGTGAACCCCAGAGGTGAGGGACCAATGTAAGGATGGAGAGGGGGAGTCCTTGCTCAGTCTGGTTCTTAACCGTCTCCTGTGGGAGAAATTAAAGGAGATGGCAGGGTCTCCCTCTCTCTCTCTCACACACACACTCATTACACAGGCATCATGAGGGACACATCTATCACATCACATGTGTATCCATCTATAACCATCATCCCCCTCTGTTAAATAAATCATGGACAGGGATCCCCTCAGTGTGCATATACCACATATCCTCGAACATCTCATTAGCATGACATCTATATGTGCTTCTAATGAGGAAATAATGAACTAATCTTCATTCCCATAGATCAATGCATTAGATTAATAAGATAGATGTTTGAGCATTTTAATATTTGTGTGACTATTTTATTGATAGACATATTTAATGTATGTTGAATGTACATTTCATATTCACCATCGCATGTTTCCATGCGACTAAATTACTTTAATTATTAATTGCGAGTTTGGATTTCAGCATCCAATTTATCATTTAGTTTGTTGGTTTGTTTGTGGAATGATCCAGTTGGTTCTTATGTTTAATTAGATCTGAAAATGAGTTATGTTGGTATGGTCTCTTCTGCAGGATCAGTGTGACTCAAAACTGGCTCACTGAGGGGATATGTTACGCTCCAGTTGTTACGTTTGTGTGGAAATGAGTCATGTTTAGAAAACTGGTTAAATCTGTTGGTTAGGTGATTATCAATGAAAATCTGTATAGTTCTGCCACACATGCATTGAATGATGCTGCACTGGAAATGATGCTGTCTCCTGGTGTCATGCTTAATTATTGGTCTCCTCTGCAGAAAGCAGAGTGTGGGGATTATAGAGTGTTAATCCTACTAAGATGAGCTATGAAACTGAATGTTTACATTATATAATGTTTCCTTAATCTTATTCAGTCTTTTAAAATGTACTTTTTCTCGCATGCATTGCCAAAATGAAACATTTTTAGTAATGACCTCATGTGCTGCAAGATCATGCTGTGTATTGATATTTGTCTTCATTCAGAGGACTGTAATATTTCTCTATGAGGTCTAATGGAAGCAATGGGTTCAGGCACTAGTTTGGCAGGAGATTTAACATTTTGATTTAAATTAAAGGGTTAGTTCACCCAAAAATGAAAATTAGCCCATGTTTTACTCACCCTCAAAGCATCCTAGGTGTGTTTGACTTTCTTCTTTCAGACAAATCCAATCGGAGTTACATTAAAATTGTTCCTTGCTCTTTTAAGCATTAGAATGGGAGTAGATGGGTGTTTTTGTTCAACCGTCCAAAATACGTCAAATAAAGCATGCGCATCCATAATAAAAATGTGCCTCACATGGTTCTGGGGGTGAATAAAGGCCATCTGTAGTGAATCGATGCATTTTGTTAAAAAATATCCTTATTTAAAATGTTATAAATACTTTTTTCTCACTTCTGCTGACTGTCATATGTGCAAGCCGTTCCGGCGGAGGATGTAGGATGTACACGTCGCGCATGCACCAGTGATTAGTGATGAACGCGGAAGCATGGAGGAGATACAGCACAAAACAATAAGAATTAGAAGCACAAAATGAGGATTTGTAAAGAAAATTAAGGAGGATTTCGATAAGTCAAAACGAGGCTGGTTTTCCTTTGGTAAAGTAAGGAAACTTTGCTTCCTTTGCTCCTGTAAACAAACTAGCGAGACTATCATATCTCCCCACGCATGACATCTTCCATGTATGACATTCAGAAAAAAAAAGTATTTATAACATTTTAAATATGGATATTTTTCTTACAAAAACACTTAGATTTACTACAGGAGGCCTTTATTCACTCCCCGGATCCATGTGAGGCACATTTTATTACAGATTGTAATTTATCACTTTATTTGATGTCTTTTGGACTGTTCAACAAAAAACACCCACATACTCCCATTCAAATATTTGGAAAAGCAAGGATCATTTTTAATACAATTCTGACTGTATTTTTCTGAAAAAGAAAGTAATATACACTAGGATGCCTTGAGAGGTGAGTATAACATGGGCTAATTTAAATTTTTGTATCTCTGGCTTTAAATGTACATTAATTGAATCGTGTCCTGCGATACATGAACAGGAGCAACAGTAACTAAGGGGGGCGGGACTTAACGATAGGTCAATTGCAGCCTCAAGTCTTTTTTTAGGATATAATGACTCGGATTTGGAGATTCATGCCGTTCTTCTCTGCAGATCCTCTCAAGCTCTGTCAAGTTGGATGGACAGCTATTTTTCAGGTCTATTCCGTGATGTTTGATTTGGTTTAAGTCTGGGTCAGGCTACTAAAGCTCACTTGCGGATTGTCTTGGGTGTGTGCTTAAGGAGGATTGTCCTGTTAGAAGGTAAACCTTCTGCCCAGTCTGGAGTGATCTGGACCAGTTTTTTGTTTTGTTGTTGTTGTTGTTTTTTTACTAAGGGTATCTCTGTATTTTGTTGCATTCACCTTTCCTCCCAAAACCTCAAAAACAGCCCCAGCATCATGTTGCTACGGTACCATGCTTCACTGTTGGGATGGTATTGTGCAGGAGATGCTCCAGGCTTAATGCTTGGAATTGAGGTTTATCAGAATCTGAATCGTGTTTCTTCATCTGAACATTCCTCCACACAGGATCTCTGGAGCTCAGCTAGAGTGAGCATCATGTTCCTAACCTCTCTAAGCAAAGCCCTTCTCTAGGAAGAATCCTGGTTGCTCCAAACTTCTTTCATTCAACAACTACAGATGCTAACGATTATTCCTTTACTCATAAATTAGGGGTAGATTATACATTAACAAAGACTTAATATTTGTGCTATTTTAACTTGTGCATTACAGAAACAACTCCACTTATACAGTAGAACTTACTCCCTAATTCACATGATGTTGATGCCCTGGTGGACTTTCATACACACTACCGCAATATACTTTTATTAAATCTCATTTTATTTCATATGTGAAAGTCGGGCACAATTATTTCATAATTTACTCTACTGCACTGCTGAATTTATTTCACACAAATTCTACTAACAAGTAAACCTCACAAAATCGGAACCCATAAGCAAAACCATGTTTTACCTCAGCTGTGTTCACGTTATTTATTGTGTTTTTGCTCACATTGTTTTTGGATTGAACAAAGCTGTTGCCTCAGCAGAGCTTGATGATCTGTAGACGGCATGACCTAGATAGAGAAATGTGCCAGCGTGTGAAGTCATGGAGCCTCTGATCAACCAGCAAAGAAAAGTGTATAAACAAAGAAAGAAAGAAAGAAAGAAAGAAAGAAAGAAAGAAAGAAAGAAAGAAAGAAAGAAAGAAAGAAAGAAAGAAAGAAAGTGTGGAGAGCAAGACTAGAGTTTACAAAAAAAGCAAAAAACCAAGTAGAGACTACTTCTTACCCTTTCCCATCCACTCCATCTCTGTCTCTTTCTCACTTTCCCCTGTCCTCCAGCCGTTGAATGCATCTCCTCCTCCTAATGAGCAAAGGCTGAGGGCCAATGGCCCTCTCCATGTTCAATGAACTCTAAAATAAGTTGTATTTCAATACGGTCTCTCTCTCTTCAATCTCTCCTCTTTCTCTCACTCTCATTCCTCAATCCTGGCCTGTCCTCCTGCATTTGTGTAATTTTTTGTAAAAAGCATTTTCACTTTCTTTCACTTTGCAGTCTCTTCTTTTTTTTCTTGATAAGAAGGTAAGCACACCATTTTTAATACTTTAAACGATTAAGCACTTTAGATACTTTAAAAGTATTTGAAGAAATCAGACTGCAACAAACTGTTTAATTATGGCCTACCACAGGCTAATGAGAAAAAACTACCCCACAATATTTAGTGTGACAGACCACTTTCATTGTACATATCCATGCAAAGAAATGCATCTCTTAAATTCAACAGTTTTAAGACTTTTCTATTAAAAAGTCAACATCTATCCTGGCCTACAGGGGAAAACTCACTAAAGAACGGGTCTGAACAAAGTTTTTTGGTACAATAGCTCTAATTAAAGCACTCATTAGAGACTTCAAATCTCCCATTTCACTGTGAATCCTTGATGAGTAACCTTGACCACTTTAAACAGCCAAGAGTACATCCCAAACAGAGTGCTTTAAACAGCCAAGAGTACATCCCAAACAGAGTGCTTTAAACAGCCAAGAGTACATCCCAAACAGAGTGCTGTAAACAGCCAAGGAAGCTGTCAGCTACTCAAACTAGTGGAAAATCTGTTTGTGTGAACACATGTCTGTGTGCAGAGCACCTGGGATTAATGATAAGAAGAAATCTGCCCTCTCTTGTCCTTTTGTAACCTTCTCATAAAGTCATTCAAGTTTGGTCAACTTTATGTAAATGACAACAAGAAAACCCAGCTGTGAGCAAAGTGACTTTGTGTTTGTTGAAGTCTGAGATTAAAAATTTGACTCGCAGAAGTGTTAAAAGGCCATTCAATGGGAAGTAAAACAAAATAATTTGTTGATGTCAAAGAGTCTACTGTACTAATAACACATACTATAATTTAAACATTTCTCTCATAAAAAATGTATTTACTAAAACAAAGCTGCACAAACATCTCATATCGCACAAACATCAAAATCCTCTGATTGCTGACAGCAGAAGCAGTTGCATATGACCTCTAACAGATACAAATATTGCCAAAGACCAAAGAAATTAATGATAAGAGTCAAATGTTGAAAAATGTAGTGCATGTCATGCCTGTTCTGGCTGTGTAGCACCTGCTGCTCTGTATATCCTTCTGAAGGATTCTAACATTAGAAAATTGTGGCTGGTTTATTTTTAACTATAATTTCCGTCTGACCTAACAGATTTAGTGGCACATTTCAGTGGTTTGTGCACCTGTTACAATAATGCAGATTTAGCAAAGAGGCTTTTGGGACAGACTGTTGTATTTTGAAACTCAAAGAAAGGGTACAAAATTTAAAAATTAAAGCACAGAAAAAATAATCTGAGTATAATAAGACTTCATATTGGAGCTAGCCTGGCCTTATGCTGTTCTCATTGCTTCCTATCTGTTCTCACTGTTCAATCAAATTAAAGCTAAATGCCAAATACATTTAAAAAACTGAAAAAGACCCCTTGAGAGGGAATGAAGTCGTATTGTTTTCTGTAAAAAAAATTATGATGGAGCTTTGGATGACTTGATCTTACTATAAAGAGCCCTGCAGTTTTTTGTTAATTTCCCATTTAATGGCTAGTTTAAACAAAAATCCACTCATGGCTAGTTTAAACAAAATCCACTCAAAAAGACCAAATCCAGACACAGTCCCTCTAGAGGAGTTTAGGGTTCAGTGTCATGCTCAAGGGCTTAAATGTATACAGGCTGTTACAGTCTCACGACCTCCCAGTTGATGCTGCTTGGTGTTTCACCAGGGCACACAGAGTCAACTGTACTACAGTCAAACCCACAAACCATTCTGAGGTGAAAGCAAAAGGCTCTGTTTTACCCATTCCTCCATATCATTCTTTCCTCTCAGACCCCATCAGAAAAAGGAGAAATTTTCCATGGAACAAATAGGTCTTCAAAAACAAGAGAGAGAAAAAATGAATTGTTGCCTCACACATATTATGCTTTTTCTCCATTTTGCATTTTCCACATCTTGTACCTCAATCAATCAAAACATTGACTGGAGATGAATACAATTAAATGGTCATTCAGACAATGGGAATCCATTCCATTCCAACTTGTAAGTGGAAATTAGTCATGTGTTTTCCAGATAGTGACCCTACATGCTGTCTGACTACAAGCTCATCTGGTTTCAAGATAATACATTTCTACATGGAAATAATGAATGCACACCAAAGCACTCTGACTAACCAACTCCATCTTCTTCTCACCAAATGTCACCATAATGGAAGTTTTAGAATCTTGACCACTCTTGCTTACTGAATCCAAACTGTTCAGTCACAATTTACTCTGATGTGTCATATTCAGTGAGACTCACTGCTGTAAGAAAAACTGACGAGGAGGTTGAAGATCTTGATGAAGGTGTTTATTGCAGCATAGCACTGACAAAGTACATGTTGTACCTTGGGTTCAACGGAGTTGGAATGAACCCAGCACATCCTAAGTTCTAACTTTTTATACATTTTCAGTCTACTACACTTCATGTAAATGAAGTGGCTCCTACCGTAACAGCTATAGTCTGTATGTTAATTATGTTCTGACACCCCTTTGTCTGAGATGGTTCATGATGTCCCACACTCACTCCCATTCTACAATTGGCGACCATTTGCTCAGGATGTGATAATCCCAAATTGTCTTTCTTCTTCTCTATAATAATTAAGCCATTTTGGGAAATGAGTATGATCAAACATATATTGTGGAGTGGAATCTGGGTCGAGGAAACTGTAGTTTCTTACACTGCCATGAAACAAATGAGAAACTTTCAGTTGTATGGAGACGTAGCATGTTTAATTCTCTGTGTTAATTTAATGTAAGCGTTGGATGTAAGACATGTGGCTCTCCTGTTTTGAAGACTCAGCAATGGTGTACAGTTACTACATATCTTAACTGCGGTCCCTCCATCACTTAGGCAGCTTTATATGTTTTGGCCATGTTCATCTTCCTGTTGATTTTATTTATTTGTTCTAGCTTGGACATGCAATCAGACAAGGATAGTATACATCCACATTGGATGCATATCTGCTTAGATTTGCGGTCAGCATGTTTTGCTCTCTAACTATTCTGTGTGGTCAGAAATCATTTCGGTGGTTATTTTATGTAGTTAGTTGACGTACTTCAGTGCTGACGCACACATGAAACCACACATATTTTCTCTCGTTGCTCATGAGGAACGTGAAAAACCACAAACAGCCCAATATGAACGGGCGACCGCTGACACAGGAAGAAGGGTTGAGGCCAAGCAGTTCTGTGCTGAAGCCAGATTTCCTCTCACCCTCTGTGTCTCATGTCATTTCAGCTCATTTTCATTTATGTTCTTGGGTAGTTCACTCAAAAATGAAAAATATCTTAATTTACTCATCTTTATATAATTCCAAGTCCATTTTACCCATTTATTTATTCTGTGAAACAAAAATATAGATATTTTGGATCATTTTCACACAGGTCTACAGTTGAGGACTGTAGTGTAAGATCATTAAGTCAGTGAGCTGAATATTCATATCAAATAAGTCCAAATTGAGAATTTAATCAACTGAATAATTAATCGTCTGTCATTAGTTAGTTGTTGTTTTTAAGAATGAAATGTTCTTTCCTATTTGTGAATCAGATCAACTGGTTTATTAAAAAGAACTGGCTCAAAAGAATGTACAGTTCATTTATTTTAAGTTCAACTCAGACTCAATGGGTATGTTTACATAGACAAATTTCCATCAATCTGAATGAATCCAATCTGATTTCAGATTCTCAAAGTTCTGTTTATATGAACACTGATCTTTGCAACCAGGGGCGGACTGGGGCCAAAAAGAGACCCTGGACTTTTTGGCACAGAGCGGCCCACCAAACTCGGTCCGCAATACACACACCATAAATGAGTGGCATATTCTTTACATCATAATTTGTCTTTTCTGGTGTATATGGCAAATAGTAAATAATTTAAAATAATTTTTACGAGGGACAGTTTAATATCACTAAAGTTAAATACCATTATTATCAGTCCATGACATAATGCTCTGGTATCATCTAGAACAGTGGTTCTCAAACTTTTTACACCAAGTACCACCTCAGAATATATTTGGCTTTCCAAGTACCACCATTATGACCAACATTAAAATGCAGTATAAATGGCTGCCCACTGCTCCGGGTGTGTGTTCATGGTGTGTGGGTGTGTGTGTGTGTGCACTTTGGATGGGTTAAATGCAGAGCACAAATTCCGAGTATGTCAAGTCACTTTCAGTAGCACTATACACAGTAAAAAAAAAAAATGAAACAAGTTTTTAAACGAGTCAGTTTTAAGCCTTATAAGAATATTTATTATTGTCAGCCTCTTAAAATATAGTAAATACACAGTTTGAACATGAACACTGCACCGTGCTTACTTCCACGTAATTATTACATTCAAATATATTGTACCTAAAAGTGAAATAAAAACTGTACTGTACTTAAATGTTAAAAACTGTACTTAAATAAAGATTAAATGAAAATGTATCATACTTAACATTTAAGTACAGTAACTTAGTTTTTATTTAACTTTAAGCAGCTACGATACATTTTCATTTAATCTTTAAGCACAGTACAGTTTTTATTTCACTTTTAAATAAAAAAGTACTTGATTAAAAAAAACACAGGCTGTATATGTAGCTGCAAGTAACAACAATCAGGCCATGTCCACCATTATTGTAACTGTGATTGGTTAGCTGACTAAAAGTGACAGTGGTGAGTGCTAAAATTCTTAAATTCTTAGTGCAGACTGTTTTATGGGCCTTTATATTGGTGGTCATATACAGTATTTGTCCTTTTGCAGGAGCTTGACGTCTATCATTTTAAGGAATAATAATAATTTGTTACATTTATATAGCGCTTTTCTAGACACTCAAAGCGCTTTACATAGTAGGGGGAATCTCCTCATCCACCACCAATAGAGCTTCAATTGTGGAAAAGAGTATACAAATTGTTTTGATGATGAAAAATACAGTAAATAGTACTGTACGAAATATATAATGCAACAATTTAAAATATCTATCTTCTATGTGACTATTTAGTAAAATATAATTTATTCCTGTGATCAAAGCTGAATTTTCAGCATCATTACTTCAGTCTTCAGTGTCAAAGGATCCTTCGGAAATCATTCTAATATGCTGATTTGCTGCTCAAGAAACATTTCTGATTATTATCAATGTTGAAAACTGATGTGCTGCTTCATATTTTTTGTGGAAAATGTGATACCATTCAGTCTTGGGTAAGAATAAAAATATAAATTACATTTTTTCTTCAACAACGTTGCATTAAATTAAAGATTATACAAAAGTGATTTGATTAAATTGATTTAAGTGACAGTAAATATATTACAAAGTGTATATATATATCAACTAAATGCTGTTCTTTAACTGAGAAGCATTATACCAATATTAAAACCATTATTAATAATTGACCACAAATAATAACTGATAAATAAACAGCAAATTAAGCAGCATTAGAATGATTTCTGAAAGGACACTGAAGACTGGGGTAATGATGCTGAAAATTCAGCTTTGATCACAACAATAAATGACATTTTAAAACATTCTAAAAAGAAAACCACTATTTTAAGTGTAATATTTCATAATATTAGGCTATTGTTTTACTATATTTTTGATCAAATAAATTAAATCTTCTTTCAATAAATAAAAACCCATCATTATTTCAAACTTTTAACCACCAGTCTGTGTATATAAAATAGGCTAATGCATGTGTTATGGTAAGCAGACTGGACACAGATTAATGTTTAAACAATGCTGTATATTTATTGGATTCAGCAATTTAGCAAAGAAATGGTATGACTTAAAGGATACTGAATGTTTGAAGGAAAGGATTGAGGTACAGGAACTGGCTGGATGACAGAAGAAGACACAGATTTCTGAACGAGGAGACAGTATCACAGGAACTCAAGGAGGAGGAACGTCTGTTGAGAGATGCAGTTCGTTGGCTTTATAGTGCTGGGTAGATTGGGTGATTAATGAGGTGCAGGTGACGTGAATCAGAACTCAGGTGATAGAGATCGTAGTGACGGATTGGTGGTGGAGCCTGGCTGATCTGTGACAGCGTGTGAATTCATATTATATTCGTATTAGGCGTATAGCCTAATATAAATCACTTTCCTATACACAGCATTCGAAAGCAAAAGTATTCAGATTTACAATGTTTTAGAGTAATTTTGAGAATGATTTTTAAACATTTTCTTATATATGTGAAATTACAGAAGAAAGCATATAGAGATATACATTAACTCTCATCTTATGTCTGCTGAAAACTGCATTATGTAGCCTACATTGTGACGACTCGAAAAACGGCATTAAAATCTGAGAAATTTGAAAAGGCCAGTAGTAGTTTGCATTTCTGAAAATGTATTCCTGCTGTTTAACTAAACGGTTCATATTCCTGAACCAAGCCTGACAAATTTGCAACTTACCTGAGTATTTCCCTACCTTAGTCGTTCCAGTGACCTCCACCGTTCCTGTTCTCCACCGCTCCTGCTGTTCCACGTGATTCAAGCATACTGACCGAAGGACTGTTACCGCCACCCTAGCAATCCGAATCCACTCAGGCTGTATTCCATTCACCCACTGTCTCCATCTGATTCACTCCCCTGCGTCACTTCAATAAATACCCTTGTTTGACCAATTCCCTCTGTGTCTCCTAACCTGTGTCGTGACACCGCCACTGTTTGCAACCCTATTTACATATTGTTTACATGTGCATTCCCAACAAATCTTCAAAGCATCCCAGTCATCACATTCAGAAATGTAGATCCTATTATAAAATTGTTATCAGAGATCTTTTTATGGGAAACCAAATAGCGCTAGTTACATAATCAGATTACTTAGTAACTACTTTGTCACAAGTAACTAGTAAAGTGATTTTCAATGAAATATCTATAAAATATTTTTGGAAGTGAGGTGAAAAGCAGATACATTTTCTTCAGCCTGGGGCTTATTAATTCCACATTTTTGAGAAAAGGGCCCTTATAGTTAAGAAATATCTAACTTTGTTTTTATATATAAAAAAACAAGCGAGCCCAGCCCAGGTGACAAAAAGTGAGGCAAAAGTAATGCGATGTATTACTTTCCATAAAAAGTAATGTAAAAGTAATGCATTTAGTTACTTTTTTATGGAGTAAAATAATGTTGTATTACTTTGTACATTTAAAAGTAACTTTCCCCAACACTGCTGGTAAACACACAGCATCAAAGAACTGCATGTGTGCCACTCAGCATTTTTTATCTGTTTGAGAATATAGTCATATTCAAACGCTTACATGGTTGGTTTTTATCCCATTGATCTGATTATTTCAGGTCTACAGTCCCTCTTCCAATCCGATCCAAAATCCATTTAGATCGAGCTCAGTCAGATTGACTGAACTGTTTACATGAAGTGTTTTAAATCTGAATGAGCCATCAGTCCGATTGTAGTCTGCTTGTAAACAAAAACATTTTATTCTAGCTTCATGCATTCTTTTTATAAACACTTTAATGTGGGTAAGTTTCCCAAATAAAGAAATACAATTTTGAACAAAAAGCTGAAAAAAAGACTATGAACTGGATTCAGAATATTAATCAATATGCAGGAGGAGGTTTGGGATGATAGCGTTAAAGGCCGGGCTGAAGTCCACAAACAGAATCCAGACCAGTCCCTGGTCTGTCTAGATGTTGCAGAACATTGTGCAGTCCCATGTTGGCTTCATTATCCACAGACCTGTTTGCTCTGTAGGCAAACTGAAGAAGATCCAGCAAGGGTCCAGTGATGTCCTTCAGGTGGACCAGCACCCGTTTTTCAAATGACTTCCTGACCACAGACGTTAGAGCCACAGTCCTGTAGTCATTTAGTCATGTAATTATTGATTTCTTTGGGATGGGGATGATGGTGGAGCGTTTAAAGCATGAGGGGACTTCGCACAGTTCCAGTGATCTGTTGAAGATCTTTGTGAAGATGGGGGCCAGCTGGTCAGTACAGGATTTCTGACAGACTGGTGTAACACAGTCTGGGCCTGGTGCTCTTTTTCCTTTTCTGCTTCCGGAAGACCTGGCGCACCTCATCTTCGCTGATATTGCAGGTGTGGGGAGAGGGGTTGCTTGAGGGGTTAATGGTTGTACGGAGAGGTGTTCAGGGCGGGTGTGGGGTGTTTTTTTCAAACCTGAAATAGAGCTCATTCAAATTGTCTGCCTGTTGTTGATTCATCAGAATAGGATTCAAATTCCTGAAGATTCGTTTAGGCAATTTCGAGCCGACTCGTTTTTTTATGGACAATAACTTTATTTATTGTGTACTGTCAGCTTCACAACTTTGCAGATAGTTTATGTTCACATACAGCTACATGACACACTGCATGAAAGTAATATTCAAAAAGGCACAATAGGGGCACTTTAAGATTCACACAAAACAATCAAGTGGTTTAGAAAGACGTGGAATAAGAACAGGACGATTCTTCAATAGCAAACTATTCCTTCGACAACAGCCTTTTTTCGCTTTATTCCACGTCGTAACTAGAGCCAGAGAGATGGGAGCATTAGCCTCACTGTAATAATAATGAAAGGCCGCAGCTGCACTGAGCAACAAATAGCTTTTATATAAGGCAACACAGCCACAGAGTCATAAATAACAAGCATTTCACAGAATATCAGCTTCCATGCCAAGTTGTAACACTGGCTAAGTCTATCAATGCAATCTGTACTATCATGCTAACAGTATGACATTATGATAACAGTGTGACAGCACACACACACACTGATTCTCACACAGATTCTCACACAAATATCACGAAGAGCAGCCAGGCCAAGGAGGCAGTGCTGTCTCCATGACAACTGCGAAGAATGTGGAGATCAGCATCAGCATGCTTGTCCACATCTCTTCTGCTCTCTGCCGCTCAATCTCGCTTCCTCTTGGACCATCTCTTTCCCTCGATCTGTCAGTCTCTTCATCTCCCACCGGATGAAGATGTTTCTTCTGAAACACTGTGCAGCACAGCAGACATCAGAGAGATGTACTACAAATAAAAAACAGAAATATTAAAATATCTTGATTTATTGAAATATCTTAATTCTTTTCTATTTCAATGTAGTTTAAAATGTAGTTTATTCCTGTGAAGCTGATTTTGTAGCAGTCTTTACTCCAGTCTTCACTGTTGCATGAACCATGATACATTTCTTATAGAATTCTTTGATGATCATAAAGTTGAAAAGAACGGAAAATTTTATTTTAAATAGAAATCTTTACAACATTATACATGTATTTTTATTAATTGAATGCATCCTTGCTCTCTCTGTGTGTGTGTGTGTGTGTGTGTGTGTGTGTGTGTGTGTGCGTGCGTGCGTGCCTGCGTGTGTGTTTACCGTATCTCAAAAAAGTGAGTACAACCCTAACATTTTGCCAGTCAATTTAGTATATCTTTTCAAGGGACAATACTATAGAACTGAAACTTGGATATATTTTAGAGTACTCAATGTGCAACTGTAAAGCATTAAAGATTTATGGTCCTCTGAAAATAACTCAACATACAGCCATTATTGTCAAAAAATATGGCAACAAAACTGAGTACACCCTAAGTGATAACAGCTATACATTGTTTAAACATGCAAAGCCACATGTCCTATTCATCATGTTCATGTGTTTGCTGAAAAGACCATACAAATTTGTGTATCTTGTTCAGAGCAGGTCAAATTTGGTTCTTTGAGTACAATTCTCTCATACTGGCCACTGGATGTTCAACATGGCACCTCATGGCAAAGAACTCTCTGAGAATTTGAGAATTAGAATTGTTGCTCTCCACAAAGATGGCGTAGGATATAAGAAGTTCGGTAACAACCTGGTACTGAGTTACAGTACTGTGGCCATAGTCATACAGAGGTTTTCCAAAATGGTTTTCACTCGGAACAGGCCTCGCAAGGGTCGATCAAAGAAGTTGAGTCCTTGTGCTGTGTGTCAGATGCAGAAGCTGGCTTCAAAAACAGATGCATGAGTGCTGCCAGCATTGCTTTAAAGGTTGCAGAAGTGGAAGCTCAGCTTGTCGGTGCTCAGACCATACGCCACACACTACAACAAGTCGGTTTACATGGCCGTTGTCCCAGAAGAAAGCCTCTTCTAAAGCTGGCTCACAAAAAAAGCCTGCAAATAGTTTGCTGAAGACAACCTGACCAAGAGCATGAATTACTGGAACCATGCCTGTGGTCTGATGAGTCTAAGGTAAACTTGTTTGGCTCAGATGGTGTCCAGCATGTGTGGCGACGCCCTGGTGAAGAGTACCAAGAAAATTGTGCCTTGCCTACAGTCATGCATGGTGGTGGTAGCATTGTGGTCTGGGGCTGCATGACTACTGCTGGCACTAGGAGCTGCGGTTCATTGAGGGAAACATGGATTCTAACATGTACTGTGACATTCTGAAGCAGAAGATGATGCCCTCCCTTCAGAAACAGTTTTCCAACATAACAACCACCCAAACCACACTGCCAAGATGACAACTGCCTTGCTGCTGAAGGTGAAGGTGATGGAGTGGCCAAGTATGTCTCCAGACCTGAACCCTATTGAGCACATGTGGGGCATCCTCAAGCAGAAGGTGGAGAAGCACCCTGTGTTTAACAATCCTGCAGCTCCATGATTTCATGTGGAAGAGTGGAAGAGGACGCCAGCAACAACCTGTGCATCTCTGGTGAATTCCATGCCCAGGAGGATTAAGGCAGTGCTAGTTAACAATGGTGCCCCTACAAAATATTGACACCTTTGGACATGTTCACTTAGGGTGTTAGGGTTAATTTCACAATAATGGCTATATGTTGAGTTATATGTAGAGGATAGTAATAGTTTTACTTCTATGCAAGCGCCACATTGACTACTCTAAAATATATCCAAGTTTCATTTGTGCAGTTTTGTCCCTTGAGAAATTAAAAAATGTTTTGCTGAAATGTGAGGGTGTACTCACTTTTGTGAGATACTGTATATATATATATATATATATATATATATATATAGATCGTATACTGTCACTTAAACATTTTCATTTTTCATGCATCTGCACCTGTGTCTTTTTTAGGAATCAAGCAGTGAACAGTTTAAAACTGCTTGCACCTGTGGCTGCACCTGTGGCTGCACCTGTGCCAACTGGCCACTGTGACCCCTGAAGGCAAAGAGGTCTGGGTCAGGCCCTCTGGAATGCAGGATGTAAATCACAAACCTGTATATTTTAGGTGATTTTTCAAATTCAAAGTATTTACAAATGTATGACCAGGAAGGTAGATTCTGAAAATGTCTGTTAAAATGTGTACACCTGCAAATAAATAACCAAAGAAATCCTAGCACTGTATAGCATCATTTACCATCCACAATTTGGTAGTTAGAAGATGCCTTCACTAAAACAAAAGTAACAGTGGCATTGCTATTTTATTTTTTTGATAAGTAATGTTCCGAGTTGAACTCCTTTGTGGTCTGAAGTTTGAGAAATTAAACAGGAATATTCCAGATTGAACTCTAGATGGGTGTTATTTTTACATGGTGGCTCAGATTGATATTTTTAAATGCCAAAAGGAATCCTCTAGTGTCTGCAAGAACATGTTTTTTTTTTAGGTTTGCTAACTACCTATTTAAAGGTTGAGCAACTCATTTTGTTTTCCAGAGCTGCAGGGTTTTACTCCCTCAGGTCTAGTAAGTTTGTAGGACGGAGTAAAGTGGTGGCAGATTCTGCCGAAGCCCCTCCTCCTTTCCCACGATCGTTTAGCAGCTCCCTGTCCTGAGGAGAGTTTTCCTCAAAGAGGCACAACTGAACTCTAACCCCATTACCCTCTGTTTCCTGCAAGAGCTTTAGTTTACAAACACAGGGGGATGGAGGAGGTGTAGGAGACACTTCAACAATTCAGCCATGTTTCCGTTTCTCACTCTTTCTCACACTATATCAACACATGATGCACAGCTCCTCCATTGCAATAATGAGGAGGTTAAACAAATAGTACTTTATCCAAATGAATAAAAATATGATACCATGCAAAACACATGCAGCTTTGTATACAGCATGAAATAGAACCTCTACAGAACGGTTACATTACACAGCAATACTTCAAGGAAGAAACACAGAGACAGCGTTATTATAAATAGAAATTTAGCAACTGTCCAGGAAAAACAAAATGTTGAGCATAAGAATAGTTAGTTCCTGAAACTTTTACAATTGTTCAAATGATTCAATGATTCGATAATGAAGAAACAAAAACAATTAGATTTTACAAAGCTGTTTTGTCAATTCTTTCATCATCGATTTAAAAGAGGCCAGCTTTGTAATGTCATGCTATTTAATCGCTTTTTAATTAACATGGCTGGACAGGGACGGATCAGACATGCCAAGACATTGTTTCCCAAGTGTATCACCAGAGAGGAAATACAGTGTGATGTAAAGGAAAATTGTGGACAAATTAAAAGCAGGCCATTGCTATTTCCTTTCCTCTGACAGATAGATATGATGATTGATAAAGATTGCCTCTCCACAACTAGGCTATGTGAACATTTAAACTATACTCAATTGTAAAATAAATAAAAACATTTATTATTTATCCCAAACTCCTTGGGGAAAATTTTTGCCTGTGGCTACATTTCAACAAAGGGATATTGCTTGTTGCAGGTTTGTGACACTTTCAAAGTGAAATGTCCAGTGAGTGGAGTTAAAAGTGTGTTCAGTTTTATCAGATCAGTTTTATCGATGAATGTGAATTTGGCGCTAAAAGGCTAATTCTCTTTCTTGCTTGAAAATAATGAACTATCTAAACCACACCATACCATAAACAACCAACATTGGGAGCAAAAACAGACATGAGAAAGAAAAAATTCTGAAGCAACCATGCCATTAACTTACAAGAGCTTTTTAATTGCAAAGAGCAATGCAACCAGGTGAGCTACTGAGCAAGTTAACCATTTTAGAAAAGCCTCACATATGTAAATGTCAAATCATGCAAATCGTGTCAAATGTGTTTTGAGGTTTAAGTACTACTAATGGTCATTTTAGCCAGATTATAGGAACATTGTGGAATTTTGCAAGATATAGTTAGAGGCACATGCTTCCAAGAAGCCTAGCTTATATTTATTCAAGATTCAATTCAAGATTATTTGTATAGCGCTTTTTTACGATACAATCGCTGCAAAGCAGCTTTACAGGAAATTAAGTTTATACAATAGATTTATATATACTGCTTGGCTAAAGAGATGTCTTCGCTGTTTTTGTAACATGGGAAACATGATTTTCAAAAGATAAGTTGCTGTCTAATATAACACCCAGATATTTTTAATACAACACCCAGGACTGTAGATGAAGTAACAAGACATCCATCTAGTTGCAAATTGTGATCCAAGAGATTATGTGTACTGTTTTTAATATTTACACACACACACACACACACATATATATATATATACATCTTTGATTCTAATAGGAACATTTAAGTAGTGGAATTCAGTTTCTTACACTACTTGTTCATCTGTTACAGCAGGGTGAGTCTTATATGGGCTTATTTTAATAGAACTGAACAACGTTAATATTGCTGGATTCCAGCATTAGAGGGATTAGTCATAAACACATGGATATTATGATATGGAGACTATTCACAGAAAAGTCAACAGAAAATTAGAATAGCTAATTCCACAATATAACACTTTCAACACCATATAAGATCTCTGGAAATATAAAAATGACACAAAAGAAATAGTCATGTTACGGTAAACATCCCTTAAAACATCACACCTATAACACTCTTTACAAGACTCTTCACATTTTTATCAATTTAGTCAAGCTCTCTGTTACTGTATGACTAGAAGTGAGTCTACTACTACACAATAAGCCCACGTTTTTCATATTGACCCCATTCAGACGTGTAAATAAATTGTCAGTGAGAAAATCTTCATGTTAATGTGTGTTTAAATAAGCTGTGCCAAGCACCAATCTCTCCTGCAAAAGTGTTCAGATTACCTCCTGATGAGGAGATGAGTTTCAGATGGGGTTGTGGTGTTATTTTTGCAGTCTCAGTGGGATGTGTATAGGGGGAGGAGAAACAGGAGGTCGGGTAAACGCAGATGCTCGTCATTCTCCACACACCTGTGATTTCTGGATGATTCACACGGACTCAGCTGGCAAGTCCTTTCCCAGCTCACACACACTTTACCACTCTTCCAGCCCCTTACACTGCGTTCAAGTTCCAGGCTGGTTTTCATCCACTTAGCCGTAAATAACATTTAGCTGGTTAGAAGAGCTCCACGTGCCCCCTGCTGATAGATGTGGTTACTACACCACCTGGCAGCAAAAAGTATCTTTCACCATTTATATGCTTAATCTTTTTTTGCAAGGAACATCTGTATTGCTATTTCATCATGCTATAGATATTTTAATAGGGGTTGGTGTTTTAGAGCCCTGCTGTGTCAGAACACAATTTTTGAATATCTATTTATGGAGAAAGATGCTTTTCGCTGCCAGATGGTGTAGTTATGGAATCTACCAGTTGGGGTTAATGGGGTCATAGCCAATAGGTCGTTTATAAGCTCCTCCAGACACTAATGGACCCTCATTTTAGAAATCCCTCCTTCCACAAACCACCATGTGGCACTGAAATACACTATTTAAGATCTACTTTGAGAACTAGGTTGACCTTAGTGCACATTTATAGTATCAAACAAACCATAACGTTACCAACCAAATTATTCATTGGAGAGGAAAAATTAAAGCCAGCTTGGATCCTCACTTATAGATTGACAAATGCAACACTTCCACCTACTGCTCAAGTAGATTACTGCATTACAAAACCTCTGTAAAGAACCCCAACATCGAACGCACCAATTTCATAAAAAAAAAAATCTTCTCAGGATACTGTATTATAAAGACAACTTTGTAAAAACGTACTTTACAGATCTAGAAACTGTTTAAACCTACAAGAATCATTTATCAAGGTTGAAAAGAATGGTGCTGCTTAATATTTTTGTCAGTATGACACCATTATTCAAAGGTCTGTGCCAAAGCTTAAAAGAAATTGAAGATATATGGTAGGGATGCATTAATGTAAGAGTTTTAAAACCTTGCAAAATAATTGCACTTATCTAAATACTGAAAAAAAACACCAAACTGATATTATAATGGTAAAAAGTGAAAAATACAACTTAAAGTACTTGCATACCTTTAAATGTAATTCCAACTACAGAGGTCTTTGAAAGAAACCAAGTCACACAGCATAAGTAATGCTTAAACACCTTTATTGTGCCCAGTCAAAAATTCAAACTTCACCTTTGTAAGCAAACTTGGCAGACAACAATGAGGTAGAATGACAGGAGCTTGAGAAATAGCTCTGCGTGGAATGCATATGATGAGAAAAGAGAAAACAGTTTTAGTTCTGAAAGTAATGTTATCCATTCAGACGTTCAGCGGAGGATGATTAAAGTGACATTTGCATTTAGTCTGCCAAGGCTCTTGGTACATTCAAGGGAAGTCTATGGTTTTAAATTCAACAAGCAGCCATTTGGGCTCACACCCACAACACCTGCTGATGTACAACATAAGTGATTAAAAACCTACCCCTTTACAAAGTGTAAATTAAAAAGTGCAATAAAACTACGTGCAGTCGATGGCCATTCTCATGTCAGGATTAATATATCAAGTTGGTTTGAAATCTGATCGAGAGCAGTAAAAGCAATGCCTAGTGGAGGCAAGCACTGAAATTGATCTGGATTGGCAATTAGATCTGCAGGATTATGCGCAAACCTCTTGTTCTACCAAACAGAACACTAAGGCAAAAAAAACTCCAAAAACATGGAGGGGAAACAAAAGAAAAAAAAATTGCGCAAAATTAAAAATCTGCTAGGTAGATTGCTAATCAACCTTTTCCATGCCATACCTTAAAACTGTTTCATGTAAAAATTTATGAAAACTAAAACTGAAAAATGTCATGATGAAAATCTGGCTTTTGTAGTTGCATCGCAAAAAAGTAAAAAACATTGGCAAAAAAGTGCCAGAAAAAAGCAGCTAGTGTGGAAAGGGAAAACCAATTAAAGGCACTGTATGGCTTCCTTCAGTTAAACAATGAGACTTTAGAATGATTCACCAACACAAAATAGCAACCTATATAAGGGAGGGGGGAGAAAAAAAAAAAACCTTCAACCATGGCCTGAATCTCAACTTAGTTCAAAAACTCTGGGTCTTCCCATCCATGGGCCCCAGCTAACCCATCTCACTGTGTACAGTGCCAAAGTGAACAAGCCAAACTAAAAAGAAAGTGCAACAGTGAACTTTCTACAGTGTTTCCCCATGCCACAGCTCCTGGGACGGCCTTTTGAAGGGGTGCCCCAAGGGGAGCAGGCGCAATGGACATCAAGGCTGAGGCATCGTGCTGCCATGTGTGGTTTCAGTTGACATCCCGCTTCTTCTGGTTGCGCATCAGAGGGCGGTGGTTACTGAGGATGTCCATGGAGTGCTGCCTATGCCAGCAAGAGCGACAGTAGTACTTGAAGCAGGTCTGGGTAAGAGAAGATTATACAGTATACATTAATGTACTTTCAAACAGACACGCAGTTGAGAAAGGGAATAAAGATAACCCCACCTTGTCCCTGCAAAAGAATGGCCCAGGCTCACGACTGCATGATTGACAGATGGCATCCTCCAAGTATGGGTCAATCTGGACCTAAAGGAAGAAGGTTCCCATTAATAAAAATAAACCGAGTGGCATACTTGCATAATACTAAAGTCTTAAACCATACTGCCAAGCAGACACTAGCAAATGTGACTAAAAGTGCCAACTGAACTAATGTGAAATGTCTTATTGGTGTAAAACACCGTTCCAAAAGTTCCACTTTACCTTCTTTGTAAATTTGGGCGTCTTTATCTCAACAAATGCAGCACTCACAGCTTTAAGATAACTGCGCTGGTTGTTAAAGGTTACACGTCCAGATCCTTTGGAGAGGGGGCAAATAAATAAACCAACCCCAGTATAAAAAGTAACCTTTTACCAGAAATCAAGTTAGGTTAAAAAAAAAGTCATATTTAAGCTCACCAATGGGGTACTTGTGCTTGTCTGTGTCAATGCCCGCATACACAACACCGCCGAACAGATCATTCATGATGCTGGCCAGGGCCTCAGCGTTGAGCATACCATGCAGGGCTCCTACAAACACAGTGTTCCTGGGGTCCAGCCTTTGAGAGGGGCAGCTCACATAGTTACTGTCTGAAACCACCCAAGGGATCACCTGTGCCTGAGGGTCCAAAAAGAAAAAAGTCAGCATCTCTCAAACATCAAGATTAAGGAACAATCTACAAAATTACACATGCAGATGTTGGGCCCCTTAAAACCATCCAGGAAGCAGGTCAACAGGCATCCATACAAAAGTTGCAATAATCATTATTGCCTTCTGTAAATCCTTTTTTTACACATGCTACAAAATCTACTCCTAAAACCCATCTTACATCTTTGCAGCGCATCCTTCTGCTGGACATTTTGAAGTAATACTCGCTGTAGCCCTCAGGATGGAGCAGGTCCTCAGTGCAGTCCTGTAGCAGGGCACGCACCGACTTGTCCAATTCAAACACCAAGTACACATAACCTGAGGGATAATGAGAAAAAGGCACATGGCCAAAACTTTACTCAGTTCAGCAGTCTCACAGCCATCTCCACACCTGTAGACTGCACAACAAACATCTTGTTAAAAAAAAAAAAAAAAAAGAAACAAATACCATACCACCAGGTGTATGAAGGGTTTCTGTAGTCACCAAGAAGTTGAGTGCCTTGAGCCGCACCATCCCACAACAGTGCTGTAATAAAATAAGTTTCCTACCCTTTCAGCATTACCTTTGGGCATATTACCTTTCGGAGGGCAGCGAGGGTGCTTGCCATCCTTACCTGGCCACTCCACACTGAGAGGGCCATAGCATTTAAAAGTGTTTATCAAACCAGCTAGGGACAAAAACAGAAAAGCCATTAGTCTAAAAGCAAACAGGGCTATGGCAGATCTATACTACCCTTCAAAATTTGGGATTAGTAAGAGTTAGGTTTCTGAAAGGGCTCTTCGGTTCAACAAGGTTGCATTGATTAGATACAGCAATAACAGTACATTAAAACACAAGTGTACTCATTCAATATTACACCTAATGTAGCTTGGATCTATTCAGCGATGAACCGAGAGTTCATCCAAGAGACCCGTTTTGTAACCTAAAATGGCAAATTACAGTTTAAGGCTAAACTGAATTTTTAGCAGCCATTACGCCAATCATTAGTGCAGGGGTCATCAAACTCGATCCTGGAGGGCTGGTGTCCTGCAGAGTTTAGCTCCAACACACCTGCCTGGAAGTTTCATGTATACCTAGTAAGACCTGGATTAGCTGCTTCAGGGGTGTTTGATTAGGGTTAAACTCTGCCGGACACCGGCCCTCCAGGAACGAACTTGGTGACCCCTGCTTTAGCCTTACATGACACTTCAGAAATAATTTACTGCTTAAACATCATTGAAAATGTGTAGCCTAAAATAGTGTTAAACCTAAATCCTTTTCCCAGGACTTACTGAAAAGATAGAAGAAAAAAGCCACAGTTTAAATGCTTTTACGGCCACTATCTATTTAATGCATCCTTGCTGAACTTAGAGTACAAACTTTTAAATGGCAGTGTAAACTGAAAACAGAATCTGATAAACAGCACAAATACTACACAGTAAAATGTGGAGAACCGAAAGCAAGTGACCAGTCAATTAGCAGTTTTTTTTTCCTTTTTTACATTTAAAGTGCAACAATTTCAAGGGACTAGGTGACCTAGACCTCCAACTGGAATAAATCATGAGTCAACACGGCACAAATTCTAAACATTTAAATCAAGTCAGTCATTTGAAACTTCAATATTCTCAATTAGTAAGCTAGTAATTTAATCAAAGCATGGTAACTTAAAAAGCCATTTCAACAATACAGCAGAGCAGACTATCATTTGGAGTATTTGTATAAAAGCAGTTATTCTACCTTCAGTGATGTCCCAGGGAACTCCTCCTAAAAAGACCTTGCAGGAATAAATGGGATTTTGGTAGTGTCTGGGGGGCAACTGTCCACTCCATGTGAAGGTAGCTTCATTGATGGCTGTGGAGCAGAAATTCACAAGATGAGCAACACACCTGCATTATGTATTAATGAAAAATGTTACAGTGAACAGCAGCAACAGGGTTGCACAAATCTGTTCAATGAAAGTGTTAAAGGACATTCAGAGGTTTAGGTGGGGGTGGCCTATAAATCCATACACTACAGTAGAATGCAATACAATAGGCCATACAGGCTGCCTGTCTGTGAAGCCAGGCCTCTCTTTCAATGCTGAAGGGGCTCTCAGGGGTCTTCATTAGGTCCCAGTTGGGCCAGATGGAGGCACCAGGCCAGCGGTGGGACAGACCACCGCTTGAGGTGGCACTTGATGGCGGGGTGAGAGGGGAGCTGCTGTGGTCCATACGAGAGCCCAGAGCTAGCTTGAGAGGATCCCTTTGCATACTGGACATAAGGAAGGGCACAGACGGTGAAATCCTCAAAGAAGCCTACAAAAAATAAAAATAAAATAAAAGGCAAGAGAAAGAGTTCGCGTTGCCAATAAGCACATTCAAGGACCATAGGGAGCTACCTTTAAACAAGCCTCATTAAAACCATTCCACACTCTGCTGTTTGAATTGATAGCTAAAAAAAATATATATATATATATATAATAAGGCACTTTTGATAATACACTACTCATTCAATAGCAGCTTTACAGAAAGTCATACCGCGGTGTCAGTCTTTACAGCGGTTTTAGGGCTGGGCAAAATATAACGGTTTTAATGATTCTCTTAATTGAGATCTGCCTATTTTGTATTTAGTGCAGCCGCTATACGAGTGCCACAGAGGCGTAGTCAATGAAACTTAAGCAGAACGTCATGATTACCCATTACAAGGGTTTAATAAAAAAAGCAACCTATCTACAGGTTTTAAAACGGTTACCTTGGAGAGAAGACCATTTGGAAGTTACTCTAACTATTCAAAACAAGGTGGAGGTTATTTACAATGGTGGAAAATTCATTTTTTAGAAGAGATGAAAATTTCAGGTTACAGCTCACTCAGAATATTGTGAATTTGGCCCTAATGTGAGGTTAAGTGCTTAGATATACAGGATTTGGCTTTCATTTCAATTAGTAACTGCTCTGTATACAAACAAAACTACTTTCAGACAGTTACACTATTGACATCGACTTTTACTGTGGCTGAAAATAGCTCCTATTGAGGATCGTATAATCCCAGCAAATTGCTGCTAGAATGCCCCTTCATAATGCTTAAGTTCCTCAAACAACCCAGATGCAATTGTGAGGAAGAAAAATTAACCCCTCAATTTTGGTGGCAAGAGAAAAAAAGCCTTGGCAGAAACCACACAGAACATCTCAAAACACTTACCAGCAGGTCTGAGAGGTGATCAGAACCAGAGCTGAAGCCGCTGGTCTCAGAGTCCACAGGGCTAATCGAGTGAGAGTCCAGGAAAGATCGTGAGTTTAAGCGTGCCATGCCGGGAAATCTTTCTAGGAAATCTGTGGCACCAATGGAAGGCTCCGAGTAGCTCGGAAGCTTGTTGGAGAGATGGCGGGGAGTCCCCAAAATCCCTTGCACTGAAAAAAAATATATATTACAGTAACAATAAAAATAAATCGCCCCAAAGTAGGAAAACCAAAGAATATATTCGTTTTATTGCTTGCCAAACTCCGAACAGAAAGAGCCCAATCCAAAATTCATAAACAAGAACAGCTGAAAAGGACAGCTCTCCAATTGCAGCACTACTGAGAATTCCCAGCGCATGAGGCAGGCAGAGAATCTGTGACTACCGTCAACAAAAGTCTGACTCACCGTTACAGGCCAAGTGAGAACATTTTAAACATGCTCTAGTCAGGACAAGGCCAAAGACCCAGAAAGAAAACCTCTGTTTTATAACCAGAGCCTACTGAAAACAACTTTAAGACTCACTTGGAACCAATATTGCATTAGCAATTGTTTAACATAATGTCCATGTAACATTGTATCAACATTATCATACGGTTGCTTTAATGTTATTCAGTCCACTCACGTGAGGAGGTGTTGGTCTGTGTAGAGTGATCGGTGTCATGGCTGCTCCATGGTCTCTCCCAGTCAGACAGGCTTAGGGACTGTAGGCCCAGACCCCAGTTATTGATGTCAGGAAGACCCCTGGATGAGTCCTCGCCACCGCTAGGAAAAAGCATCCTGCTTCGGACGGCAGACAGGTCCGAGTCTGGACGACCTGTTAACAGTGTCCAGAAACAAAAACACTTTTTGGCGACTCCGCATCAGCAGTGGCAATAAAAGGCATACACATTTGAGAAAGCATCGGCTCTCTAGACTGATAAATCTCTCCTCCCTCCGCCTGGCTAAACTGCACAGGAGCACTGGTCTCTGCAGAGACGACCCACCCTGCATGTGACCCAGGCGCTGCTGCCCTCAGAGCCTCTTGCTAATGACATCAGTCCCTGGCCTCCCCTGATGCCACATCACCGAGCATTCCTGACAAATTCTCCTGCAAAGAGGCAGCACCCCCTCCCACCTCAGTCTCAGACACTCGAGGTGGCAGGGAGAGAGAGTTTGCCGCTAGCTGCAGGCTAAGAGACCGAAAACTCCAGTAAATCGCAGGACTGTTGCTATTGGCTAAGTAGCTGAAGAATGAGCAATCTGGGCTTCTCATGCAGAGCTGGACCGCATCCAACTGCTTGCTCCAGCCCTGATTCAGCATCCTCCGTCTTGCCTGCATGATACGTCGCATGACCGGTGCTGTAATGATTCCCTGTGCACATGATGCTCAAATGCAAGGCCAAAGCTGAAAGTGCAAACAGCGATGCAGCAGACGCACATGAACATGGGAAGGTTACAAAGGTTGTTATTGTCCCTGCACATAAAATAATTGTCCGCTTGCATTTTGTGCATAGCCTTCTTCCGCTCAATTAAAAAGTGCATCTCTTTGTAACACAAATTAGGGTTTACCATTAAAAGGATCTCGCTTGAATTTGGCAGTGGGAGTCGTGCAAACCCCACTCAGATCCAGTGAGTTCCCCAGCATGGTGTTCATCCTGGAGAACGTGTCCGCATTGCTGCATGTAGACAGGGCTGGAATATCAGAATCCAGGCAGTTAAGAAGTCTGGGATTTTCATTCTGTCAGAACAAAACATATGCATCACAGAAATGGTCAAACATAGGCCTGATTCTTCCCTTGCCCCATTTCATGTTCAGTTAGCAAAACAGCAGGATGCCAAGATTTGAAATGGAGAAATTCAGTCTAGTTCATGCTCACTAGACTAGAGTGATGGTGAACAATATGCCAGCAAGTTAATTTGCCATGCGGTTAAATTGAACAACAAAGCAACCAATGATTACATCTGACAAGCCCAATAAACGGCAGCTGTATTAATGGACCCCTGCCTCACTGTAAACTACCATTACTGATGACAGGTACAGGCTATTATAACAGCTAGCATTTCTGCATGCTCAACAACAACAAAAAGGAATGGCACACTTATTTTTTTCACTTCCAAATAACGTCAAACTTTTATTGAGCTAACGTTACGTTAGTAAACTCGGGTCCAACAGCCTCAAATTAAACAATTAAATGCGCTCACAAACACTCTTTAATAAGTGGAGCAATATTTTTGAACAAAACAAATCTGAACTGACACCGAAACTCACCAGAGAAAACGCCATGGTAGAACTATCAACCAAAGTTACCAAAAACAACACTTTATTTAACGCTCCTAAGTCTACTTAAACCTTTCGAAAGAAATTGTGGCCTAATTTCCAACACCTGTGCTCGGGTCAAGCACCTCTTTCTTTCTCTCCTGGGATCCACTTCTTCTCTTGAGTAACCAATCACTGATTACAAATTGGTATTTATTCATGAGGGGCGGGCGCTTGACGTGGACGTCATTTTCCATAGGCTAATTAACTGTTTCAAAAACTACCGTATGTTTTAAATGCCCTCAAATTATCTATATAATATCAATACAATATTTCTGATACTTGTATTTTCTCATACAAGTTACTTCTTATTAGACAAATAGTAGTTGGTCGTGGCATCCGATGTGTTGAGCATTTTAGAGCCTTCTGCGAGATTTATGAATATATTTAGATCTAAAAACAAATGTGATTACTTATTTTGCCATTATGTAAATTGTTCAATGCGAGCGCGGTAGCGGCCTTCGCATTTAAAGGGCGTCACGTCGCGTGGACATTTATTTTCTTGACCGAAATCAGGACCATGGAGAGCAGAATTTTTAATTAGGCCTTTTACAAAGACAAATTACAGTTTTGGAATAAAGACTTCTATAATAGAATAAAAACAAAAGTGATCAACAACAGGCACATTGCTAGAGTGCTCAGTCGCAGGCAGCCTATTAAAGACAAATTACAAAGATACCGACTCACTTCCTCTAGAGGGCAGCACTTGCATTGTTTCTTACGGTCTTCTCATAAAAGGATAGTTTTATGGCTAGCCGTTTTGACTTATTTTCACTGGTTAAAAGGCTAATTCTTGATATCAAGAGTTAAATTGTTGAGATCTGAAATTTTATTTTCACAATTTAAATGTCACCCTAGGCTGCCATTCAAATTTCATTGTTGATACCATGAATTTACTAGTTAAAATTTAAATTTCACATTTCAGAAATACAATTTATACTAGTTAACACTTCTATTCTTGATATCAATTTAATTGTCACTAGTGATAATGTTAATTTATATCAGAAAATGTATTTCTGATAAAAATTGGGAGGGTAATTTCTGATATGGCTGAGATAAGAAATACATTTTGATATCAGAAATTAACATTGTCACTAGGGACAATTAAACTGTTGATATCAAGAATCGAAATTTTTACTTATAAGAACTGTAACTAATGAAACTATTAGTGAATAAAGTTAATTATTTAACTAGTGAAAATACAAGTACAAATATCAACAATTATAGTTTAGTTAAAATGTAATTCTGATATCAAGAATTAACATCGTTACTAGAAGAAATGTTTTTGCAAATACCAAAAATAGCTATTTTTACTAGTGTTTTTTATTTATTTTACTAGTAAAATTGAATTGTTGATAAAATAATTCATATCCTGAGAATCAATGAGTCAAAATGGCTTGCCATATAGTTCACGTCAAAAGTACAGGTTTCATGTTGTTGTGAACCTGTTTGACTTAAATAACACAAAAGGACATGTTGGGCATAACGGGAGTCTCAGACTTTATTGTATAAAAATAATTGAAAGGGAGGATTTCATTCCTTGACATTCTGCCCAACATCCCTTTTTGTGCTACATGGGAGAAAGGCATGCATACTTGAAAACATGAGGATTGATGACTACGTTTTTAACAGATTTCTCTAAATTATGCCCTAATTCCGGATGTTTAATCTTAGCACATGTATCCACGCAAACTGCTGAAATTCAAACAAATGTAGTGCAGTTCAATAAAATACACAAGACATTTTAATGCATTCCCATTTTAATACTATATCATACAGTAGTATTTTTTACACCACTTTTTTTTTACAAACACATTTCAAATGTCTGAATTAATCATTACTATACCCACATTAAAATCATGCATCACTGTAGCATATCTTTATATTCAGAGTATTAACTTGAAACAGCAATTTCATGTTAGCAGCAAATTTGCTGTCCATATACTGTTAGTTTTGTGCCACACTGACAGTCAAAACCAAAAAAATACAACTTAACCTCTGAAACTGCTATAAAGGACAGATGCAAAAACAGAAAGTCAACAAAGAAAGATTTACCAATAACTTATACAGATTATTTCAATTGCACATTCTTCTCTCCCCAGTCACACTCAAGATTGAGGTGGTCTCTTATTTTGTGATGTGTTACAGTGGACACTAGCAGGGGGAAACCATCGGGCTGTCTGGACATCACATTACCCAAAATAAGTTGGCCACAGTTTTGTACATGACAAGCAATTTCAATGACCAAGCTACTAAACACAAGACAAACTGAACAAGGTTACATGGAAGCAACAAACCGACTACAATGACGCACAGAGCTACACTTCATGCCAAAACTAACATGCTCAATATCAGCTTCAGTTGATGGTCTCATTTTACTCCGACCCAGACTAAATCTCAATGAATGAGTAGTGTATTTCATCTTATTGTTCAGTACAAAACAAAGGTCAGGGGACCAATCCATTAAGAACTGCTAAGGTCTACTGTACCATCTATACGCCTCATTTTTGTGCTGTTGGCAAGGATTTTAATACAAGCTTAATGAGCAATACAAACTCATATTATCTCCTCAGGGCCTAATTCCAGAGGATTTACTACATCCAAAAAACAAACATTCAAATTAACTGTTCTGATTTTAAACAGGACCTGGAAGACACCATTTCAAGAGATACACCTTAAAAGAAAAAGAAAAGAAAAGCAGTTAACAAGATCATCATTATTCATATATTTTATTTTGTGAAAAAGATTAACATTATATAAATCATATGTTGCATGGGAAGGGTAGCTTACCTTACTATATTTTAACAGAATTGCCGTGACTTCCATCCAGGCTGGGACGAGTCTGAAGTGGAGGGATACCAGCGCATCTAAAAACAAACACTTTCAGGCTTTGTGACAGAGCCAAGGAAATATTCACTATTCACTAGCATGAGTTGCTTTCTTTGAATACTTAATTAGAAAACCACTTTTGCACCGGGACCATTAGCCTTTACTTGACATTTACATAGCCTCTACTTATCTGGGATAGGAAAACATGTTTTCCCAAAAAATTCATTCATGTAACTTAAAGATGACTGGCACACAAAACATGAAATTATATTTGTCAAATAGATAAACTATGCATAATGCAACCACAGCATAATGTTTAAAGACTTCAATGGCTGAAATTATTTAAATTATGCTTGCTACATTAACTTATTGCACAGAAATAATTCTCAAACTTTTATTCACATTTCAAATAAATGTCCATTAGTGTTATATGCTCATAAGTCAATTATATTTGGGTTTACATTTTATAAATGTAAAGTCTAATTTTGTAATAAAATCAGAAAGCAACATGTATTTTTACATTAAAATGTATTGTTTCCCTTCTGGAAAAAAATCCTTTGATTTTGAAATGATGACTAGCAGAACTTAATTTGTTAAACTACATTGTCTTCCATAAATTAGTGCATTATATTCATAAAAATATTTGGATCCCAAATTCAAGAGAAACTGGAAAAAAAGAATAACCAATGAAGTGTAAAAACCATCAAGAAACTGGAAAAAAATACAAATAACAATTAAAAAAGCAAAATGTAAAGACTTCCTCACCTGAGCATGAAGTGCGGCTGCTGCTGCAGCGGCCGCTGCTGGGTAGGTGAAAGCCGCGTGGGGCATGCCGGGGCTGAGCTCAGGGGTATAGATAGGGTAAGGAGACCAGCCTTCTGGAGATGCTGGGATCAGTGCTGCCCCTGTTAAGTCATCTGAGGATTGGGATAAGCACAGAAAACCATCACCTCAGGCTCAGGCCAGCTCAGCATGTCAGACATGACTGAAATCACCACTTCAAACCAAGTGTTTGACAAGTTGCTGAAGTCAGAGGCTCTCACACTTTAAGACTCTTACATTTAACAAAAATAGGCAGGAAATAAATGCAGATACCTTTGTGGTCTCTGGTCATTTCTGTGACTTGGAACAGAAGAGAGGTTGAATGACATGTGAAGTGCTAAGGCTCAACTTAAGTGTAATAGAACTAAGAGAAAGGAAAAGGCCATTTGCTAATGACACATGCATGTGGAGGTGGATTAGTTTCTGCTTGTGTTTCCAAGATCTACTCTATAGATGTGTAGCTACGGAGTGTGTGCCTGTCTGTCTCTGCAGTGTTTGAACTACCGTGTCGGCCATGAACTTACATGGGTCCCGTGCTATGAAGTGCGCTCCTAGAGCTGGGTGGATATGTGTGGGATTCGGAGTGCCCATCAGCTTACTCTTTGCCATCTTCGTGTTGGCCTTAGCAAACTCTAACCGAAGGGTCTGCGGGTTTTCAGGGTCAAATCGAACCCCCTGGAGACACAAGGGGGGACAGAGTAATGGGGATGGGTTGTGCCTGCCAGACCCTGGTCAAAATGTGCAGCGCGTTTTAAGCTGGTGCCCACATGCAGTGAACATTTCTACTAGTGAATGAACAGCAAAGCTAGTGGTTACCTAAACAGAGGTGGAGACATACTACATGCTAAAGACAAGAAAAACATTAAAGGTAATCTACCGTAGAGTGGCTTCTCCAAATTATGGCGCTCAGTAACTTTTGAAATAAACATTATGCACTTATTTGTAATGCATTGGAACAGATCAATGAATACGGGACACCTTAAGCGCACCATGTTTTATGTTTACGGGATAGAGAAATGGATGCAAGCTAGGCCATTTGTCGTAGAAAAGGTATGTTCCTAATGTAAATACAATAGAAAATGCATCTAAAATCACATCAAGTATGAAGCTAGCTGGGAAACATCTGACAGATTTTCAATAATTCAAGCCATTGTTTACAGATGGCTGGTTTCTTACGTTTAATGCATTTTTTGCCGCTTCAGCGCCGGAACGACTATCAAAGGTTACAAAACCAACAGGCTGGAAAAGAAAGAAAGAAGAAATCAATGACCAAAGTGTCATTTAGCAAACACAAGAGACATGGTAATGTATTTTTTCATTTTTATTATTAAAACAAAAATGTAATTGGTCACTATAAAGTTTTAAATTTAAGTTTACAATAACTGAATAAATAGGCATGACTGCAGCACAAGTGCAAAAGTACATGTTTTTAATATAACAGGCCTGGTCAGCTGTAATATCCAACAACGTCTCACCTGCTTTGATGTTAACTTGATAAGTGAACCCTCATAACCCTGAAAAGGAAAATTAATCCAATTAGCAGCAATGCTTGAAAAGGAAGAAATTCCTGCTGCACTGCCCATAAGAGGCTAACTCTGTCAGATAGAGACATTTACAGAGGATGCACTTTACTGCACTGCTAACCTGTGCCACTGAACATCTCTACTGCCAGACATTACTCCAATTCTTAAATTATAAAACTCAGTCCCTTTCCCTTCCAGTTAAGTCATTGTTTCAGTGAGCATTGTGAGAATGTCTTACTGTTGCTTGGGTGACCACAACGATTAGGAGCCAAGACATACGGTCGATGAGATTTACCATTTAAAACATCTGTTTTTACCTTAAATGGTCGAAACAGCAGATAGAGTTCACGAGGTTTGATATCTGTTGGCAGACCACTGACAAATAGAGTTCGTACCTGTAAAATACAAGAAATAAATCAAATACCTAATATATTAGTAAAAAAAACAAAAAAAAAGACACTGTTTGCAATGAACTGAACAACCCAAAAAGGAATTGCATTTTAAAAAGCCTGGCAACTTTACACTCAAAACAGAATTTCTGTACAAAGATTCAAGATGCATTTAGTGTGGCCACATTCAGCTAAATGCTACAGAAATAAACAAATGCGCATCCACTCGCTATGACTGGGTGGGAGGGTCAAAGAAACAATGGACTGCCAGTGGAACAGCAATGGACAACATTGCACAGAATGACAGCACTTCCTTCCTCGGACCCACAACAACAACCCGACAGAGCAACACCATTCCTCGGCCCTCAACCCCAGCTCCACACCTTAGTGATGTGCGTCACCTGTACAGTCTAATAACCATATATAAAGGATGCATTTAAATTAATTAATTAAAAGCTTAATGTTTTGGAAAAGTACTTGATTATTCCAACAACTACAAGTGATAGACATCCACAATCCAAAATAGAGTTTTTGAAGTTGTGCAGTGATCGTCTTATTCGAGATGCCATTCATGAATGGTTCAAAATGGCCTGCATAATTACAGCAGAGCCTATGTTTTATAAAATAAATTAGTCTAATTAAAAAAATAAGCAAAGAGTTTAAAAACAACTAATGTGTGGGTAGATAGATAGATGATCGATGGATACACACCAATAAAACTGAAATACTTAAGTTAACCATCTATTTTATTTATGTTTAACTGTTTGCATTTTTAAAAGCATGGTTTATGAAGAAACCACCAAACCGTCACACCGTGCGGCAATACGACAATTACAATTTTTTAGACAATCATTCTGGGTCGGTGACGCACTGAAGCCAATTTCACACAATTCGGTGATTTGCGCCCGTTTAAGTGACGCAGAACCCGATTTGACCAAGTGCGACATGTTCCTGGAACAACATTGTTATTAAACCAATCAGATTTACAATCAGTGTTTGTTGCTTGTACAGCAGTGGCATTCATCTATCATTTCCTCTGATTTTAGGAGTTACTCGTGGGAAAGTTTAGGTGTAGGGAAATGGTCAAGAAAAAATATTTGAATTAAAAATGTTGTTCCAGGGTCAACAATATATGTTGGCCCAGGAACAAATCTAACTTAGCACAACCAGGACGTGCTTTACGTGACAGTTTGAAACAAAACAAATCACTTCATCTGAGAGGCTTCTAAACAAGTGCTTGAATAATTATGCATTTTATTCATGGAGACCTTGGCCAAAGTAAGAAACGAACGAGACAAACAAACTTCACATATGGCGCAATTTAGCTCCCTAAATGTTTGAAGCAAGCGTCATTAAATGAATAGGAAAACAAATCACTTTAATTCTGAATTATTAACGTCAAACCACCGTCGTTTTTACTTATCGAGTGATTATTTCCATTTCCCTAACAGAAAAAAAAAAATCACGGAGACGCTGAGGCTCACCTTTACACTTCAAAAGTTTGAAACTAAGTTACACGGACCCCTAAACATATTTACTCATTACGACACCTCAGTGACTAATTTAAAACGCCAAACTCTCACCTCCTCTTCAATAGAGACGTTGTTGTTTGGCTCGGAGTCAGACTTGACACTCATCTTGTGCGTAAACTTGAGACACCCAGAAGGACCGGCAGAAGTTTCGTGTTTTCCCGCGTCCTAAAGTGCGACTGAATCCTGATGGAGATCCGTGCGGGACTCAGCAGAACTTGTGCGGGACACTGAGGTCGTGTCAGAAGTGCCAGGTGAACTGAAAACGCGAAGGTGCCACGGTGAAAAGAAGTGCAGTGCGTGGTGGTGGGGGGAAGAGTAAAAAGAGAAATGGCGGTGCCACCTCACATTTACCTCGTTTTAAATGTTAAACTTCAAAGAAAGCAGAGCTCATGGGTAAAACCTGTTCCATAGTTGACCTGCTCGCCAATTAGGTCATCAAGTGAGATGGGGCAGGCTCGTTGCAGCTGGTGGATAAGCCAAACCCTCCATTAGTGAATCATAGCCTTCATGGGAAAGTACGGACCAATTGGAACCGCTCGTTTTATTATTGGCGACATCTCATATCAGCTGTATCAGGAGGAGGGAGGGGAGTAAATAAATAAAAGAGAGAAATGGCATATTAATTACTCAAGAGATAGAAAAACTTTGTAAAACTAACTTGAAAGTGTATTTATGGGTGGCAGTTGTGAAAGGGTCAGGGTGTAGCCTATACATCCTCCATTTGTTTGTTGAAAAACTGAGCTATTCTAAAAATAACCCTGACATTTGAGTGCATTTAATTATGGGAACATCTTTTTAAAAGGAAAGCTACTTGTCTTTAAACGTGGCGAGACACACACAATATAAGGAACCGTCTATTAAAAATGGGCCTGTACTTTAAAGCTCAGACATTTTATGTTTGCACCTTCAGCTGGTCTTCTGTCCTGTTTCCTGACATTGTGTAGTCGCACAAAGTAAAGGAGCTTGTTTAAGCCAGCGGGGTGCGGTGGGGGTTGAGAACATGTCGTTTTTTTTGTAGCGATTGACCTAGTGTTGTTTTGTACAATCTGTAAATAGACAAATTCTTTCTTGCCAGGCCTCTCTAATTCCATTGTACATAAGGGAACTATGAACTATTTATAAATCCTACAGATGTTTATACACAGTCTTGCAGTTTGTTTGAGGGCCTGTCTTATAATGACTGCTTAATTCGGTTACAAGCTCCAAACTGGATGTGTTTAAAGCTTTAATGTACTAACAAATAGTTTGGAAAAACATTTGCCAACAACATCACATGAAAGGTTGACCGCCCTGATGTCAGTTTTTCCATTAACACTCATCTAATAGTAACCTATGCCTCTTGTCTTGTTCTCAGGGGGTTAAAAATAAGTCAAACAGAGCACAGAGGTACACAGAGCCAAAGATGATTATACAGTAGATAGACTGATAGACATATCAGTGCCAGGCTCTTAAAGAATGACAAGTGTACAGATTGGCTGAGTGCAGACATGCCATTGCTAGAAGGGTGCTGGCATTTGTCTCTGACATGTTACACTGCAAAGTGACATTCAAACCAACGGTTTGAAAAATATTTCATCTCCTTCTAGTACTTTATAAATCAAAGAAACATAGTATCATAAAAGTAATTATTGGCATATTGTTAATGGACATACCATTTTGTGTGTATCTCCTTGTTAGTGGTGAGCTCCCCAACACAAAGCCTGTACGGTGGGGCCAGAATGCTGGGATGCGGCCTTCATGTTTTATTTGAGAAGAGCAGGCCCATTGTCCCAAAAGCCACCTCAATCCACACTCCTCCTCCTAACGCCTCACTGGCCCCGTCCCATCGCATCACCATCATAGAACTCCACAGCACTTAGCTTGTGTTCCCAGTGTCCTCTGTGCCTCACTGCATCCAACATTTACTCCAGCGCTCCTTCGTTCAGTTCAGAAGAGACGTTCAAGTACGATTGAGGGAAAATGTTCCCTTTGGAAAGGCTTTATCACTTTAGATGTACATAAGTGGTGACATTATTGAGAGTTTTTGTTTTGTTTTGTTTTTGATTCATGTTGTGAGTGATGATCCTCATTAATAAGCCGCATATCATTTTTAGCTTTTTTCCATCACGTCAGCAGGATTGCACTGATGTAAAGGCTGGAATGCACAACACAACGTTTTCATTTGTTATTTTTGATGCTAATTACAGTCTGGGTGATGGCTAGTTGCCAAAAGACTGCATAATTGACAAAAAGTTTGTGATGGACACAAACACCATTTTTTTAGCTTCAGAATATGATTCTATCCAGTCGGAGGAGGTCAAACGTTATATTTTAACTTAAGACAACTGTAGAACACATTGTTTTAATTTGTAATGCTTCTCTGAGTAATGAGGCAAACGCTTCTCCATGAGTTTGTTGTATTCGGAATGGTTTTAAAGTCTGGTGGTGTGTGATCCTTAGCTGTTCAGATTTCTTTGAACCACTCACAGAATCTACAAGTGTATGATGCCTAGTGTTTTAAAATCTATTACAATTTTAAAAGTTGTGTAGTGTATTCCAGTCTTAAGGGGATTACTCCATGTCAGACTGAAATATTCTGGTTTTACTCCTTCATTAAATAGGCAGCACACACAGACATTTATCACCATGTCTCCTCATTTTAACATCAGCTTGATGTCCAACTGGGATTGAAACTGCTCTCGGTCTCAGGAAACCTTCTTACTCAGCCAATTTAGACACGAACCCCTAAAACACAAATTCACCACAGTTCATTGCCTCATGGTCAGGGACATTTTTGCCACTATAAAAACAAACCATTGGCGTAGAATCAGAGCTGGATAAAATAAACACAAACAGAATAATGTTAAGTGCTGCTTGCATCAATACAGTCTATTTCCTGTTTACTCGTGATGGCCTCTTTTGCGTCTTGAAGCAATGAGAACTTGTGACCGAAGGATATTAGTGCCCTTTAGCTTCCTCTTGCATCTGTATTCTCTTGGATGGCCAAGTCAGAGTTGACTAAAGCTCTTGTGTTAATCTATCATATCCTCTATATGTTGCCATCTGTCTTTTCTTATATTAAAGCAAACAACCCTATGAAGACAACCACAAATTATAACTTTTTGTTTGTTTCTTCTAAACAGTTTGAATATATTTAAAAATGTATTTTTAGTTATTTTGTTCACATATTAGTTAAAGTGTTACTATATCTTCTTGATTAAAGATCTATTAATTTTATGTCCTCCCTCATATTTTCACAAGTGATCCCATGTTTCCTGTTTAAATTTGGAAAATGTGCATAAAAGGTTATGCTATTAAAACAAAGGGCAACACATTCCCAGAGAGAGATAAATTGGGATCTGATACCACAAAACTCTGGCGTTTTGACGTGCTCTTACATAAACATTCCATGCATTTAGGAAATACAGTCCCAGCCAAACTCTTTGTTAAATAAGGAACATCTCATAAAGACTGTATAATGTAAAAGACAAGAACTGAAATAGTAAATACTCTGGAAACTGGATCGGAACATCAAAATTTGGCCCTGTTCCTTGTGCCTAGTCTGGCTGCCAAACAGGACAAATTACAACAAACTCCCAATGAGGCTCTTCAGTGCTCCATCTCAAATAATTGGGCTTAGCTCATCCCGAGAGAAGCAAACGTGAGCCACTGTGTATTCAGACAACACAATTTAAACAAACTGAGGCTGTCCAATGTGAAAAGACAGGATGACTATATGTTATAATACTAATAAAAATATGATAGTTATTAAAATTACTATTCAAATTATACAGTAAACAATAAGGACAATTTGAGTCTACAAGACAAAATGCATAGTAATAAAAACTGACCAGTTCTCCATAAGGGTTTTGAAAGTGTGCTATGCTGAGCCTCAACAAAATGTGGGTTATTTTAATTGATCAAATATTTAATCATATTTTAGGTCATATGTAAAACATAATTGAATAGATCTTAGTCAGGGAAGATGCCATTTGAACTTTACCGGGATGATAACGAGGCTGTGAGGGACAGGCTTAAAGTGTTTTCAATGCTACTCACTATATAAAACTCACTACTTGCAAATCAGATTTATGTAGTTTTTGTCTGCTGAATTTTTGTTTCTTTTTTTGAGAAGACGTTTCATCAGCCTAAAAGCATGTTGTTAAACTGCTAATCAACTGAAAAGCTTTACTTCTGTCCTTCACAGCCCCGCATAAAGTTCAATATATAGTGCTACCCTAATGTCTATGTGCACAGTCTAAAAGTGTGCGAATTAAAGTCTAAAATCTTAAAGTCTGAGTGCACAAATTAAAGTTTTTGTGGCAACAAAGTATTGAAACTTGATTTTAGGGGATGGTCATCTTCAGCAAGGCTTTTTAAAGAATTACCATCGAGCCCAAACAGCTTTTGAGACCCATTTTTCTGGTGGCGCAAGCAGAACTTCATATAGCCATTTTAAACCTCTCACACAGCACAGACTGCAAAGTAGAACTACAGAAACACAGAAAAAGCAGTCAAGAGGAACTGATCTCATCAAATATTAAACAGAAGTCGGGGGAGTGATTCAGTGATGCATGGGACTGTTAAGGGCTGGATAAGGGGAGTGCGTGATGGAGCTAAAGTGAGCCAATATGCATATGTTAAGATTTACCTTCTCAATATGAGATTTGAGAGCAATAGTAAAGGTTTTGAAAATGGTCACAAATGTTTTGGGATATGTGAACATATTGTGAAGACTTACTTTCATAGTTCAATATTGTATATGTAATAAAATGACACCACGTATTCTCTTGCAACTCTTCTCAACATTAGTTTATCTCAGTTTAGGCAGTGTTTTTATAGACAGTGAGGATAATCACGGAATCGCTATAGGTCAGACTTAAATACAGCAAGGGACTGGGCACTACATAGCTGTCCATCACATCTACTAAAGTCTGCCTCAGCCTCTAAGAAATATGAATATTTCATAACGACCCTCCCTCCTGTATGGACCTGTCAGCTCCTGTTCTTTCCACAACTGCACAACACACTCTCTCTGGACTTAAGAGGACGGTACAGTTTGCATTATTCAGACGCTCCATGCTGTGCACTTTCTGTCGCTTTAAAAACGGGGCCATATGGGATGATAAATAAAGCAGCATATGTAACCATACATGTGCGAGATCAGAAATGTGCATCTTGCTCTATTGCCTGAACAGCTTTGAGACGTCGCGCTTGTACAAGACTCAGTGTTGACTCAGCCGCGGAGAGGAAAACTGCAAGTGGTCAAAGTTTTTCAAACACAACCTCACTCACCCTTTGTTGTTTACATAATATGGGACACAGTTATGCCCAGAGAAGTGGACACTGTGTGTGTGGAGATTAAGAATGAGGAACAAAAGGCCTATTGACATCAAATGGTTGACAGGCCGCCAGAGGACAGCTGCTTGCTCAGGTCAAGCAGTATTAATCAATGTAATAATAATAATAATAAATTAAGTTAATATAAACATCACTGAGAGTAAATGGAAACAAAATAGTTATTCTGTTCTATTCTATTCTGAATTCTGTCATTTTTATTATTCTTAATCATCCTAATTATTGCCTATTTGTTTTTCCACTAGATATTAAATAAAATATATATATATTATGAAGAACATTTTTCATCAGCTATTATAGTTTTAATTAGCTTTCATTTTTATACATTTTTGTTTTAGTTGACGTTTCATTAATTTAGTTGTGTTTTTGTCATTTTTATTAGTTAAGCTAATTGAAAATGAGAAGTGATTCTTTCATAACTAGGTGACAAAAATAAGTTAAATATTTTTTGTTGATGTTTTTTTTGTTATAATACAAATGTATTATTATTAATATTATTATTATTTTGTCTATTTACTTTTAGTTTATGATGATAACCATTATTGGAGTTTTTTTAGATTTTATATACTTTTTATAATAAAAAAGTTGAACATTACAGTCATAATTACTGTAATATTTTCGTAAAAGGTAATAATATTTAAAAAATAGCTTTTGGATTATGATCCCTCCAATGTCACATCTGCATTTACATTTACATCACTGTAAAATTTGATGTTTGTTTTGTTATAGTAATACATTTATTATTATTATTATTATTTTGTCTATATACTTTCAGTATAAGATAAAACTTGTATTGTAATTTCTTTAGATGTTATTTATTTTTGATTTATTTGTTTTCATGCAGTCTTTTTTGAAAACTACAGTTAAAACCACTGTAATATTTTCACAAAATGCAATATATATTTCAGATTATGATCTCTCCCATGGCACATCTGAGTTTACATTTACATCACTTTAAAAAAACAAAAAAAAAAATGTTCTAACTTGTAAAAAATACGAAGAATTTTACAGTATGTTATGCTATTTGTATACAAATACTATTTATCATGTCATGTTAATTTCTTTATAAATATTTGTGAAATTTACTCACAATTTTTGAGTGAAAATGGTTTCCTAGATTATTTTAACTAAATCATACACCTTTTTGTGCAGTGCATGTTTAAAATCGAAAGGACAGCTTTTGACTCAGGCACACTAAATTCAGACTTATCCAAAGTTTTGTTTAACTGGTCCTTTTCAAACAAGTCTAATGTATAGACTTACACCCTCAATCGTGTCCCCGTCTCCTCTTCCTCAGCAGGCAGTATTTGGCCGTGTTTAGAGGCTGGTGGGGGCAGGCGATGTCATCCGTCGGCTGATGTATACCACCTGCCTTGGCCTCAGCCTGACCCTCTGCCGCCCCCACAGCAGCGGCATTCCACAACCTTCCAGAGTCATGTTTGTACTGAAGAAGATTAGACAACCCTCCCCTTAGCCTGAGCTGCACAAATGACCAGCCTTCGCTTCATGCCTCTTTATCTAATGAGATGGAGTGAGGGAGGCTCTTTCTCACTGCCACACTAGCAGCAGGAACATGTTGCTTTATTGAGTCATTTTGTGAGGTCATATAATTTTGAAATATTGGACAGGGTTGTGTTCTTATAGTGATATGATTTGATTAATGTGTCTTATTTAAGAGAAACTAAACCTACTCAGCAAACCTCCAATAAGCAAAGAATACAAACACCCCTATGGTCGTCATTACCTCCCCACGCATCTCCAAACAACAATAATACAATCTAAAAAAAACTTTCAAAAAGCATTTTTGCTGTTCATTTGTTGATGACTTCCATTTGGAAGATTAAGATACATTATTGTGAAAGCAAACATGAAACCCCCTCAACACAAGGACAACATTAGTATTATATTTGTATAAATGTAGAACCATTTCCATCTTTTTAAAACTATCTGTCTTCATTCAGGACATTGTTTTAAACATTGCATTATTTATATTATCTTAAGGTAAATATATATTTTATATGTAGTTTTGAGGAGTTGTAGTTTTAGTAGTGAAAGATCAATAAAAGTGTCGTGTTAATAATATGTCACGTGTTATTAATTTCACTCTGGTAATTTTACAGATGAATGAAGAGTCTTCAGAGTGAAATGAATCATTGAAGACATTGGCCCATGACAGAATAATTACATATGAATTTCAACATGAAATGCAATTCAAACGTGAAATAGCCTTTGGAAAGTCAAAACACAGAATAGACCCAATTATGTTAATACACAAAGCAAAGCCGTATAAAAATATAGATTTTCATAATTTACTGACACTGCTTCCAAAATTTGTTTAATTGTTTTTGTATTCAAAATATATATTCGTTGACGTCTATGTACAGTTTATACATTTGAATCAACATTTGAAGTGGATCGAACAAGTTAATCAAAGTTGCTGAAACCTAAAACCAAATTGCATAATTGTCTTAGGATAATAATATTGGATGGATGGATGGATGGATGGATGGATGGATGGATGGATGGATGGATGGATGGATGGATGGATGGATGGATGGATGGATGGATGGATGGATGGATGGATGATAGATAGATAGATAGATAGATAGATAGATAGACAGACAGACAGACAGATATAGATAGATAGATAGATAGATAGATAGATAGATAGATAGATAGATAGATAGATAGCAATATATGTTTATTTCAAAATTGTCTAAATACCCAAACTGACATTGTTTACAGAGAGCAGCGTTTAACAAGTAATCATGAGGGACAATGGAGGACAGGACTGAGATACAGTATTAGGATTATTGCTTCATCTAGTGGTGAAGTTATGACATAACAAGTGACGAAGACTGACTGGCTTTCCGTTGTCCGCCGTGAAGGGAACATTTTGGTCAAACTGCGTTCCTAAATTCCACTTTCATTGTAATTGCCATTAATTGCAATCCTTCTGTAGACGTATAGATCTAAATAAATATGTTTGTGTAAATTTACCGTGTCTTTAACACAAAATGACTCTCCAAAACACTATGTTTTCTTTATTATGTAATTGTGTTATTTGTAGATATATGGAAGAAAGACAAGGAGGGGGGAGTAAATGAATTTGGGCGCTGGAGCAAAACGAGATTAAACCTCTTGAAATGATGACGCAGCAGCACTCGATCCACTGGAGATGACGCAGCATCACGTCTATTAAAACCCGAGACTCGTCAGAGCAATTTACCCCAATCTATTGCGTAGAAAAGACATGATCAACACCCAAGCAAGGTAAGTAATAGTCGCGTGTCTTTCTTTGGTTTGGTCAGTTACTCGAGCATCAGCTCAAATACATTCCCTGCATGATTTGGCGTTCATAGAAACCGTCAGTGCTGGATAAGACATTATTGTTTATTAATACACGTTTTATTTCATTATATTATTATTATTTATATAGCATTAAAATGTAATATGTGTATTACGTCCAACTGAAAAATACACTGATGTTCTGCAGATGAACTGCCAAACGTAAACAAGCTACAGGAAAACAAGTAATCTGGAATTCAGATGAATATTTCGCAATGATTCATAACTGATTTTCAGTGTCTGCAAATCAAACAGCTATCATCCCTCGCTATTGCTGAGGAGCTGTTTAAGGCTCAGTTCAGTGTTTAGAGTCGTGGTCGGTGTAGAGTACATAATGTTCTTACATCAGTAGTTCATGCCCCGGACCGCACATTTGTCCTAGCAGATCTTTTCTCTATCATTTATTTTCTCTATTTTTATTTGTAAAGTTTGTAATGCAGCACTGCAGTTCCTCACGTGTCAAACAGTTTGCTCTATTAAACAAGCGCGCGCGTTACGCAATGCTCGAGATCGCTGCGAGACCAATAAATAAATATAAAAATAATTAAAAGTTGGTAACGCCTAGTTTATATACTGCAAATGCATAATACTCATGAGGCTATTTTTTAATCAAAGAAAATTAATGAATGAAAATTTAGATCAGGTTGTCTAGATTTTGAGGACCAAATGCAGCCTAAGGTAAGGGTTAGGCGCTTCAAAATCTAACATGCAATCAATAGTAAAATATCATGGCAGTACTGATAAATCTGTAAATGTATAATTAAACATGCATTGTAATTATGCACTTAAAGTACCCATATATACCACCTTTCATTAAGACTATTATGAAATAAAATATATGCCATATATGCCTATTGGTCTATGCCATACACTCTAAAGAATGGTGCTATAGCACTAAAAGTGGTTATTGGCTGGTAAATATAGGGGAGCCACTTTTGGTGCTGTATATAGCACCATATCTTTAAAGGTGCTATGCAACACCTTTGTTAAATGGTGCTATGTAGAACCATAAGCCATATTGCATTGAATTTCTATAACAAAAATGGTGATAAACAGCACCAACAATGGTTCTTTGGCTCGTAAAGAACCTTTAAAGGGGCTTAACAGGTTCTTTGTACAGCAGTGGTGCTATATAGCACATTAATCACCCCAAAGAACCACTGAAGAACCATTCTGGAGTTTAACAGGTTCTGTATATGGTAGCGGTGCTATATAGCCCCTCAGTCATGCCAAAGAACCGGTGAAGAACCGCTGAAGAATCACTGAAGCACCAAGATTTGGTGCTATACAGCACCAAAAGTGGTTTCCCTATGATTGAATAACCACTTTTAGTGCTATATAGCACCATTTCTTTTAGAATGTATGCAGCCAAATGAGAGTTTGCATCACACTGGCCATATATTGTGTTTGTTTGTTTAACATGAATTACTGGGACCATAAACTCAAAGTTCAAAGTTCTGTCTTGTGTCTTGTGTCTGTGCAGAGCTGTACTTGTGGATTCAGCGTGTGTGCTCCGCTGGGTCAGGCAGCAGGCTCCAGGGCCTCAGTGGTGCTCCTGATGCCCCTCACTCACAGAGGATGAACACAGATCTGACTCAAGATATACCGCTTTATAAGGTGAGGCCACCACAACCTCACAATGGAGATGCTTATTTACTAAAGCTACATATAAAAATATCTTATCTAATGTAATGCTTCAGTGGTCCAAACTATAAGCAGCTACTTCTGTCCAGGTCTGTGAGATGAATGGGACTTTATTTAAGCACAGATGAAAGTAAAGTCATTTGCTAAGATATTTTTGATGTCATCCTTTCATGCAGGATGGGAAGTTAACGGTGAAACAGCAGTCCTCACTGGACAGCGAATCCTCTATTCTGCTTTTTCAGTATCAGCTAAGTGAGCAGCTGTCATGGAGTATGCAGACTGTGCTCTCTGGTCGTAGCCTCTTTGTTGGTTTACCAAATGGAGAACTTCTCAAAGGCACCAAAGAAGGGTAAGTGATAAGTATGAACTATAAGACCTATTTTAGCAAAAATACACTGTGAATGGATCACTTAGCCCAACTTCTGTCACACGAATAGAGGTTATACATTTTCAACACCTTCTAATCCTGGCCTAAAAGGTCTAGCGTAACTACTTTCTGCACTCCCACTGTATCCCAAAAGGGACAGATTCTTCACAGCCAAACACATGTGATGATATAAGTGGAAGTGTCAACAACTGTACCAAGACAGTTCACTCATATTACTAAGATTGCAAGAAAGTGCAATGCGCAAAATGGCGTAATACGTTCCGCTTTCTAAATAAAATCCCTACTTGCGTCACTGCAGGACCATTAGAAGCTCCAGTTCCCATAGAAACAGTCAGTGTCCTGAGACGTGTGCTTATGTCTGCTGGACCAACCTGAAATACATTCTTTTTAACAACATTTGTGCAAAAGAAAAAACATTTATTGGACAGTTTGTCAGGTTTTATCACTGATTTGAAATATGTTTTTAAAATGTGAGTTTGTCCAGCACTTTGAGACCTCAGTATTTCCCCATTCGAGATAGGAGTTAGTCTTGCATGTCCAAAATAGCAATGAGGCATTGCAAATATGGTGTCAGATTGAAATTACTTTCCTTAAAAGGGAATTAGTAAGTATGTTTTCTTTATTCTCCTTAATCCTGAAGGCTCACTGCTGTTTTGGAGTTTGCAGAGGAGAAACTGAAAATCAATCATGTATTCGTGTGGTTTGTGAAGAACAGGCCTGATCAATGTAAGTTCAGGATGAGTTGATCTTACAGTTACAGTTAAAAGAACCACAATACATTACACCATTCTTAATTATCAACTGTGTTTTAAGACAATATAATGACAACATTACTCACATTTCCCCAGAGGGGTTGACATAAATCTTCTAGCCTATGAAATCTGATGCTTTTTTGAGAAGTTGTGACTTCTTCTTGTCTCTTCTACAGTGCTCCTCACCAGAACATTCTGCTACCTTGGCTTTGAGCTTGTAAAACAAGATCATCTAATAGCATCCATTGCAGGAGATTTGCGTCTTATGGTCTACCCTATACAACAAACTCACGCATCAGAAGAATGACTACGAGGCCTTTAAAACACACAGAATTCTTGTAGCCTGTTGCTAAGTATAACAAGTATAACAGTAAATGTTCAAAACTAACATTGTAGAGGGGTATTCAGGGTAACTCAGTAACCGAAAAAAGTAATATAATGTTAACCTTACTGATAATTTAAAGAGACACACCTTTTCACACTGAACATTGAAATGTATTTAAGTATCAAAATAGCAATATAACTGGTTTGTTGTGTGTGTAAATGGCTGACAATGGCTTAAATATCATGCCAGTGATATATACATTGAAGAGTGATTCTTGTGTTCTCTGTGGATGAGTATTATCTAACACTTTTATGACAAAACGTATGTAATCTGAATTATAGCAACACCTGCATGCTGTAATGTGTACTTTTATTGCACTCAATGAATCAGTAATTGACATGGGGCCTGTTTAATAAAACAAATGTACCAAATAAGCCAGGTTTATTTCAGTTAGTCTGACTTGTTGTCAGTTGATTTGGTTCAAAACAAATCAGACTAACTGAAATAAGCCTGGCTCATTTGATAAACCTGTTTTATGGAACAGGCACGTGGTCTCTCAGTAAAACTACAAATAAAACCACGTTTAATAATTGAACATATATGGACATTTAATTAAGACCAATTTACTCTTCACATATAGATAAATTGTTAATACATTTCCACTCTAGCTACAATGTCTGTGTTTTGGTGATATAATAACAGGAACATTTATTCATATCACATTGTGGAAAGGCATGTGTATGGAAAATATATTTCAAAGGCAGTAATAGACTATACTTTCTTTCTTTCTTTCTTTCTTTCTTTCTTTCTTTCTTTCTTTCTTTCTTTCTTTCTTTCTTTCTTTTATCTTTCCACATTTACAAGAGAGGGAATATAGGCTACCAACTTTTGTAAGGCACACTTACTGCAAAAACAATAAATTATAATAAAAATAAAAATACAAGAGTTGAGATCTTAGTAAATATGTTGACAATGGAGCATACGTTTTCAGTTTTTGTACTTGTTTAAGTATTTTAAACTTTGCACAAAACCGTAAAAGTTTTTATTTTTTCACAAAAGTCACAAAACCACGTAGAAATAAACTAACTGAATGTCAAAAGCACATATATTTACATTTACATTTATGCATTTAGCAGACACTTTTATCCAAAGCGACTTACATTCAGGCTATACATTTTTTTTGTCAGTATGTGTGTTCCCTGGGAATCGAACCCACAACCGTTGCGCTGCTACGCAATGCTCTACCACTGAGCCACAGGAACATGTTATGTGTATATATCAATGTTATTTGAAGAAGCAAAATAGTTTTATGGAAGGTAGACAGTGGTGGTCAGTAATACAACTACTTACTGTACTAAAATACATTTTTCAAGTATCTGTACTTTACTGGAGTAGTTTTATTTTGAGTAACTTTACTTTTACTTCACTACATTCCAAAGCATAAGATCGTACTTTTTACTTCACTACATTTCATAAAACATATCGTTACTCACGTGATACATCACGTGCTCCGAGACGAAAGCGGTGTCTGATTCATGAACAAACTGATTCTTTTCAATGAACCTGTTCAATCGGTTCGCAAAATCGCAACAAACGATTCATTCACAAATTGGAATGATCCGATTACAGCTGTTCTCGAGTCGAAAACTCACTGATTCAAATGATCCGTTTAGGCGAGTCTTCTTCAGTGAACTGAACTCGCAAGTAAAGAACCGGAGATCTTGTGAGCGCTACTGATGCTGTGAAAAGTAAGTTACTAATGTCGAGTTTTAGGATTAATTATTGTAACTGAAAATAATATTTAGGTCAAAACTGTCAGTTGTTTGTGAACTAAATCTGCTGTAAAGGACGATCTATTTAAGCCCACTGAAATGCTTGAATGCAGACAGACCAACATCAGTGTCTCTAACGTTATGTTTTAGGTCAAAAACAAAACATTAAAATAACACCGATTAAATAAAATAACTCATGCACGTTCATATTCCCCGCTGCTGTAACGTCAGCAGTTTTATTAAAATGCTATGCATTTAGACCTATGTGACGTCTGTTTTTATATTGTTTATCAACAGTATACATTTTTATATTGTTTAGATCAACTGGCCGAGTAGACAGATATGAATGTTTATTCATAACCATACTGAAAATAAGTAAATATTGTTAGCTGATTCTAACTGTCTAGCTAACAAGCTTGCTGGTGCTAAGTTGAGGAAATGTTTTGATATAAAGTCCAAATATCTTTATTCAGTCACCTAGATAGATTCCATCTGAGGGAAAAAGAAAGGATGTGATGTTCAGAACATAGTAACTACAGTAATTATCAGTTTTTACACCACAGACAAAGTTTGAGAAGAAAAAATAATAATTATGAAAATATAATTAGATTTTCCTTAAAATGTTCTTCCTAATTTCAGGCCTAATTCTCATGTCATATATAACTGACGTTCTGCAAAACAACAAGTTCTAAAACACTTTTTTCTTCCTGGTGAAAATGAGATGGTGAAATCTGTTTTCTCTTAGGTACATGGCAGTGTAAGCTTCACAGTGAACATTACTACATCACTCTCATCAACGTAGTCCATATCAACAAAATATATATCTTGACTCCATATAGTGGTTATTTTGGGAAAAACCCAGGTATTTTGGGCAGTATGATTATAAAAATATGTGCTAATATAAAATTAAATAAAGTAGTCTATATACAATTGCAAAATAAATCTGTCTATCAGTACTTTTTTACTTAAGTACATAAAAAATTGAGTACTTTTGTACTTTCACTCGAGTAAAATTGAAAAAGCAGTACTTTTACTTTTACTGGAGTAATATTTTACTATACGTATCTGTACTTTTACTCAAGTACTTGATCTGTGTACTTTGTCCACCACTGAAGGTAGACATAAGTTGCGACATAGACTCTCACCTATACGCACATTCAGTTAGCTGGCATGATTTAACAAAAAGTAATATATTTTGACACCCACCCCGGTCTATGAATTTTAACCTTTAATAGAAAGTCGGATCAGAGAGCTTTGATTGGTCAGTTCAGCTGAATGACACTGACAGCGTCATCACCACTGCCACCGATCCCTACCATGTTCACTACCCAGTGAGCGACAGCAGCTAATGCCCTGTCCTGAACATAGACACCAATGTCAACCTAATTATGGCATATCCCTGATTCATCTCTGCTGTACGGTAAGACGTTCACTGCTGTTGCTCAAGTGTAACCGAGCTGAGATCACAGATGATAAAGCGGAGCCCGGCTGTCCATTCAGCCGCATGAGAGCTTGCTAGCTAACGTTAGCCACCACAGATCATGCTATCAAAGCGAGCAGACTCCTGGCAGACTATCACTGCTGTGTGCATTTACAAAGCAGCTGAACTCTCTGAATCGTCGACCCTGTCAGTGTTTATCCGAACATGATTTGAGACCGCAGTATTATGTTACAGAGACCGTGTGAGCATCAGTGTAAGTTTCAGAGAGCCAGTTAGCTCAGGCATGTAGACTGAAAGCTATTGAACACTAGCTAGTAGCTAGCAATGCGACTTTATAATGAACCGATGCACTTTCTAGATGTTTTAGGAGCTAACAGTGAAAATTAGTAGTTTCCTGCTTCAAAAACAATAACTTAATACACCCCAAAGTGAAAATTCTGTCATCATGTAGATGTACTCACTTTTAATGTTTATCTATTTTCTTTCTTCACTGGAACATGCAAGATATTTGAGAAATGTCATAGTGGTTTTTGGCCATACAATGAAAATCAATAGACACTAAACTGTTTGGTTACCAACATTCTTCACAATACTATTTTTTGAGTTCAGCAGAAGAAAGAAACTGATACAATAACATCTGGATAAAGGTCTAATGATGAAAGAAATCAACGATCAATCATTATATGCATAATTTAACTGCTTATACGTACCTATTAAGCTCATCAAAATCTACATTGAGACATTTTTAGTGCTCAAGATATTGGTTTCAATGCAAAAGGTTGTTAAAATAAAATATTTATCACTCACAAAATTGTTAACATTTTATTTTAAATGACAAAAGCATTTCTATTAATCAGTGGTGGTCAGTAGCAGTACAACTACTTCGTTACTGTACTTAAAATACATTTTTCAAGTATCTGTACTTTACTGGAGTAGTTTTATTTTGAGTAACTTTTACTTTTACTTCACTACATTCCAAAGCATAAGATCGTACTTTTACTTCACTACATTTCATAAAACATATCGTTACTCACGTGATACATCACGTGCTCCGAGACGCAGAAACGGTGTCTGATTCATGAACAAACTGATTCTTTTCAATGAACCTGTTCAATCGGTTTCGCAACAAGCGATTCATTCACAAATTGGAATGATCCGATTACAGCTGTTCTCGAGTCGAAAACTCACTGATTCAAATGATCCGTTTAGAGGCGAGTCTTCTTCAGTGAACTGAACTAAGTAAAGAACCGGGAGATCTTGTGGTAGCTACTGATGCTGTGAAAAGTAAGTTACTAATGTCGAGTTTTAGGATTAATTATTGTAACTGAAAATAATATTTAGGTCAAAACTGTCAGTTGTTTGTGAACTAAATCTGCTGTAAAGGACGATCTATTTAAGCCCACTGAAATGCTTGAATGCAGACAGACCAACATCAGTGTCTCTAACGTTATGTTTTAGGTCAAAAAACAAAACATTAAAATAACACCGATTAAATAAAATAACTCATGCACGTTCATATTCCCCGCTGCTGTAACGTCAGCAGTTTTATTAAAATGCTATGCATTTAGACCTATGTGACGTCTGTTTTATATTGTTTATCAACAGTATACATTTTTATATTGTTTAGATCAACTGGCCGAGTAGACAGATATGAATGTTTATTCATAACCATACTGAAAATAAGTAAATATTGTTAGCTGATTCTAACTGTCTAGCTAACAAGCTTGCTGGTGCTAAGTTGAGGAAATGTTTTGATATAAAGTCCAAATATCTTTATTCAGTCACCTAGATAGATTCCATCTGAGGGAAAAAGAAAGGATGTGATGTTCAGAACATAGTAACTACAGTAATTATCAGTTTTTACACCACAGACAAAGTTTGAGAAGAAAAAATAATAATTATGAAAATATAATTAGATTTTCCTTAAAATGTTCTTCCTAATTTCAGGCCTAATTCTCATGTCATATATAACTGACGTTCTGCAAAACAACAAGTTCTAAAACACTTTTTTCTTCCTGGTGAAAATGAGATGGTGAAATCTGTTTTCTCTTAGGTACATGGCAGTGTAAGCTTCACAGTGAACATTACTACATCACTCTCATCAACGTAGTCCATATCAACAAAATATATATCTTGACTCCATATAGTGGTTATTTTGGGAAAAACCCAGGTATTTTGGGCAGTATGATTATAAAAATATGTGCTAATATAAAATTAAATAAAGTAGTCTATATACAATTGCAAAATAAATCTGTCTATCAGTACTTTTTACTTAAGTACATAAAAATTGAGTACTTTTGTACTTTCACTCGAGTAAAATTGAAAAGCAGTACTTTTACTTTTACTGGAGTAATATTTTACTATACGTATCTGTACTTTTACTCAAGTACTTGATCTGTGTACTTTGTCCACCACTGCTATTAAGATGCACATCATTAAATTCAAAAAGTCCGGCCGTGATGGGTAATTTTTTTACCTTTTTAAGCACACCCGTTCCCATTAATCTCACATCATGTTTTATAAAAAATTATTATTCATTTTAAGGAAATTCTTTAAAGAATAATTGTAAAAACATATCTATATTTTTGAAAGTAAAAAGTAAATCGCACATAAAAAAAAGAACAGAACACTAAAATCACGCAACAAGGCATGCAATTTGATCCGTTATATATTCATAGTGAAGTGTCATTTAAGCACATTGTAACAGGCTAGTCCACGTTCAGCTAAGTAACGCACATTCAAAAATCTAATAAAATATACCAATAAAACATTGAACTCATGGAGATGATCACAGAAACTAGCCTCATTGTGAAACCTCTTTTAAATAGATGTCTACTTATCTATAGTCTCTTGAGGCAGGAATAGAGCTCCTGTGGTTGACGTCACGCAATCTACACTCCGACATTTTGTCAGGCAACCAGTAGAGCGCAAGAGCGGCCGTAGCATTGGTATCGACAGTTGTGGAACAATAATTTAAAACCAGACTATTTAGACCTTACAAAACTTACACAATTTTAACATGGTGGACAGCTGCTGTGCGCCAGGATGCCAGAACATGCAGAAGAAAGCCGTATTAGCCGGGACGTCCAGTATATTGGGCTTAATTTATGTGTCCCATACGTGACCTCCCTTGGCCAGTTTCTCGCCCCCTCACGCAGTATTCGTTAAGTAAATCAGAAAGTCCTGAACATAACTGTTCAAGGAAGGCTCATCTGCCGGCTGGCCACTCCAGCTTCACAATAAGCAGCGCCCGCGCTAATAATGCCAATCCAGTTCGTGTTTTGACTACAGTACATTTATATTTTGCCAAATACAAACAACGTGATTATTTTTCATGAGTCCAACATCCAGCCGCGCAAGAAAACATGCTATCTAGCCGAGACGTGATCAATATAGAAAACCGTCTTTCACTACAACATAGAGAAAAAACATTTTCCATTTAAGTAAGCTTCTTAACTTTGTAGCCTACCTTATTCGTAAAACACACAAAATGACCAATAAAAAAGAGCCCAGCGGCCCATATTAAATCTATAAGTTATCTTTAATTGAAAATATGCAGTTTCCTATATACACACTTGTAAAGCAAAGGGGAAATCATTTTACCATATTCGATAGACGACTAAAATGGTTCACTGCAATAAAACTTGCTAACACAACATTTGGGATTAAATGGGTAAGATTTTATGACATTTATGATGTCTACTGTACTCACAGTGATATAATTATGCTGACTTCCTAGGACAGGTTGATTACTTTAGCTAACAACACAGTTGACATACCCTTTCAGTGACGATATTTTACAGTCTGTGGTTTTAGCAGAAATCAAAAAATTAGATTGCGTCCATTTGTACCCTGCAGGCTTTTGTAGGCTTTTAAAGAGTCTCCGGAGTAACGTTAGGAGGGAAAGTTGATGAGGTAGTTCAGGATACTGCAGGTCAGGAAATCTATCCGTTCATATATTAATACACGTTAAAAGCACCCCGAGGGCATTATAGTGATCTGTTATGTTTAATCTATAAGGTTTTGCTATGTACAGGTCTATGTCTTTTGAATTAAAGTGCGCAGTGAACTCTGTTGCCTTGAAACTTATGCTGGCACCATTCATTTCATATTGACTCCCGGCTGTTCTTGGCTGCCAGCATGGTGGTGTAAACAGAATGGGTCATGTGACTGCAGGAGCTCTATACACTACATGATTTCCCTCAGATTTACAGTCTGGAAAAATTGATGCTAGATCAGAGCCAGTCTGCAGATTTGAGTCGACAGAATCCATAGAAAATCGATTAACTTAACTTAGAGTGACAGCCTTCCGTTTATATAATCATAAAGTCTGTTTATGGAGTATTTACATAGACGTTGAATGTGGAAGAGATTAAAGAGAGCACATTGAGCTTAAATGGAGCAACAACATGTTTTAATACATTTCATGTAATATTTATTGAAATGACAGGATTTGTGCTAAATAAATATTCTAGGCCATGTATTAAGCTCATACATATTTTAATATGAACAACTATTATTAACAATAATTATCTATGAAATTATACTTTCTCTTATTGATGTCACACTGAAGCTATGTGGTTTTCAGAGTAGTGTACCCTTTAAGCTCACCTTAAAATAATATGAAATCTTAAAAAAATTACAGGACTGTAAAATGAAAGACCAGCAATAAACTGTCAATTTATAATATGGATGTAAAATACAAGCTTATGTTAGCGTAGCACACAATCTTAGACAGCTAATCAGCTAACTGTGTTATGTAGCATCTGCGCTATGTTGCTAAAACTATATTTTGAATCTAATGTAATTATTTCCCACATCCAAGTTCCAGTTTATAATATGCAAAAGTCTGAACATTAATCTTTTAATTTTACAATAAGTAGTGAAACTTACCTGAAATAAAGGTTTAAACATCTAAAAAAACGTACATTTATGGGGCTCCTCTTTTGGTGATTGTTTTTAGACAGCTTTCAAAATGGCCGCCAGACAGTGTGAACACATGGAAACCCATATCTCAGTGTGAAATGATCTGATTGACTTGAAATGACAGGTATATAGTAACAAACATATCAATTGGTTATATATATACTCAAACGTGAGCTTAATAGGTACATTTATCCTACACATTTAATAAATATCTAATATCTATATTCATGTTAACTCAAATTCTGAAATGTACTACTTTTATCCCTCCAGAAGATACATATTTGTATAGACTGTAGATTTTGAAGTTCCTTACATTTGTAGTAGTGCAACCCCAATTCCTAATCACATTATCGATTTATTACTATTAATCTAATGGATAATTCACTCATGTCATTCACTCATCAAATTCAATCATCGTTTACTCACCTTCGTGTTTTCTAAACCTGTATGACTTACTTTTTTTAGTGGAACAAAAGATGCTGCCTGACATCTATTTCTGTGTTCCACTGAAGCACGAAAGCTCAACAGGTTCAGTTTCAGGGTGAGAAAATGATAACAGAATGTTCATTTTGGGTCAGCCATCCCATTAACGTGTATTCCTCCCGTTATTTACCAGGTGGCTGGGACTCATGCCGGGCCCTACTTGCAGGAAACATGCAGCAGAAGCGCAACATTCAGATCATAGAATGGGAGGACTTGGACAAACGCAAGTTCTACTCGTTTGGAGTCTTCATGACCATGGCCATCCGCACCACAGTCTATCCGGCCACCTTGATCCGCACCAGGCTGCAGGTTCAGAAGGGGAAGTCTCTCTACACTGGGACCTACGATGCCTTCCGAAAGATTCTGAGAGCTGAGGGTCTGAGAGGACTGTACAGGGGCTTCATGGTGACCACCTTTACACTCATATCAGGGCAGGCGTACATAACCACTTATGAACTGGTAAGGAAATATGTCTCCAACTATTCCAATGACAATACGCTGAAGTCATTGGTGGCAGGAGGCTCGGCGTCACTGGTGGCCCAGAGCATTACTGTTCCCATAGACGTCCTATCACAGCAGCTCATGATGCAGGGCCAAGGGGAGCATCTGACCCGCTTTAAAGTGAAACCCAAAATGGGAGCAAAGCACTCAGTATTTTTCGGCCAGACAAGAGACATTATTAACCAGATACTTGCTGCGGATGGCATTCGTGGCTTCTATCGAGGATATGTGGCGTCTCTCCTCACATACATCCCCAACAGTGCAGTTTGGTGGCCGTTTTACCACTTCTATGCAGGTAGCGATCCTCAGCATCACATTTGTTTTTCAATAATGCATTAAGTTGATCAAAACTGACAGTAGAGAATTTTACATTGTTACAACATTTCTGTTTCAAATAAATTCTGTCATGTTTCAACAAAAAATATAAGCACCACAATGGCTTTCAACATTGAAAATAAAGAATCTCTCTTGAGCACAAAATCAGCATGTTAGAAGGATTTCTAAAGGATTGTGTGTCACTGATAACTGTTGAAAATTCTGCTTCACAATCACAGGAATAAATTAAAATTTTAAAATATTACAAATTGAAAACAGACATTTTATAATGATTTATCACAATATTACTGTTTTACAGTAGTTTTGATCAAATATATGCAGCCTAGGTGATCATAAAATACTTTTAAACCAACAAACTTTTGAATGGTAGTGTAACATTTCAGTTCATTTGCTCCGTTTAGTGGCAGATTGTGTGTGTATTTAAGTGGCAATTTTGAGGCGGTGGGCGGGGAGGCGAACACCCACGTGGCGAGGCGGAAATTCTCACGCTCAGCTCCGCTCACATGCTCTGATAGAGACTGATATAATGTCAGCTGATTCTGAAGCAGTTGAAATTTCCTTTGCTCTTATTGGCTCCACAGAACAGTTGTCTAAGATGGCTCCCAGTAACTGCCCTCATCTAGTGCTGCAGGCAATGGCTGGACCTCTGGCAGCTGCCACTGCCTCCACTGTCACCAACCCCATGGATGTCGTCAGGGCCCGGGTTCAGGTGATTTCCGTTAAACAGTCAAAAATCAGACAACCGATATGTATAGCTGGCATGAGTGTGTTAACATGTACAACAAAACACAGATGACTGTCAAAATCCGCTTATGTAAAATAAGGTTAACAAATGCAAACCAGCAACACAACAGAACTGATTTGACGTTTATGTGTAATTCTTTGTATATTATTATTTTTCTGATGTGTGCTTTCCCCAGTTCTCTCATTTTTGACGTATTGTTTTCTTACACCCCAGAAAACCTAATAACCAAATATCTGATTTTTTTTTCTGGGGGCAGGTGGAAGGCAGGACATCAATCATTGAGACCTTTAACCAGCTGATCAGAGAAGAAGGATTCTGGGGGATGACCAAAGGCCTCTCTGCTCGCATCATATCATCAGCGCCCACAGCAATAGTCATGGTGGTTGGTTATGAAACTCTCAAAAAGCTCAGTTTGCGTCCAGAGCTGGTTGACTCCCGACACTGGTAAAAAAAAAAAAACTTAGTGTCTGTCGTCTCCTTATGACTCCTTCACTCCACCTTATTTTCCATTTTTGCCTTTTAAGTCTCCTGCCTTGTGATGCTTCACCGTGACGGTGCTGATTGCTTTCGGGTGATTCTGCAATGATTTTTTTAGCTGATAGTAACACTGCAGCTTTTGAGCTCTGTTAATGTCTGTCAATGAGGGAAATGCTGATCAGGTTTGTAATTTTGTAAAAGGCACAAAAGTTTTTCTTGAATTAATTTGTAAAAAGTATGTGATCTAACACATTGAATGTTTTAGAACAATAGCATTTTGTGACTTTAATTTATTGTTCGTTGTATAAGTGGTGTTTTAAATGTCTTCATTAATTGCTTTTATCTAGGATATCAACAATATTTCCTTTAATATATTTTTATTTAGAGAACTTCCTTTATTCAACTGTTCCCACTATGGCATTTTATCAGTAGTAGTATAGTTTGTTGTACTTTATTAAGTTTATATAACTAAGTCTTCATGTGTACCATGTTCACTTCTGAATGTTTGTGTTGGGATGTTTTAAGTTGCCAAAGCTGAGCGAATATTCAAGGAAAATATGTTGAAAATCTGTTACTGACAATGTATAATGAAAACTCAAAACTGATTGTAAATATATTGAGTTATATATTTGTGTATGTGCCCTTAATTTTTTACTCACTGTCTTTCCAAATTGTCTTCCATAAGTGAGACTCATGAGCTGCTGTTTAGCAGAATTTTTGAGCTGTTTTTTATTAGAGATTGACCGATATATCGGTCGATCACTACTTTTTAGCATACAATGAAAGTAGATGGGGATGAGGGGGGGGAGGGTACATGCTCTCTAGGACAAATTACCATTGTAATGTGCGTCAAAATACCGATAACTTTTGCACAACGTTCAACATTTTCTCAAGTCATCCAATATTCCTTCTGTGAAGTGTACCATTTTGGACATTCTGAAACAGCTTTCGGAAGAAATTAGAGAAATGAGGACGCAATGTACATTTTTGGGTAATTTAAGAACAACTTATGCAATTGGAGTGAACTGTGAAAATATAAACATGTTTTTAACCCATACCCCTCATGTATACTGTCTGTGAAGCAGCTGTGGGATCTTATAAGGAAAATTGTACCTGTACATTTTGCGTCGACACTGTAACTGTTTTCTGAAGGAGAGCTTTTGGCGCGCATGAATTCTGTGCTGTGTGATTCTTCTTGTCACCACTAGAGAGCACTTTTATATAAAAAGCTTGTTTTGCTCAGTCAAAGACAAGTCAGATACACTTATTCCAGTCATACTAATTATATATTTAGCAACTGCTGCCGTTCTGAAGCATTTTAACTACTTTAGAAAAACAGGATATACAGTAAATTAATAGTTTAGCTTTGAATAATTTAAACTTGTATATAGAGAATGTTTTTTATTTTTGTGAGCATCAACAAATTAATAGTTCATGGGAATGAAAAATAAATAAATACAGAAACTACTTTTGAGAATTGAGAACTTACTCCACAAATAAGTACAAAATAACATGCACACATTATATATATATATATATATATATATAAAATAGCGTGCTAAATATGGTGTGTTATGACTCAACATCAACAGCTAATTGAAGTAAATATCTGAAACACTGTTTGGTGCACGTTTGTAACTGTTGATCTGTAAAAGCATATGAAGTACATAGTAAAAATATAACTTTTTTATTCAGTCAGAGAGGTAAGGGCCCAAGTGGCCCTCAAAATTATTAAAACGATTTAAAGTAAGACAAAATAAAATATACAATATATTTGTTATTATTAATTTACATCCTAAAAATGCCATGAATAATCTTGAGGCATAAGTAAGCCTCATTTTAATAATGTGATTTAGATGCGGAGAAGTCAATTCATGTAATATAATCATACATTTATGTGGGCATTCTTATAGTGAATATACATTTCTCTAGTTCTTTAACAATCTCTATGCTAATATTTTGGCCAAACAAAATGTTTTTAAAAGTCAGTGCAGAAACTGAAACAACAGTCAAAGTCATCTTAATGGGGGCTTGGAGTCAAAAAGGCGCTTAGGGGAGACTTCAGTGTTTTTGTAGAAAAACTACAACATAATATCTATATATTTCTATAGTAGCTTTAAATTCAAACGCAGTGGCAGGACTTACTGATATGTCTTCAAAACTGCAGCAGAAGATGAAACATGTCAAAAAGACTATTTGAGAAGAGTATATTCATTAGTTACAGTTCAGGGCAAGTGCGCTGCCCCCTACAGTGTGTTTGTCTTTAGGCAGCGGAGATTCTTTCTGCTCTGATTTAATGATTAGTGCCAGAGCAGTGCTTCTGTAAAGCCCGAGGTTAGAGATGAGACCGATGTTTGCCTGTGGCTACATTCATATGATGGTTATTTGCGCTCCAAAACTTTGGGGAGGGGAAGATATTACTCATTCAAACTTTACATTTCAAATCTCAAGTTTGCAAGATATCTTCATTCCTTTTCTATCAGTAGGAAAGCTTTGAAATTTTGATTAATCTGCTGAAGCGTAATCTGATCTAAAGGCAAAAACAACTTCCAAATCAGAAACTATCTATATTTAGGTTTAAACTTAGGTTTAAAAGTTAAAAATGAATTTAATCAGTTGGGATGCTTGTGAAATTATTTCATTTTTTATACCGAATGTCAATATAACTGAGAAAAACCACAAAACAATCCAAATAAATATAAACTGAAACAGTTTATATGCACAGAGAATGAATAAAACAAAATATGCCATTGCTTCTCTTACATCATTCACAGCCCAAGATTTTAAGCAACATAATTAAATCATAACAGAACAATGGCCTGTTATCAGCGTGTTTGCGGCAATATTTTGTGATGGGGGTGTGATGTGAAGCTGTGATTAACTAGTGCTGTGATAGGGCCTCAGCCCTCAGGCCAGGAAAGTGCTGCCAATGATCCACGTCTCAGTCTGAACACAATGGCACAGACTTCATCACTGCTGCCAAAACATCTTACACCCACAACGGCTATGGTCCGCTGAAACGAGCATTACTGTCCTTTCCCATAAAGCTCACATTTTATGAAAATGCTTTATTTGATTTTCTTAGGTTTGTCTATAACATTTTATTGTTATTTAATTATATATGTTGACATTTTTATCATAATGTTATATTTATTTATATTTATTAAGAAAAACGTCATTACTAAAACTTGTATGATTTATAAATTGTTGGTAACACTACAATAAGGCTTCATTAGTTCACATCATCTAACAATGAGCAGTACAATTTACAGTATTTATTAAAGGGGACCTAAAGGTACATCTAAAAAAAAAAATTTGAATATCGTGAAAAAGGTCAATATTTTTTGTCACTCATTTCAGAAAGTGAAACCTATATATTATATAGATTCATTACACATAGAGTGCAATGTTTCAAGCCATTATTTCTTGACATTTTGATGATTATGGCTTACAGATAATGAAAAACCCAAAATTCAGTGTCTCAGAAAATACTGAATATTACATAAGATCAATAAAAAATTTTAAACAGAAATGTCAGGCTTCTGAAAAGTATGTTCATTTCTATGCACTCATTACTTGGTTGGGCCTCCTTTTGCATGAATTACTGCATCAATGCGGCGTGGCATGGAGGCAGTCATCCTGTGGCACTGCTCAGGTGTAATGGAAGCCCAGGTTGCTTTGATAGCGGCCTTCAGGTCATCTGCATTGTTGGGTCTGGTGTCTCTCATCTTCCTCTTGACAATACCCATAGATTCTCTATGGGGTTTGGGTCAGATGAGTTTGCTGGCCAATCAAACTTAGTGTTAATGTTAGTTAATAAAAAATAAATTTCTTCATTGTTTGTTCTAGCAGATGGGAAGCTTGCGAGCTGAGGTCTGATGACTCAATCGCTGATTAGTTTGAGGTCAATGCAGATAAATGATCAAGCAAATATCAGATGGACTGGATTTTGAAGCTCTGCTCTTCATAGTCAGATGTCCAGGGCATTGACGCATGTTGTCCCACTGGGAGTGACTTCCATTAGGTACATTTCTGAGTGAAAAATGACTGAGCATAATAGATGCCCTAACGAGTCTGGGGGTCTCTATATCTGTGATATTAGTGGACGGGGTGTTGTCACACTGGGCCGTGTCTCTTTTGCAGAGCTGGACGTTGATGGATGTTCTCCATTAGTGTATGTCGATTTGTGATTTAATCTGGTATGACCTCAAACCAGGTCCATCTGTGCTCTTAAAAGTAAAGGTTCCTAAAGGGGGTTTCTCAGCAATGTCATAGAAGAATCCTTTCTGGTTCCTAAACAGTGAATGGTTCTTAAAATAACCACTTTTTCCTAGTAGGAAGTATGTTTTAAAAATCTAAAGAACCATTTTTCCACTATAAAGAGTCTTTTGTGGAATGGAACGGTTTCATGGATGTCAAATATTCTTTTTGGAACCATAATGCCAATAATGAACCTCTATTTTTAAAAGTGTGAGTCTGTTCGTAAAAGTGCAAGAGTGTTCGTAGAGCGGCAAATAGAAATATGCATATGTTGGTAATATATTACAATAAGGTTTAATTTGTTAACATGAACTAACAATGAACAGCATTTAGTAATCCTAATCTCAACATTTAGTAATATATATTTTCAGATCCAAAGTTGTGTGTTGTGAACTGATAGGAACAGCTTTATGAAAGGTTAGTAAGGTGCTTTAAAAATATTACTCCTTCATCTTAGCTAACACATTACCATAATGTTAACAAATTGTAGTGTTACCCATACAAAACTCAAATTGGATTGCACTTTAAGGTGTCCTTATTACAGTGTAATTACACAATTATGTATTGAGTAATATTGATTAACAAAATGTATGTACTATATAGGATTTGATTTAGGCTTGTAATTATGGATAGTTTACGGTTATTATGTAAGTACATGTAACAAAGAAACTGTAAAAATAAAATGTTAAAGTGCATAAATGCAACATTCCATTTTCTATTCCATTGTTGTTAATGCAATAACTATACGCAATACTATACAGTATGTTAATGCAACCTTTCTGCATGTTCTTGAGGAACAATGGTCTTCCACATCATGGTCTTGGCATAGCACAGTCTGTTTCATGGACCACACATTGGAACATTCACCAGGGCCTTATAAAGACAAAGAAGAGAAAAGATACATTCACACACAGCAACATCTGAAGGGCCATACCAAATCAATTGATTGATGGGACAAACGGTGGCTGATGAGGGTGTGCAAGCGAGTGGATGGGTCCAATCCTTCTCCTGGATACTTCCTGGAGAAATGACAAAGTGCTCTCTGCCCTCTCCCTACATTAATTATCAACTGCTGTCTCGAAGGCACTTTGTCAAAGAGATAAATGAAACAACATCGGGACAGGAACAAATCAGACTGCCTAGGAGGGGGGGTGTTCAGCCTGGGGCCCCTCTTTCTCTCCTGGGGCTCCAGTCCTTCTCCTCTTGGGAGGCAGGATCCAGGATGAATGGGTCTTCATGGGAAATGTGTCGAGGGCTGTTTTTAAAATGTGCTGTGGGTTGTTTAAAAGACGAGAAAATTGACTCACATTGATATAATTTATATCTAGAGTGCAAACAGACTGAAAGAAAATTGTGTGAGATTTACTTTAAAACACTTTTCACTCAGAAATTGCTGCTAAATGTAACAAATAATTACAAAGAAATGACAAGCAACACTGAATTAAAGATGACACTTTGAAGTAGAAAGACTGAAAAAGTATTTTCTAAATAAATGTACTCCAAGAATCATTCTCACAATTTCATCAACCGGATGTATTTGTAAAAAATAATTCATATCGAGCGTCATAGTGACAGCACTGCTGAATAGATTTAAAACGTGCACTGGCGGAAAATGAAAACTATAATTTACTTTCCCTTTAATCCAAAAGTTGAAGAACTGGCAAAGAGATAAAATACACCATAGAAGAGTATGAATTGACTACTTAAAGTCTTTAGGAGCTTTCTATGAGAATAAATGTGACAGCCCGGATAGTATTAAAGCGATGAATTCAAGGGTGTGAGAGGAATAAGAAGCGTTAGAGAAAGGGTGCTCCTGTAAGCCATCACATCCATCTGGGTGGAGGGAGGGAGGGACCACTGACGTACGTCACAGATGCTTGCTATCAGCAGTGGTCCCGAGGCGTAACACAGAGACCGAAAGAAAGAGAGGGTGACACTCTAGAAGAGACAGGGTGAGAAAGAGAAGAAGAAACTGACAGCTTCTTAGATCTAATACTAGGATTCTGAATTAAAAGGCAAGTTTTTGAAAGCCAGAGTGATAAAAAGGAACAGGTCGAGATGCCTAATTTTACTGGAACCTGGAAGATGAAGAGCAGTGAAAATTTCGAAGAACTCCTCAAAGCGCTCGGTAAGTGATTCAGTCACTTCATCCTTCACTACGTGTGTAGTGTGTGATTACTATAGACTGTTTGATCCTGTTGTTTATGCCCCGTCCAGAATCCTCCCTTCGTCTGCTGTTTAGTCTTCAAATATTCATGGATTAACTAGTGTGAAGAGTAAATCACTATTATTTTCGGGCTGCTGGACTGCGTCTTCAGTCTCTTTTGTTTCTTTGGCAGCATGAGTTGCCTGGATTCTTATTCAAATTCTCAAAGCTACAGAGACAGTGCAGAGATTTAGCAAGGGCACGAATATGTTCCAACAAAGTACAATTGATATTTTAAATTAAAAGAAATGTAATTGTTTCATACCAATAATAATAATAAACATTTTGTGCAGGCCAGAAATTATGATTTGATCAAACTAGCTGAACAAATCGATTTTATATATATATATATATATATATAGTTTTTTTTAAATGTCCAAAGGAGGCCTAAAAAAATATTCTGTGAAATATTCTAATATAAAATAAACAATTATTTTATATGTTTAGAAACAGAATTTATTTCTGTAATGGCAAAGCTGAATTTACTCCAGTCTTCAGTGTCACACGATCCTTCAGAATTTTTATTATGCTGATTTGAAACATTACTTCTCAATGTTGAAAACAGCTGTGTTGTTTAATATTTTTGTAGAAGCGGCGATACATGATTTCAATATTTTTTGATGAGAGTTCAAAAGAACAACATTTATTTCAAATATAAAAGTATTTTTATACTGACCCCATACTTTTAAATGGTAGTGATTCTTGGTAGTGGTTAGTGGTTTTCACTGATATCAGAAAAAGAAAAGTGGTGAGGAAAACCGACACCTACAATTCTCCAGAAAACTGCTAAGCATAAAGAGAGACATTTCTGAGAACTGAAATGTTTATGAAAGTGATCAGACAGTTACCCTAATAGTTTACACTACATTGCTGTGCCAAAAAAGGTGCAGCCCTTGTAGTTTCAGCATTGTCCATGTAGGAACTGCACAAGACCAAGAGCCGTGGCATTCCTTCCAGTCAGCACCCTGTCATTGCAGCTCTTTATTTGCAACATCTGCTTATAAAAATCTACTCTGTGGTCACTTGATAACTATTTATGCAGAAAATATGTCATACCGTGGCTGTATGAATGCTTAACTTGCCACAGTTATGACTAGGAAAAATGAACGTCAGTCACATTAGAAAACATGAAAGCCACACAAGCGAAAGCAGGTCAGATATTCCCTTTGCCCCAGTATCTATTACAGCAGACTCAAATAAATGATGCAAGTATGCCATCTTGAGGGAATTATAGAGCGATATACAAGTGGATAATTACACAGTCAAGAGGAATGAATGCTTGTTGAGTTATTCGATCATTTATTGTATATAATAATCTTTCATTTAGAGACTTTTGTTTGCTCCATTCTGCCTCAATGACATCAAATTGAAAACATTTACAGAAGCAAAGTGGCGAATGTGACATAACTCATGTGGCGTAATTCGATGTTTTGTGTAATGTAGGGGTGAACGCTATGCTGAGAAAGGTGGCCTGTGCTGCAGCCTCTAAACCCCACGTGGAGATCCGCCAGAACGGTGAACAGTTCTACATCAAAACCTCCACCACTGTGAGGACCACAGAAATTAACTTCCAGATCGGACAAGAGTTCAACGAGGAGACCGTGGATGGGCGGAAGTGCAAGGTAATACAGCTTAGAAGGTGTCCTTTTCTTGATCGGTATCTTTATTCTTTAGAAATGAAAATACAGAATACATATATATATATATATATATATATATGAATAGTTAATTTGCAAAAACAGATAACTCAGTTTTTAACATTATCAAAAATAATGTTTTTTCATTGTGCATTCCAATTACTACTCTGTGTGGGTGTGTGTGTGTGTGTGTGTGTGTGTGTGTGTGTATGTGTATGTATATATATATATATATATATATATATATTCATGCGTGTGTTATTACCAGTCATTTTTGACCTTGTGGGAACATTTTTGTTCCTCATGAGAAAAACAACTTATAAATTATGCATAATTATGTTCTTTTGCAAATGTAAAATGCAGAAAGTTTTGTGTCATGGGGTAGGTTTAGGGTAAAGAGATAAATACTTTTTGTACAGTATAAAAATCATTACATCAGTGGAATGTCCCCATAAAACATGGAAAGCGGTGTGGGTGGATGTAACAGCACAGGGGTGTGCAAAATTAATGAAATTACTTACAAGATGTTTTAAAATGTGGTCAATGTGTTTTCTTAAGTCATATGATAATCAAAACTGAGTTTGAGCGCAATGCGAAATGTAAGAACATCACTAACTCTAAATAGACAGTTTGTGACTGTGCTAATCTCATTTTCACCTCAAAGCCAGGTCACAGACAGCTTGGTAAATTTGATTATATGACACACAAATGCATCAAAGCAACACCACAGGCTTATCTAAACTAGCTACAGTCGCCCTTATGTCTTCCACCTTTAATCTCCTGGATTTGAAATGGATCTGAGTGGATTCCGGCTCAAACGGCTGCTCTCTTCACACCCAGCACCGAGCAAGATCATGTGTGCATACTAAAGAACTGATGAGCACTGATATATCAGGATGCGTTTTCATTCTGAGCCTGTCAACTCATCAGAGGCTGCTGAAAGGGCAATGGGCAGCGATGTGCTAGAAAGCCTTTTTAACAAGCTAACCTTTGTGACTGCTGCCTTTTTACAAGCAAATAAAAGCAACCACAGGCCTAGCACAAAAATAAACATCTGTTTATTATTTAGTTATTTGGCAGGGGCAATGTTAAATGAACGTGAGATGAAACCTGTATATTAAGTAATTCAGTTAAATGCAGCACAAAAGATTAAGCAGAGAGGGTGATAAAATATATAACTGTGACTCATCAGCATGACGTAGAGCGGGTCATCTGTCCTCAGTCCATTACTTTTGATTTATTCCCTCAAATCAATGTCTTAAAAGCTTTAACATTCAATGGACATCATAATTCAAATGCAAATGGACAGAAGAATTCCTCTGAGAAAAATATAAATGTTCTTCTAGTGTGCAGTACGTGTAGATACAGATGTTCATCTTCAAAAGGCTGTTGTGAGATTGCATGTAATTGTCCACAGAGCCTGGTCACATGGGAGACAGAGAACAAGATGACCTGTAGACAAACCCTTCTGGACGGTAACGTCCCTAAGACACACTGGACCCGAGAGCTGAGAGGGAACGAACTCATTCTGGTGAGGAGCTTTTCCATCCCTTGATAGTTCCTTCTAAAACAATCATTCATTCTGTGTGCCATTGTGTGTTTTGTGCTGAATTTCTCTGAGTGTGACATGTTTCAGTCTGCTTTGTGATTGCTAACACCCATGAGAAACTGATCGCTTGGATTTATTTGGAATTCTTACAGAAATGAAGGATTGGGTAAACATCTGGCCTGCTCCGTTTTATAGGCCAGATGGACAACAGTAAACTGGCCTTATAACCGAGGAGGTTTTATTACTGGCTTTGCTGCCCCTGAGGGACATCAAATGTCTTCCTCTCTCGTTCAAGTATCTGTTGTGAACTTTAAAGCGGATTTGGAAAAGACTTGTGATGGTGAAACACTCATGCTGTGAAATTATTTTCACCATTCTTCACATGGGTCCCTGAAAATATATTCCATAAAAAGCAGTTCATGAGCATCCAGTAAAGGTAACTGGTGCATAACAAGCGGATATAACTTACAGTAGCATCTAACCTTGTGCGACACTCATTTGTGGATCACATGCATCCTGATGAAGTTCATGCTATTTATAAATAGCATGATGTGTACTTAAAAGTTTATAGAGGCTATATATAGCACAAGTTAAAACCAAGGCCAATTCTGAAATTGCTTACTTTGCAGTATTCACCAACCACTTCTGCAAAAATAACTTTTTCTTTTAAAGCATTGGAGGCACAAACACCATAACCGAGGAGGTTATGAACTAAGTGTTACTAGGTGTTATCTTGCATACAGTTGGCCTAGCATTAAATGGCACTAGTTCAAAAATATAGCAAATGCATTGACTCCCTTAAAATGAGATTTTGGACTGTCCCACTTGAGAAGTCTTTAGATGATGTTACTTGTTGTACTATGCACATCTATGTACAACAAATAACTTTAATTTGATATAATCTATTGAACTGATATACTTGATTAAACAAATAAATTAAATATGTCGTTCTTTTACGTATTTGTCCTTGATTTTTTTTATTTTTCATTTATTTGTTTATTCTTTTATGTTAAATTGAAAAAAAACGGTTTATGAGGCTATTTCAGACCGTATGTGCTTTATTCATGGAAAGTTATTGCTAAATAAATGAGCTCAACAGCTCAACATAAATGAGCTCAAATACGCTGAACCATTAACACAGCACAACTTGCATGCATTCGTATTTTTGGTCCACATAAATGCGTTCATGGACCTTGACACAGTTGGTGGCATTACAGCATGCCGGACAAGACATATTGAAGACACATCTGTGTCTTATTAGGCACAGCAGAAAATGTGATGTATCACAGTGTACTGGTAATGCAGCTGGCTCACATCAAATCTCCTTCAGGCTCATGAGGAGAGACTTACGAATGCATGATGGTGATGCATGTCTTTCTATTCATGACCAGCTGTTTTGTCATGAGCTGAATAATCATGACCAACTGCAGCTAATTTACAAAATAATTGCCTCGTTGCATATGAACATAATGGCAACTGCTTTTTGTTTATTGAAATTAATGTATTATTCTTATGAACCACTTGAAACCATTTGTCTTGTGCTTCGCAGCACTCTTCATTATAAATGGTTTACATAACGTTGACTTCATTTGTACCTGTTTTTTCATTCTAGTGATTAATATGTGTGGCTTTTTGTGAAAATGGCCACATTTCCATAAAGCTGGCATCATAGAGCAAAGTTACTGGCAGTGACCCAGAAAACACATTGCTAATGGGTCTAATTGATCATGTTACATGTAGGAATGCTGGCGGTGTGTAAGGGCCTGACACTCCTCTCTCTAATGTGTCCCGCGGCACCGGCGCACACAGCAGATGGCCCGTCCTAATACCATTTTTTAAAAGAGTGCATGAGGTGGTCCTGCTCTGGAGCGCAGATGGTCTTTGGTGTTGTCAGCTGCTCTAGTTCTGTTTTGATGTGATTTCCAAACTTAGCATTGAGAAGTCAGAGGCACTTCCTCTCAATCCCATCAATACATGTCAAAGCACTTCAGTGATAAACAATTCCAAGAAGCTACAAACTAATTGTTTACATCAGAGCAAAATATCTTCCATTTAGTTGTGTCACGTATAATCGATCTATGACTGCAAATAAAGCATGGCGAGCAAAATGAACTGTGAATAACACTGAAAGAATGAATGAGTTAATGGCGTTCTCTCTTTGTTTATTTTCATTGCTCAGACCTTTGGGGCCGATGATGTGGTGTGCACACGGATTTATGTACGGGAATGAGCACTGGATGGAGGGATATCCCAGCACTTGCAGCTTTGGAGGAATAACATTTTGTTTGTGATTAACTTGCACTGTTGTGTGTTAGTTGATACTTTCTTCTGTTCTGACTTCATCACCATTTATGTTTATTCAATTTAATCATTAGATTCATTTTTATAATGTTTTTAATGTACAGTGTTAGTCAGGCCTGGCTCAAGCTCTAATATGATTTTAGGAGGGCTGCAGGAACTCTCGGGGTGGGCTGGACATTTGGGGAATTGAGCAGGCCTGGTGTTAGTTATATTCATGTGTATATCTGACAAACACTCTTAGAACACTTATAATGGTTTACTGCAGCCATATATAATTATCTGTATTAACTTTTTTTGTAGTCATTGACTGTGCATGAATTAATAAAGACATATCATTGTTAATGATATTATTGTACATTTTTTTGTATCTCTTTAAGATTTATATATATATATATATATATATATATAACACACACACACACACACACACACAGGTGCATCTCAAATTAGAATGTCGTGGAAAAGTTCATTTATTTCAGTAAATCAACTCAAATTGTAAAACTCGTGTATTAAATAAATTCAATGCAAACAGACTGAAGTAGTTTACGTCTTTGGTTCTTTTAATTGTGATGATTTTGGCTCACATTTAACAAAAACCCACCAATTCTCAAATTAGAATATGGTGACATGCTAATCAGCTAATCAACTCAAAACATCTGCAAAGGTTTCCTGAGCCTTCAAAATGGTTTCTCAGTTTGGTTCACTAGGCCACACAATCATGGGGAAGACTGCTGATCTGACAGTTGTCCAGAAGACAATCATTGACACCCTTCACAAGGAGGGTAAGCCACAAACATTCATTGCCAAAGAAGCTGGCTGTTCACAGAGTGCTGTATCCAAGCATGTTAACAGACAGTTGAGTGGAAGGAAAAAGTGTGGAAGAAAAAGATGCACATCAACCGAGAGAAACGCAGCCTTATGAGGATTGTCAAGCAAAATGTAATTATTGAATTAGTTGAATTACTGAAATAAATGAACTTTTCCACAACATTCTAATTCATTGAGATGCACCTGTGTATATATAAACATTACTGACCCTCAAACATTTGTCTTCTGGAAAGCATGCATAAGCATTTTATCCATCTTCTGGGCAGTACCAAATAATATATGTATTATTTGGTAATGCCCAGATGCAGCATAAAATACTTGCATGCTTTCCAGAAGACACACATTTGAGGTTCGGTAAGTGTTTTTTTTAAGAAGTCACTTGTGCTCACCAAGGATGCTTTTAATAAATAAAACAAAATACAAATGAATTTATGAATTCTTTAAATTGAAATATTTGTTACAATTTAAAACAAGTGTTTTTTAATACATTTTAAAATGTAATTTATTCCTGTAGTGGCAAAACTGAATTTTAAGCAGTCATTATGCTTTCTGCTCTGTGAGTTATGGACTTGGAGAGCCTTTTAATGGCCCATTTCTCCAGCGACTGCTTAACTATAATATGGGGCCAAATCCTAATTAAATAATGAGCCATATCGATCAAACACCTTTTTTTCTCCTGGTAAGTTAAATATCCCTGTAGACTTGTTTTACTCTCTTTGGTGTTTAAACGCTCTTGCCTTTTTTGCGGCAAATAAATAAAAAAATTAATTAGTTCTTAAAAAAAAAATAGTACACAAATAATTTAAAATCTTAAGACGGTTAAAGGAGTTAATAGCATTTCCTAATAAAAACTGTAGAGAATTAGAGTAAGAACTCCAGCGTTGCAATTTAACAACTGCATGCCTCAATGTGATCGTGCGAGTTTGCCTAATGTTTTAAGTTAAGTCTAGTCACATTTGAGTGTAAAACATTACACTGTACCCCAGGAGAATGTCCAAACACTCCCTCTGCTGCCAGTGTGGAAAAACTACAGTGTGTTTGAGTGCATATTAATTATGCATTCTCAATATTCAGAGTACATGAGTGCAATTCAGTGAGAAAACACGCATGTATTATTGATTCTTATAGTTCCAGGCAGCTCGACACACAGCAGGGTAATCTACTACAATTCGGTTTTATTTCAATCTTTAAAACAATAATGAATAATATAAAAGGGCTGTACATGAGAACATAGAAACATGCTGTCATTGCCTTCTTTAAATATGTTTTACATATTTGTCAGCATAAACCAAAGCCTTAAAGCACATACAAATGTGCCCCAAGTTACATTTCCAGACTTCTCGGTACAATAGGGCAAAATGGGACCAAACAGGATTGTTTCTAAGTTCTACTCAGAACACAGGCAGTGATATCACATATTTGAATACAAGTTCAGATAAGAGCCGAATATAGCGTCATGAAAAAGCATCCTATTCAACATCTCAGGTTCTGGACAAACTTCAAGCTGTCGAAAATGAACATTTTCACGACTACATAACGAGAGGAGACAGAGTGACCAGACAAAACACTTTAAACAAGTACTCCCTTTGGTAAGAATAGTCATAAAGTGTTTTCTTAAACATCCCAGCATTAGTTTCCTCCACTAAGCTGATAAGGAAGCCTAAGAACTGAACTACGTAACAGTGAAGCTTGTCAGAATATAAACAGTCTGGCATATATACATCGTATTTACATTACAAGAGCTTTTGTGACTGTACTTATCCTGGTGTTCCTGATTGACACATTGTGGCTGGTATCTTAGATGTCTATTAACTAACGGTAATACCTTCATTAACGGTGCTGTAATTAACCTGTGAAGAGACCTTGATTACATTTCATGTATATTGTGGACAATACACTTGGGAAATTCACATCAGTCCTGGTTTAGCTGCATAGCCCCAAACATGGAGGCTTTTTTTAAAAAACGATTCAAGATTTTCTCTCATTTTCTGTGTGGTTGAAGTGAACCACAAAAGACATATTGCTAATAAACTACTATTCACCTCGAAGAGATGAAAAATTAAAAACGATATACAAATGGGCACTAACTTGACCTGTATTTGTAAACCATCCGCTCCACAAAAAGCCTCTTAAAAAGACTCTTATTGTCTTAAATCGAATAAAAGTCTGACTAGAGCTATAGCATTTGCAAGAAGTGTTTTCTTGCCCTCATGATTGAAGGTCACTAATCAACTGAGTATAAAGTCCAGGGGGAAAAAAGACTCCAATCTAAAAAATTTAAAAAGTTAACATTAAAAAAAGAACGTGAGCAATCTTTAAAGAAATCAATGGCGGTCAGATTTTAATTTCAGTGCTACTTCAGTCATCGTAAAAACAACATAAAATGGAGGGAAAATCCCTCCCTTCTCTTAAACCTTGAGCTTTACAACGTAGTGCTGTAGGTAACTTTGTATTTGTTGACGTTCTGGAAGTGGAGGATCTTGGGCTCACAGACGGTTCTGCAGGGCAGTAGCCCTTCCAGGCTCTCTCCCATCAGCCACTTGTAATTGGCGGCTGCCATATCACTGGTCACATGCTCTTTCCGCCACCTGTCTAGCCACGACTGAAAGCGCTGATGCAGACGAGTGCTTACTCGCTGGTGAGACTGAAAATCATCAAGATAAACAGAAATCAATCAATTGTGAAGCATCTTGATCTCAAAACATATTCCTCTATTACAGAGGAATGGTGAAATAATGTAGTAAGTTAATGAGTGGGGTAAATCATTTGAATTAAAATGCTAATACATGCAAAAAATAAATAGATGCAAGCTGAAATCATACTTTCCCCTTAAAAACTATTGTTACTGAAGAGAAATAGAACCATTAATATTCTAACGATGAAAAAAATAACAATTCTGTCATCATTTACTCCTGTTATTTCCAAATCTGTATGACTTACATTCTTCAGTGGAGCATAAAATGATATTTTGAAGAATATTGGTAACCAAACATTTCCAGTTGCCATTTGGTATTGTGTCCATACAAGCAAAGTCAATGGGGACCGAAACCGTTTTATTACCAGTATTATTCAAACTACTTTATTTTACGTTCTACTGTGGAACAGCAAAGATCATGTTTTGAAAAATAGCATTAATAAATTAAAAAGTTTAAATTTACATTTTCTATTATTATTTTCGTCCATACAAGGTAAGTCAATAAAAAACAACTGTTTTATTATCAATATTCTTCAAAATCTCTTAGTTTCATCAGAAGAACTTACAGGTCATACAGGTTTGGAATGACTCATACAGGTTTGAAATCATTTTCATTTTTGGGCGGACTATCCCTTCAATATATCAACACTCCCAGTTTCTGTTCATAAAAAACAAATTAATTTAAACCATAATAATTACAGTAGAAAGTCAATATGGGAGGGTGGGGCTTCAAAATTGTGTCGGACTCTTGAGTCAAAACGTTTAGAACCATTGATCTATCGTCAATATACCTGATGCGCTCTCAGCTGCGCAGTGCGTCGGTACATGTAGTCCTCCGACTTGAAGACGTACACCATCTTGTAGGAGTTGAGCTTAAACATGCACTCCATTTTCGAGTCCTCGCCGCCCTCGGAGGATTTCTTGGCGGTTTCTTTGGCCTCTCTCACCTGCATCTCTTGACCTCTCTGGCACTTCCTGACTCGCCTTAGGTTCCTTCAAAAGAAAAACGCACATTGTTTAATTTCCAAAAAAACCTTAACCTTTCTTAAATTTAGTACAAATGCTATCAAACATGTTAAGGCTCAGCATCTGACAGCCTAAGGAGAAGAACATCCTAATCAAAAAGAAAAATGATGCACCAATGCAACTGTCTACAGTGCACCTGGGTCTCAACAGAAATGATAAATTATCAACAAAAATTATAATCTCCACTGAAAACTCATATCCATGGCAAAACCGTATTTGATCAAGTGCCAAATCAAGGTACTGGATGGAAAACAAAAAACAAAGAGGTAATTTCCCTGCTTCAATTAAAGACTAAAATTAGAAGTGTACTTACCAAAGGTTACAGAGGTGATTGGGCATAGAAACCATGACTCTTATTTTGAATTCAGGACTTCACTTAAAGAAACTAGCCAATCGTCACAAAAAAAGAGGAAACCAGGTAGGGAATAAGGTTAAATGGCCAGGATATGGGTTGACATTGTGCATTATGCATTGCATGACCATGCACTAGAAGCGTTTGTTGCATTCATTTTCTTAGCAAAAACAGTGGTGCAAATGTCAGCTACTCAACCTCACATAAACAGAAATGAATCAATCCAAAAATAAATCAAAATTTGACTGTCAGTTTGTGGATGAACATGGAGACATCAAGAGCATCTCTCCAGCACTGCACATAAAACATGCATTACGAAAACTGTAAGAACAAGCAAATCGATCATCCTCCCATGCTAGAACCCAAACGTCTGTTGGAAAGAAATACACGCACATTTGAGGATAAAATTCAGACCAGAGTTTTATTGACAAGACCCTCTCTGAAATACAGCCGTCAGACCGTGGTAGTTTAAGTTCGAGTCATAACACTACTTTGTAAACTGACATCCCCAATCGAACTCAAGAGAGAGTCAGCAATGGGAGGACACAGTGTCTGAGATCTCAGCATACAAAGTCTACTCACTCAAATCTTACAGACTATAAAAGCATTTATACACAATCATGAAATCAAGTCACATACAGAGATTTATCTGTGGATAGAATTAAACAAACAGACCACAGCACACTTTATATGAGAAAGCAAAGAAGTTTTCTGAAACCCAAAAGTGGGCTACTTTAAAAAGATTATGAAAATCTATTCAAAAGAACGTACAGATCTGAACAAAGCACTCTGCTATTTTTTTTCTTTTTTTTTGAAAACAGGCTCATCTTATCTAAATGCAGTCATCAGCCTCTTTAGGAAGTTTCCCTTCTAAAGAACATGATGAATTAATCAAACCCTGTTAAGAGCAAGCATATAAAAACATCTTCCATATTCTCCGGTGAAAAACAAATATTAAAAATGAATTTCCACCTCATTAAACGTGTTATAATCTCAAACGCGATTTTTCCATAAAATAAAAAACATGGTGCACATAATTTTAGATAACACCTCTGCCCACATTCCCCACAAACACGCCATACTTACAATGAATAAATAAGCGTAAAAGAACCAATATGCCTGTACTGTGGCCACATCTGAGCAAAGATAAACAGCCTAACAATGAGTTTATTAAATAAATTCTCAATAAAGTGCAAATGCAAGCAAGCAGAGAGCTTGTGTGTTTGGGTAGAAATAAAAAACAGGTGATTACAAACAGGCAGCACTTGTACAGTGTGACTCCCAGACATTTCCAAAGACTACCGACAGCACTCCTGGGATGTTCCTGTGTTGAGCTGATGCTTCATGGGAGTTTAAAGGACTCAAGGTTCTCTAAAGATGGGTGTACTTGGCTGAGCCTCACCTGGGTAGAAACACAGGCTTCTGGGAGAGGTGCTCTCGCAGCTCTGGAGAGGCCGAGCTGGTGTTCAGATATCGCTCCACGTAGTCGGGCCAGCGCTGAAACACACAGGTAGACATTTAAGGATACTTTAACACAATTAAGATTCACTGTTAATAGCATTACTGTCTGGAACTACTGAATATTGCGGAGTACGTGAATATCACCTTCAGGATATGCTCTGCATGGCAGTTTGTGTTGTTTTAGAAAGACTCATTTCTTTATATGAATCTCATATATAATGCGAAAGCTCTTATTTTACCTCTTGAAAATGTGTCTCTTTTTGGAGCACAAGACCAAAACTGACATAGTTCAACGTAAAATGAGCAGAGTAAAGAACAGCATTAAATTATAGTACAAAAAGAGTTAAAAAATAAAATACTTAAATAATAAACAGTGAATAACCAACGCTCTCCTCCACCTTTAATACCACGACGAGGTGCCCTTGAGCAAGGCACCTAACCCCCAACTGCTCCCCGGGCGCCGCAGCATAAATGGCTGCCCTCTGCTCCGGGTGTGTGTTCACGGTTTGTGTGTGTGTGTGTGTGTTCACTTTGGATGGGTAAATGCAGAGCACTAATTCCGAGTACGGGTCACCATACTTGGCCGTACCTCACATCACTTTCACTTTAATTTTAAACTGCACCGTGAATCGCGAGTGAGCAAGATCATCCCTTACTATTTACTATAAGTTTTAATGCAAAATAAACATAAATTAACTTCTTATGCCTCATGGAATCTCTCAATCAGTGTTGAGTCAATCAGTTAACCGCAGAAAGGCGTAAAAAAGCTTGTAAACAATGTCATGCAGCATTTACTTTTCCTCAGGCAAGTCATCAGTGTCTACAGCTCGTTAGTTCACTAGAAAAATTAAGTCTAGAGAAGAGCATTTTACGAAATATTAAACTATATACTAGGCATGGGACGATAACCGGTTTCAAGGTTTACCGTGGTTTAAAAAAAGTCACAGTTTCAAAACCACTAAAATTTTCCGTTATACCGTTTCTGCGGTATGCGCAGTTTTTTTATGAGTCAAAGACGGAAAGTGCAGGACTCCCACAGTAGTGTGCAGTGAAGAGCGCACGAGTCACTCGGCCCCTCCCCCTCCGGTTGGTGCGAGCGGTCAGTGTTCCTGTAGCTCAGTGGTTAGAGCATTGCGTTAGCAGCGCAAAGGTTGTGGGTTCGATTCCCAGGGAACACATACTGACAATACAAATGTGTAGCCTGAACGCAATTGTAAGTCGCTTTGGATAAAAGCGTCTGCTAAATGCATAAATGTAAATGTGAGAGTCAGCTGTGTGTATGATGGCCGAAGGAGATGAATCCTTGCAACTTATCCACCGTCGAAAAACACGGTGTTAATAATAGGTGTTTAGAATTATTGTAATAACTAAATATTTGAAAAAGCAATATAAATGGCAAGAACTAAAAATATCTATATATTTTTTATATGTATTTGTTTTACAATAATATATTTTTTAATCAAGCGAAACGTCTTATTTATTTTTAAAACATGCATGATAAATTAAATATTACTTTGGTTGAGAGTACTCTGCAACATCACACACACAATTGTTTTTGTTTTTTTGGTGGCCGAGGCTGCACCTTTGCCTTCCAGTTGTGCTAATGATGTGCTACAGAATACTGAAAAGCCCTGCGGAACTGTGGGAGCTGATGCAGAAGCGGATTCTTTCTGCAAGACCCACAAACACTGTCCCCTAGAATACTGTGTGGGTTGTCTTCGCCTTGGCGGTCTGCTGAAGGCATCCATAATTGCATCCACCACTGTCTGATTTCATGTAGAACCTCACAGCATCCAATCCATAAGGGTCCACTGTCTGTCACCATCTCTGTAGGTTTTATGGAAGGATCAGTATTTCCCACATATTCCTCCATTCATCAAACATCACCTTATTGTTTCTGATCCAGCGGATATTGCCGCAGGGAGTGTTCATTGGCAATATGTTCAGTTGTTCTGGACACACTTATCCTGTGTCCCAAACAGTGCCACAAGCCCGAATCAATTTATGAAGGAAGTCCCTGAAGAGTGAAGAACTGGTGAAAGAGTAGTCAACAAAAAGCTTGTAGTCAGTGTCCAACAATTTTTCATCCACAAGGTCTGTAACAGAGTAATAACTCAAAATGGACTGTGCTCAAAGAGATGTTCCTTCCAAAATCCCAAGCACAAATAGAGTTTGCCAGGACAAATGTTTTTTTTTTCAGATGCTGGTTGAAGTACAGCTCTCGACCATTCATTCATCAACAGCAATGATCTGTAAAGCAATAAGTCGTCTTGCAGACATCCATTGCTAGAGTTCATTTTCACAGTACTGATATACGGAGCACGGATCATATCAAAACCAGACAGGAATTTTGTGCAGGACATAATTTGTGCTAGAAGAGACCTCCTACAATAGTCTGTTGAGCAGAACTGGCTCAATGCAAAATCTTGCCGTGGCACATCATTTCTTTCTGATATTTGGGCTATTTAGACATTAGTGTGTTCCCAGGTGTTCTTACAGGTTAGAAACATCTGGTGGCTTAATATTTGGTACAAGAACATTGTCACCTCTCTTCTGAGGTGCTACAGGAAAGAGCAATAAGGAAACGACACCATTTGTGTCATTTCGCCTCAATAAGTCTTGCAGTAGCAGGTGGCACAGATGTAGATGTTGGATACAGCGATGCAGCAGAAGGCCTATTGCGCAGCACAGAAAGAAGCGCAACGGAATAGCGCAAGTACTACACTTGCAGAGACAGTTATAATGAAGTTAGCATAACTGGGCTGTGCATCACAGGTGGGTTTAATGACTCTGGTTTTGATGTCATACTCTATGTGGCCCGTGCCTACAAAAACTAGGCTTAGCACTAACATCAAGATTTTAAATCAGTTTTCAGATTGTGAGCTTTAAAATAACATGCTTAGTTTGTCAAAATGATCTGAAGACAATCACACTACTGTCCCACCACCAATAGTCTCAGCCTTTTCAAAACTGGTTGTGTTCTTGCATTTTGCTGCACTATTTTTTGTAATTGTTGGTCTATGCATAGATGAACAACTTTCACCATGACGCAACATTCTGATATATTCTGCGAGTGGGTTCTTGGACTGAATAAGTTGCAAAGTAAACTTTGCTAAGGATGTTGCCGCAACACTGTCAGCAGTGCAGGTTGTATTAATAGGTTTACTCTGAAAAACCTTTAGCCAAGTCTCAGGCATGTACCTCGGTATCCACAGGTCCATCCGAGTTCTCCTCATCTGTGTCCAACAGCTCCACGGCCAGCTGCACAGTCCCTTTAGACTTCTGGAACAATAACTGCAAAGAAAAAAAATTCTGTTTAAATATGCATGGGTAACAGACCCATACTCTAAAACTATTTGTAGACTGCATTTTACTAACTATAATAATAATAATAATACATTCAGCTTCTATGGTCTCATATGAATAGAAAGACTAAATAGATTCTGAATTACATTTTCATTTATAAAAATAGTTGAGGAGTCATGCTAGGTATACAATCTAAGCTGTACATTTTCCTAATAAATTCACAGGATTTAACCTAAAATGTTGAGGAAAAAAAGAAACCATAGATACGTTAAACAACGTAGTTAAATAAAGAGAAGGAGGTGAAGAGAGGCAGCAGATAACAGCGTGACATTGAAAAATGTGGTCATTAAAAAAAGGCAGTGATTTTGGCCGATTAAGCCACTTGGACCGATAGCTTGATGGATGGTCACTTGGTTTGCTTGAAAAATCTTATCAGCATTTCCTATAAAGCCATCCTTTACTGTGACTTCAACTTTGTCACTGTGAACACAATTGTAGTACAAAAAAGTACTTTGTTTCTTTCAACACACCATATTATCTCCCCTACTGTACTGATAAAACTCATCTATTTTGCTTTTCTCAAAAGTGACAGCATAAAAATGTCAAAAGTAAACTTCAGCTTTGATGTGAACACTTGGCATACAATTGAACACGTACACAAAAGTATATTGAATCCAAGCTGGCAAAATGACTTGTTTTCTGCTTCCAGGTTTTTATTACATAATGGCCCGGTTTCACAGACTGTGCTTAGACTAAACCAGGATTAGGCCATAGTTCAATTTAGAGATGCACCGACTGACCGGCCAGTGATCGGATAATTCCCCACTACAGTATGCGAAAAACAGTACGCCAAAATAGTAGTGTCCAGATTCAGGGTATTTGAAAAACAGTAGGTGTAAAGTGCCCAGATGACCTTCTACGTCCAGTGAAAATTTCAAGTGTGCATTTGATGGAAACTTTACTATCCCACAAGGCCACGAGAGAGGATTATGAATTGCAGTGAAGCAATGCTGGTAAGTCACGTGAGAGTAACATGGCATATGTAGTATGTACAAATTTCACAATTCCATATTCTTACTGTATAGAACCTTAATTTTTAAATGGACACAAAGCAAGTTCTAATTCAAATGTAGTACCTACCTACTCAGTATGCAATTTCAGAAGTAGCAAGTGTGTCTTGGGAAATTAAAAGAGATAGCCGTACCTTAAAACAGTTTTCGTCGGACATCAGCTGCTCAGCTTTGCGCTGGTAGGCTGATTCGGCACTTCCTCTAGAAGCTTGGGTGGACAGGGATCCACCGGTGGCTTTGTTGGCAAACTCACTAAGGTAAAGATCAGTCATCTGTACACAGATCTCACCGCTTACTATATGCTGCAGCTGTGAAAAAAGAAAAGAAAGTTCAAATTGTAAGATGGGTTTCTGAAACACTGAATATGCTCGCTGAATCTAATACAAAAATCCCTACCTGTCTCACTATACTCTGGATGAGTTTGTCCATGGTGAAGGCAATGTAGGCATGGATGGTAAACATTTCCCTCAGCTGGTCCTCGTACTGAGATGTCTCCATGTTGCCATCCAGGAGGTTTCGCACCATCTCTAAGAAGGCAGAGTAGTAGTCTTCAACATCGATGTCCACTGCAAAAACAAACAATGCAGTTTTATTTCATCAATCTCCAACAACAGCATTATAAATAAACTAATTACAGCCTTAATCTACGAGTCGCTAAAGCAGTTTCCATGGTGACAGTGCCCTGAGGATTGCAGTTAAATCTGAGAGAAATAACATTAGCTCTAACATGTGTTAAGACCCTTGAGAGTGACTGGTGATAAAACAACCGCTTGTCTTCACAAATTCAGGAGGTGTCGCACTCAAGTCATCACCTTTGGTGTGAACCGTGCAGACACAATGACTACCTGCTTAAAACCTGAGTGAAATCAGAAACTTACTGGGTTCCTTCAAACGCAGCTGGACGGCCGGGCTGTCGTTCTTCTCTCTTTTCAGTCCCAACACGTTTCTTTCCCACTCTCTCTCTCTGGAATCTTCCTCTATCTGTTTTTCCGCCTGCGCATAGATCCGTAGCAGTCGGGAGCACAGGATCTGATGCAGCCGTAGAAAGATGTACCAGTTATTGTTGACATAGAAGAGGTTGTAGGCATCGTCACAGTTACTCAGCTTCTGCTGGGTAGCTGCTGTATGGCTGAAGAGGAGCTTAGACTTTGTTGACATCGTCCCATTGTGCTTTTTAGTCCCGTCTTCATCTGGTTCAGTCTCCTCTTCTTCCTCCTCCTCCTCCACATCAGAAAGCTCGCCGCGTCGGGCGAACAGCATGTCGGGGATGAAATGGTATATGATCTGTTTGATTTTGTACTTGTCGTCTTTGTGGATGCCGGACTGCCTCTTGACGTGGTGAATGATGAGAGCGGCCACGTCTTCCAGGATCTGGCTGTCCTCGTACGTGAGGGTCATGTGAGGGCCTGAGGGAGGGGCGGTACTGTCTTCTGAAGCCTGTTCTTGCCGCTAAGTGGATGAAAAGGGTATTATGTGCAGCCAGACAACATTTAAAATAGCTTTCATTTTTGGATGCAAAATGTACATTTGGAACGTTTCATACCTCATCATAAAGAGTCTCGATTTCATTGAGCAGCATCTTGGAGCGAAACACTTTTGTGTCATTCTGTTTGAAATTAATACCTTGGTGATCTAAAGACTTCAGGTAATACTTCTCATTCTGTTCCCTCCAGATCTTATTGAAACCACGCTGAGCCTCTCGCCACTCTTCTTCTTTAGTTTTCATCCTAAGAACACAAACATAAGAAATTCTGTGAGGAAAACCTGAAATGAAAAGAACTGTTTAAGAAAGAGCTCTCTCTATCCAAAGTATTTGAGATGATTAGAGAACACAATGTTATGGTAAATTACTAGGGTACTAGGACTGCATTTGTTTTTTTGTTTGTAATTTAACATCGGCTGTTTAGATAAATAACAAAAGCCATAAAAATCACATAGAAATCACACATTCAATGTTTAACAAGGTGTGAAAACATGTTTTGGCCCAATTCTGCTGCCAACAGGAAGAGTAAAAGTAACTCTATAAGGGCATTCATATTTTGTTTTTCTTTAAAAGAGCTAAATTTAGACGTCCTTTAGTTGACCCAAATGTAAGACATAATCTGGTTCTCTTTGCGTTCACATTGAAGTCTCTAGTTTTTACTGTGGTCAGAAACTACACAATTTTTTGTAGCTATCAGTTCTTTCTTCAAATAAAGTCAGGGAATCTGCACTTTTACATTTGAAATGTAAGACTTTTTAAGAACTGCACAAATACAATTATTTCCATATGAGCAGGGTAGGACAATATCTATGTAACATGACCGTAACAAGCATGATTCACAGTTCAGATACAGGTTTTCACAAAAAAAGTTTTATAAAATTATAAACTTCACAATTCAACCTTTAAATGTCAAAAGTATCTATTATATTAACTTAAACAATTATCATATTAATCAAATAGCCGAACATAAATATATAGCTTAGTGTCTCAATGGTTTAGATTTGTATAAGGTATTTGCTTTTTGTAGATCCAGTGTTTGCTGCGTAAAAATATGGGTCGATTTTCACAATGGTCTGAGCAAAATGACTGACTGGAAATGCACATTTATTCTCTGCGGGTCCTTTAACTTTGAAGTTCTGGAATGTTCTTTCTGTCCCCAAATTGAAGACCTCTTGAAATCATAATTAGGATGTTCTTGTACCATTTAAGACTCTTTGTGGCCCAACTAAATTTAAGACCTTTGAAGGACCCACAGAAACCCTGAAAGTGAACCTGGAGAAGTTTGTGTTTTAAAAATAGCATTAGGCCAAATCAAAAATTTGATTTGAAAAACACCCTATATGCTTTTGAATAATCTCCAAAACCATATACTATTTAAATTGTACTACGAAGAATGCAAAAAAAGTTTTAAAAACTAGCTAATCTTTCAATGAAAGAGCATTTTCTCACCAAAGTGCATGATATTTTTATAGTTTTATGAATTTGCTAGGAAGGAGTCACCTTCAGACAATAACATATATGCTGACCTTTTGAGCACAATAGGTACAGAGACAGCAGGGTTCGTCTTAAGTCCATCTATGATGTCTGGAGCTTTATCACCATATATCCTCTGAATAGCTTTACGATGGATGACCTCAGAGGAGCCTCCGATGGTGTTGTCCAGCCGGAACTTGGCCTGTTCCTCAGCAGACATGCGCGAGAGCCTCTTTTGAACAGCCTCCAGCACACGGATGGTGGCGAGGTTTGTCTCCAAAACCACATCAAGCTGCACGACACGACATGTTTGATCAAACACTGAACTGAATATCCTATTACACTGAAGACAATGAAGCTTTGGTAAACTAAAATAATTTAAACATGTGACCTCTTTTTCGCTTACCTCAAAGCGCTCATCTTCACATCTATATATATGCTCTTCATACTGGGTCTTTTTGGAGCTGACGAAGGTTGAGTCCTCAGACCAGGATGGAAATGACACCCACGTATCATTTAACACCTGAAAATTATTCACCATTACCAGAGGTCTGTCACAACATTTGGTTTTCACTACATGATTATTGTGAGCCAAACTCCTCCCACACTGGAAACCTACTCGTTTTTTTTTTTTGGTTGTGAAAAATCCAACATGATTTTTTTCTGTTTTGTGACGGAAGGTACAATACTATGTTAAGACTGTCAACCTATATATACTGGATTATGTACATTATTATTGTATGCATAGTATTAAAGGGATAGTTGACCCAAAAATTCTGTTTTCATTTGCTCATTTAAACGGTTGCTGGTAGCCATTGAGGTACTATGGATGCTATGAAAGTCAATGGCTGTTGGCAAATGTTTGGTTACCAAAATTCTTCAAAATCTCTTCTTTTGTGTTCAACAGAAGAAAGAAAATCATACAGGTGGCACAACTAGAGGGTGATTCAATGATGACATGGTTTTCTTCTTTGGGTGAACCATCCCTTTACCATTATATAAAAATATAATTTTTTTTAAATATCACAATTATCATCAATGCCAGTATATTAGTATACCCCTATATTTGTACCTTTGCTACTATTCCCCATTTAATTTCATTAATCTGCTTTAGCATGGTATATTCTTGTATTCTTGTGAGTTAATATCAGTGCCAAATGAGCCTTCAATCATTCTTTAATAAAACAATATGAATCAATGAACAAAAAAGAAATGTAACTCTCTCTACAGCAGAATTCCTAACAACTGAAAACTAAACTCAAAGAGCTGAAATTGTGTGTAAAAACTTCACACCCTAAATAAATGGGTACCCCATAGTACCAGTATACCACAGTATACCACAAACCAACACCAGCTGCAAACTATTTAGCTGCAGTGTTAAGTGTGCTAAATAAATAAATAAAAGTTGTACTAGGTGTGAAAGGATGGTGAACTCACCTCTTTGCACAGTGGAGTCCTGCCTGTACATCGAGGCTGCTGGAAGCTCTTGGGAAGGGCTCTGTAACTGGAGCCCAATCTTTTGCAGGACGCATAATCAATCTCCATCGCAATGCCTTCAGTGGCCCTCTCTTTGGGAAAGCTCTCAATATGGGAACACTCTCTATAGCCGAGAAAGTTCTTGAACCATGTAAAAAGCTCAGGGAATTTCCTGATAATCACAAAAAGCAATACCACAAATTTTCAGAACTAATGTAACTAATAGCTTTATTGATTTCTGATTTATAATTAATTCATTAAACTAATAATGGCATTCCGTGACATTAAATCAGACTGAATGTCAATATGAAATTAAATTCGAATTAACATCAAACTAAGACCAAATTATATTGAGGTCAGCTTGCAGCGTCTGCTGCTGCTTTGATTGAAGATGACCAAACAGCGCGTGATCACTGAGCCTCTGAACTCCGCAGAGCTTTCCGCACCTGAGAAGGGAACACAGTGTATAAGCCACATAACTCACTAGAATCCTTGTAATATTTACTATACCAACTTAATGCGGTTATTTTTGTATTCCATTGTAATTACTGCAAGACTTTATTAAAAGCAATCACCTTTTCAAAAAAGAGAGATTCAGCACCAATTCCAAGTTTACTGGCTTCAGCCATAGAATGGTCATTAAACATTAAATTTCCCATGTATTTTTTCACCAATAAATAAGTGTCACCTGTAGAGGATGAATAATGTTTGGTTGATAATACAATGTAAAAATTATCGGCAAATCTGTTTTAAAATAAAGTTGTACTTAAAATTACCTTAGCAGGGGGCGTAGTGGGCGGCCCTGGGTGTCTGCGGATTTGACAGCCATTCTGATTAAACCTCTGCTTACTGTTCAGTTGGGGTCTCTTTACTGTCACCCCATGATCAATACGCACAGATTCAGCCTTCTCAGCTACAGTCTTACTCAATAACTGAGAAGAGGGAAAAAAAAGCAAAGCTTAGCTCTAGTTCAGTTCTATGATTTTAGATATTACCACAGATCTCAAAACCTACAATTGAATTGTTAGCGTCTGGCAGGAACTGGCCAAATTCTGAAAGAAGGTCCTCTTGGTTCTTGAAGAGCTGGGCCACCTGAGCATAGACCTGCTGCTCTGTGAGAGTGGGTGTGTAGTTTCCTCCTGCCTCCTTAGCATTACGCTGCTCCTTCTATACAACAAATAAAGCACAGGATTACAGTAAGCATGCAGCACAAAGGCCTGTAAACACACTAGTAAGGATGCACCGAATGTTCGGTAACCGAAATTGTTTGGCTGAAAATAGCAATTTCTGTGTTTGGCCAAATAAACGATAAAACAGAATAAATTGAACTGAACAATGACGTGACACAATCAAATAGACGTGCGCACTAATGCAGAAATTATGTCGGCAGTGTGGAAGCATTTAAAACTGTCCACGAAAGCAGCATAAATTATTACGAGCACCGACAGCGAGAGACTGCTTAGTGCTGCATCTCATGTCTCCGATGAGAAGGGGTGGTTGTTGCTAGTTATTGTATGATGATTGAAATTGTGAAATGGCCTAATACAATTAGTAAATAAACTGCAGAATGCTATGGTTTGTACTACATGAATTAATTTTATCTATTCTGACAGCACGGCAGGAGCTCGTGGCGCTATCTGCTTGTTAGCCCGGGTTCAAAGTCCAAAGGGTAAGGAAAAATTGCGCTGAAATGGTGTTACTCCTCATTTGCTCAGCAACATTTTTATGAGTTTTTTTAAAGGCATGTGACTGACACGTGCGACAAACATCATTTATAAATCTGCTGTTGTCAACAAAAACCGTGGGGGTTCTGCCTAAATCAGCTTATTAATTTTAAGTTAAATTGTGCTTTGTTGGTATATTGTCTGCTAGAATTAGGACTGCACGATTAATCGAATGCATTAACATTTAGTCATTTTGCAGACACTTTTATCCAAAGCGACTTACAAATGGGGAATACATAAAGCAATTCATCTTGAAGAGCCAAACAGACAGAGGAAGTGCTCGTCATACCAAGTCTCAGGCATTGTTCAAATAAGTACAAGCTAGCAAGGGAAGGAGAGAAATATAAAGAGAAATGTTTAAAGAGAAAGTTTTTTTTTTAGGTTTAGGATGAAGGATGAAGTTTAGGATGAAGGATGAATGCAATTGCCTATTTTCTCAGTAAAGCCAGTTCTGTAATCAGCAGTAAATCTCCATCACCTGCTTTCAGATGGAGCAGCATTTACTACACAGAGCCGTAGTTCACTGACAAGTTCCGCAAAAATATATAAAAAATATTTGCAGATGATATTTTTGCGTGATTTTGAAATCGAAGAAATCATTTGCGATAATGACAGCTGTTTGCGTAGCTTCTCAGTGAACCACGGTGCGTAAGCCATCTACTGATTAAACTGAAAGCACGTGAAAATACACATTTAAAAGCGTCTCTTTACTCACTTCATCAACGCCAGTCAGCCTTTCAAATAAATCCTTCTGTGAGATGATGTGGCTTCTTACACAGAATAAGGCACACAATATTTCATAGTATTCTAAGCAGTGAAAAGGCATTGCATTCCAAATATACTTTATTATACATTTACATTTATGCATTTAGCAGGTCCTCCAAAGCGACTTACAGTACATTCAGGCCTATACATTTGTATTTGTCTGTATGTGTGTTCCTCCTCGCCTCCTTAGCATTGCTGCTGCTCTAACCAACTGAGCCACAGGAACAGTATAATGTTCCTAACAAAAAAGACAGATAATAAAAAGAACAAGTAAATAAGTTTGGCTGAAAATAGCAATTTCTGTGACAATTGTACAGATATATAACAATGGATAATGTATGTACAGGTATATTATGCAGTGCTCTAGAGTGCTAAGTGCTCAATGGTGGAAGCAAAAATGTGAAATCTGAGCATAAATTATTACGACCAGCCATTAAAAAAAAAGTGCTGCATCTCATGTCTCGATCTGAAAGTCTCCCTGTGGTTCAACAACAGACACACATTAGGCCCATATCGTGGTCTATACCAACTCAGAGATAGTGAAGGCGTACTCTGATTGGCCGTGGTCCAGATATTCTGTACGTGTGTATGTTTGAAAATGCGTGCCTGCTGCAGTCAAACAGAGAGAGAAAAATTAGCGCTGAAATTTTCAGTTGACCAGATTGTTCATTAATCGTTTTAAGGCATGTGACTATATGAAAATTTGGGTGCACCTAATCTTTTGTGCTGGTGTACCTAGGAAAAAGTTCTCTAGAGCCCTGTTATGTACAATCTGCTGCGGACACCGTGTCTGCATTGTCATGGGAACATGCCAGCTGATGATAATGAGGAAATTAACATTTAGTCATTTGCCAAGTGCATTTTCAAACGACTACAAATGGAATACATAAAGCAATTGCCCTGCTCACTCCAAAGTCTCCACTCCGATGGGATAGGGATGATCACTTACATTTGGAATTTGTCCAAGAGCAAGGAAGGAGAGAAATAAAGAGCCATCCCTAGCAGGTAGATTAGTTGTAGGTGTCATTCATGAAGCTATAGGAGAGGATGAGCAGATGGCTCAGTAAAGCCAGCTGTTTCAAATTGATCTAGCGCTTTCAGATGGAGTCTTTGATACAATCGTGGCAACTGACAAGTCAAATGAAAAATACCTGTATATATAATGCATATTTGCATTGCTTTGATCGTTCTCTGTAGATCTCACCTTCTCACGCGCATCGCCACTATTGGTCGATTATGTACAATACCTGCATGTTATTGGTAAAACTAATTTAAATGCTGGCCAGGACGTGTCCCGTATAAACGGCACATATGGCCACACCCTAGTTATAGAGTGTGTGACGTCACGTGCACTACCGGTGGTGGCAACCGGCCACCACGATGATTTGGTTGTTTCAGATCATCTGTGGCGTGTGATTGCTTAAAATAGGAGAAAATGTATACTTGAAACAGCAAAGCTCTGATTCGGGGATTTTAACTTTTGATATCTGGCAAACACACTCATAACAGCTCGCATAGTAGCAGTCCACAATAACATTTTGTATTTTTGACAAACAATAAAGAGGTTTTTGTTAAAGTTTTTTATTTTTCTACATTTTAGTCTCATCTTATTTTGTCAATGAAATTACATGTTGATATGGTCATAGTTATCGTTTATTGACCTTATTGTTGTCTCATCTTCGTCTATTACGAAACACTAGATTTTTTTAACACTAAAAAAAAGAGGAAAATATCATAGAAACAAAACATTAAAAAGAAAGGTTACGATCAGGCAAGAGGTAGGACCCGCGTAAATCTCGGAGCAGCTTTCCAGCGGTGGAGAGAACTCAAGGAGCAGAAAGGCCTGGGAGCAGACGCCAAGGCTGCCTTGTTCTTCTTGATAGGCGAGTAACGTTGATTTTAATTTATTTCACACAACTTATCCAAGTTGGATTTTTTGACTATGCTTGTGTGTCATCTTCACTTGTTTCCGTGATCGTCGTTGCCATGGTTGTGTACGTGCATGTGGGACGGAGATTTCAAAATAAGGGCAAGGTCCTGTTGGGTTATGGGTCTGTTTGTTTTGGTGCTTTCAAATATCAACATCGTTTGGCAAAAATCGCTTAGTGCACCTTTAAGTAAATATTTGTAAATTGTTTTGTTATTGATATTTCTTTGAAAACAAAAGGTATTCAGCCTTCAGCCCAGTGTTTTATTTTGTTCGGCTTGGGCCAAGAATTTTCATTTCGGTGCATCCCTACACACTACGGTTGAAACATTTAAAATCGATACGATTTATTAAATGGTTTTGAAGAAAAATACAGTAAAAACAGTAATGGTATTAGTCTTACTGACCCAAACTTTTGATAGCGTACTTGGGTGAATAAAAAGGTTGGTTGTACTACACAGCGGTACAGAGCATTCTGACAAACAGATATTCAGCGCCTTAGCTCTCACCTGGTATGTGTGCAGAATTTCCAAGAAGGATTTGTAGACCTCTGGCTGGCCCTGAAAGCGGTTCTTGATTTTGTTCACGTAGTTGATAGCGTGGTTGAACTCCACAGGCTGGTTGTTCTGCAGCGGGGTTGAACCGGCAGTGCTGCTGCTGATAGGAGTGTGGGACTGGACCGAGGGCGAACGCGGGGAGGCGTATGAGGGAATGGACGGATTAGGCTGGCTGGTTGGGGTAAGTGCAGGAGACTGCATTGGCTGTGGAAAATAAAATTTAGACAACTTTGCAAATATACAACGCAAATATGTGCACAAGGTAAAACAACAACGTTTTACCTTGCTGATCTTGGCAGGGGTTGGCTGGCTAGGGATGACCAAGGCTGCAGTGCTGGTGGGAGCTGCTGTTTGGGCCTGGTGCTGCACTGGCTGTGTTATGGGAAGGTTTTGGACAGAGATACCATGCGGGGTGATGTGGTGGATCTGGCCAGGAGTGGTCACATTAACCAGATCATTGGTCTGAACCTCAATCTTGTAGCCAGGAGGCAGGAAGGTGTTGAAGCCCATGATTAGGTCTGGATGGCCCTTGAAGAGCTGGGAGACTCTGCTGATCACACCTGGTGTATCAATGCTGACAACACAAGGACAGTACATTTATGGCATTTGATTTGCAATATCCCTGAGTCCAAGAACACGATCATAAAAGGGCTTGCAATAAAAGCACTGTTTGGATATTCCTTCCTCTTAAATTCTTAACACCAAGTATTACAAACCTGAATTTAAAACAACTCCATTAAAACATTTGTAATCATGTTATTTAATATGATAAGTTTAGTTTTTGTACACTTTATACTCTAGAAATGTAATACTGAAAATTACAAAATCTCCCATTTACTAACACAGAACGGTTACTGGCCATTCCAAATCTAACCAACAGCGGTGATGGCATGCATAGTGATTTGTGACTGGACTTCTTTCTTACATCTATGTGCATATTGATTAGACTTTCTTGGACCTATTTTAGGGCCCTATGAAATCGGTTTTTTTTTTCCTGAATAGATTGTTTCCAAATTTAGTTTTTTCCCCTTTAAATTTTTCCTTTTTAATGTTTAAATTACATTTTATTTACTTAAAAAATCATGAAAGTTATACAATTTAACATCACCTTAAAATTTTAACAAAAAAATATCAAATATATATTTTATCATCACGTTATTTGTTACCTAATTCTATTTAAGCATGTCTAATTATTTGAATGCATAAAAACTAGGGGTCAACCGATATGTGTTTTTCAGGGCCGATGTCGATACCAATTATTACAGACCAAGTAGACCAATAACCGATATTTTGAACCAATATATATGTCTGGTGTTAAAATGAAAATGAATGTCAAAATTAAAAATAACAAGGGCTCTGACAAAAACTGCCTTCCCTGGTGTTGGTTGCACTTCTTACTCTTGTCTTCCTCCATGCATCCATCTACAATGAGGGTAATATAAAGAGAGAGTTAAAAGTGGGGCCACTGTATGCTTCATGATTAAGCATATGAATACTGTACTACAGCTAAACCGCTTGGGGAAAGGCAAGTATTTGCAACCAGAATGGATGCTCCCTCTAGCAGCTCAATACACAGCCATACATGTTTATAATTTAAAATGTGATGAAGGCAGAGCAAGCTAGCAAACTATAGGCTGTAGTAACTAGTAACCCGCAACTGAGCAGGTAAACCACTCATTACTGAGCGGTACGTTTAAAATAAATGTATTTACATTTTACAGTAAATATATATACACATATATAACTTGTTTTCCATGAATTTATTTTACAACAATACAAAGAGCAATATATATAGTTTTTACTAGATTCAGTCCTAGATTCACTTTTCTTTGTTCCCCCATATTTTTTTCCCACTCATTTTAGATTGTATAAAAAATATTGTACACTAATGATTTTTCTAGAGTAACTTTTGCTACTGAATTATCCACTAACGTGGCTTATCAAAGTATTTTTGTCCTAGATTATAATTACATATCCATTCATTTGTTGTTTTTCTTTACAGTAATGTTGTCTATATTTAGTAGATTGTATGTAAAACACAAAAGAGTGATGAGCAGGTCAACACACACAGAGATATAGAAATTCTACACTGATTTAAAAAACTGCTGTATCGGATCGGTATCGGCAGATACTCAGAATGTTTGGTATCGGATCGGTATCGGTTCTGAAAAAGTGGTATCGAGCCAGCCTTAGTTTTCAGCAATACATTTCTAACATTTACAATGTGTTTAAAAGCAATTCTCTAAATTGCCTTTACACAGACATTAAAGCTTGTGTTTATCTGCTTCCACTTTTAAATGCAATGCCCACATCTCAAAACCTAATCAAAAACCGTATTTGCAACTCTATTTAACCATATACATATATAAACCTTAGAGGTGCGGTCACATTTAAAGTGGATCAGTTAAATTTTCAGGCAATGTCTAGCAATACTAATAGGAATTCATGCAACTTGGAGTTTCTCGAAAGCTGCTTGAAAGTAACTTCTGTGTAAGCAGCACTTCATATATCACTACACTCTGCAAAAATATGGTAATATGACTGATCTCATCACTGTCCCAAAAACTATTGTGCTTTGTTGGTTCTCACACTCAAGACGAATATTGACTAATAAGCAGCTCTAATTTAACATTTATTTATTCCAAAGCATGAAACCTTAAAATACTATACTTTGCTGCCTTGCAAAGTCTTTGTACTTTCATCTGGGAATGCAGAACATTTGGAAGCAAGAAAAGTTAATTCAATAATTCAAAAAGGAATTTTAAAAGAAAATAACAAATAAAGTACTTGCACACAGGTATGATTACTGTTATTTCAAAATAAATGAAGAATTACTCTCTTCAATGCTTGGCTTACTGGCACAAACAATTACTCTCCTCCATCATTGACAAAGAAAGAGGGGCCAGAGCACAAAAGCAGTCACGAGTAGGGATTAGGGTTGTGACGGTGAGGAAATTGACTTGTTGTCACACTGGTATCACCATGGTGGGGGGTCATTTGAGTTTTCATCGCTTTCCTTTGGTTTTAAATACCCTGTAAGCGCCTTTCATATCATTTGACTTTCATATCAGCGGCAATTCAGCGTCAAGCAGTTGGTTGGTTTTAGTTATTTTTAGTTTTCCCTCTTTCCCTAACTTTCCTTTGCTTAAATAGCTTATAAAAGCACCGTGCACATTTTACCTTCACTTTGAAGAAATTAAATTCAAGCAAAAATACAACGTATTTTACTTTAAATAAAACATTTAACTTTTATTAACTACACGAATAAAAACACACCATACTATATGCCTAATATAAAATTACAAATAACGTACACAAAGTTTAAATATACAAAACTAAAAATCAGTTAAGAATGAGGAACAAACAATTATGAAATGAAGAACGTTTATTAGCAAAAATAAGAAAGTTTGCAGGAACACCTTGATGTAAAATAATGGGGAAAAATCACACTGTTTAAATAAAAATCAGCAAATACTGTGGAACTAAATAAATGAGAAACGAATGTTTTTTTTATATATATTATCACTTAGATCAGGGATGCCCATTAGATCAATCGCGAAGGCAATGCTGGAAGATCACGGGCGAGATAAAACTCAAATATAATATATTCACTAATATTATGACTCGCATGTTAAGTAATGTAAAAAATATATAGCCTTTAAATAAATAACAGTACCACATCTCTACGTATTCTGTGTTTCGGAGCAGCAAAACTTTTCTCATCGTGTGTAATACAGACTGAACGGTGGCTCAAAACCGCTGTATGATCATGATACGCAAACTACAGCTCTCGGCTGGATAAAAGAAGCCAGTGTCACAATAGTAGCCTAAAGTTTTGATGGACATCTATTGTAATCAAGGTAAAGATGATTACAGTGACATATAGGATCGTGCATTAGGCACGCTTTGTGTCCGTTATAAATGATGCGCAAACAAACTGTGTATGTGCACTCTCGACTCACTCATATTTCTGCTTGAATACAGCTCAGTATATTCACATAGTTGAATACAGCGAGTATTTTAGAACAGATGCTCGCGTGTGTTAGAGAAGTTTGTGAGGATCAGTGGTGTTTATGTGCATACGGGCATCAGATGCTCCAAACAACTCCAAAACTCCAAACTTTGTACTGATGGCATCGTGAATAGTGAATAATAATACAACATTATTTTATTTTTATTATTAAATTAATGCAATATAAAGATACATCCCAACAAGCCTTTTTAATTATTTATTTAATATGTATTTTATCATTTATTTACTTTTTACTTGGTAGATCTCGATGAGTTTCTCGTTTGAAAAGTAGATCCGCAAACAAAAGTGTGTTCACACTTGACTTAGATTAATGGCAGACTCAGAAGTCAACAGGCTTAAAACAGGCGCTTTTACATTTCGTTTTGAAACTCTTCCATCATCGTCTTGTCTGTCTCATCTCACTCTTCCTGTCAGTCATCTCTCTTTACGTGATAAATGAAATCTGATCTGTGATGCAGAGGTCTGCACAGGACTGTTTTTTAGTCCCTCTTCCGCAAGGTTTTATTCCGCACCCACCCGCTCCCGCGATATATTCACTGTTTGTTTGCATTTCTGATGAAAGAAAAACAGATAGGCTAACAAATAAAAGTTTAGTCTACACAAAATTGTATTTATTTTATTCGTCTTGTCAAGAATCTTGAATTTATTGACAGAAAAATGTCAATAACATTTTGCTGCCAACACGGAATAAAGTGTCACAGAGAGAAAAAAAAAAGTTGACCAAAAATTGTAATCCTTATTTTTATTCATCTTGCACCACTAGTTTTGGTTCTTTTACACTTTCTTTTATTAGAGTGTAATTGTTTTAATGTGTATCGAATATTGGAATTATAGACTGAATTGAAGATGAAGGCACTACTAAAATGCTAACCATGAATGTGTTTCTTTTGTTTAGTAATTGCAGTCTGATGGCTGAACAAAAATCGAATCCAGTATGACAGCATTTCACGGAGCCAACTCCAGGGAAAGCCAGGTGCAATATCTGCAATGGACAGGTGAGATTGGTAGCTGAAAAAGGTAAAAAGAAAAATACCACAAATCTGTGGAGTCACCTGAGGTGTCACCACCTCCAGGCTTACAAAGATGCACAGAAAGAAAAATAAGCCGCTGCCTCTACAGCCAATGTATCTCAGCCAACTCTAACAGAAATGTTTAATGCCCAACGTAAATGGCAGAATTCGGATCCCGGGTCAACAAAACTTGACACTTTAGTTACGGAAATGATTGCCACAGACAATCAGCCATTTACATTTGTCTCAGGTATTGGTTTGCGGAGGCTGGTGGCTGCAATGGAGCCCAGATATAATCTAAAAACTGAGAAGCACTACTGCACAGACATCCTAGATGGTATAGTTGCAAACGTTGAGAAGAAAATAAAAGCACTGATTGCAGAGGATGCTGGCCCTTTTTTGTCTTTCACGACAGACTGTTGGTCTGGGGACATTGAAGCACTGATGAGTCTAACATGTCATTTCATTGATGACAACTGGGAAAGGAAACAAGTCGTCCTAAATGCCAAGGCCATGTCTGGCTCCCATACTGGGGAGTACATCAGCAACACATCAGCCTGCTGAAGTACTGGGACATCAGCCACGACAGGGTTGTACTTGTGCTCCGTGAGTTTGGTGCTAACATGGTTAAATGCCTCATATTTGCAAAAATCCCTGATCTCAGCTGCAGAGCACACACCATACAGCTTGTGGTGACCGATGGCATCAACAGTCAGCGAGTAGTGCTGGACGTAATGCCAAGTTAAAGAACATAGCTAAACATTTCAACTACTCTGTGCTCGCAAAGCAGAATTTGAAAAAAAATTCTAAAAGAACTTGGCCTCCCCCAGCACAGTATCATTCAGCCTGAACCCACTCGCTGGAACTCCACGCTCCACATGATGCAGGAGCAGAAACGAGCACTCAATATCTATTCTGGAGAATATGGAAAAATTGCTACTCCAGCTGCAGATCAATGGGAAATAGTTCCAACACATTGGAACCTGTTGAGAAAGTCACCCTCGAGATCAGCAGGTCTGAGCCTTCCATCTACAATGTCATCCCAAGCATTACTGTGCTGAAGATGGAACTTCAGGCAGAGGGTCATACACGAGGGGGATTAAAACACTAAGAGAAAGCATGCTGCAAAGCTTGCAGAAAAGGTTTGCAAGGATGGAGACAAAATGTTTGGTGCAAGCGACACTGCTGGACCCTCGTTATAAGGGTCATGACTTGCAGTGCAGTGTACACACTGACCAAGGCAAAACAATGGATAAAAGAAGAGCATGCCATTGTGTCCGAGCAACTGAAAACAACCACCACTGAAGACCAAGTATCAGATCCGAAACAGAGAAGGGTGGAAGATGAAGAATTACCTGGTCCCTCCCGTGTTCTTGAACAAATGTATGCAAACATATTGGGGCCTCATGGAACTCCTACTCAGGAGAGTGATGATGAGCAGCTGGATCAGTACCTCCGTGAGCCATTGATTGACAGACAGACTGGTCAGCCACTGGAATAGTGGAAACAGAATACATCCCGCCTACACCTTCTTGTACCACTGGCAAGGAAATGTCTCTGTCCACCCTCCTCCTCTGTTCCCAGCGAGAGAGTATTTAGTGAGATTGGGAATATTTATGACATCAAGAGGAGCCGCCTCACAGGAGAACATGCAGAACAGTTGTGTTTCCTGCATGACAACCTGCCGTTCTTAAACTGGGAGTATGGAGTACTTTCAGTGAAAGAAGGGTAGAGGGAGGAAGACTCAGGGACTGCAATGGAGTTTTTTTATATTGTTCTTTAATGTTTACATAATTTCCTTCACTCAAAAATGAGGGGTTTGCTGCACTGTGTTCTTTGCACTAAAGGAGATGTTTGATGCTGATAAGTTAAGTGCACGAAAACCTTTACGTTTTTTATTCACAGTTGGTTGCTTGAGGACTTTGTTTTATATAAAAATTAGCAAAAAGCAGAAAGTTAGAATGCACTTTAGATGTTCTGTGTCATTTATACCAAACACAAATGTTGCTGGTTGCTAGTGTGTTTGCAGCCCTACTATTATAATTTTGTATATATATTTTTCAGTTTAATTGATTTTTATTTATAAAGTTGTAATAATTTTACATAAATGTATATTTAAGTTTACATGTATGTTCCAACAAGCTTAAAAAATTCTGCTTGATAAATGCTCTAAAACTTATTTAAATGATTGACAGTTTTCTTTTTTTATTTTACCAGTTTTATATATTTAATACTTGGTCAGTTTATTGATTTGTTTGGTTAACTTTGAATAAATATTTAATTTGAATACCGTGCAGTGCACAAAATTAAGATTTGGGAGATGGTTCAAGTCAGTGTTCAATAAAAGATGATGTTGAGTTTAGAAATGTTGGGCATCCACTTATTATTAGTGTGACATTTTAGCATGCAAATGAAGGGGAGAACTTCAAGATATCGGCCCTAAAAATCATATCTTTATTGATAAGTACCGGTAGGGCTGGGCGATAATGATAATTATCGAGATATAATTTTCCTCGATAAAGCAATATGAAGAGTTTGTTAAATGTTCGGTATAATGTTTATGCGCCAAAAGTGGAACGAAAGTTTAATCCACTCGGATTATAGTTCAAACTGCCGCGCGGCGCGATCTCACAGGAGCAGATGCGTTTACTCGGTCATGTGAACACTAAGCAGCGCTGTGAGATCCAGTGAGTGTGAAACGCTTGAATTTAAGCCGAACAGGAGAAACACTGTGTGCAACGAGACATTCAGAAGGCTTTTCAATCGCCATTATTTACCATGGATTTACTGTAGTAACACTCACTGCACCGTGGTGGCATAAATGTGGGATATTCACACTGAATTTTATTACAGGAGTAATGGTATATCATTATAATATGTATGTGTGGCTATAGCATGTGTGCATTTATACTAAATGTTTTATTTTATGCCAAAAATAATTAGGATATCAGATAAGTAAAGAATATGTTCCATGAAGATATTTTGAAAATGTTTTACCGTAAATAAATCAACACTTATTTTTCGGTTAGTAATATGCATTGCTAAGAAATTAATTTGGACAACTTTAAAGGCAATTTTCTCAATATTTAGATTTTTTTTACCCCCCCCTTAAATTTACTGATTTTGATAATGAACTAAAATGTACCTCTGCATCCTAACTCAAGCTACTATCAAATTGTGCATTTCTAAGAGACAAAAAAAGTGATATTATTATTATTATTATGAGGCATCCCAAACCTGTTTCTTGATTTGAAACAATATGACTCATTAGAATATGCAGAAACCAAGAAATACATTTTTCTTTTTAGATATTTATTTTGTTAAGGAAAATTAATGGTCTGATTTCTACAACTTTCACTTTGGAGCAAAAATCTGGCTTTAAACTTGAAAGAAATAAAGATTTGACATTTATCGTGATAATTATCGATATCGACTGATATTAAAAAAATTATTGTGATAATTCTTTGGGCCATATCGCCCAGCCCCAAGTACCGGTATCGATAAGCAGTATTGGTATCGATAAAATGTAAACGATACCCATCCCTAGTGACAAGCACGTACAAAGACAAGTTAAGTCTCTCTCAGCTACCTTGGCCCAAGTCCCAAGGGCGCTCACCAAAACTAGACCAACCCATTCGAGGTGTGGAGCTAGACCGAACTAGAAGGGACACAAACAAAACAAAACCCAAGAACAAAAAAATCTAACAAATACAAAACTCAAACTGACCTTTGAGACTTGAACTCCTTCATGATATCCAGGAAGTCATTGTAGACCTGCGGCTGATTGCCAAACTGAAGCTTAACTTGATCCAAATAGGAAAGAGCATCTTCAACCTGAAATTACATACATTGCAGCTCTTCAGTAATCCATCTCAACTAACGCATATAATTCCCATGCTCTTCTAAACCGATCCCTTAAGAGATACCTTGAGCCTTTGAAACTGCTGCTGACCCAGTGTTGGGGCAGGGGCAGGTGTAGGGGTAGCATGAGAGTGACCCTGGCCCACGGGCTGGACAGCTGGCCCATGGTGATGAGGTCCACTGTGCACAACTGAACTGCTGGTATGTCCATGTCCACCCGAACTCTGGGCCATTGACAACTGTTAGAGCAGAAGGAGAAATGGTTAATTATCAGGCCTGCTTACATTAAGTGAAATGTCAATTCCCTTTAACACTATGTGATGAAATCTCATTCTTAAAAGTTTCAAAATATCCCAAAATGTGAGTTTATCACAGCGTCATATCATATACACAGAGAACTGTAAAGGTATTCACGGCAACCTATCAAAATAAAAGTTTGGTTTTAGACATTGTGCCAGAAATATATTAGACTACTATTATTTAGTAGAATTATTTGATACTACTGATTACCGTTTAAAAAAATTATAAAACTTTATTTCTTCCACATTTTAATTTGAATAGTAAATCCAAAAAATAAAATGTGTTGAAATTTCATTATTTAAAAGACAAATTAAATTAGGGTGAAACTTGTTTACGGTTTTCCATACTTTTATTACTTGTGGAAAAACTTGAAAACAATATTAAATAAGCATAAAGAATGGTATTGATTTTTGTATATTTTATTTGAATTTATTAATACAAAGTGTTTTTTTTATCAGCATGTTTTTGTGTTTTGCTTTGGTACCGAAATTGGTACAGAGAATCGTGGATTTTCACTGGTATCGGTACCAAATACTGAAATTGGTACAGAGAATCGTGGATTTTCACTGGTATCGGTACCGAATACTGAAATTTTGGTACCGTGACAACACTATTTTGACCAATTAATTTCTGTGAATTTTCCTGTCATTCATAATTACTGGATAAGTGCTTTTTTATTTCTTTACATTAGGACTCACATCCCACAATTTCTTGCCAGTCAAATCTTTAAAAAGCATAGTGTAACTCAAAACACACATCAGCGGTGGCCAAAACTGTTAGAACACCTGACAGATCTGAAAATATTGACCTTTTTTGCCAACAAAACATGATTTATTTTCATAATGTTCATAAAACATGCAGATGGTTGCTCTGAGCACAAGAAATATCAGATGAAGTGAGTCGTACTTGGTTTTTTTTATCCACTGTGCCAGAAATATGTTAGACACTATGACAATTACTGCAACACACCTCTCTAGCATAGTGTCAATATATTTCCTGAGAACTTCAACACTAATGTTAACCCATGCCTTCTGCAACTCAAGCAAAAGGCTTTCCTTTGAATGTACAATAGATCTGTCCAGTTTATTTGAGGGGCCAGTCCATCATTTTCAACATTCCGGCAGATTCCATCCATCACAGGTAATTCCGGCAATAGTTATTGTAACGGCCAATTAAAAAAAAAACTGAAATTTCTTAAATATTCCAAATGTTCTTACAATTTTGTCCACATACACATATATACACACACACACACACACACAGCACTCACCGGCCACTTTATTAGGTACACCTGTTCAATTGCTTGGTAACAGAAATTGCTAATCAGCCAATGGCAGCAACTCAATGCATTTAGGAATCTAGATGTGGTGAAGACGACTTGCTGAAGTTCAAACAGAGCATCAGAATGGGGAAGAAAGGGGATTTAAGTGACTTTGAATGTGGAATGGTTGTTGGTGCCAGACGGGCTGGTCTGAGTATTTCAAAAACTGTTGATCTACTGGGATTTTCACGCACAACCATCTCTAGGGTTTACAGAGAATGGTCCGACACAACATTATCAGAGGTCAGAGGAGAATGGGCAGACTGGTTAGAGATGATAGAAAGGCAACAATAACTCAAATAACCACTCACAACCAAGGTATGCAGAATACATCTCTGAACACACAACACGTCGAACCCTGAAGCAGATGGGCTACAGCAGCAGAAGACCACACCGGGTGGCTCAAATGGTTCAGGCTGCTGGTGGTGGTGTGATGGTGTGTGGGACATTTTCTTGGCACACTTTGGGCCCATTAGCACCAATTGGTCATAGTTTAAACGGCACAGCCTACCTGAGTATTGTTGCTGACAATGTCCATCTCTTTATGACTACAGTGTACCCATCTTCTGAAGGCTACATCCAGCAGGATAATGCACCATGTTCACAAAGCTCAAATCATCTTAGACTGGTTTCTTGAACATGACAATGAGTTCAATTTACTCAAATGGCTTCCACAGTCACCAGATCTCAATCCAATAGAGCACCTTTGGGATGTGGTGGAACAGGAGATTTGCATCATGGATGTGCAGCTAACAAATCTGTAGCAACTGCGTGATGCTATCATGTCAATGTGGATCAAAATGTCTAAGGAATGTTTCCAACACCTTGTTGAATCTATGCCATGAGAAATTAAGGCAGTTCTGAAGGCAAAGGGGGGTCCAACCCGGTACTAGCAAGGTGTACCCATTACCTAATAAAGTGGCCAGTGAGTGTATATATTCTGTAAAGAAAGTTAACACGCTACTATTTTATATTTGTTAATTTATAATATTTATTATACATAAAAATAAAGACATATTTACCAAAATAATGCAAAACTGTTGATGATTTTGTACCTGATAGGTTTGAGAGACAGAGTACTGCATGCTGGACGATGGCTGCATGTTGTCTGGTGCAGTCTCGTAGAGGGAGGAGGCAGAGTTGAGGACGCGGTGCTGAAAGCTGTCCACACCCCCGGGGAGCTGCCGCTGAGAGCCGATCACTGTGTCCTGATCCTCCAAGCGCCGCTTCATTATGTACTCATGCTCCTTACTGCGGCGGAATCTACAACAAACATTCATATGAAAGTTACCGCTAAATATACATACACTCCCAGACAAAAAGTTGGACACACTTGACTGAATTCATGTTTCTTATGATCTTAAACAAGACAACATGAGTAGGGTTGGGTATCGAACTCTGTACTTTTAACGGTACCGACCGAATTGCGTCGGTACAACAGAGTATCGATTCACATTAAATCATTCGGTACCTGAGAACGCATTTAGGCGCATACAGAGAGAGAGAGAGAGAGAGAGAGAGAGAGAGACCCTGTGACATGATATCACTCCTGCAACTCTTTAAAGCACAACACACAGGGCAAACCAAAATGTTTTGAAGTGTGCTTACATTTCTAGGGACATTGGGTTTCCGCGAAAACGCGGACAGGATGGCGGAGTCCATTCATAAAAACAGAATTTACTCTATAGTGCGGAATGCAACGGAATTCGTAAATTTTGGGATGAATAAAAGAAGGTCTGTCACTTAATAGAAATCATGATATGAACTAGTGTATGTGAATATTAAGACGCAAAAAGAAGGTTTAATACAGTGGCCGAGAGAGCTCAACGTGCTGCAAATAGAAAAAACATCTACAAATTAAGAGAAACTTCATCAATTTGACAACACGCGCTGCAAATACTCACACCATAACCAAATAAAGAAACACATTGTAAATACTCACAGCACAACCAAACGAATAAACGCTGCAAATAAAAGTATTTATTTGGTTGTGTTGTGAGCATTTGCACCACCTGCTGTCAAACTGATGAAGATGTTTTCTTGATTTGCTGGTGCTTTTTCTTTTTGCATGTGTTTTCTGAAGTTGCAGTGCGTTGAGCTCTCTCGGCCACCGTAGGTTTAAACATGAATCCTGCATGTTCCGTTAGCCTCGGTATACATGAATGGCGGAGACGCAGTTTTTTTAACTACACAAATAATGAAGCACATGTGAACTCGCTGTGATTTTCGGCCTATGCATCTCACGACATGAACACATGAACTTACAGAGAGTCACTTCATGATAATTGTACCGTTTCATTTGAGAAAACTAGCATCATATCATACTGTATAGACACAAACTTCACAGCAGCCTGTCAAACTAAAAGAGCTGTTTTACATGTAACAGAAATATATTACTCTTGTTTTACTTTTGTACAGTATAATGTACATGTTTATATGTTTCATTTACTGACAAATTTAAAACAGATCAATCATAAAAAGAATTATTACAACCACAGTAACCACTTAATTGTATAAAAAAAACTTTTTAAAAACTTTTTTAAAGGAATTTTCAAACAAGTTTTCTACCATGTATTAATTTTAACAGTAAATCTATGTTTGTTTGCCAAAAAAATTAAAGGGTTTTATTTTAATTTGATTAAAAATAAATAAATGTTTCATGCGTTCATTTGATTATCAGAAAAAAAAAATTGGAGGGCCCTATTGTTCAAAATGTTGAAATTGAGAGTTTTGGACTTATTTTTTTCACTTAAATATTTTTTTTTTGTGTGTTACACAGATTAAAGTATCGAAAAAAGGTACCGCTGGGTACCGGTTCAAATGTGAACCTTAAACATGAGGGTGAGCTAAATATCAAAAGTTTGGGTTAACTATTCCTACAAAATAATAATAAAAAAAACATACCTACCGATATTAGTTTTGTAGACAAATACATTTAGTCACATACATGGACAAAATGAATAAGAATTATTTTAATGTGTGAAGTGGACTGAATAATGAAATCAAACAAAGTGTCAGTGGCACTTCATGAAATTTGGTTGAGAAAAGTGTGTAAGGACAGATACTATGCAGAATCTAAAACATAGGATAGTTTTAATTTGTTCACTTTTTTTCACTAGACAATTTTCAATGAATGCATATATAATGCACATAATCATTTTTGGGGATGAATAAGGCTTATTCATTCCTTACAACTACAGGCGTGTCATTTGCAGTCTACAAATCATTTTAGAACTGGTTTGGCTAAAGAAATGTAATACCGTTTATCGATGTATAGTAACCCGAAAGCGTTTAAACCCCAAACTGTCTTGAAAACGCAACGTGTCAGCAACCTGCTGAGGAGCTCCACTTTATAGCTTCGTGTAAAGTAATAGTGACACCTGTCAGATTCACTCGACTGCCAAATAATGACGCTCACTCGAGGTCTGATCAACTTGGTTGTAAATTGTCTATTATTGTTTCCATATTTAGCGCAGCTCGGCTAACAGATACCGCGATGTTATGAGCGTTCACATTACTCACGTGAGACTGCGACAAAACTTTAAACAATGTTGCAGTTTTCTATGAACCGGTGTAGGCGGAGAGTGGTGTGTAGACAGTAACATTGAGAAAAACGTGCTGGGGCATGTGCGCCGTCTCACTTTTATTTGAATGGCTAAAGTCGGTTTTATCCAACCGGACAGTTTCGCGTCGTCGTAATGGTCGTGTGTGTGTGTGTGTCAGGCCTGGGACTATATGACCCACACAATTCACAACACACTGTAATGCAATAAATGCATCGTAAAACTTACTCGGGTAACGTTACACGTAAGTTATTATGCATTTAAATATGCACGTATGCATGTTTACTAGTGTTCTGGATAATATAACGCGCTTGATCAAACCACTAAACCTTCTTGAACCTCTACGAGAAGTAAAAAGAGGCGGCGAGTAGTAACCGCCTCTGTCCAATGCAGAGTTCAGACAAACACAACAACACAAACTGATCACACTAATATAAAAACACGATCCGATCTTCCCTAATCGACCAAAAAAGGCAAATAACATCTAATAACCCACCAAACAACAAGAAAATGCGATAAGGCAGTTTGGTTAGCACTCGATGTTGCCAACTGTTTCTAGCTAACGTTAACGTTTCAAATCAGGAAGTCTTGCTGAATGGTTTCTACCGGTAACGTTAAACACACAACTGCTCAGTGATCAAAGCAGCACTGTTATACGGTAAGTTAGTTCAGCAGACACCAATAAGCCAGTAACGTAACTGGTTGCTTAAAGGTCAAAAGCAGAGAATGATAGTTAGACCCTCAGGATGAGCAGCTGATCAACCGAGAAGAGCTTGAGAATCCGTGTGTAGCCATTCAGGCTAAGTGCGGCTAGCTAGCGCCTCGACAAATACTCTTATATAACCACTAGCTTGACATGCATCACTTAAAAAAAACCTGGTTTAATGTCGCTATCTTTGAATTTCAAGTCACCCGGGTGATTTACTGGTCATAAGGAGAGGATAGCGGTTTAAGCGTCATTTAACTGTGAGAGTTAGCTACTTTTAGCCTGAATGAAGCACTGCGACGACGACAGCTAGCGAGCGTCCGCTAGCACGCAGAGCAAACTCACCCCGCAACAGACTCCGGATCACTTCTTTCTGCTCCGCCGAGAAATCAACGCCTATGAAGCCTGGTAACAGCGCTGTCAAACGTTGAATCGTGTAAGGTTCGGATTTGAATTGCAAATTAAAATACACGTAAGCACCATTCAGTCAAGGCGCCAGACCTCAAATTGCATGCTAGGTTGCTAATTGGCTAACATGGGAAAACAACCTCAGCAGGAGGATCCTCTCTATCGGGGGCGTGGTCTTGGAGGAGGCGGCGCCAACAAACTCCAACCGAGAACAGCGATTGGTGGAGCGCTGGTGAAATTCGAATATATCAGGTTTCTGCAGGATTTATCCTCCTGCCTCCTCTGACAAAAGAAATAGTAATGGAGATTTTGATTCATCTTAGGGACTCGACTCTTTTGAATCTGTTCACTAAAGATTCATACTGATCTGTTCGCTGTTGCATTCAGTGATTTATTTTGCAGCAGGGTACATTGGTTATGTTTCCTTGCAATTGCATACTTCCTTACTATGTAGCAGTGTTTTGGAGTAACTAGTTACATGTAACAAAATTACCTAATTTAATTACAATATCAATGTAACTGTAATCTGTTACAGTTACTGAGAAAAAAAATTGTAATTAAATTACAGTTACATATGAAAATGTTAACTATTACAAAGACAGTGGTTTCTGTGCATTAAAATTAAATAATCTTAATTAAAGTCAGGAAGAATTTTGAAAGTCTGTCAGTAACTTAATCAGTGTTGAGAAGGCTACTATTGTAAGGTTAACCCTGCCTGGTTCAAATGTTTCAAATGATTAACAGTTGAAAACATTCATTAGAAATTTAGAAATGTAATCAGTTACATTAATTAAAAAAAGTAATTTAAATCGTTACACAACTTATAACATTTTAAATAGGGTAACTTGTAATCTATAACCTATTACATTTCCAATGAAACCTTCCCAACATTGCCATGTAGTATGCAAGAAATATGTTCAGTGATATGAATAACTTCAACAAGGGCTGAGAAGTCAGATGGGTGACCTGTTAAATAGCTCTTCACCTGGAAATCATCTTTTGTCTACAAACATTTCCTTTTTATTTGCAGACATTCATAATTGAATGTTAATAAATGGGAGTTCAATGGGTCATTGAATCATTCACTTAGAGCCCAGCAAGCAATAGCCGTCATTTCACCGTCTCGGTTAACTATAGACCCGATATAGTCCAGTTATGTTCAAGGTTCAAGTTTTTTTATTAGTCAAATACACAACTATACAGAGAATAACCAGCAGTGAAATGTAAGTCAGGTCCGCTCCATGGACAGTGCAATTATATGTAACATAAACACAAGAGAATATACATAAATATAGGTATGAAAAAAATGAAGTAAAAGATAACCATAAAAAATGTAATGAATAAAATGTGCAGGACAGTATAATGTAGACTTAATAAATAATAATATAAGCAGGAATGTGCAAGAAGAATGTGCAAACAGGTTGTACAGGGTATATACATAGCAGTGATATGGATAGTGGAGAATAGTGAATATCTTACTGATTATTAAATGGAGTCATGTTGAAAATATAAGACTGCGTTTGAGTTTTGGAGCCTGATGGCCTGGGGGAAGATGCTCCTCCTAAGTCTCTCAGTTTTTGCCATCATGCTCTGGAAGCACTTGCCACATGGCAGTAAAAAGAAAAGACGGTTACAAGGGTGATTTGAGTCTTTGATGATTTTTGCAGCTCTGCTTTTGCAGCGTTTGAGGTAGATGTCCTGCAGAGAGGGGAGAGCAGACCCTGAGATGCGCTCAGCTAAGCGCACAACTCTCTGCAGAGCTTTGCAGTCCTGTAAGAGCTTTGCAGTCCCCATTTCCATACCACACTGAGATACACTGTCAACACACTGTCATACACTTTCTATGGTCCCTTAATAGAAAGTTTTCAAGATTGCTGGCGAGACCCTGAATTTCCACAGCTGTCGCAGATGGTACAGACTTTGCCTGGATTTCTTAAATAAACAAAGTAATTTTCAAGAAAAGAAACAGAGGCAGCACTTTTGAATGTGAGTACACCCCTCACATTTGTTTTAAATATTTTATTATATCTTTTCATGTGACAACACTGAAGAAATGAAACTTTGCAACAATTTAAAGTAGTGAGTGTATAGCTTGTATAACGGTGTAAATTTGTAGTCCCCTCAAAATAACTCAACACACAGAATAACTCAAGAACACAGAAAAATAATTGTTGCTATAAAGATGGTGTACTAGGCTATAAGAATATTGCCAAGATCCTGAAACTGAGCTGCAGCACGGTGGCCAAGACCATACAGCGGTTTAAAAGGACTGGTTCCACTCAGAACAGGCCTCGCCATGGTCGACCGAAGAAGTTGAGTGCACGTTCTCAGCATCATATCCAGAGGTTGTGTTTGGGAAATAGACGTATGAGTGGGGACAGAATTGCTGCAGAGATTAAAGGGGTGGGGGGACAGCCTGTCAGTGCTTAGACCATACGCCGCACACTGCATCAAATTTGTCTGCATGATTGTCATCCCAGAAGGAAGCCTCTTCTAAAAATAAAGCATAAGAAAGCCTGCAAACAGTTTGATGAAGACAAGTAGACTAAGGACATGGATTACTGGAACTATGTCCTGTGGTCTGCAAAGACCAAGATAAACTTATTTGGTTAAGATGGTGTCAAGCGTGTGTGGCAGCAACCAGGTGTGTCTTGCCTACAGTTAAGCATGGTGGTGGGAGTGTCATGGTCTGGGGCTGCATGAGTGCTGCCGGCACTGGGGAGCTAAAGTTCATTGAGGGAATCATGAATGCTAACATGTACTGTGACATACTGAAGCAGAGCATGATCCCCTCCCTCCGGAGACTGGGCCGCAGGGCAGTATTCCAACATCATAACGACCACTGCCTTGCTAAAGAAGCTGAGGGTAAAGGTGATGGACTGGCCAAGCATATCTCCAGACCTAAACCCTATTGAGCATCTGTGGGGCATCCTCAAATGGAAGGTGGAGGAGCACAAGGTCCCTAACATCCACCAGCTCCGTGATGTCGTCATGGAGGAGTGGAAGAGGACTCCAGTGGCTACCTGCGAAGCTCTGATGAACTCCATGCTCAAAAGGGTTGAGGCAGTGCTGGAAAATAATGGTGGACACACAAAATATTGACACTTTGGGCCCAATTTGGACATTTTCACTTAGTGGTGCACTCACTTTTTGTGACCAGCAGTTTAGACATTAATGGCTGTGTGTTGAGTAATTTTGGGGGGACAGCAAATTTACACTGTTATACAAGCTGTCCACTCACTACTTTACATTGTAGCAAAGCGTAATTTCTTCAGTGTTGTCACATTAAAATATATAATAAATATTTACAAAAATGTGTAGGGTGTACTCACTTCTGTGAGATAATGTATTTACTGTGTGAAGTTTATTTGTTTTGAGTTGTTAAAATTTCAACTATTTCAAGTCAATACAATGTTTTTATTTATTTGGTCAGTCATGTGTAATAAGTTGGATAATGTGCAGTTCACGAGTTTGTGTGCCCATATAATCTTAGCATTAGTGGTAAACGGTTTTGGCTTGATGTCTGTGATGGAGAGCTCAGAGTGACTATTCTAACAAGCTCGATAGCCCCCCTATAAACAGAAGGATAAATTAAATAAATATAAATAAATGAGGAAATGGGGAGGTGGAGGGATGCCGAAAGAACGGAAGTGGTAAGAGGCTGTCTTTATACTCGGATATTAATTGGAAGATTAGATGGCGTATTCCTCCCGAAATGACATTGATAACTTCACTTAAATCCTTCACATTGGATCCTGATCACCTCACATGGTTTATTTTGCAATAATAAATGGCTGGCTATATAATATCCTTTATTCAATAAAAAATAAAAAAAAATAATGGAAAAATTTAGAGGACCTTTTAGAAGGGTTTAAGAAAAGCCCCAGGGATATGTAGTGGATTTACAGATGGCAGGCCTCTCATTTTCCTCAACACAATTTCACTGGAATATATTTTCAGAGACTTTATTAATCAAAGCAGGTGGCAAAAAAAATACAAAAAAGAAGTGTGAGTCACATAAATTAAAGTCAATGAGCAGAAGCGTCATGTAAAGTAACTAGTTAAGGAGGTGAGATTAGACAGATTTGAACAGCAGTGGAACCTTGGGGCTCCATTCTTGCAGCAGGGGGTACCGGCAGCCTTGTTCATTTAACAAGCGTTAATCTGTCTCTGAAGAGGTGTTAAAAAATAAATTAGTGTTCTTCCTGCATCCCACATCATATGATATGTGATATGTGTGAATAGTAATAACAAAGTCTTTTAAATACACATAGATGAGAACAGGGCTTGTAATTACGGTATGTTTTTGTCATGTGATGGCAAAGTGAGTTGGCAATATTAGATGTTGTCATTTTTTTCTACCATTTTTATGGGTACATTTGTGTGTTGAAATTGCTTTAATTGCACAGTTAGGTGGGTCATGCAGACATGATGTGCAGGTCATGTTTGCCAATATTGCTCTTGTAAAAGCCATTATGCCAGGGTGGCGGGGCATGTGGGATGTGAAGTGAATATCTGCTGCTGCTCATATGCCTGTTGAACCCTTAATAACAGGGAATTTTGTTCTATGAAACCTCACTCCATCTGATTGGTCACTGCTGTCTTTTCACTATGGAGACATATTATTAAGCCTTATGAATTTAGTAATCATAATACCTTGATAGTATTTCACTGGTGGATTATACTGAATATATATCTGAATATAAATATATATATCAGTGTATGTCTGGCAATCAGAATATGTACGTGAGTTTGTACTACATACAAAGCAATTTATTTTTTTTTTTTATTACTCAAATTATTCTTATTGTATGTTTTAGTGGTCAAATAAATCACTTATATGATGTCTAAGATTCTGACTATAATAATTGTATAATTGAAAACCATACAGTGGTATGTATAATGACTAAAATAGTTTAATAGTTTGTAGAAATCTTCAAATTTTTAAATGAAATACAATTATTTATTTATTTTAATTCAGTGTGGTAACCTTTTTTTTAAAGCACTTCAGTCTCTATAACTTTTTATCTTTTTGAGCATTATCAACTCTGGATTATGGATAGTAAAGCCCAAATGGTCAGCAACTGTTATAATTTTAAGTTCGGTAGGTCTTTTTCAACCGTGAGTCCCAAAATGGGGAGTGCTGGCTAACAGGTTAACCTGTGTTTGAACATGTGTAGTCCAAGTCAGGTCCTCGGAGATGTTTACACCGAAGTACTTGAAGCTGCTCACCCTCTCCACAGGGGACAAAAATTGCTTTACAAACTCAAGCAATTTTAAAACAGTGCAAGAAGAGGCGAAAGAGCAAACAATAGAACAAACACAGCTTTTCCAATGATTAATCTACGTTATATTAATTTGTTCAGTGAACACACTCAGAAGAATTGGACAAACTGAGAAGGAGTTTCAACATCTGGAAAAGCTGTCGGAAATTTAGGATATCCGGTGTAGCAGTCGATTCTGTTCCTGCTGGAATTCCTCTTCCCCTAGGGTTGCCAGGTCTGCGTAATAATCCCAATTTTCTTTATAAGAAAATGCGCTTAAGTAGCCCAATTCCGCGGTAAAAAATACTGTGGATTTGGCAACACTGTAGCATTCAGATACACCAAAACACACCTGGATGTACGGAAAGCAAAAAGGGACAAATGTCTTGCTACACAGCAGCATAGTACAATGATTCTCACACTCCAGTTAATATTCTGTGATTTTTATTTATTTATTGCAACTGTTCCTTTGTTTTTGTCATATGTCCGAGTTTTTGCAGCTTAATTCTGCCTAGTGTAATCTGTGCTGACGTCCAAACTCAGGGTATATGCTGTTTCCATACAGAGCAACAATACTTTTAATTAATATTCTATTTGATTAATCTGTTTACCTTCTTACTGATACAGTGGAATATATTTAATCTGAACACTTATCCAAACGTTATTGTTTTCGTAAGAAAGCCTTGCATACAAGTTGCAAGTATGGAACATATTGTAATTGTAATTGCCATACAGTCTCAAAGTGCACCAGATAAATCAATCGATCAATCATTCAAAATAGCTCAGTTATAAATCAGGGAGATGAGTGACTGTTCTTGTTAGCATATGAAGCAATTGATCCAAACCTATGAGGAAATCTAAATTACATTTGTTTATCCATTTATCATAAAAAGATCAGAAATATTTAATTTGCAGATGTTCCTCCAGTTTCCAAGTTGATGGTAAGCAAACAACGTTAAGTGATAACTCCTCTATGTTGACACGTTTTCTATAGTGAAGTGAGGTATAGTGATACACCAAGACTTGATACTAACAAAAAGTCAATGCTTGTCAAGGAACTAACTGACTTGAAGCAACTAGCACATTAACAACAACCTGTTTTCCAATTGTTTTCCAATTTCAGTTTAAATGGGCCTATTCCTTCAATTGGGCCTTTAGAAACTCACTGTAGGTTATTTGTTTATGATTTTAACAATAAAGCATACATTTGACACATTTCAATAGATTGCAAGCTTTATCACATCTCCTCAAAAAAAACATCTAAAGTTCAAAAGAAAGTGGTTGCTGGACACAAAGAGCCCTGACCATTTTTATTTTATAATTAGAACATTGTGGAACCCCCCCCCAACAAAACAAGCTTGCCATTTTAACTAGATTCTACTGGCCCAGAATGGGATGGACATTAAAAAATGGGTAAAAAGGCTACAATTTTTTTCCTTTTAAACATTGCTGTGAGACATATACAGGTGCATCTCAATAAATTATAATGTCGTGGAAAAGTTCATTTATTTCAGTAATTCAACTCAAATTGTGAAACTCGTGTATTAAATAAATTCAATGCACACAGACTGAAGTAGTTTAAGTCTTTGGTTCTTTTAATTGTGATGATTTTGGCTCACATTTAACAAAAACCCACCAATTCACAATCTCAACAAATTAGAATATGGTGACATAAATGAAATAAATGAACTTTTCCACGACATTCTAATTTAATGAGATGCACCTATATGTCGTGGTTCAATAGCGGTCTAACTGAGGTCTAGTCTATTCTTGGGCTAGACGTCTATAAAAATTTCACGACAGACCAAATTTAGCCTTGTTTTAGCCCAGCCGTCTGGGCGTTTGGACGGCTATTAGACGTCTATTAAAACTGAAAATTGCTTGCTGGGAGACTTTTAGGCTGATGATGATACACTGGGCAACTTTTTGGGAAATGTTGCCGTCAATGGGCAACCAGGTGAGACACAAGGCTCAAGACTGATCTAAATTAGCCAGATAGAAATGTGTTGCCCATTGTAAATGGAAAAGAGCCCAAGCAACATTGCTCAAAAAGTTGTCCTGTGTGTCATCAGCCTTAGTCATTTTGTCAACTGTCTATTATAACTATTTTAAATGGCTAAATTAAGAGTTAAAGCAATGCCCTTACAACATTTTTACAAATTCCCATCGGTTTATTGGACTTTTTGTAAAAGAGAATTTTCACATGTCGAACAAAAGGAATGTTACACCTCTTCTGTTCTTCTGTCTCTTTCAGACTCATTCCGTGAAGTGGGCGTATTCATTCACAATGTACAACCAATGAAATACTCCATAACAGACTGAGGACAAATCCTGTTTACTAGTGCTACAGCTGCTTTTCAAACTCAAAGCAGAAAAGCAGTCACGAATAGGAAAAAGACCTCAGTGAATTAAAAATATAAGTTTATGAGAATTCATTGCAAAATCCTAGCTAGTATTAGAACTAGGGCTTCAGAAACGCATAACAAAAATTAAGTGGTTTATTTTAATTGTATAAATGGTCAACAAACTCAGGCTCTTATAAGGGGGTTTCAAACTAGCAATGTAGTGTTAAGAGTCTTTAGAAAATGTAGAAAAATGTATAAATAAACAAACATAAATTAAAAATTATTAATCAAACCATTAAGTAAACACAGTACTCTAAAGTATTTCCACATAATATTTTGGATATTTATGATATTAATTTATAATTTATAATTATCACAGTATAAATTGGGTATTTGTACAAGATTATATATACGCATTAGGATAATCTATTTGGGGGGTCCATGGTTTCTAAAATAAAAAAAAATAAATAAAAACATGTTGGAAGCAGGAAAAATGGGCAAGTGAATTTAACGAGGTTAGACAACTGGGTCAGGGCATCTCCAAAACTGTAAGTCTTGTGGGGTGTTACAGCTATGCAGTGGTTAGGACTTACCAAAAACAGAAGGCACTGTGCTTCCTTACATGATGCAAGGAAGGACAATCAGTGAACCAACCTCAGGGTCATGGGTGCCCAAGGCTCATTGATGTACATGGGAAGGGTGTAAAAACGGGGTATGCAGTACAGTGCATATGGGCGCTGCACAGGGCCATTTTGCTAAAAACATTCTGTGAAAATCTTCTTTAATAAAGCATTATAATTTAACTGAACAAACGATTATTTGTGTAAAATAAATAAAAGGCTGCAAACTAGTCACATCTCACCAAAAAACGCAATTTTGAATTCAAAATGGATAATTTGAGTGATTCATGTAGATGCAACAAGTTTTTGAAAACAGTGCTAAACTTTGACAAAAGTGATTTTTTTAATGTTATAATAGTGATTTTCTAATGGATAAATATAAATCCAAAAGCAAAACAATATTATAATATAAATGGCAAATGAGCCAACGAGTGGTATCATGTCATTTTTGCAAGTGTTTGTTTTCCACCAGGCGGCAGAAATCTTTTACTTAAACTTGGCACATTTTGCATGAATTATCTCCTTTAGTGAATTTTACAAAAATATGCATAAGGGAAACAAAATGTAAAACTACAATAAATTGTAAGCAATATACATGTTTTGATTGAAAAAGAATTACTGATCATGCACACCCCGTAGCACATGTGCAGTTGCGCCCCTGGGCTAGCCCTTTCCGAAGAACTAACGTAGCTCAAATTGCTGAAAAACATAATGCTGGCCATGATAAAAAAGTGTTAGGCTGTGTAGCCGCAGACTGATTAGAGTGCCAATTCAGACCACTTTCCACTGCCGAAAGCATCTAAATAGGCATGTGAGTGTCAGAACTGGACCACAGAGTAATGGAAGGAGGTTGTATGGTCTGATGAATCACATTTTCTTTTAGATCTGGTGGATGTCTGGGTCCATGTGTATTGTTTCCCTGGGGAAGGGATGGCAGCAGGATTCACTAAGGCAGGGACACTCAAATCTGGCTTGCAAGATCCACTTTACTGCAGAGTTTAACTCTAACCCTAATCAAACACACCTGAGCATGCTAATCGATGTCCTCAGGATCATTAGAAAATCTGCACAAAGGGAAGAAATCAGGCCTGCGGAGACAGTGTTCTGCTGGGACACCTTTGGTCCTGGCATTCATGTGGATGTTTCTTTGACACATACCACCTACGTAAAGATTGTTTTAGACCATATAAACCCCTTCATGGTGTTACTGGATGGCAGTTGTTCCTTTAACCAGATAATGTACGCTGCCACACTGCAAGTTGCTCAGGAATGGTTTAAGAAACATGAAAAACAAATCAAGGTGTTGCCTTGGCCTGTAAACATTCCCAAGATCCCAATCCAATTGAGCAACTATGGCATGTTCTGGACTCAAAGGATCTACTGTATTTGTGTCAGACACCACAGGACTTGTTTAAAGGTCTTGTGAAGGCCATGTCTCAACATCAGAGCTGTTTTGGCAGCATGAGGGGACCTGCATGATATTATACGGGTGTTTTTATTGTTGTGACTGATCAGTCAGTGCAAAAAATACAGCAGACATTGAGAAATACAAGACTCTATTTGTAATAGCACCATACTTACTATTGCTATAGTGTACATAATGCATTATGTACAGTCCACTTGACTCGACTTTCCATTTTCATGACGGATGAGCCAGAAGTAATTTTAAATGTATTCTTCGAGTCACCATTTGATCTGACTGCTAAATGTGAAGACATTTCTACATAAACTAGGTCATAAAAATGCAAAACAAACATTTGTATTGCTAAGATGAAAAATGGATGCAACTTGCTGAATTAAACCAATGGGTCAAAGATTTGCCTGGCTAGCATGGCTCTCTTAGCTCAGGTTCGAAGATGACACAACTACACACCATCTGGACCCAGAAGCATTTTTAACATCGATGGCTATTCAAAATTGCCAGTGTGTTCTGTAACATCTGAAGAAAAAAATATTTCATGATATTATAGTAGATCTTTTACTATAGTTTCCAATTCTCAAAATAGCTGCTTGTGAGGGACTGTGCACATTTTGCAGTCCCATCATGGCTTATTTAGCTCCAATGTAATTAGTCACATGGCATTTATAGATCAAGGTGATTGACTCAGAACAACCTGGCAGCAGAACTATGAGCCCATGAGCCGCCTTGAGCAAAGATGGCTGATTTCAGATTTTATTCTGCAGTTTCATTAAAATCATTGAAAAGTTGTTAAAACGTTGACAACATCCGCATGCTCATTACGTCTTCACTCTATAGGCATGTGTGAATAATGAGATTAATGTGTGCCAACAAATACACTGTAAAACATAGCTTAAATAAGTTATATGAACTTACTTTTCCTCTTTAACTCCATTTGTCATTTTAAGTTTTGGATATTGAACTAAAGTTGATAGGTTTTTGAAAATTAAACATAAAGTAAAATGTTTTCTTGACTAATTCTGATTTTTGTCTGGCTTATAAAAGTTCATTTAACTCATGTCTGTAAGTTATATGTTGGGGGAGGGGCGATACACGGAGACCGCGAAATACAGAGCAGGCATCGCCACATCCACGTGTTTTTCTGTTTTTTTATTTGTAATGATAAAATAATAATGTTGTGATTTATTGCATGTTAGCAAATTTTAACTTGCTCCGGGATTGTGATATGACGCCACAAGTCGTTCCCTATTTAATTCACTGTTTCCCAGAGCCTCATACGCTAAAATAGTTAACGTAACGTTATATCACTTCGGTTCACAGTGCTTGTATTTTAGTTGGTCTTAGACCTGAAGTCTTCACTTATTGTTATTTATTTCAGTTGTTGCGTGTGAGAAGAACATTGACCGTGCTCCACGTATGTAAGACCGTTGTCAATTGAATCGCCATCTGTTAAGACCTGGTCAAGCCAGCCGCCACCTGGATTTTGCTGCATGGGTCTGTTTGTGGAATTAAGGTGTTGCGATACATTAAGCTTCCAAAAAAGCGTCTTTCTCAGCTTTTTGGCCGCACCACGCAAAAATAGACGAACATTCAAAATCCAGGCGGCGGCTGACTTGACCGGGTGTTCACAGATATGGGGCAATGTAAGGACACAGGTTTTCCAGGGTTTTCCTCGCTAATTGTAACTGTAAAACGCAGCTGTATCATCAAGCAGGAGGTTTAGCCTTAGCAGTGTTATACAGTGCCTTGATAAGGAGGTATGAATAAAAATGATCTCAATTTGATCAATTTGCACTAATATGAGTTCTAATTATATATATTGGAGTCACTCAGTCTTGTTTATAATTGTATAGGACACAAATCGGAACAGAAGAAAAGCTGCCTTCCACGCTTCCTTTCAGAGGATGCTACTGAGATAATTGAGATGTGATGTAAGAAAATGTTTACACCTTGTTAATGTACTGATGATACTGAATTCATTGTAGAGCAGTATGTGTAGGGAAAAAAGTCACCCGGCTTAACTATCACAATATTATTATTTTAACCCAGAGTCAGTAATAATTCATACTAAAAGGCTTTTTAGTCCTTTTCTCATCAGTAACATCATGTACAAATGTAACAAATTATTAAATGAGTTGACCATTGTTTTTTTCTTTATCTGAAATCTTTTTTTTTACATACACATGCATATACATAATGCACATACAATGTTTACTGCTCAAAATTCAAAAGTTGTTGACTATAATTATTTTTATTTTATTTTATTATTTAGAACATATTTCTTCCTCTCTCACTGTTAAAACAGAATTTAGTATTGCACAATTAGATATTTGCAATTGTAAATATACAGTATATATATATATATATGATTTTATTTTGACATGAGGTGATTCTGGTAAAGTTGTGATGAACATTGCTGTATGGAGAGGCCCACAACAGCAGAGGGAGACAGAGTAATTTCTGTGTTGTTAATCTCTCTCTCTTTAAGGACATAGTAATTAGCTCCCCCTTCCATATCATTGAATCAACAATAATGATTTGCACAAAGGGGCATTTTCGACTTGTGCAGTAGGTCCAAATGTATACTTGTTCACAATCAGCTCTGGCAGTTTTTCTCAATTGCTCACACACTTTAAACATAGTTTCATTTTCTAACACCAGGACTAATTTCTCAAAACTATAAACACTATTCATGATTAAGTCAAACTGCAAGGTTTTATTTAATTAAATTATTTAATTAAAATTACACATTCAGCATTCAGTTACACCATGTGCTACTGTATAAAGCTCTAGCATACATTAATCATCACGCCATCACAATTCTCACCATGGGAACGCCAGAAAAGATCAATTTTTCTCACACCAGTCAGAACCTCAAGATCTAGTGTCACAGGTGCGTTCTTGGAATTACACAAACAATGGAAAATATGCTCAAGGGAGAGGAGGCGGGTGAGCTGTAGGAAAGGCAATGAGAACATTGTGTCTCTGATGAGATTTGTGCTAGTTGACCATGTCCTTCTCTGTGTACGATTGCAAGGTATATGACAGAAATCTGAATGAGCTGGAAATCATTTTGCAAGTAATAGAGGTTGTTCAGAAGAATGTTACATTGGTGTTTTGCTGAAGTTTATAAGGCCTAGAGGGGCTACGTCCCGCACTGCTACAGTGCTGTAACATTTACTGTGGGGGAAATGAGATTATCTGATGTGGCACAGACAAAATGCTGATTCGGGATAGCTGAGATGTCACATTCTTCTCCAGTCTTTTTTTTTTTCTCATGCAGTATTTCTTTGAGTAAATTTTTTTTTTTATTCATTATTTTATATTTTTCAGAGTGTGTAGTGTGTGTGGATGGCTTTGTGTGCCTTTTGAAGGTAAAATTTCATTTAGATGAAATATAACGCTTCATAAAATACAAAACAATCTGTGGATGGTTGCTTGGGTCTCTTTCTAAGTAAGAGGATCTGGTCCAGCTTAACCTGCAAAGTAGATTAGACGTCACACATAGATGAGCCCCAGAGACAGATCTCCAGTGAGGACCTCGTCACCTAGACATCCATCGGGAAAGACCCCTGGAACCAGTGGACCACTTGCACTCTGACTTTGCTGCAGTTGGAACAAACTACTGGTTTTTCTGGCCGGAGGGGAACTGGACCCCGACTGAGCCTGGTTTCTATGAGTTTTTCTCCATTCTGTCACCGATGGAGTTTTGGTTCCTTTGGCTTGCTTAGTTGGGGACACTTTCCAGCACAATCATCGACTTGATTGCACAGATATTATTATTTAAACTGAACTAAGCTGGACAATGCCATTACTGCATTCAGCTGATAATTGAGTGTTAAATCCTGTCATTTTACATTATTGACACAATTTTCCTATTTTGATATTGTGCAGTGCTTTGTTACAATTTGTATTGTTAAAAGCGCTATATAAATAAAGGTGACTTGACTTGACTTGGCGTCAACAGTGTTTATTAATTACATTAATATTACGCTGCACATAATAAATGCTGTGTAAAAATTTTTTTTTACTTTGGAATAAGTCAAATTTCCTTTAAAATAATATTTCTACTATTGCACCAGACACTCATATATTATGCATGGTGTGTCTAGTGGGTTATGTGAATCTACTTTTGTATTTTTATTAACTTATGTACGCTCACTGTCACATTATTTTGAGGCCAAGCACCATGTGTAGGCACCAGCGTGTGATGTGTATTTCTTCTTTATTTCTTGTCTGGCTTAGAGTCTATGGTAATAATTTAAAATCAAATAATATCAAAATAATTTGCCAAACTAAATGTGAGGATGTATTTTCGCAATAGTTTGCCATATTTACAGAGAACTTAAAGTGGGCACAAATCGGATATTGCGACTATCTTTTATGAATGAGTAAAAATGTAAGACAGGACTTTTTGTCCATCTGGAACAGATTGGATTGTTGAATTTCTGTGGGAAAAGGGAAGAGAATATTGTCGTGAGTAAAAAGACATTACTGGGGAGAGGGGTTAGGATGTTAATGTTTTTGATTAAGGTATAGGGTACATACATTTCAAACAAATAATTGTGCATGGATACTGCAATATTCAAAAAAAAAATAACCACGGTAAATCTTTATTTCATAGTGACTTTAAGTGTCATTAATGTGTCATTACATTATCCTTACATTATCATATCACTGTAGCAAGAGTGCCACCTTTTAATTTTAGTAAATTAAGTGTAATAAATTCTATGCTATGACCAAACAATGAACGAATATACTTACAATGAATTAATTATGCATTTATTGTGTATTGCTGTACACCCAAAGCGCTTTACAATCATGGGGGGGGGGGGTGTCTCTCCTCAACCACCACCAGTGTGCAGCATCCACTTGGATGATGCGACGGCTGCCACAGGACAACGGTGCCAGTGCGCTCACCACACACCAGCTACAGGTGGAGAGGAGAGAGAGTCATAGAGCCAATCAGGTGGATGCACTCACCACACACCAGCAACTGGTGGAGAGGAGAGAGAGACATAGAGCCAATCAAGTGTATGCTCTCACCACACACCGGCTACAGGTGGAGAGGAGAGAGAGTCGTAGAGCCAATCAAGTGGATGCTCTCACCACACACCGGCTACAGGTGGAGAGGAGAGAGAGTCATAGAGCCAATCAAGTGTATGCTCTCACCACACACCAGCTACAGGTGGAGAGGAGAGAGATTCATAGAGCCAATCAGGTGGATGCACTCACCACACACCAGCAACTGGTGGAGAGGAGAGAGAGACATAGAGCCAATCAAGTGTATGCTCTCACCACACACCGGCTACAGGTGGAGAGGAGAGAGAGTCGTAGAGCCAATCAAGTGGATGCTCTCACCACACACCGGCTACAGGTGGAGAGAAGAGAGAGTCATAGAGTCAATCAAGTGTATGGGGATTATTAGGAGGCCATGATTGACAAGGGCCAGTGGTGGGAATTTGGCCAGGACACCGGTGTTACACCCTACTCTTTACGAGAAGTGCCATGGGATTTTTAATGACCACACAGTGTCAGGACCTCGGTTTAATGTCTCACCTGAAAGACGTGTCCCCGTCACTATACTTGGGCGTTAGGACCTACACAGACCACAGGGTGAGCACCCCCTGCTGGCCTCACTAACACCTCTTCCAACAACAACCTAGTTTTCCCAGGAGGTCTCCCATCCAGGTACTGACCAGGCTCAGCCCTGCTTAGCTTTAGTGGGTAATCGGTCTTGGGCTGCAGGGTGACATGGCTGTGGATATTGACAATAATATATACAATGACATTAGTAATTGCAGTTATATTTATCATTATTAGTCACCATATTATTTCTATAATATGTTTTGTTGCTTTTGTTGTTGTTGTTTTTGTTGTCTTGGTCCTTCCTTGTGTCATCTTTACAATTTGGTTTAAAGAGGGTCTCAAATCCCAAATGCTTCATCCTCAAAAAGAAAAGCAGGGGTACCAAAATACATTGTCATTTTTAATTAGTGGTGAGCTGAGAGGTTTCAGCAGTGAGTGCAATATGGCACTGTGGAGGTTTCTAGGACAAGCGAGAGAAGCCAGTTATAGTGGCCAGTTTGGTGCAGGAACAGTTGTTGGCATGTGAGTGTTGGTGCTGTTCCAGAGCACCAAAGACAACAGTTGCTGACTGTGAGAGAAACATTCTGCTCCAGAAGTGACATTTGCACCCTCAAGAAGCTGTTACTATTAAAACATGCTTTTAGACATTAAGAATTGAACTATTGTGCTTTAAAATTTCAACTCTATTTACAGAGATGAAAAAGGATCACTGAGGCAAATTTATAAGACTGGCAGATGGAGGAATGATATCACGGCCATCAGGGAAACCATCAGATGGGAGGTCAGTAGATCACTCCACTGAGTTGGGTTTGATCTTGCCCTAGCAATATTTTCAACCAAGAAACTCGCTGACTTATCTCACTTTTGAGAGGATCTTCTAGACACAGTTCACTTACATGGAAATATAGGAAACTGTCAGTCTATTGACTTTTTCCATCAATATTTGTTCCAAACATTTATAATTTTGTCATTACCTCAGCCTCACTTTGTCCCAAACTTCTATGGTATACATAAAATTTTTAACAAACGTGTCAATAACAAATGTCAATTGACAAAAAATTATTTAGAGTTTTGGTCAACTATTTTCTGCAAATTGTAGTCAGGGTTATTTTGAAGCAGTGGCACAATGACACAGTCATTGTGTATTTTTACTCTTGAAAAGACTAAAACTCCTGTAATTATTTTCACACATTACTCCAGCTCTGTTTTTAAGGGGACACAAGATGGTTTACCTAATGAGATGTTAATTCTGAGAGGTCCGTCCACTGAGGGTCTTCTAGGTGAGACTAGCACAGATTTATTTGGGACAAGTCCCAATCCACTATTCTAGAAGTGTGTAAGGAAGTAATTTTGTGGTCTGTAGAGGGTATATTCAATGTGAGGTAATTAGTGAGGCACAATACTCACTGCTTCCTGGAAACAAAAAGCCTAATAATTTAGATGCATTGTTGTTTTGTTTTTATTTTTATTATGAATGTATATAATGTATGTTTCAACCTGCCTCTGACTTCTGACTCTGCCTCGTGTTGAATAGATGTTGGCCGTATTGAGTATGCAATGGTGAGGTACATATAGCACATAAACATGTAAAGCAGAGGTGCTGCACACCTTTTGTGGTTGAGGGAAACAAGTTGTCTTGATTACGTTAAGCCAGGCAGTGTGAGAGATGGATGCTGGCTCATCTCAAGATATCTGATTATCTGAGATAGACTACTTGAATGAACTGGCAAAGGGCCTGTTGTGGACTTGAAAGTGTTATGGCATCATGCTTATTGGATGCTGTCAGGCACAATCAATTCACTATTTATCCAGGAACGATATTGACCTGATTCCAATCACAGGGTGGTTCTAGATCCGTGTTTCTCAACCCTGGTCCTGACGCCCCCAGCACTGCACATTTTGTGTGTCTCCCTAATCAAACACACCTGATTTAACTCATAAGCTCATTAGAAGAAACTCCTGGACCTGAAATGGGTGTGTCAGATAAGGCAGACATACAAAATGTGCAGTGTTGGGGACCATGGTTGAGAAACACTGTTCTAGATGAAAGCAACTAATGTTTTGAATATTATTTAAAGGGTTGTCTGGTTAGTATTGCACACAAAAAGACATTTGCTGTCAAATATTCCAATTATTTCTTAACTGATTGGCCACTATGCAAAACTGCTTGGTCTAAGGGTCGGCAGGTTATATACTTCAGCTGGGAAGTATATAAGTTCCAAAGAAATTGGAAGCAATTAGTTTTATTGTTGTTAGTGTACAGGCAGCATATCCAATAACACAAATACATCTAGACTTTTAGTGCCTTTTTGCGAGCAGTAAACATAATGCTATGATACATCTTAAATTGTGCATGATTCTCCATAAAATGTGTTCTATTGTTATGTATTTGTGTTTTTCTTTTCTGTATATTGTCAGTGTATTGTGTCCGTACTCTTTGCTCTTTCTTGACAAAATTCATTAATATATGAACATAATCCACATACATCTATAGCAATGAATACCCCATGTCAATGACTTTATTGCCCTTCATGATGACTCTTTGTGAGAGATCTTAAATTGGGCATGGTACTCCATAAAAATGAAGTATTATAAGCCTTGAAAATCCTCTCTTGTGTGACCTCATCAAAATAGGCGAAATATAACAGCAACACACATTTTATTAAACCGTTTAGGCAGAGGTTGCAGGTGTTACATGTGAACATTATGTCAAAGTAAGGCAATTTGAAAGGCTGCAGGCGTAAAGTGAATACATAAGTGAAAGATTGTATGAAAATAAATATGACAGAGTAGTTTTACTGAATGGTGCATAAATTATGTATGACCACACAACAGATGCTTTTCAACAGTCCAGTAACTCTGGTTCTCCGTAATTCTTGCCATTGTGACCTCTTCCTTTTATGTATTGACTAAATATTGTGGCACGATGTGAAGAAAACAGCTTTGAAGTATTTCTAAAGCATTTAATCGAATTGCTTTTGCAATGCTGCAATATGTAGGCAATATTCCACATATGGTAATGTGATTTCAGCAGCTCATACGTTTCTCTGTCTCATTGCGACTTTACCCTCAGTGTGACATATGCCCGTGGGGGCATCAGAAATTGCATGATGATCAGAAACGACAGATTAATACAAATTCAAGTAGTCATTCTGCTTAATATGCATTTAACGTAGTGGAGGTCAAATGAGCCCTCAGCTATGGTGATGACCCACACATATGGCACTTGGCACATCTTGATCTCCATTTCAGACTCTGTCAGCATGTCTTTTGAAGCTCCATTAACAATCTCTCGACATCTGTAAATTGCGCAAAGAAAAATCTGATTTTATCGTAAAGGGCATAATCCTTTAAAAGAAAGAGACAGCCACTTGTATCAATGAGGCATGTGGAAAAAGGAAAAGTTATCATTAAAGTCTGCAATTAACAAGGAGGACCATTCTAAGATCAAAATCAGGTTTTCATTAAAAAACCCAGCAAATCTATCCTGTAAACTGTTTCTCACTCACACGATTGCGAAAAGTTCAGAGTTGGGAGATTTCAGAGGAGATTTCAATTTATTCTGTCCTTTCAATGACACATCCTGTGTCTCATTCTCCTTTCAAGCTGAGAGTTCCTGTGGTGATTTTCCGCTGCTTGTCCCCATTCCGTGTCCACTTGGCAAATCAAACTCCCCTCAGGTCCCCTGTGCTGTGTCTATTCTTCAGACTGGAGACCTCTGACAACAGATACAATACCTGTTCGACGGCTCGGCAACACACATTTAGCAACTTACAGTCTGAGACCTTTCTCTGTTCTGTGCACTTGGGTCCAAGCATGATACCTCCATTATTATCTCGAGTAATCAGATTTCTGCCAGCATCACAGGGATTTGACAAATGGCCCTGTGCATCAGGCCCGACTCCCCATTTCCCCCCTCTTCAGGCTCTTCCTGTAAATGTGCCCATTCTAAGTGTGATGTATAATGGTGCCCAGCGTTGTCAGACAGCTCTGAATGAGATTGTGTTTTCCTTTATTGTTCCTCTGCCTTTGCTGAGGCAGTCAGATCTGAGGATGGACATATCCATCGAGATGCCTCTATAAGTTGAATCTCCTGGCAAACAATCATGTTGTGCAGTGCTGACATGTCAGAGACAGGACTGAAGAAGAAAATTCCTCAGAAACACTAAGGATTTCTCGATGCTGTTGCTTTATAGGTTGAAGTTCTCGAAAGTACTTACTGTCTGACAGGGGTGTTGCTTGACCCTTTTACTGGGGCAAGATTCCCTGGGAAATTCCCCAGTAAAATATTAATGATAAATACTTGATGAAGAGATTACTGTTTATTGACCTGAGAGTAATTTTCCTTACAAGAGCGCTATTTTGATAACTTTCCATATGTAATATGAATCAGTTTTGTTTTATGTGTTGCTAAGATGACCAATAGCCACATACACACTGAAAAATGTTGGGATTGACAAATGCATTCAAATGGAAGTGAAACCGCAAAGCCTCTACAGTAAAATACCATTAAAATCCATTGTTCTAGTACTTGTAATGTGTTTATGTTCTTCATTTTATTACTGACTCTTGTATATGCTTATTTAATTGAAAAATACTTGAAAGCTATATGCTAATGTCCAAATTATTTACTTAGAATTGTGCTTAAGTAGTTAATACATTTAAGTTTCAAATACTGATATCGCTAAAAGTAGAGGGTTCCATAGTTTTTACTATGGTATTAAACTAGCGTTGGTGCTTTTTTATCTGAGTTTTCTACAGAAATGTTGGTTTTGTGACAACAATACTGATGTAATTGGTCAAACAGGGTTGCTAAAAGGTCTACAATTGTACACTTTTGCAGTTGATGCATTCAGGCAGTTTACTCATGCACTGAATCATTAGCAGAGGTTTCTCACACCGAAATGTTAACAGGATATAAAAAGAGCGGTGGACCACAATCCAGGAAACAAAACTTGCTAATGTCTTCTATTGGTTGTAAATGAGGAAGCAGCTCTTTATTGCACATGCAGCTTGTGAATGACTCTACTGCAGTCAATGACAATTTATATCCATAATAGTATCAAATAAAGAGTATAAAAATATAAGCATACATTTTTGATCGAGGGCTTGTGCTCCAGTAATGATGAAAAGCTACAAACGGCCCTGCTGTCTGAGCTAGCAGTAGTAAGATGAAGTACCTTACATGATATTGCATGTAATAAGCACAGCTGTTATTAGTTGGGGTTTCACCTTTGCTTAGTTTCCTTTTGTTGGGAAGATTTTCAAAAAGTTGGATTCTTTACAATGCAGAGCTTGATGACTCCTGAAAATAAACCATCAATTTGCATTCAGTGAAACAAGGTGACGGATTAACGCACTAATGAGTAATTTATTACAGCCAAAATACTCAAATGACAAGAAACGCTTTCCAGATGGCTATATTTGAATTGCCTAGGCTTATCTTCATCCTCCCATGGTCTCATGGAGTGAAACACCTCATTTGTTTCGACTCACTCAGTGCTGTCTTCCAGCTTGCCATGCTATTTGGCATCATGCTGTTTACTTCTGGAGGAGGGCATGGGTGAGTGGCTGCTGCTGCTTGACACATATTAGTCCTTTCCTCCTGAGGTTTGCATTGAGCTTTGATGGCTTGCTGTGTTCTCTCACAGTGAAGAGAGACTTCGAACATTTAGGCCTTTGTATATTTGCGGTCTTGTGTGGGTCACACTAAGTTGCACGTTGCCAGTTAATCATGACTTTGTCAGTAAAAGGCTATATATCTTGTCATGGGTCCTTTCCATTGAGGTTAATTCTGTTGAAACTCAGTCAATAAAAGGAAGAAATTTAATTTAGTAGCTGAATTTGATTCAGTACTTAAAGTGTCATGGAGGTCATTAGTTGTAAATTGTGTGACTCTTTACAGCTAAATGAGGTGACACGAAATGGATCTGACCTTAACCTTTAATCATAAACCAATAGAAAAGCAACAATGCAGATGTTCCTGCAGTATATAGAGTATGTACGGTACACTCCAAAATAAACCGTGACACGGTCAGGGAGCCACACCCAGTGTGGAGCTCAAGGGTCTTGTATCAGCCTGAAGAGGTTCATTTCGCAGTAATGACCTGCTAACTGTACATTGCCCTGCTTGTTACATGGCTGCTCACCAAATAAGTGGAAATGAAAGATTGATCTTAAAATTTGCCTCATTATCTTCCTCTCAGAATAAAATACACCACTACAGTGTAGAAAACAACTGGCCTAGCAACAAGATGAACACTTGGAGTAATATTATAACTGAAGTCCTCCAAGGTCACTTTCACTACTGAGATACAAGATAGACGCAGCTGCATTTGAAATGATAGAGCAAAGCTGTGATGTGATATGAGCGACATGAAAGTAGTGCCGGTTTTAGTTACCAAAGTGAGTTGTCTAACAGAGTTGCCACTGACAATGAATATTAGGAAATATTTTCTGGAGAGCTGTGTAATACATACAGTATGTACAAAAGCCAAATCTGCCATTGTATGTACTAACATTTACAATCTCCCCCAAAAAGGACAGGTGATAGGCTATACATTATTATTTATCTTTCCATCTATGCAAATCCATTCCCCCGCAGGTTTAATATTGCCCTAAACACACAACATCTGTGACAGCAGAGCTCTAGTTTTCATATGCCCCTTGGGTCTCGCACAAAGTTACAAACCATCTCAGTCTTAAGCATACCAATTGGCCACTGTTTCCATTGTGCTCTGCCATGGGCATGACTCTCTAGTTATATCAACGTCTTTATTTTATTTTATTAGTGCGCTTAAAATCTGTTCAGGAGAAAATGACTAAGTTTTGCCCAAGGTGACCCGCATTGCTTTTATTTTAGTCTAGTCTTGTTTTCCCCTGACATGTTTCTCAAACCCACAGTGTGTGCGGTTAAAAATATTAATGTTCCGCAACATTTAGCTGTCCTTAATGTAGTCTTCTAGGCTGTTCAAGAGACTGGGAGATCTACTGAGGGCCGCTTTGGGGGGGCATTTGGATCTAGGCCAGAGGAAAACAGCGATTTCTAGCAACACGTTTTTTCAATGAAATGTAAATTTTGGCCTCTGGATCAACATTTCCAAATCCTGTCCTACATTCGCTTTTGAAAATCAAACCAACCAGAAGCCCCACTTACCTGTATCATCCATAAATTACCGGTGATGTAAGAAGCCGGGATGTTGGAGACAACCTTTGTTTGGTGATACTGATATTGCAGTCTGTGTGTAATGAGGTCATTCATCGCCTTTTGATGCAGTAGAGCTGGGCGGCCTGTGAACAAAAGGTGGCTGGCAGCAAACCTGACTCATAATGACAGAACAGACAGAGTCGTCTCAGCTAATGGCAGCCTGTCATGATTCTGATGATTTCTGCAGCTCTATTTCACTGGTTTTGTCCCTGAGCAGTTTGTCTGCGTGATGAAGTGCTGAATGCATTTCTGATGGATCGAATGTTGCTGTTTTGCTTTTTTACCAACCAGAATGGGAATGACTGAGTGAGACATATGCTAGAGCATCTCTTTTCTCTTCTGTAATTTTGTAGACACCACTGTTATATTGTTCTTATTTCCTGAAATGAAATTCTAATGTAAAATGCAGCACGCCCGCCAGGCAAGGTTTCTGGCAGTTTGAGACAACAATTACCGTTGAATTTTTTTTTGCTCAAACCTTTCCATTTTTAATACTCTAACTGAAATATTACAGAGCCCCAGTTTGGTAGTAGCTAGAGTAAGAGACACGTTAAGTATGTAAATGAAATAAATAATGTCTTTGTTGAGTATATGACACTTTTGAGTAAAAATGTTTATAGATCACATACTGAATCTGTTCTCAAGTCAGGCTCAAATCATCCGTCTGGCCTGAAGATCATGCTCACAGCTCCCACAAACTGTCAGGCATATGCTTTACTGGCCAAGGACTCAACTGGGTATAACAACTGCTGTCGTGTTTGTCCAGTGGGATATGATGCCTTCAGAGAATAGCCCTGCGCTGCATACAACTTCATTACGGGCATAAATAAAACCTGAAGAGCAGTACTTGTGACTCTCGGACAGTTGGACAAAAGAACAGAATTTGTTGCAGGTGGTGTTTAATAATTCATGGACTTGTGAAACTCCCTACAAGTTGGACGAGATTTTGCTGTGTGGTAAAAATCCATCTGTTTTTTATAAGCACATACCACACTGGGGTGTTAATAGACTAAACACATGGAACCGGGGCAAAATGTGAGTCTGTGATCTGGCTTAAATTATACAAATGAATATTATTTGTGACCCTCTCTGTTAAATCCAAGCTAAAGTTTCAATCTAACTATGAGATAACAAGCATCACATTTTTTATTTCTAGCATTAATTCCACTATAATTTCAATCTTTGACATGACCTTAATCAGTCAATATTAAAGATATAAAGGTTACATTTTCACAGAATGTTCTTTACCATATGAAGGATGATTTTTTTTGTAGAAAACAGCAAATCACAAAAAAGTTGTTTTCCAAGCCATTTCCAAGAAACAATGTTTCTCAGAACCATGATGAAATACATGGCATGTTCCACTTGTAAATTACATTGGGGAAAATACTTTATATACACACCTATTTAGCTGGCATATACCTGATGTGTTTGTTCATTATCGTCCTCATGTACTGATAGAACTGTGTTATATCTAGTGCTGATGAAATATACATATTTTTGTCAGATATGAAGGTAGTGGATGCTTGTTTGTATATCATGGTCTAAAATGGGTTTATATTGTGTTTCTGTACTGTGGAAAGCTAAATATAGCATACGTAATATTTTCATTTGCTTGTCATCACCTGATGCCCCTGTAGACAGAGTAGATTTGTTTTATGATGGCACTGTGTATTACATACACCGCAAGCGTTATGTATTTTAAAATTAGATTGCCCCAAACCATGAAACAGCTGCTCTTAAAATAGGAATTCTTTGGAGTGCACGCAAAATAGAACAAATACGCCCAAAATGAACCCATGAGCATCATGAAGACATGAAGAATGAGAGAAATTGATTTCCTTTTCTTCAGCCAAGACTCATTAAAATAAATGGCAGGATCAAAAAGCCAAGTTTGATTAAAGCCAGACTTTGATGTAGTGATTTGCCACCTGTGGTTGTGTGTCCCTACCCGAGAGGTTCAGGAGACAATTGGGAGAGCGGCAAGGAAGATGGCATTTCCCTTTGAAGCACATCTGTACCGACCACATCCCCAAAGTAAGCCTATTTTCTTCCATCACTGTCACTGTCAGGTGTGAATACTTCAGGACATTTTCAGCTGCAGGACTTTTTTGTTCTTATTACCCATTTGCAGGTTTTACAGCATTCCAGGCACTCTCAGGAGAATGAGCTTATTCCTTAAATGTCAAAATGTCCTATGTCAAAATGGCCTCTACTGCACTACTGACGTCCATAATGCCATTCATCTGATTTCTGTTCCCTGCATTATTTAAAAGAGAGGGACACTGAAAAATAATGCAGAAAAAAAGAGATTCTCAATGGTCTGCCTCTCCTGCAGAGCCACTCTGAAGTTAAACACGAGTTTTAGGAGATCACTGTTGCAGTCATTAAATTAAGCTTTTAAATTAAAATATTTAAACGGTTCAAGAACAAACTTTGTATTATAGCGCGGATCGGAGATCATGGCTTTTAGAGACACTCGCTAACTTCGCTAAGCACTTCCCCTCAGATGAGCTTTTGCCAACATTTTAAAATGTGTTAAACTTCATCAACTGGATGAGGGACATTTATATGGACAGACCTTCGACCCCTCGATTGAGGGAGTCTGCTCATAGGAAGCCTTCAGGCAGCTCCATGTACCACAATACAACGATTGTGATGTCACCGCAGATCACAATTCATTTACCACCACCCCATAACTCTTGTGTATGATATAATCATTATTTTAAGATTTGACAACATAACACTTGTTGCTTGCTGATTGTAACACAGTCATAGTTTATTGTATTAATATTTTATTTGTTTGTGTCATTGTATATATCTTATCCAGCAACCCAAGAATATCCAGGCATCAAATAATAAATCATCAAAAAAGACATTACAATTCAACCCATTGCACTCTTATACAAATTACAGTGTAAGCATATTTCTATTTTATTTATCCTTTATTTTACCAATATAGTCCCATTGAGATGCAATATTTCTTCTTCCAGGTAGTCCTGGCCAAAAAATGGCAGCACAATTTTTTTTACAATAAAATAATTACAAACACATAAAACAAACAAATATTTTGCCCTACATTCGGCTGATTACAAACACACACACAAAAAAAGATCCTCCACTGTGAGTCTTGCTGTTTTAGGGAATATGGAGCAAAACACATGATTCATCTTGCATTAAAGGGGTCATGAACTGCGTTTGTTGTTTTTTATTATTTTGTACTGTTCTCTGAGGCCCACTTAATGTTATCAATATTTTACATAAAAAAATATATATATATAAATAATATGCTATTTTATGTCCTGTTTTTGACCTCCCTCATCAGAACACTGTTTGAATGGGTGTGGTGGATTGTAGACCACAAATAAACGTCCACTGTTACGACTGGCTAACAGTTCCTATGTTTGACAACCCACATCCTTCACAGAGGGACGCTGCTGTGATTGAGGTTAAAAACGCATAAATACTCAGTACACAGCAAACAATCTGCAATAACAGACAAAACCATAGTAACCACATGATAAAAAGTTACTCACACTTGGGTGGTGTGACATTACTGGAAGATCCAATGTAGTCTGCACATCATCCTCTTTTACTTTAGGTCTTTCTAAAATCTGGTGTCAAATTGTGCCTTGTTTGTAAACAAATCCGCAGTAAAATTAGGTGGACACAAGACCAAGTGGTCTAGCACTTTATGCAAAATAAAGTTAATAAAATACAGTTTATCGTATGTTTTCTGCATAGACCTGCATTTGCCACTTTTGACATTTACCTACTACATGTGTGAATCGGTGGGTGGGGCTAAACGGGTAACGATGTAGAAGCAGGCGTTGATCTTCTGTGGAGGCGGTGTTTAAGCCATACTAATACATCATAAAGTGACTCATTCCAAAACATGTCGTTTTGGCAGATCGGCTTCAATATAGGCTGATTTTAGTTCTTAAACCTTTTAGGATGCTTTTTTAGTACAATGATATGGAAGGCCATTTCATCCACTGAATAATAAAAGGCAATTGCGACTTTTTATCTCACTATTCTGACTTTTTTCTCACAATTGCGAGTTTACATGTCACAATTGCCTGATACAAACTCGCAATTCTGACTTTTTCTCAATTGTGAGAATTGAAGTTCGAATTGCGAGAGATAAATTCTGCCAATTCAGATTTTTTTTTCAGAATTGCGTGATATAAACACGCAATTGCGAGTTATAAAGTCAGAATTTCGAGATATAAACGTGCAATTCTTATAAATGTAATCTTCTATACAATGACCTCTTATGTGTCAAAAGATCAAGGGGATTTAGATTTTTGGTCCATGACCCCTTTAAAGGGTGTATAATGTTTTGTCAGATCAATGCTGTCCCTTCCGCTAATACCACTTGCATGTATCTAGCAAATCATGGTTCAAAGGCTATTCAATAGGTCTCGTCGGAACTTCCTACTTTAAATAGAAAACACGACAGCACAGGAGAGATTCATGGGCTCTTGAGACTTTCAGCATGTCTTGCGAGGTCAAATCAGGTAATTTCTCTGAACTAATTGTGTAAAAAAGCATAAAGCAGAAATGATAATAAGTTAGTTATACATAAGTCTACTTACACTTACACCATTATTAAGATTTAGCTCTGCAGCATCGCACCCACAAAGTACTAATGCTTTTGTGGTATAATAACCCTATTTTCATTCTTTTTAGACTCTTTTATTGTCTGTCTGCTTGAAAAAGCAGCTTGCTCAGAGGATCCATGCAAAAAGCCACTTTGGATGTGCCATTGATGTAATGCACAGTTCTGTAATATGTAGTGATAATTCTATCACAAGAACCTCGACTGGTGCCATATACCACACAACAGCTCATCTAATAAGTCAGCTCTGCGTTGGTGTTCTATGGGAAGATTAGAGCGTTAACAAAACGTCTAGGACAGATCTACAACGGATCACACACACACACTCCCTCTCCCACATCGTGCCTTGATCTGGTTGTACTGTGTCGAGATAAATCCCTCACACACATAGTGTCGTTTCTGCTGCTCTTCGTCTTCCTCCTCTGCCCTTTCACTCAGAGGAATATCGAGGCACCTCTTCAGTCTGTTTGTGCAGCTTAACAACCCCTGCGCCTCATGCTCCACATCACCCTTCCCCTCCACCCCATCAAATCTGCATTTGATTATCCCCTCCTCGGTAATCTCGCTCGTCTCTCTACCTGCCGCGCCACCGCCTCTCGCTTATTGTTTAGTATAATGGTGTGGGGACTTACAAGGATTTACACCTGATTATATCCCGCAGGGCGAATCCTCCATAGACTGACCTTGCAGTTCACTATTGCGATTGGCTAAGCAGACTCAGCCCATTCGGCCAAATTCCTAATCTCTCTCTCTCTCTCTCTCTCTCTCTCTCTCTCTCTCTCTCTCTCATTTTGTGTCTCTGGCTCTCGCTCACTCTCTCTCCATTGGCTGTTGTTTATCCACCCTGCCTGTTTACCTCCATGAGTCATCCATTTGTCACATTGCAGCTCCCGGTTGCTTTTGACGAACGCTGCCTTTTGCATAAAAGCCCGGCATTAATCACTGTGTTCTGACTGGATGACGGAGAGGTGGAGACAGGTTTCACAGAGGTATACTCAAATTTCTGGGACAAGCCCCCACCCCCCCATGCCGGCATCCCTCTGTCCCTGCTCCTGTTTCCCGCTGCAGTCGGTCTGATGAACAGCAGAATTGAATTTCATTAGTTACATTGTCCCTGTTTTGAGCTTTGTGACGCTTCGCTTTTCCTCCCCCCTCCTTCTCACTTCTTATCCCTCTCTGCCTGCCAGTCTTAGGCTTTCTCTCCCCCTCCGTCTCCTCCATCTATCCATCTCAATGCGCCACAGCTCCTCCCTCCACCTTGCACAGCGTCGACTCCTCCCTCTCCATCTTTCTTCCCTCACTCTCTCTCGCTCTCGCTCTGCTGGGTATGGCATGTATGCGAGCGGGTGCACTCCTGTTTACATACATGCCTGTATCTGGGACAGACTCTCATGCATTTTGTGGACTGTAGCTGCTCGTGCTCCACACTCTGAGAAATTTCTGGACCCATTGCTTGCTTTGAGGACTTGTGTGGCATTTTTGTTTTCCCTCTCACTCATGAAATTCTTCAAAGGCCTCCTGTGTGCCACCCTGCAACTCTGGAGCGATTCGGATCTAAGCTGCACTCCGGCAGAATGGAATCGCCAAATTTAGACTTCACCGCATGACGTTTCTGGTAAGAGTAGTTTGCATTCAGTGTCAGATAAGCATTTCGAGAACTCTGAGATTCTGCAAAGGTCTGAAGGGGGAGACGAGACTGGGATTTTCAGGGGGAATTGTGTCCGAGAGGGATAAGGCACAGACTCAGGAGGGAAAGATGCTGAATAATGCTTCTGAACCAGACACGGAACCTAATACTGTGGACTGTCATTGCACAGGGAGGGGGTCATTCGCTACAAATGAATATCTGGCTGTGTGGGCTTTCATGTATGCTTTCACCTGCACTATGTTTGTTAAAAAAAGACACCAAATTTTACTCCCACCCCCCTTCTTTTCTTTTTTTTCTGAGTATCTCTCTATGGCCAGGTTAGGATACATGCTGTCTATGGTGCATGTTTGAATATCGGCGAGATTCTGAGTGTATTTTTGGTGCTGTTGTCATGGTTTATTGCTCAAAGCTTTTTATTTTTGCAGGATGCATTATGGTAGAAAATAATGTATTGCTTTTGACGCGTTTGAGTCTTTAATTCACAGTCCTCATTATAGAGCCTCTTTTCTCTGCTTTTTTCCCTCTCTCTCTCTTTCTCCCTCCCTCTCTCTCAGACACATACACTCCCTCACTCACTTTCTCTCTTTCATGCTCTCTTTTCCTCTCTCTCTGTTTTACTGCTTTGAAGCAACTTCCTCCGCAGCTAATGTGGCGTTTAAAGGAATAACAACATTACACTTGATTTCTTAATCTTGGCAGGCTGTCAAAAATACATTAAGATGAGTCTTACTGGATACATCAAAGATTCATGCTATCTCAGTGTTCTCAATGGTACATCCTTTACAGCTGTCAGATCCATAGTTTCTTATGTTAAGGTGCATTGTCAGTACACCTCTATAAACTCAAGATTCATTTTTTTCCCCAACCATCATATTTACACAGGCCAAAAATATTCACATGAGGTGTGAGCTAATTCTCAGATTCAAATCCAAGACACCATGTGCTCTGCCAAAACCTCGTTCTGCTGTTTTTTTCCTCCTGAACACAGGGTTATCCATCAAAACACAATGCATCTGCAATATGCATATAGGCTTGTGTTGGGTAGGAAGATGGGAACATGAAACAACTGCATGGCAACAGTATCCTGGCCACATTCTGAAGATGATGTAGCTGCCAGCAGAGAAATCCAGGCCAAAACACAAGAGCCATGGCTGAAAATCTAGCATCGAATAGTGATGCAAATAAAGAAGCCTATAAATTGAGATATGTTTCGGTATGCTGGCGATTGTGTTAAAAGGCGATCTCCTCATTGAGCAGATTTTCAGCTGGTGGTAATAGCCATTATGATAATGCTGCAGTCTGATAACAAACAGCAGATGAAACAAGATAAGGCAGTGCTACAGGAGAACTGCATCACCTCACGCTCTTGTGCTGTGCGTTCACACATAGATTAGAGCCTGTGCCTGTCAGACCTCGTGTTTTCACAGCTTTTGTGAATGATGCAGCCTGAGCACAAAAAGGGACCAAATCCCCCAAATCATTGAAATTCAGATCCTTTCCAATTGCGAACACACAACATCCCTCTCTGCCTCCCTATTCATTCTCTTCTATTCACTTTTTCAGGCAGTCAGTGAGGGCCTGCTTTCAGCAGGTGGCATAGATAGACAGACTGGGCGTGCATTTGTCCTCATTGTGGAGGGATGCAAGAATCGGACGCCATCAGCTCAGCGGCTCGTTTCTGTCACACAAAATGAGGGACTATTGAAATGGGCTGTACATAGCGGGAAAGCCAGCGAGGGGCTGCTGTGTGAGGCGACCAAGTGGCATATCAGACAGTGCATACTCACTCTAGCCTCCCACAAATGTATTCAGAAGGTCACAGAGTCGCTTCACTGCAGCAGACTCTCCCATTAAAATTTAATCATAACAGCTTTATGTAAAAAGTAAAAAATACGAGACCGGGCCTATGCCTTCTTGCAACCCCATTTCTAAGGGTTACGGGAATACCAATTATATTTACGTGTTTGAAGTGATGCTTTCTGTCGCTTCAGAGAAATTGGCGGCATATCTCCACCAATCATTTGGGTGGCTGCCAGTGGTTGTCAGTAAAGAAGTAGCTTTACTTCATTACTGTACTTATGTACATTTTTTTTAAGTAGCTGTACTTTACTGGAGTAGTTTTATTTTGATTAACTTTTACTTCACTAAATTCCAAAGCATAAGATCACACTTTTTACTTCACTACATTTCATAAAACATATCGTTACTCCTTATAATACATCACGTGCTCCGAGACGCAGAAGCGGTGTCTGATTCATGAAAAAACAGATTACTAATGTCGAATTTTAGGATTAATTATTGTAACTGAAAATCATATTTAGGTCAAAACTGTCAATTGTTTGTGAACAAAATTTGCTGTAAAGGGCGATCTATTTAAGCCCACTGAAATGCTTGAATGCAGACGGATCAACATAAGTGTCTCTATGTTATAGGTCAAAAAACAAAACATTAAAATAACACAGATTAAATAAAATAACTCATGCACGTTCATATTCCCCGCTGCTGTAACGTTAGCAGTTTTATTAAAATGCTACGCCCTATGTGATGTCTGTGCTTATATTGTTTACCAACAGTATACATTTATTTAACACTATTTTTTTAGATCAGCTAGCCGAGTAGACAGATATGAATGTTTATTCATAACCATAATGTTACTGAAAATAAGTAAATATTGTTAGCTGATGCTAAGTGTCTAGCTAACAAGATTGCTGGTGCTAAGTTGAGGAAATGTTTAGATAAAGTCCAAATATTTTTATTCAACCACCTATAGATCTGAGGGAACATCACATTCTTTCTTTTTCCCTCAGATCTATAGGTGGTTGAATAAAAATATTACAGTATAGATACATAACTACAGTAATTATAAATAGAACATAACTACAGTAATTATAAAAGTGGGAAGTGATGCCCTCTGGGAGCATTTGGCCATGGGTGTTTTTACACCACAAACAAGGTTTGAGAAGAACAAAAAATCATGAAACTACATTTTTCTTAAAATGTTCTTCCTAACTTCAGGCCTTATTCTCATGCCATATAGAACTGTTACGGTCTGTAAAACAACATGCTTTAAAACACTTTTTTCTTACTGGTGAAAATTAGATGGTCAACTCAGTTTTCTCTCAGGTACATCGCAGTGTAAGCTTCATAGGGAACATTACTAAATCACTCTCATCAACAAATTCCATATCAACAACAAAATATATATATATATATTGCCTCCATATAGTGGTTATTTTGGGAAAATCCCAGGTATTTTGAGCAGTAGGATTTTAAAAATGCTCTAATATAAAATTAATTTAAGTAGTCTACATAAAATTGCCAAATAAATCTATCTATCAGTAATTTTTACTTAAGTACATACATTTTTAGTACTTTTGTACTTTCACTCAAGTAAAATTGAAAAAGCAGTACTTTTACTGGAGTAATATTTTATTATACGTATCTGTACTTTTACTCAAGTAATTGATTTGGGTACTTCGTCCACCACTGGTGGCTGCTGATGGATAAATTTGGCCTCGTGAAAGACGAGAGGAAGATATCATTTTTATCAGTCAGACTAATCAAATGATTAGCCTTGGATGGAGTGCTGGTCAGAGGAACAATGCTAGCATAATTCAGGAAGCTCGAGAGTGATTATCCCGTGGCTAATTTCGTGAGATAAGCTCCTTCCTAATAGAACTATTGATAAGGAACTCCAAGGAGCTCGGTTTGAGTTAGATTGCTTTTGGGATTACGGTCGTCCTATATTCTTTCCACATTTTCTCTCTTCTTTTGTTTCAATTAAACCCAAAACAAAGAGCCTTGTTTAAAAGAGGAAGAGCGGTTGGAGTAATTACCAGCTTTGCCTGCTGGTAGCGGTGAATTTAAAGTGAATCTCAAGAGCATTAATGAGGACTGAAAAACACTTTATGGAATTATTATTAACCATTGCCGGAAAGCTGAGGGGAGGATTGACATGGGACTGGGCCTAATTAGACTTTGCGCCATGACAAGGAACCTGACAGCAGCCGTAGCTTTGCAAATTTTGCCAGACCATAGGCTGAAATAACATATAATGCTTCAGCTGGCTGATGGGTGGGCACATGCTTGATGCCACTTACAAGGAATGGATGTGTTTTATTGTCAAGAGTAAGAAACAGAAATGCAGTGCATCTGTTTCATTTCCAGCCCTTGAAGGATGCTTATTTAGACTGCAAGCATAACATATTGCTCCATCGGCAGTTAGTCAGAAGACCAATATTCGGTGACAGCTCGTAACTAATTTCGATCTCAACCATACTTGGAGTTGAAACATTCATGTCATTTACTCCACCAGGCCACCAGTCGGCACAAAGGAGGGTGTTGCTCCCGGCCTTTTTATGCAGATTTTTAAAATCAATTTAAATGCATGTAGAGTACAAGTGTGGCAAGCTGCGAGGGGAAATCATGGGGAATATATATTCAGATAAAAAAGACATGCTATATTCTTGTTTCAGCATGCTACTCTCAATTCCATATAGTGTCCATATAATACTCCTCTTCATGCAAAAGCCTCACTTTGAAAGTTTAGTCATAGCTTTTGTTTGAATGGTATAAATTTCAGCACAGTGCTTGACATTTTCGCTTCAATAAGTCTAGAGTTCCCTATGTTTCGACATCAAGGTTTATGTTCGTTTTTCCTTTAGTGGAATGTAGCTTATCAAACCTTGGGCTTTGATCTAAATTCTACTGTCATCAAAAAACAAGATCAAAAGAGAGGAGTCAAATGGAAGCAAACAGTCAGAAGATACGTCTCTGCTCTGAATGCTGCATCCGTAGGCTTAAAACCCAAGCTGATTTGGTATACAAAGTTGTTTGTGTGGGGTAGGAAGAAGACAAATGTATGGGGCAAGCAGGGCTGATTATTGATTTGGCTCAGGTCCTCACTGATTAACTGCTGTTGTAAATACCGATAAAGACACCTGCTTATGTTGTGATGAATGGTAGCAACTTGATTTGCCACCCACAACTCGGGCGCCCTTTAAACCATTTTAAATGACCTGCATACAGATATATTTGTAAACAGACTCTCGTTTTCACTTATCGGTTGTACCTATAGCAATTACTGATCAACATATATTTCAAACCAAATAAAACACAATGATCCCATCAATGTGACTACAGCTGTCACAACTGTATCCATAAAAAAATGTCTTTACATAAACATTTTAAATGATCAGGGTATAAATGAACATTACAGACACCGAGTGAATGGGTCACCCATGCCATTTAACAACCAGACTGCATGAGAGCAGACAGCCAATTACCAACAATTTAGCAGATAACTATTTATGTATTGGGAATATTTAGATAGCTGTTAACCAGTGATACGCTTCATACTGTGAAATGTGTGCAGTGTGATCAGGGATGCCAGAGAGGGAGAAAAAGAGAGAGCGACAGGCAGAAGGAACGGGATGATGAATAAATAGATTTGAAGAAGGAACAAAATGAACTCCCTCAGGCCAGTATAGCCAATTAGTTGCTGCACTCTATATTCGCTTTACTTTCAACTCACAGTAGCTTTCTATTAGACTGTTGTGCCTATTATAAAACATTATGCTTAGTGGTATCATTTGCCGGCACAAATTAATCATTATTTAATCCTTCTCTGAAATAATGTAATAAAAATTTAAGTAAAATGAAACATTTTCTAATTGTGGTTGCAAATAGGTTTTACTTGTGGTTAACATCAGACTATCCTCAAAATGCTGAGAAATGCTCATTTTCAATATTTCTCAAAGATAAATCTTCCTTTGAGAGATATTTGAAATATTAGGAATTATTACAGTTCGGTGTTATGAATCATGATTTCTTATTTAACTAGAATTAAAGTTTCTAAAGTCTAGAAACGTTTGTCAGTGCTCTAAGACATAGTAAAAGTATTTAATCTGCTTTCACTCACTATGGTACAATAAATAATGCTTTTTATTTTAAAAATGACACAATGATGAATCACCCCAGCATTAACAAAGGAGTCTTTCTTTGATATAATATTGTTAATAAAAAGCACAAAAGCCCTGCTGTTTACTATAAATGTTTTTTCTCCCCAAAAGTATAACTCTCTGGAGATAAAAACGGGTTATTAATTACTATGTAAAACATGTTGTTTCATGACTGTTTAATCTAAATCACTGACTGAAGCCCACATTTGGTGTGTGTTTAATGTGCATATAGAGAGAAAACAGTTCCAACTGGAATACACTGTAAACCCAGTGCACTTTAAACACATAAGCATATGTTCCTGTGTGGCTCAGTGGTAGAGCATTGCGTCAGCAGCGTAAAAAGGTTGTGGGTTCGATTCCCAGGGCACACACTTACCAATGAAAATGTATAACCTGAATGGAATTGTAAGTCATCTGTTAAATGCATAAATGTAAATAAGCATAAATGTAGGAAGGAGAAACTTTATATTATCTAGTTAAACACTGTTGTGATTCGAATGTATTGATGAGTAGAGTACAATCTAATATATTTTTTGTCAATTAAAACCCTTATTTTAGCCTATAAAACCCAAATAAACAGGAATGTGCAAGTGGGTCACTCCCAAGCTTATTTGTCTTGTTCGGTCAAGCCGAGGCTCACCGGCAAGGTCAGGAGTACGACGGTGAACAGAGAGAGAAAATAAGGATGCTGCGTAGATGGTCCGACGTGATACTTTTTCTCAAGGTTATCGCAAGGATAAAACGGAGGGGATGGAGTGGGAGAGAGAGCAGGAAGATGGACCTTTGGGTTGAATTACATTTGTACATGAGTGGGAGAGACAGAATATCATCCAGTGAGTACTCAAACACATGAGCGGTGTAACATGAAAATATAAAATCAATTCAAGTGATAGCCGTCCTCGGTGGTTTCAGATGACGATGAATCTCGATACCGCCGTGACAGGCGTGTTTTGTTTCGTCTGTGTAATTTGCCTCGAAATAAAACATCTGTGAAAAACAATTGTTTTTTTTGTTGGCAAAGGTAAATCCTCATATTTGTTAAGAGCTTCAACCTTAAACAATCATTTCTCCATGACGGTCTCTAGCTTAAACAGATAAATAGCTCGGTTTCCCAACGTAGGAGGCTGAATTGATTTTGCCCTCTAGCTTGACAGATAGCCCTGAAAGTAACAAATAGCAAAGAAGAGGGCAAATCTTTGAAGCGCAACACTTATTAACTTCATGAGTGTTGGGAAGGTGCAGTAATCTAAAAGAGATCTAGTCCTCCATTAGGAGAGGAAGTAGGCATCAGCCGGCAGACACCTTGTGAAAAAGAAGCATTGCTAATACCTCCCACTTGCTGACAACAGATAATTGAAAAGCGAGTCTGCAGACCCTTTGAGTATGAACCGGATATGGACATGTCAATTAACTTGCTCATATTTCATTGCCTGATTGAACTCGCCTGATCAACAGTCTTCTGAATTTCTCCTTTGCGAACCCATGCCGTGTGGAGTTTGAGTTACATGGATGTTGCAATATGGCAAAATAGGGCATTACATTTGAGGGTCCCGCTCTCAGAGGAGCACTATGTTAAAATAAACTTGTGGTTGACACTTTATTTCTTCCCTTCGAGCTAGCGGGCAGGGTTGAATGGGTATGACCTTCCCGTGTTACTGAGGGAAAAGAACAGAGGAGAAAATGTAATTTCCACCGCAAAGATCTTGGGAGAGCAACTCGTTTTAGTCGGCGCACAGCCTGCCGTGTGACTGAATGTTGGGTAGTAATTATTAAACAAAGAGAATGCTTAGTGCTGTTCTAAAACGGGAATGTTGATGCATACTCAACACATCATGCTTTAATGCTTTTAATGTAAACAACTGCACATTTAATTTGCTTTTTGAGGGAACAGAAAATTTATGACAATAGAGATGGCCTCTTAATAACGACGTGCTTGCTTGTTACAGAACTGGCTCGAATTTCAGAATCTAATACAAGTGCACTGCTCCCTCCACTAATATGCAGATCCCATTGACAACAGTATATTTCTTCAAATCAATCAGGCTAAAGGAGTGCATTTCTGTCGGAATATATTGCATGCCAGGAACGGCCGGTTACACTAAGGTGCCCTGAGGTAGATATGCCTTTAAAGACACAATTCTCAGCATGGAAATGCATGTGGGGGTGTTGACTAATAAGATGAGCTATTGACCATATGAGTGAGTTCACTATATTGAGAATTACTCCGTCAATGCAATATTCTGGCAATTCAACAGAGAGAAGCATTTTTTTCCTTCTTCATACATTATTCATAGTCGCCCGACATACTTTGATTTGTATGTTTACAGAATGGGGCTTCCTGAGTGATGATTTAATCTTTTAATTGGATAATAAATCCAACACTTTGTGTAGTGGCTTTTCAATTGCCATCAGTTGACCACCGAGGCCAAATTAGTTTTAAAGCATTTGCATACCTTAGCATTTGGGCTAAAACAGAAGTTACAGTGATTAGGAACAAATATGGAAGTGTGTGTGTTTATATGCTATCCATCATTTAGATCTGGAAGAGAAAAAAAAATCAGCCAAACCATTTGTGCTAAATGATAATTAGGCTTTTTGGCTATTCTTTTTTATTTAAACTATCATAATTTTCACTTTGCCCATTGGCAAGCATTTGCAAGTTGCAGGCCAATAAATAACAGCATCAATGTTTACAGTTTGCTTTTTATCAGTGGCAAAACAGGTAAATATTTCTGCTCATGAGCCGAGCTATTTTCTTCCTGTGAGTACTATGCGACACCACAACAGTGAACAAAATACGATGTTTTGATATTGGAAGCAACGGCCATGTTTAATTAGGGAAACTGTGATCACACCATGCAGACCTACTGTAATTTTAAAGTGATTTCCATCTGCTTTTGTTTGCTAATTTAAAACCACCAAGCAAATTTGTCAATAATTTTAATGAGCCAACACCTTTGACCTGTTCTCTCCTCAGACAAATTCTCCCAATTATAGTTACAGGTCAAAGGTGGTTGTTTGGCAGATATTTGGGAGACATGCATGTTGAACAGAAATTTGCATCCCAGGAGATGTCACACATAATAACAGTTTAAACAACCCTGCTATGCCTCCGGAGGCTTGATGCCTGCTCAGCCGCGGAAGATCGTGATAGATTCAGCGTGATTAAAACATCTCGTTCTTGGCAGCTCGGTTTACGTCATGACCTTCACCCTCACACCTTCTCATGCCACACGAGTCGTTTAATCGATGTAGTAATTCTCTCACAGTACCCTGATCGCTCTGCTCTCCGACTGTATGCAGATCACACTCGATAGATAAACGAGGGATAAGCACCCTTGACAATAACGGCCCTTTTGATATAGCTGAGGAGCACTAATATGAAATTGTTATCACTGAAACTACTCACCTTATTTCACGTCGGAACTCACATTTCACATTTCTGACACACCTGAAGACTCTCTGAAATGGAATCGGCAAATCTATGCATTAAACAGATGGCTGCATGTAGGCCTTTTCTTTCACCTCTCTTTGCAGTTTCATTCGTTCATAATAGTCTGGGCCATGGATCGGGGAACGCACCAAAAGAAAGAGGGGCCCGGTGTGTGTGTGTGTGGGGGGGGGGGGGAGCTTGGGGGTTAGGCGATTCGTGCTAGAGGGGTGTGGTTTGCAGAACTTGGCACACTGGGTGAGAATAATTAATAATGCATTATAATTTAAGCTATGACTCTGGATAATTTCTTTTTAGAAGAGAGTTCATAGTTCTCCCATGATTTTGAAAACAATACATTACACCAAACAAAATAATACGTAGGCTAATTTACTTGAGGGTCTGACAATATGTTTTATTTAATGCTATAAATGAGTCTATTTAAAAATATTTATTAATTTAAATGAATTATGTAAAAAATATTATCCGAATTATAAAGTATTATCGCAATCCTTTGGTTATTATTTAAGGTTTGCAGCACAGAAATCTGGTCTACTGTGTAGACTTTGTGAAGCGGTTTCAAACATGAAGCTTAGGCTACACGATGAGCACTGCTCTCTCTGGTCAGGTATAACTGTTCCAATGTGATTCTGATTTCAAAGATTTAGACATAGCGCAATCATCGTAATAAGATTGTTTCTGAATCGGAATCGTGATCTTTTAATGATTGATTGTGCATTCATGTGAGCTTACAGCCTATGTGTTATTGTATGTCATATTTGTACAAGACAAGTTGTGTTGTACTTTTCTCTGAGAGAACACTCTTTCTGCATCTCGTAGGTTTTGAGTTTAGGGAAATTATATTTTTAAGTAAAATATAGTCTGAAATTAATAGCTACCCTTGAGATATGATACTGCAAATGTGTAAATACAAGATGTGTTAAAATATGCACTGTACTCTTGAACCTAAATTCAATATCATAATGCATCCTCTGAGTTTGCATAAATGTATTTGAATTCACTGATGCAACACGTATTTAATTCTGGGTCACTTTCACTTGCTTTACAAATGGGAGCTACTTCAAGTTTACCTAATCAATTATTAAATCTGGCCTGTCTTCTTAACATGATTTGTGTTTGACTAGCCTAATTAGCAACCTCGTGTCTCATGGACTGTAACTCGTGTCATTTTGGCATGTTCTATGGGTATCTTGAGTTCCATCATGTCAATTTTTCACAAGTCTCTTCACAAGCCCTAAACCAAGATCTCCAGCACACAGCTGAAAGTGGCTGTGAGATTGAAATTGAGCTTGCTCGATCAATTTGGGAAGTACATTTTAAAGGTTCAGGGCTTTTGCAAAGTAAAATAATGTGAGTCAGCTGATTTGGATTTAACCCACTAAGAACTAAACTGTTCTACTCTAAATGTAGCCATAAATCATGATCAAATAATAATAATAATGAAAATAACATAATATTATAATAATATCATTTTTATAATTTAAAAGGGTTGGGGTTTATAAAGGATTTTTTGTTTTAGTTAGTTAGTTAGTGCAAGTCATTGTAGGGCCATGTTCCTGATTTATATGTCCCTTGCTCTCAGTTTTTGCAATAGTATATCATCTATTATTTATGTAGTTTAAACAATGTTTTGGCATGCTTAAATTATTACTGATGGTTCAAGCAATTATTGAACATACAATTTATTTGTTAAAAGTTAAACATCAGAGATAAGGTTTTTTATTAAAAAAAGATTCTGCAGAGTATAGGCTATATTGTATCTCCCCTATAGGATTGACTTATAACTTGACTATACTTCTTCATGGCCAGTGTTGTTTATGGTTGTTTTCTTTTTCTCATACAGTCTTTTACTTTTTAATGTCTCTGTTTTATCATTAATCAAAGCTCTGAGTTGCTTTACGCAGCATGTTCTGGTGCAGTAGTCTATTAAATTTTTCAAGCATCAGCATTTTCTCAAAGACCATCACTTGCTATTTTAAGAACAGGAGCAATATGATTGTCTCTCAGCTCTTTTGCCTTTCTTCTGCCTTGGAATGAAACCCAATCTCTCTCTATCTTTTTTCTCAGCAGGTTACCATCAAAATGGTGGCCAGAGAGGCAAGTGGGCACAGCTACCTGGTGGCGTGCTGGCAGCCCATTCTCATCCTGATGCTGGGTACCGTGCTGTCTGGCTCTGCCACTGGCTGCCCCTCTCGCTGCGAGTGCAGTGCCCAAGAGCGCTCGGTCGTGTGCCATCGGCGGAAGCTGATCGCCCTCCCCGAGGGAATTCCCACTGACACGCGGCTGTTAGATCTCAGCAAGAACCGCTTGAAAGCCATCAACCCGGAAGAATTCCTCAACTATCAACACCTGGAGGAGCTACAGCTCAACGAGAACATAATTTCCGTCATTGAACCAGGGGCCTTCAACAACCTCCTTGGCTTGCGAATACTAGGGCTACGTAACAACAAGCTGAAGTTGATTCAGCTGGGTGTTTTCACTGGCCTCAGTAACCTCACTCAATTAGATATTAGTGAGAATAAAATTGTCATTTTGTTGGACTACATGTTTCAAGATCTCTACAACCTGAAAGAACTGGAGGTGGGGGACAATGACCTGGTGTTCATCTCTCACAGAGCTTTTCATGGCCTCAGCAGCCTAGAACAGCTCACTATGGAAAGATGCAACCTGACCTCTGTGCCAACAGAGGCATTCAGTCATCTTCACAACCTGCTGACCCTCAGGCTGCGGTATCTCAACATCAACATAATTCGAGACTTTTCCTTCAGGAGGCTCTATCGACTCAAAGTCTTAGAGATAGAAAACTGGCCTCTTTTAGAAACCTTGACCACAAAGTCCCTCCATGGACTTAACATCACAACCTTGAGCATCACAAACTGCAATCTCACTGCCATCCCTTACGAGGCCATTCAGCACCTGGTGTACCTTCGATTTTTCAACCTGTCCTTCAATCCGATCGAGGTTGTGGAGGGCAACAAAATGCACAATTTGCTGAGGCTCCAGGCATTTCACTTGGTTGGGGGCCGGCTAGTCAGCATTGAGCCTTATTCCTTCAGAGGACTCAGCTACCTTCGGGTTCTCAATGTATCCAGCAATAGTCTAAGCACTTTAGAGGAGTCTGCCTTCCACTCGGTCGGCAACCTGGAGACATTGGCTCTTCACGACAACCCCCTGGCATGCGACTGCCGTCTCCTCTGGGTCTTTCGCCGTCGATGGCGACTTAACTTCAACCGCCAGCAGCCATCTTGTGATTCGCCAGAGTTTTTGCAGGGTAAAGAATTCAAAGACTTCCCGGATGTTCTCCCACCAAATTATTTCACCTGTCTGAAATCCAAGATCCGGGATCACAAAGCCATTCATAGATTTGTGGATGAGGGGACCACTGTCCAATTCCCTTGTCAAGCAGATGGAGACCCCGCTCCCATGATTATGTGGCAGTCTCCAAAAAAGCAATTAATCTCTACTAAAAGCATCGGACGGCTGTCGGTGTCTCCGGATGGCATGCTAGAGGTTAGATACGCCCAAATACAAGACAATGGCACATACACCTGCATTGCCGTCAATGCAGGTGGAAACGACACCCGTTTGGCTCACCTACACGTTCATAGCTACTCTCCCAATTGGCCCCATCAGCCCAATAAGACCTTTGCCTTCATCTCGAACCAGCCCAATGATAACAGCGCCAATGGAACTGGTGCAACGGATCCGTTTCCCTTTGATATGAAGACTCTCATTATCGCAACCACCATGGGGTTTATCTCTTTCCTGGGAGTGGTGCTGTTCTGTCTGGTGCTCTTGTTCCTCTGGAGTCGAGGGAAAGGCAATGTCAAGCCAAACATCGAGATTGAGTATGTGCCACGGAAAGTAGATGGAGAAAGCAGCCCGACCGAGGGATCTCGCAAGATCAGTATGAAGATGATTTAAAATACTAATCGCCATTGTGTGTGTATTACGTGAATAGGTGTTCTTGACAACAGACTTACCTTGAGGGAGGAATAAGGGAGTAATCTTAGCTCTCCTTGCGGAACTGTGAAAATAACAATGTTCCGGAAAAAAATCCTTTTACATTTTTTTACAGACTGTACAGATCAATCACACAGGGATTGTGTCCTCAAAGGAGAAGCAGACAGGTCATTTGAGGGTTTCAAAAATCTGTGTACTTGTTCGGGTAAGTGTTGAAAAACATAGTCCTGTTGAAATTTTGCCGAAAGCCAGAATCAGGAGGACCGGTATGAATTCATACCTGTCCTCGTTGTCTTCTTTTCTGTACATAACTATTTTGATGTACATTGGGCAATACAGTGGTTGAATGCAGCCAATCAGAGGTTATGGGTTGTTGAGCCTACTGGAGTGCATGTGCTATATCTAGATACATGCTAAGTGTATATGTCTAATTAAATAACTGTAAATGTCCATTACCAACTCTTTATAAGAGCTCAATTTGTTTAAAATGATTTATTGATTAGGCTTGACAATCATTAATATATCAAAGGTCAAGTATTAATCATTAAACATTGTTTGATGATGAGATTTCAATTTTGACACCTTACATAGTATCATGAAGCCAGATGTAGCTTTGAATTTAAAGCCATTTGCTTTGTCTGAACATGTGACAAAACTATTGGACCTGTGGTTGTACTCACACTAAACTACTATTCCATCTGACAGATCTGTTTTTATTCACCTACCGGTGAAAAGTTTACAATTTTATTGATTTAGTCATCAAGATGTCATAATTTCCACCACTCTCACAAGGCAGGTGTTGCTCTGTAGGTAAATGTGTTCTACAACCCTTGAAACACTTGCAGTGCTGATTTTGGGACAATGGATGGATGGCTGTTAAACATATTAAAATGACAAGCTTTTATACTTCAATGTCTTTGCTCATTTATTTTGCTCTGCTCTGTGAATTAAACCTTGAGAGCTGGTGAGGTACACAGGAAGATAGAGACGCTGAACTAATGTACTGCTAAAACCTTCGCTGTCCCTCATTTTACTATTCAACATTTTCTGAAAAACATTTTCTCTGTAAATACACATTTCGGGGTTAGTGGGTAGAACAAATCATAACGTTAGTGAGAAAGGATTTGAAGTGTTAAATGAACCTAAGATTATAGGTTCTGTGGAGTCCCTTTATGCCGACTCTTCTTAATTGAATTAACTCAAAATGCATTCGTTTTGACCATAAAGAAAATTTTGCAATGGGGAAAAATAATTAAAAGTCTTTATGTCACATTATTCTAAGAGATTTAATCTCTACAATGTATGGATGATAAATAGCAGCTTTTAGTAATATTATAGCTCTGTACAGTGATTTACAATGTGCCATTATGTTTGAAAAATATCAATATGTAGTTAAATGATAAAAATAGAAGCAGTTCATTGTTATCTTTTTTTAGTAAAGATATGCATAATTGCATGATCTACTCTGACTAGTTTACAACAGTAGACTGTTGTGCATTTATTTGCTCTTCAGTTCTGAGCTCTACACAACTCTCAATACTCACACACACACTCACAGTTGTTTGCCTTCTAAAGTAAACCATAACATGTTGTAACAAATCCCCAAATATTCAGAGATCCTTTAGTTTTTGAATGCTCTCGTTTAGACAAAGCTACCAGGGACAAAGCCCCCGAACATATCAGGATAGGACCAATCTGACAACCCTTCATCTCTCACAGGGGCATAATGGAAAACGTGTCAGCTGGAGTCTAAGCACAGAGACCTCATGTTTAAATGGGAAGTGATGGTTGTGTAAGATTGTCTTCCTGCCCTTTTTCTACCGAGATGACTCACAAACAGTTGGCCAACCCGCACAGCTCTTTAATACTGAGCAAATACAACAACAAGGGAGGGAGTGGTGAACATTAATGAGAGGAAGTGGAGCATCCAGATGCCAGAGAGAAGAAAGGCAAAAATTAAATAATAGAGATGATTAATATTTAGTGAGGTAAGACCATTACGAACAAAGCCAATATCTGGTAATAGAGGCTGTGTTATTTGACAATTATTTATTCAGGTTAATACAAAGTTGGCAAGAATATTTAGTATCTATCAGCAACTACAATATGAATTTAAATGTAAACGATGATTTCCTCTCTATTGGATTGCTTTAAGTACTATTTTGTCTTTTTGCTATTCATATGTTCTGCCTCCTTGGCCCTGCATCTGGAGGTTTTGGTACAATTTTTGGAATTAAAAAGTTGTAAGATTAATTCAAAATAAAAAAAACTAAGAAATAACAAAATAAATTTGTATTTTTTTAAACAAATACCAAGTAATGCACTAAATGAAACATACAATTTTTCCAGTATAAAGACTGAAATAGTATTTTTCCTGTAAAATGTACTCCATTAATTAATTAATTTATTTAGAGTTTCAATAACTTGTACAGTGTAGTAGTTACTGAATTAATAGTCTTAGACACCAACATATTTTAAAACAAATGTGCATGGCTGATTATAATTCATCATAATGAACCTTTCTGCCGCTGTAATTTGTAGATTACTGTTACACAAAATAGCCACACAGTTTGTTAATCCTACAGGCTATATGGATAAACTAACACTGATTAGCTGTGACGTCTGTGAGGTAAGTGTTTCTGTTATACAGTGAAGTGAACTGCCCAGTCTTTAATTATTTCAGATTATGCCACTTCATTCATCTTGAGGAGTGTATTTAGCCTCTGACTTTTAAAGAACTTGTTCATCTGTTGGCTCACAGTGAGAGGAAGATGGCTACATGTAATTTTGGATCAGTGAAAACGTATAATGTTCGAAGCATCATGACATGATTTAAAAATAATGGGGAGTTAGGACACATACAGCACATGTAGATATTTTATACTAGACTTGCTATTATTTTCCTAGTGTATTTTTCTCAAAAAAAAGTATTTCTATTGTCTTTTCAATCTCACCAGTAATGTGCACATAATGTGCAATGATATTTACTGTTAAGGCCCACCATTAGTCAATTTTGTGTTCACCTTCAACCTCTTTTTCTGTAACAAGGTTAAATGGTGTTTCACAAAACATCTTTTGAAAGGGAAATGTCATGGGTTATTAATTTCAGTTTTTCAATGTGTGATTCGGTGTGATAAGCACAGAGTGATACTACCTATTACCTAAGTACATAAATTCTGCAGTTCTGTGATGGGACTAAAATAATGTAGAGCTTAGGGGTAAGACGGTAACATTGCATTATTCATTATTGTTTTAGGAAGCTACTACTTCCTCATATTTAAGAATTGGCCATTGAAGAAAAAAGTATAATATTAAATGCTTTGGGCCTGAGGTGGGAAATTGAATATGTAATTTCTGTTAAGATTAAAAGTAACCTTCTCAAATTAAGTTATAGCATTCTTATTTAATGGTTTTTACACACACATAGCAAGTTGAATCTTTCTTATATGGTATATGAATGCATTCATTTTTGTTGCTGCATTTGACATGGAAAGCAAGTCTTAATTTAGATGTATTTTAAGGTGGAAAATGCGGTTTTACAAATGCTAGAAACATGGCTTTCAAAGGAAAGATGGATATCAAATAGCACGCCTAGATTCCTAACTGATGAAAAGGAATTGACAGAGCAGCTATCAAGTGTCAGACAGTGCTCTATTACATGCAGTTTTTTTTTATCTGAAAATGAACATTTCAGAATTTAGCAGTAGAGAATTATTAGTCATACAGCTTTTTTATATCAACAATGCATTCTGTAAATTTTTCACATTGGTATGTTTTGTCAGGCGAGATGAAATATGTGACCCTGGACCACAAAACCAGTCTGGGGTATATTTGTAGCAAAAATACACAGCATGGCTCAAAATTATAGATTTTTCTTTTATGCCAAAAATCATTAGGATAATAAGTAAAGATCATGTTCCATGAAGATATTTTATAAATGTTCAACTGTAAATATATCAACTTTATTTTTGATTAGTAATATGCATTGCTATGAACTTCATTTGACAACTTTAAAGGTGATTTTCTCAATATTTAGATTTTTTTGCACCCTCAGATTCCAAATAGTTGTATCTCGGCCAAATATTGTCCGATCCTAACAAACCATACATCAATGGAAAGCTTATTTATTCAGCTTTTAGATTATGTAGACATCTCAATTTCTAAAAATGGACCCTTATGACTGGGTTTGTGGTCCAGGGTCACATATAGGGCTGAGTATCATCAACACAACAGTGAAAGCAAACACAATTATTTTTGCAACGGTCCTAGTACTGAGACTTGTGGTATTCCATACTGCACTTGTGATTGATATGATACCTCTTCATTCACTGCTACGAACTGATGACAGTCAGATAAGTATGATTCGAACCATGCCAATGCAAATCCACTAATGCCAACATAATTTTCTAGTCTATTCAAAATAATGGTGTGGTTGATAGTGTCGCTGTGTGCCACTGATATATTCATATAGATTGTTTATGACTTATAGATGATGACATGAAGGTCAAAAATAACAAACATAAGATTGTTCAAATGAAGTTGCAATGCAATCATTGCAAAGTTGTCTAAACTTAAACTTTGAAGATTACAAAAAAAATGAAAAACGCTCATTCCAAAAATGTAATGTTTTTACAGTTTAAAATATAAAAACGCTTGGCATTTCACTTATGAGCAGGCTTTCCTCTCTGTATCTTAATCTGTATCCTCATTCCAGGCTATCAGTAATATGCATTTATCATATATGGAGACGTTGGTCAAGGTCATTTTGAATTAGGCATTTCTTATTTTTCAGTCTGTTTAACTGTTGACGTGCAGTCACCTAGCAACAGCATACAGCACAATAAAACATAATAGGCTACCATTAAGCATTTACTACATCTCAAGAAATGATAATAAACTGTAGAAGGGATGCTGCATGAGGCACACAATTACAGTGAACTATAATAAAGACATAATATCAGATAGAGCTCAGACAAAACATATAGATTAAGGAATGCATGCAGTGTCATTTTCTGTCACTATTCACTTCTTTGAGCAGTTAACAATAAATCAACCTTGGAAGAGTAGATATATGGAGAGTGAATTATTTTGGCATTGTGGTCTTGCTCTTCATGCATAAAGCAGCCAGGAGAACAGCTCACTTACAGAATAGTTTTATTTGTAATGCAGCTGCTCTGCTGGGATCAAGTGGAGTAATTCTGTAATGTTCGCAAACAGCCAGAAGCTGCCATCTCTTGAATAACATAAGGGCACAATGGTGTTACTTTTCTTGAGGCATTACCTACGAGTCACATAATGGACGTTGCACTGTTTGGTGTCTTGTACAGCTAAGCCCCCAGTGTAAACGATCTATGCAGCTGTTGTATTCAATAATGACGCATGATCATTTCTTTTCAATTAGCTCCACCGATCAAACTTAGCTCTTAGATTACTAATCAGTTTAGCCATGGGGAAGCAGGAAGAGAGTCCTGCTGCAGAGGAGGGTAATTACAGGCAGATTGGCCACTGCTAAGAGCCAATGACACAAAGCGTCTGTGTGATAGAGGAGGACGGCTCTCATCAGGGTCTCACAGGCTCACCACATGGGCTCACTATTCCCCGTACATTCCCTTTACATTATACTTTACAGTCAGGAACACCTTAAGAGACAAAATCTGTCATTGTAGTGATCATCATAGTATTTATGGGGGGAAGGCGTGGCCTAATGGTTAGAGAGTCGGACTCGTAATCCAAAGGTTGCGAGTTTGAGTCTCGGGCCGGTAGGAATTGTAGGTGGGTGGAGTGAATGTACAGTGCTGTCTCCACCTTCAATACCACGACTGAGGTGCCCTTGAGCAAGGCACCGAACCCCCACCTGCTCCCCGGCGCCACAGCATAAATGGCTGCCCACTGCTCCGGGTGTGTGCTCACTGCTGTGTAGGTGTAAGTAACTTTTCAAGTACGTCAAATTATTCCACTATCCCTAACCTATTAGTCTACTAATACTTCAATAAATTAGTTAACATGTAGTTACTTGTTAGTAAAATGTCTAAAGTAGACTATTAAGTTCAACCAAGAAGATTTTTGCATTTTTGTAAATAAATACATAAATCTCAGTATTACTCTCGTACACAGTTCCCCATATAATTTATTGTTACAATCGAACCTTAATACTAAGCCATGCATGTCATTTTAAATTAGACATAACGAAAATGCTTGCAGTGAGTAATGAGTCAGTAGCACCTCTGAATGATTCAGAGTCAGTGAGTCTGATTCAAACCGTTCATGTTAACTACATTTACATTTAGTCATTTAGCAGATGCTTTTATCCAAAGCGACTTACAATTGGGAGTACATAAAGCGATTAATCTCGAAGAGGCAAACATACAGAGGAAGTGCCAATAACACCAAGTCTCAGGCATTGTTCAAATAAGTACATGCTAGCAAGGGAAGGAGAGAAAGATGAAGATTTTGAAAAAGTGAAAGTTCAAATTTCTTTTTTTTTTTTTTTATGTAGTCAAGTAGAGTTGAAAGAGATGAGTTTTCAGTTGTTGCTTGAAGATTGACAGGGATCCAGCATTCCGGATGGGGATGGGAAGATCATTCCACCGGCCAGGAACGGTGAAAGAGAATGTTCTGGAGAGTGATTTTGAGCCTCTCTGTGATGGTACCACGAGGCGTCGCTCACTAGCTAATGCAATGTTAACGAATTGGACCTTACTGCAAAGTGTTATCTAACCTTTTATGAATAATTCAAGTAGTTTGGTTTTGCTGTGATATATTACACACATTTGCCATTCATTTAATATGTAGTTTAAATAAGTTTCATAAGTAAGAAATATTTAATAGTGGACATGCAAATTTGATAAAGTTAAGAAAGACATAAGATGGCATATGGATGCTTACTTCCCATTGGAATCTGCACACTGACAGATGAGTTTGAGACTGTTTTGTAAATCTGTTTGACTGACTCATTAAACAAAATAGGTTCATAAGAGTCACTTGTTTGTGAATTCTCGGTCACAGTTTGCACTATACGTTCACAGTTGTGTGCAAAAAAGTGCACTCTACAGATGTAATTAACTAACACCACCTCATGAGATGATATATGTTCATCCGCATATGGATATGGATGCACACAAACTTTAGATTTTTAGATTAGCCTATTGTCGCAGTCTGAAGCCCTGTCACCTCACTGGAACAGATTCTGCATCACACAACTCATTCCACAGTAATGCTCTGGCCATAATTTCCATCAAATGCACTTTCAGTGCGCTTTTATTCTTGAGTACAGAGCAGTTTTCATCCAGATTGACCAGTGGCACATATATTAGATTACAGGTTTAGACACTGCCAACCATCAACATGCTCAAGTGGCATTTAACCATCGCAGAGTACTAAGTGAGGAGGCGAAATATGAATTAATGGAACTGCTCCCATGTGGCTAACAGCAGAAAGTAATCAAGTAATTCACATGCTTTTCCTCTGATATGTGCTGCCAGCTGTGTCTGTGCTGCATACGGAGATGACAGGCCTCTGATGCCAGCTTGGGTATGATTAGGAGGACTACCATACCAAAATGCCAGCTGCTGTGACTCTCTACAAGAGCAATCACCAATACTATTGTTGGGACTGTCTGAATGTGCCAAAAAGCAGTAGTCAGGGTGTCTGAGATTTATGACAGATGATAGTTTGAGAAGTGATGCACAGGGAGTTCTTCAGGGTCAGAGGCTCGAATGTAAAAAAGAACAACTGCAGATCCAGATCGCTCCACAAATGCAAATTCGGCTGTCCAGTCTGACTGTAAAGAGCGGTGCTCGTCATCTTTTTCTTTTAGCCATTTTATGTTTGTAAAAAATGAAAACAGACAGTGGGAGCTGTATATTTTTCAGCTGATTTAAGAATAAGACAGAGAATTTACAGTTTCACTTCACATTGTCTTATGACATTTGAGCTTGTTTGGTTGATGTATACATGACAAATGGGCATTGATGAATTATGTAAGAATTCAAAATATCTAATTTGTGGATTTTTAATGGAATTGACCCTTCACAAAGACCCACCCTCCTCACGGTTTCTGCGTTATGCCGCTCTCATGCCACACATCATGTTCTCACGCAGTGAAAAATACATCGCTTAGCAAAGAGGAAACTGACAACACGCCGACAGACAAGACGGAGCAGGTTACTTTTGATATGAAATAAAGTCTCATCTCTGTGGTTGTTTTCAGCTCGCAGAAATTCAAACAATAAATACCATTTTGTGGCTCTTTAATGTGTTGTGAAAGATCGCTGTAGCGCCTCAGTTTAAGTGTCATGTGAACCAATAATTTCTTCCTCTTTACTAGTTATAGCATTAACATGAATGAACATCAAAAAAGTGTCTTGTTTCAACAACAGAAAGACGTCAATGCACACCATTTTTCAAGTTCAAGTCCAGCGACTTTAATCTAATTTTTTTATTTTTTTTCTGCTGTCGAGCCATAGGCAACCACTGAAAGAGCCATATGGCTTGTGAGCCTAGGTTCCCATTTGCTGTTGTAAATAGACAGTGTGGTAATAATTATAAATATGGAACTATATAAGTGTATTGTATTTTGTTTTTATAGCAGAAAATAGAAGTAAAACACGTGCAACCTATAGCAAGATGTTTGGCAACAACGTCTCAGCCTGACATATACATAAAAACAGAGGAATTTTCAAATATTTGAGAGATTTGTTACTGTGTTGTACACATTTTTATGTAATTATAATTCAAATACATTTAGCTTTATTGACCACAATATTATTTGTGATAATTGAAAAAGGGCAGGAACACTTGAGTTTGAGTTTGGCATCCACTTTATTTTGCAGCACAAAAGGCATAGACTGTGGAAGTTTGGACACTGAGGAGGTTGTGAACTCTTTGCACACATTACAAGATAATCATGTCAAAGTAACTGGTACATGGCAATATTGTATGGCAAGCCAGTGGACATTGGCATTTTCAGTGTTGCTGCTATAGCTTCAGATGGAAAAACAATAGAAAAATAAAAGATGGCTGTGCAAATGATATTCTCCTATTTGGTACCGTGATGATTGTGGCCTATACAATGAATTGTCCAGTCATGTGTATGTGTATGATCTGTGTATACATGTGTATGATTTGGGAATAGTGGAAAGTCTACACAGGCAAAATTCGATTTTTTTCTCAAAAAAAAATCATTAAAACATTAGCTTGCAAGGAACTCAACTCATAATTCTTCTCACATGATGCGAACTGCGATCGTATGGGTGTCAATTATTGACAATTTCTTTTGATGGAAAAAAAATCAAACATCACACAGTTTACTGCTGGCAAAAGCTATTTTCTGTGAATGTGTGTGACTTCTGAATCATTAGCGATAACTAGAAAAATAGTGTAGTAAATGGTAAAACTATTATTTGTGTTAACCAGTGCGTTTATGATTACGATAACAAATTGATATGATAACAGATACCAGTTTGCATCCTCAAGCAGCATAACAGACTGTTTTTGTACAGCTAAAATAACTGGAAGCGGGTGACAGCTTTATACATTCTAGGTTAAAATTGCCTGCAATTACGTTAAAAATGCGGTGGTTTGGGTTATCACAAGTAGCAAAATAGAATAAATGGTACAATTTGATTGAGTCTGTACATTGTACACTGAATAATAAAAAAGCATTATTGCATTGTTTTTCATGATCCACTGAAACGGATGGAATAGATGGAAAACCGAAAGGAAATGGGAGAAAAACCCAAAATGAATGTTTTGTTTTTTTAATTAACAGTAAATTATCATTCACTGTACACTAATTAGAGCAGTGAGGATGCTGGAGATCCTCTCAGCTGGAGTTTGAAATTAACTGAAACACACAGTTAAAGGCACTGTAATTTCCAAGGGGAATATTGCACACAGCTCAGATGCATTTTGTAGATCTCCTGTGGCCACAGAACTACTTTACTACTCCATCCACTACAGATGATATGCACAAAACTATACGTTTAGTTAAAGACAGGGCCATCGAGCATGTACAGTTCAATGGAAACAAGGCACATGAAGAATGCACTAAACATACATTTGGCATAACTGGGCCAAATTACACTTTTCACATTACACTATGGATGAGGGGTAACTAGGGGATGCTTTCCATTTACATAAAGTGTCTCTTTAAGGGCTGAATTTGATTAAAACATGTATTTCCATATTGATTTGTTTGTCTTGCTGTGTGTATACATATACTGCAGTAAACACAGCAGGTGTCCTTGTTATTATTAAAATATGCCTTGTGTTTGAGCATGTGTTTTGTATTGACTTTAATATGTCAAGATGTCTGAGGCTAAACAGATTATGAATAAGTTAACAAAAAGTGTCACATTTCTCACTGTTCTCACCTACTATAGTCTGCTTTGCTGTGAACACAAACAAGCACAGAGAAAAACATCAAAATGTCCCAGTTTATTGTATATGTTTACAAATTAACTGTCATTTTACAATGCCTATAGCACTGTATTTGGCTTCTAGAAGGAACTGGCACAAATTCATTACATGGTTCTATTTTTATACTATTTGCTGGTTCATTTCCGGTTTCACTTTTAATTATTTGTTTTAAAATGTTCATGTAAAATTATGCTTGATAACTGCCTCAACTGATGAGTTTTGTATGCCGAGTATGCATGCATGATTCATTTTCAAGACATATTAATAGTTCACCAGCAATGACAGCTGAGCACACCAAAATAGTGCTTTGATTGTATTACTCCTGAACACATGATATTGTGATATCCTCAAGTTATGATTGGCTGTCTGACAATAAGTTTAGCTGATTTGCTCCATGCACCCAGTGCAACCAATTATGGTCTATTATAACACGATTACACCAGCTGAGAGAAAATAGATTAAAAAGAAAAGATTCAGAGACAAAGAATCTGTGATTTCACAGGAATAACAACTATTTACACTATTATCACAAATTCAGTATGATATGTTGTTGTTGCAGTTGATTGTGTTGCTGTAGATGCTAAATTGGTCTATTGAGTCAGCCGGAATTGTTGCAGTTGGTCTGAAGATTTACTGCTGAAGCATTAAGATTTATGCTGACAAAAAAACAAGAAATATGTTTTTGTCTTTACTTATTAGAATATATATATATATCCTTAAGACTATATGGCATCTTTAAAGCATCTGTTTATGGCTACATTTAATTTTTTTATAAAATAAATATGAACAGCACAAATGCATTGACAATCTGGTACTGAGAGTTGAATGAAACACAGACGGTTTACGGAGATTGTCCAACGGGACTGCATCGTATATCCAGTACTATCTGGATTCCGATAATGTGTTGTGGACCAGATTTCATTTGTATAATAATGAAACTGTTTAACAGTCCATTGTAATTTGAATGCAAATGTGCCGTGAGGTGATGAGCAAGCCCCTGCACAAATACTCCCCTTAAAACGGACAATGTAAGAAAATTGAATACATTAACCTTTCCTGCCTTTGTTTTTATTCAGCTGCTTGAAACTTTAAAATAAAGCATTAGTGGACAGCAATATTAGCAGCTCTGGGACCAATGCAAACTGCCTGATTACCTGCCACCAATCAGCCTGTGAGCAAGAGAATATACTGGTACAAAGGCAATGCGTTGGGAAAATGGGAGTTTTGTCAGCAAAGGTACCGCTTATAAAAAGGGGCTTCAGTAGTCATCATGCTGTATGAATGAAAGGTCAACAGTGCTTTTCAGGCGGTGAGAGACAACACAAAGTTCCATCAACCATTTTAGATAGCCTCACAAAATCACACAAAGCAGTGTTAGAAGCGACTTCTCTGGAGGGAAAGATTTTTTGTTGTTGTTTTCTTTTGCCTTTTCTAGCAGCTACACTTGCGACAGCTCCTGTCTTTTGACTGCATCCCTCATTATGAAGCATCTTGCATCAAAAGCATCCTATCTGTCACATGAAAAGCTCCTGGAAAAGCTACTTATCCTAGCATACAACAAATCAAACACCAATGTATTCGGAATGAAGCAGAGTAAAACAACCACATTCTCTTGTTAAAAAAGAGCAACAGAAACGACTGCATTAAATACATTTACACCACATGTAATATACACCAGTGTGTTCCGTGCAAAGGGTTTAAATAAGTCTCTTATGCTCACTAAGACTGCATTAGTAAAAAAAAAAAACAGTAATAATGTGAAATATTATTGTCATTTAAAATATTTTTTTCTAATTTAACATAATTTAAAAATGTAATTTTTTTCCTGTGATGGCAAAGCTGAAATGTTAGCATCATTACTCCAGTCTTCAGTGTCACTTAATATGAATTTACAACCCAACCCGAATTACGTAAATGTTGGGACGCTTTTAAAATTTGGAATAAAATGAAAACTAAAATAATAATTAAATCGCACAAAACAATGTTTAATTCACAATAGAACATAGATATCATAACACATGTTTAAACTGAGATATTGTAAAATGTTATGCACAAAATGAGCTCACTTCAAATTTGATGCCTGCTGGGTCTCAAAATAGTTGGGACGAGGGCATGCTTACCATGGTGTGGCATCTCCTCTTCTTTTCAAAACAGTTTTAAGACGTCTGAGCATCGAGGTTATGAGTTTCTGGAGTTTGGGTGTTGGAATTTGATCCCATTCTTGCCTGATATAGGTCTCCAGCTGCTGAAGAGTTTGTGGTCATCTTTGATGTATTTAATGTTTAATTATGCGCCAAATGTTCTCTATAGGTGAAACATCTGGATTGCAGGCAGGCCAATTCAGCACCTGCACTCTTCTACTATGGAGCCATGCTGTTGTAATAGCTACAGTATGTGATTTTGTATTATCCTCCTGAAATACACAAGGCCTTCCTGTAATTTTGTTTTAAGTATTCCACAATCTTTTTACGCACTCTTTTGCAGATTGGAGAGCCTCTGCCCATCTTTACTTCTGAGAGACTCTGCCTCTTTAAGACATCCCTTTTATTGCTAATCATGTCGCAGACCTGATGTCAATTAACTGTATTAGTTGCTAGATGTTCTCCCAGCTGAATCTTTTCAAAATGTTTTGCTTTTTCAGCCCTTTGTTGCACCCGTGCCAACTTTTTTGAGACCTATAGCAGGCATCAAATTTGAAATGAGTTCATTTGGTGGAAAAAAGTTTTCCGTTTAAACATTTGTTATGTTCTCTATGTTCTATTGTGAATAAAATATTGGCTCCTGTGATTTGAAAGTCTTAAAATTTATATTCTACTTATACTTATATTCAAATGTAAAAAACATCCCAACATTTCCGAAATTCAGGTTGTATTTGAAATAGTAAATTATTATCAATTTATTTGAAAAAGAAATCATTCGTAATATTATACATGGGTTTACTATATATTTGGATTCATTTATAAAAGTCTTCAACACTGATAATAATAACAAATGTTTAATGAGCACCAAATCATCATATTATAATTATTTCTGAAGTACTATGTGACACTGAAGATTGATAATGCTGAAAATTCAGTTTTGCCATTAGACGAATAAATTACATTTTAGAGATAAAAAAACATTGAAAAAAAGTTTTGTTGCAGTAATATTTCAATATATTACTATTTTTATTGTGTTTTGCAGCCTTGGCAAGCATAAGCGACTTTAGCAAAGGGGCAGAGAATTGCTAAATTTTCAGAACGTTTCCAACAACAAAGTGTCCAATTCAAAGATTAAATGGGTAAGCTATATGATATAAGATTTTAGTTACATACCTAACATAAAATGATATAGAGATATACAGCAATACATTTGTATTAATATTAGTTGAAATGCTAAAACTGAATATATCTCAAGACTACGATGGTAAAAGGTAAAAGTTGCAGTCCTTCAGCCACTGTATTGTAAAGATTTCAAGGATAGTGGAGGACTCTATAGGTCCTTTCAGAACATGAGTCGTGCATGGAGACATGGTTGCCGAGAGCTATTGATTTTCCTCTCTTCCCACTGTGGGCTGCTCCTGCAGTGACAAGTTCAGGCCTCACCCACGCTGTGTAAAAACCAGTGTGTGGGATTTAAGTGAATCAGCCATATGTCCCCTTCAAAAAATGTCCTCCCAGACTTTCTTTTTCACACACTCGTAAGCATCTCTATCAACGCATCCTTCAGGGATGTCCGTCTCCTCTAATTTAGATTTCAATTCAGCCCCTCACCCCCTTACGATTCGCACATGCTGTGAGCTCTGGGTTGTTTCCATGCATGTTGTCCTATTTTCATTAGACTTGTCACTCCCATTGCCAGTTACACGGGTACATTTTCGTAAGCTCCCAGATGCAGACATCGCAAGCACCACCAAGCAATGACAGCCACATCCGCATGCTTCTCCTAATGCCTAGCTCCCTTCTGCTTTCCTCAAATGAAGTTTTCTCCTGCTATTAATATGTTGGCAAGAAGGAACCCTCTCCTCTTCGAGAGAGATTACATGCTTCAGAGTGGGGTGTGTGGCTTGGTAAGTGGTGTCTTCCAGGGATTATGCCATTACATCTGTGTGTGTCAGTTGATAAATGAAGTAGCTCATCTGTGCATGTCGGATAAAATATCCAATTAAAAAGAACCATGGGGCAAAAACTGAACTCGCTGGTGCTACAATGCAGTATGGTGAGGGTATGTAGGAGCAACCTGTGAGCTGGCAAGCTGCACTAAGTATCATATTGTACTTATCTTATTGAAAAGAGTCTGTGGAATGTCATATTTAACTCAAGATTCTTCTGTGGTTTAGATTGTATGCTAAATAGACGAATGGATACTTGCTTCCATTTTCTCATCTAATGCCAGCATGAAGCAAAATCTTTGAATAAAATCAGTCCATAAATCTGACTTGTGATGCAGCCTGGAATCAATCATAAATCACACTATGTTTCTTCATTTTTTTCCCCACTGTGTTCATTAATTTCCCCCCCGTATTTCTATCATGAAGTTTGGGTTCCCTTTTTCATAGCTTAATCAAATTTGTTTCATAATTGATGCATTTTGCAACATTAACACTGCAATTGAACTGAATCAATACTGAGTGGAGCTGAATAATAACACCATTGTCTTTTTAGTGCTGCTTTACTGCAGAATGTGTCTCAGATTTGAAGAAGTTTTCATGATTGATTTGAATCTAACAGTCTCATAAATGAATTAAACTTGACTTAAAAAGGCACTTTTATTTGCTTTGAGTATGCATGTGCTGCAGCTTCTTGTAACAAGTTGCCAATAAATACTAATAATTTAATTAAATTTAATTATGTTTTGAGTAACTTCTTTTGAGCAACCCCTAACTTATCGTAAGTTTCTTATGGAAATACTTTTTACTTACATGTTTTCAGATTGATTTATTCACCGCTGTATATTACATGTAATAATTTTTAAACTGATTCACTGGGTTCCCTGTAATTAGGCCACTGATTTTAAGTTCTGGTCTTGTTAGTAAGTTTAAACCATGCTCACCCTTGAGGGATGAAATTTATTTTTTTCAATATCTACGAGTTTCTGAATATCACCCTTACGTATTCAGAAAACATGTCCATTAATAAGTATTTGGTGTCTTAATACTAAGGCATTTAAAAGATGTAGCAATGACCACACACAAAGACATTTATACTGTAACAAAGGGATAAATATTTCAGCAATATCACTTGAGCACCGCTGATGTTCTTCTGAATAGCAGCTGTGATAGTACAAGGCTGTAATTGCAGCTCATATTCATATCAACAATGTGATATTGCTTTTACACAACAGTTGATTACAGTCCATAAATAAAAAACAAACAGTAAGTTACTCACATTTTAGACACAATATCGCCAATTACTTTGTCTATTTTAGCTCAGCAAAGGAAAATAGTTTCAAATGAAGGCACAGCAGAATAAACAGTAATGAGTAACAAACAGCAATGGAGTTTTGAACCACAAATCATTTGAGTGAATGATTAAGTGACTTAAAAGACCAACACATGTTTTTTTAATGTTTGATTAAACGAATAGTTCAAAGTCTTGAAATAATAATTTTACCACCTACCTTGATAACAATTTATGTAATTTATGTCAATTAACATGTAATGCATTGAATCTTTTCATACATAATTGTAATTAAAGTTTGTGTGTGTGTGTGTGTGTGTGTGTGTGTGTGTGTGTGTGTGTGTGTGTATGGGGTTGTCAGTTTAACGTGTAAACTTAATTAATTAGTTATGAAAAAATAGTTTATGGCCAGTGTCAGTTATTGCACTGGTCCTGCCCACAAACATGTACGTCATCTTACATTTCAGTTGACTGTTGACAAAATATCAAATATAATGCAGAGCAACAACTCCATAAACACAGTCATGGATAAAAAATTAAAGATATTGGGACAAAAAAATACCCTTGTATGAGTTCCCCTCCGGGAACTCAAGCTGCGTCGGAAACCGCTAGGGGAACGCCTTCAGCGATACCATACTCTGAATCATATGTGTAATCAGTCCAAACGATGGGCAAGACCTCATGGACAGGTGATGTAATGACCAGGAAGCTTAAAAGCATGTGAGGTGCAAACGGCGTTAGCTTTTTGCCATTCAGCAAAGCTCTGTGTGTGTGTGTCAGTTACGATCTATGTTCCGTGAGTCTTATTTACTGTTGTTTGTCATTTTGCAATTCCAGCAACATAGCGAGTTCAGTTTCAAAATATTGCCTAAATCCACAGCAGAACTGTTGCGTGTCTATAAGCAACAGCGGAGTTTCATTAATCTAGATTAAAAAATTAATCTATGCCCACCACTAATATATATATATATATATATATATATATATATTATATATACACACAGGTACAATTAGAATATCATGAAAAAGGTCAATATTTTTTGTCACTCATTTCAGAAAGTGAAACCCATATATTATATAGATTCATTACACATAGAGTTAAATATTTAAATTAGAGGTGGGCATAGATTAATTTTTTTAATCTAGATTAATCTCACTGTAATCTTGGAATTAATCTAGATTAATCTAGATTAAAATGGCTCATTTGAATTCTGCCGAAGGCATTCAGAATATGTGTGCTACCCAAATAATGACTAAAAGTAAGTCTTTGAGAACGGGTTTCTCAAGCCAGGTGGCGCATTAGACCAGGGGCTCATCTCCTGTTTCCAAAATGCATCACAAACTGTTTGAGAAAGCTGTTCTACTATGATAATTGGTGATGAAAATAAATTATGTTCAATAAGATGTACTTGTGTTTACTAACTGTTTATTCAGTTAAACATGAATTTTGAACTGTAGGCCTACATAAGATGTCGTGATGAACTGTTTACAGTTTCCATTGGGAAGCTTCTTAAAAATAGATTTTCCCTGAAGCAAACCTGGCGGCTTCATAGCTGCATCCATGTTAGCACGTCACGTTTGATGAGGTAATTTCACAGTAACGTTAGGCATACACACAGGTTCGAAGCAGAGGGTGACACGGGAGTGAATTCTCAAACCTCTCCCGTCTCACTCCCACAAAAATTAATCTCTTCCCGTCCCAATCCCACGAAAAAACTGGGGGAAAATCCCATCCCGTTCCACTCCCGGAAGAATGACTCCCATTCCCTCCCACTCCCGTGTTGTTTTTTTTTTTTTTTTTGACGATAACTGTCAATTACAGTAAAAATATAGTAGCCTACAGATCACAGCGTGCCCACCTTATTAGTTGAATAAAAACCCAAAATGTAGTTTTTTGTTATTATATTGAACTGAAAGCCATCTTATGCACAGTGTTGCACAGATTAAATTTCATGTAAATCACCCATGCTAACACACACGTCTTCTATTTTTATTTTTTAGACATTTCACTCTCTATAGATATATTTTTCAAAGACGGAGTTTCGAAGTTTCTCGCTCAAGTTCACATGAGACCTAAAGCGCATCCTGTTTGCTTAAAAGCGCAATGTTTCGTTGTTATTCTGAGTGCACACAAATAAACGTAGAGTCTTTACAGATTCGAAAGATGCATTAGGCTACTTTTATCTGTATGACTTTTATCAAAAATGACGGAGATTTTAAGAGCAAGTGAGCGCACCGGAGCCTGTCCTGCAGCAAACGCGCTTCCACACAAACACTTCAATAGCGCACATTTCTCTAGGTTAACATCATATTGAGCGGCCATGTAAAGTTGCTACTACATACATCTTTCAGATGAAAAGCCATATTTGAGGTTGATGAATGATAGGTGAGCGTTTGGATGTCCTGCCCGAGTGTATTACCACATAGACCAGCCGTTAACAATCTGTCCATCACGGACTGCGTCATTCACTTAACCAGCCACACCAAAGCAAACAGGAGGAGAGCATAAAGAGACAGGGCAACTAGAATTGAGTTCAGAATTCAAATATACAGTTTATAGTTTATTTATATAAAACGTATATTTGTGTGTAAAGTTGGATATCTATTCCCGGTCCCGCCCACTCCCCCTACAGTGCAATTCGGCTAGGTATACATCCGCGCTAAAATATCAGGGTGAAAGTCATCATAGCTTGCGTAGTATAGACCCAGCTCCCAACCCAACTTTGAGAATAGATTAACGGCGATATTTTTTTTATCGCGCGATAAGAGTCTCACGTTAACGCAGCACGTTAACGCCGATAACGGCCCACCACTAATTTCAAGCCTTAATTTCTTGAAATTTGATGATTATGGCTTACAGATAATGAAAACCCAAAATTCAGTATCTCAGAAAATATTGAGACTATTAACATATTACATAAGATCATTAAAAAAATGATATTTTAAACAGATATGTCAGGCTTCTGAAAAGTATGTTCATTTCTATGCACTCATTACTTGGTTGGGCCTCCTTTTACATGAATCCTGTGGCACTGCTCAGGTGTAATGGAAGCCCAGGTTGCTTTGATAGCGGCTTTCATGTCATCTGCATTGTTGGGTCTGGTGTCTCACATCTTCCTCTTGACAATAACCCCAAAGATTTTCTATGGGGTTCAGGTCAGGCGAGTTTTCTGGCCAATCAAGCACAGTAACACCATGGTCATTGAACCAGTTTTTGGTACCTTTGGCAGAGTGGGCAGGTGCCAAGTCCTGCTGGAAAATGAAATCCGCATCTCCATAAAGCTTGTCAGCAGAAGGAAGCATGAAGTGATCTAAAATGTCCTGGTAGATGGCTGCGTTGACTGTGGACTTCAGAAAACACAGTAGACCAACACCAGCAGACGACGTGGCAGACCAAATCATCACTGACTGTGGAAACTTCACACTGAACTTCAATTAACATGGATTATGTGCCTCTCCACTCTTTCTCCAGACTCTGGGACCTTGATTTCCAAATTAAATGCAAAATGTACTTTCATCTGAAAAGAGGACTTTGGACCACTGAGCAACAGTCCCATTCTTTTCTCCTTAGCCCAGGTAAGATGCTTCTGATGATGTTTCTGTTTCAGAAGTGGCATTGGTAGCACTTTTCCTGAAGATGTCTGTGCGGGTAACTCTTGAAGCACTGACTCCAGCTTCGGTTCATTCCTTGTGAAGCTCTCCCAAGTGTTTGAATCGGCTTTTCTCGACAGTATTCTCAAGCTTGAGGTCATCCTCGTTGCTTGTGCACATTTTCCTACCCAATGTCTTCCTTCCAGTCAACTTTGCATTTAATATGCTTTGACACAGCACTCCTTGAACAGGAACCCCTTTCAGTAATGACCCTATGTGAATTACCCTCTTTGTGGAGGGTGTCAATGATCGTCATCTTGACCATTGCCAAGTCAGCAGTGTTCCCCGTTATTGTGAATTCAAAGAAAAAGAGATACCCACAATTTATACTGTATGGATGGTCATTTATTGAAACCCAAATGTAAATATTACAAAAATTGAGATAATGATTTTTGACTTTCAATAGCTGTAAGCTCTAATCATCAAAATTAAAACAAAAAACGTGTGAAGTGTTTTATTTTACCTGTAATGAATATAAAATATATGAAAATTTCACTTTTTTAAATAAGTTACAAGAAAAAATGAACTTTTCCCCATATTCTACTTTTTTTTAGATGTACCTGTTTATATATATATATATATATATATATATATATACAGTATGTGTATAATACTTTTGTATTCATTTTACAACTTTAGAAATGATAATGCATTAAAACACATAAAATCTTCAAATATTATAGTGCATTTTAACTTTGATCACAATCATTAAATGCATTATAAGGTGCATTGCAAGGCATAATTAGTCAATTTAAATTAACATTAACATGTATAATGTATTATATATAAAAGCTTCAAGTAAAGCATTACAATTTGTCTGGAACTGTCAAGATGAGTTTGTTTTTTAGGCTCTTATAGTACTCTTGGAAAATGTACATAAAATAATTTGTACAAATTATGTTAATTAATGGATTTTTAAGTGATACTAAAATGGATTTTATTTGGGTTGAAGGGCTGAAGTCCAAATATGAAGCAGTGCCCTAGATGTGTTTCATAAGTAATGTAATAAATAATGATTGGCCTGCAGTGTGGGAGTTCCAACAGTTCAAGGAAACAGCCAAGAACTGACTAGAGTTGTTTGTCATGGTAGATCAGTTTTTTGCCATGTTTTCACAAGGTGTTTGGTAGGAGCGCCTGATTTGCATGAGTCTCATCACTCACATGTGCACATTCTCAGGTATATGGATGTAAAGAACTCTACTTTCAGGTATCATTAATAAAGGGAGTGATAGAGATGGATATAGCCTAGAAATTACAGATCTGGACTAGCTGTTGTAAACAGATCTCCCCTGCTGGGTAATGGGAGGGAGCCAGAAACTGGAGGGTTACTGACATCACAATCCATCTCTGCCGTCAATATGTCCTTGAGAAAAGCACTTATAGCTAAGTTGCTCCATGGAGACCATCCAAGCAATTAATCTAGTGTAAGTTCAATTGAAAACGTGGCCGCTAAGTCAAAATGTTCAATTTCAAAGGTGACATCCTGCATTAGAGATGGCTTGGCATAAGGGAAAGCTCAGATCTGACAAGGTGAAACATCTGGTTCTTGGTGGGTGGTAAGAATACAAGTAGCCACTCGCAGGCCTGCAAATATATCCTTACTTTCAGAAACAGGGGAAAGAAACGTCACTCCAATCAAAGAGTAAAAGAGTCAAAAGTCACACAGTGCCAAAAAATACAATGTGTGGCTAGCATAATAATAAATCAAGTGCTGTCCCCTTGGGGACACCATTTAATAATTTTAATAATTAAAGCAAGGCTAGCTGGGTAAGGGCATTTCTGTAGAAATTGCAATGTAGAAATATTTATTTTATTATTATTATTTTACACAAACATGCTCTAAAATACCCCATAATAAGAAATAAATATTTAGAACAAAACAAGTATATATATATATATATATATATATATATATATATATACACTGAACAAAATGATAAATGCAACACTTTTATTTTTGCCCCCATTTTTCATGAGCTGAACTCAAAGATCTAAGACTTTTTCTATGTACACAAAGGGCCCATTTCTCTCAAATATTGTTCACAAATCTGTCTAAATCCGTGTTAGTGAGCACTTTTCCTTTGCCGAGATAATCCATCCACCTCACAGGTGTGAAATATCAAGATGCTGATTAGACAGCATGATTATTGCACAGGTGTGCCTTAGGCTGTATTCAATTAGCTTTTTATTTCACTTCTTTCCTACTTGTTTCACTTACTGTTTCAGTTTTATAACCATTTTTTAGGATTACTGATAAACTTCTGTTGTTTTTGTTAAAACGTATCTATTTGAATTTTAGTTCAATTATGTCTGAATTTATTATGTCTATATAGGTATTTTATTAAGTTTTAGTTTGATTTAATTTGAGTTATTTTAATACTTCAACAAACTAAAAGGAAATGAAATAATATACCTGTACATGCATTGAATTTATAAAAGTGTATGTATATATATATATATGTGTGTGTGTGTGTGTGTGTGTGTGTGTGTGTGTGTGTGTGTGTGTGTGTGTGTTTGTGTGGTTGAACATACACATATATGTCGTTGGTTTTTGGTGTTTGGCTTAGTGTTATGTTACAATCATTATTATACTATGACCTTTTGTTCTTTAATATTTTAAATTGTTTTTAGCTTTTTAGTTTTTCCATTAAATTTAAAGTTTTGAAAGTTTGTAATATGCATTAGTCATTTTTTTATTTCTTTATTTTTAAAATGTGTATATGTAGTATTTATAAAGTTTTAGCTTTTTAGTTTTGTATTATTTTTAGTTGTTTTAAAACTACTATTGATTGCCTCTGTTGTCCTCATTTGTAAGTCTCTTTTGATAAAAGCGTCTGCTAAATGACTAAATGTATATGTAAAAAAAAAATATATATATATATATATATATATATATATATATATATATATATTACTATATTATTAGTAAAACATTTAATTAAAACTGTTTTTAAGGAAATACCTTTCCAGTATTTCTTTCTGTATTTTTATTCAAATAAATGCAGCTTTGGTGAGATATTTATTGTGGCTCTAAATAGCTGAGAAACTACACAGCTTATTTTGACTGTTGCATCTTTTGCACAGCTTATTTGACTGTTACACCTCTGTTGCACCTTTTTTCGCATACTATTGTGTGTATATATGTGTACATAATGTAAAATGTGTACATACTGTGTAGAATGTGTATTGATAACTGTAAGTATGTCTAGTACACTGTGTGTACTGAGTATATGTATGTGTATTCTGCACATTGTCTTCTGTATAAGTCGGTAAGTATGTATTGTCTATATGTAAATTGTTTCTGCACTGTCTGGAGCACGCTCTCAAGAATTTCACTCACCAAGGCACACGTGCTGTGGTGATGTGACAATAAAAGTGATTTGATTTGATTTGATTTGACTTATTATCACTCTAGACTCAGAGGCCCTGCCGAAGCAATACCGTGGCAAAATAATTTCTAGCCTAGTTGAAGTCATTTAAATGGCTTATCTATTATTCACCAATCTATCTGATATAAACGTTTGTTTATCTGGGTTATGCATCTGCACTCATATTAAATAGGCAGTCTATTAGACTTCAAATTCAACTTCTAGCTAATTCGTCCCATGTAATGTGTGTACTCTGTCGTCGAGCATCACTCTGCAGGAAAAGCATAAACCCTGGAAAGGAGGAAACAGCTGTCTGGAAGCATTACTCTCTATTTGTACCAAACTATGTTTGTCAGAGGTCAGCCTGGGGGAGCAGCTCACCCTGGTTGAGGTTTTAAACAGTGCACAGGAAGATGACAGACATAATTACCACTGCTATGTTTTGAGGGTCCCTTGTTTACGCTCGCAAACCAACAGCAATTGCGGGGTCTTTGACTTGATTGTCAGGCATCACCATTGTTTTCCAGTTCTGCCCTGAAGCAACGGAGCTGAGCGCTGCATCACGGATGACACAAGCCCCTCTTGTGTGGATGGTGAGAGGGAGCAAGGGGAGTGAAGAACAGGGGGGAAAAGAGAGCGCAGGGGCCTCCATAGCTCACGCAGCCTCCAGGCATGGCGGCAGTATGGTGTCAGTAATGAGAGTCCTCCAGCAGAGCGGGGACCAGACACTCTGCCTTTTCCACTGCAGCAGATGTCACCGCAGGGACAGCTGAACAGAAAAGAGGCACAGGCCAACCTTATTTTCCTGTGCTATGATACAGATGCTGAAAGAAGAGCTGGCCTCGGAGCTGCGCTTAATTACGGTGTGATTGCGTGAGTGTTATTAGCAGGCTTGTGAAAAGTAACAGGCTGAAAAGGAGGACAGTGATTCTACCCCGTGGTGCTGGAGAGTCTGAGAGAGACATGTTCATCACTCACACTGCTGTGCGGATGGCGATGAGAAATGGATCACAGTCCGGACTGAAAGTCACAAGAGTAGAAAAAAGTGTTGTTGATTTTTATTAAATCCCCTTTTGCTGTGATTACTCAACAAATACACTGTTCAGTTATTTGAAACAGTTATTTGTTTTTCATTAAAGTGTATTATTAGAATTATTTGAGTTGGGCTTTTTAGCTCCATATGAGTCAAACGCAAATATTAAATATGAATTATATTCATCATGCACTGTACACTGTCTTTCTCCCAACAAATAGCTATATGCGGTAAAAGCTCAAGGTTTGTAATTGGAAGGTTGCATGAAGAGCAAAATACTTAATAAGTTAGCTCAACTTGGATTTATTAAGCACATTTAAACAAATACAATATGGCTGAAAATGCTTGGCACACTAAACTCTTTGACATAATATTTTAAGTAAATTCAACATATCATTTTTTGAGCTATAGAGAAAATATTTTACAAAAATGAACATGATAAAACCATCTAGCTTATACATTCGCAGTTTGCTCCCTAGAGGCAGTCAGGGAGCTTTCAAAGCTGTTACCTTCCACTTCTTCACCATGTAAAAGGAATAAATAATGAATGTATAAATATATATCCACATATGTAATTGTACTGCCCATTCTACAGATATTGTGTTTAAAGAATAGCGTTTTAGTGGGAAAATATTGGTAATTCTCACTTCGCGCTCATAGTTTTGATTGAAATATATTTGTTGCATTTGATCTAGCCACAAAAGTTAATTTAAAATATTTCACCACAACCAAAGCGAAAATCATATGTGAAAATTTAGCATTAGCATATATACAGAACTCCATGCAGCTCCTACTAACTCTCCATTGGACATGAATGACTTTCACTCTGTCATTTGTCAGAGACAGAGAACAGGCAGCTTTAAACTCAAAAGAAGTGCAAAAATAATGATTATTTTCAAGCAGGCTTCCTAAAACACTCCCTCTTTCTGCCATTGTCTAACCAAACAGAGAGCCCTGAGCCAAACTCAAGGCATTGACTGAAGCAATGTTCCTCAAGCTGGTACATAATACATAAACAGAGGTATGATTTATGATAGATTTCAGGTGACTTTTCAGGGGAACTCAACCTACATGACTTACTTATAGCCTAGCTATCTCCACGTTTTAAACTAGGAAAGGAACATTTATTTTGACATTTAACTTCAAATGCCCCTTTAAATAGCGGCATACATAAAACAGGCACATTTTATTCTTGTCAGTGTTTATTACTTTATTTTCCAGTGTGGCACAGTCTTTTGGTCTTCACAGGCTCGCAGGTGAAGGTTCTGTGTGTCCTTCTAAAAGTAGACTTTAAATTTCAAGCCACATTAATCCTTTCTTGTGCCTCTAAGCAAATGTACTCATCTTATGTTAATCTTTTGTCTCCCTCGGACTCTCTAACCATGTTATTTCAGTCCATGTCAATCCTTGAAGACCCAAACCCTATATTATTTCATGCCTCTCAATAGTTAAGCCTTCTAAGCAATGATTGTGATCCCAGGCAGAGTGCCATGAATATATTCTTCTTATTATCTGTGACAAGACATAGCTTTGTCAGTGAGAAGTTGCTATACAGGCTGACACAACTCAGGGTCTGTCCACCGAAATTTGCACTTTTCTGCTCCACTTTGGCTTATCTCACAATGAATCTTTCAGATTGTGCCCCACAACTCACTAGAAATCGTTCACTGCCACATATCGTGGTTTCAACAAACAGTGCCGCCCTGGTTGTGTTTACTCTGGGGTTCCCTTTTCCCTGTTGATCTGTCATTTCCTCCATTTGGGGCTTTAGCAACGTAACTGATGCTCTCTAATAAACAGAACAAAAGGAAAACACAGAGTTTTTGATGCAATTGGTTTGCCAAAAATAATTTGCATTTACCACTAGAGAGCATTTATGCATTAATTAAAGCAGCCTGCATGCTGAAAGATGCCAACGCTCATCTGGTATTCATCAGAACAGATTCACTTTGGCTTCCTGGTTAGAATGCAAAAGGGCATCACAGAGCACACTCTGTCTATTCACTCATTATCATTAGTGTGCCACTCTGGGTTTTTATTATCTATAATTGAAGGCAGTCATAAATACTACAGCAGGATAATGCAGAAACATATTTTGTAAATGTCTCAGGCATATTCTCTTTTATAAACAATGCAGCTTTGAAAAAAATGCACACATGGCTTAGGCTGGGGAAGAACAAAGGCTTGTTTTCAATCTAAATGTGTCTAGTTACTTCAGAAGCACGTTCAAATGAGGTCTCCAGAAGCCCAATGAGCCTGACAAACTCTGTCATGTGCTAAATGTCACTTCTTGCCCTTATCACAAGATCACCTTGATGGCAACTTATCTAGACATCAAATTCATGGCTTAGCGCTCACACTTGAAACAGGATCACGTCTTTTTGCCCCTCTCAGAAGTCTTTTTAAGTTGCTGCTGGTTTTCATGCTAATCATAAAAAATACAGAAATGACTGCAACTGATTTATCATGTCTTACTGAAGTAAAAAATATTTTTCTGTTTACATGTGATTTTTTTCTGATTATCTTCGGAGCGAATTTCAGCTAAATTTCCCGCAGGTTATACCATTACACCAGTAGGTGGCGACAAGTGATTTTTTTATACAATTTATTCAATTAACTCATTCAAAATACTGATTCATGCAGGAACAAAAACAAAACAAAACAAATCATGATGGTCCTTTAAGTCATTGAATCGTTCACATAACCAATTTGTTCCAATACACTGGTTCATTCTGTTACAAAACCAGTGACTTATGAGTGAGTCAATTCTGCCATTGATTTATGTTGAATTATTTTCATTGGGGAAGCAAAAATAGACAAAGTAAATGGAAATTTTGTGGCTAGAATAAAAGTTTCTCAATATTAATGTCTTGTTTTTTGAACTATTGTATAGAAGGAACATCACTTTAATATCACCACAGTCTTGTGTTATTGTTTAAATATATTGATATTTGTCTTCCTCATAAAAGGATTCTCCAAAATGAAGAAAATATGCTGCAAACAGAACACTGGACAACTCAGTTTGATGTCATTGTTGAATTCAAGTGCATTTGTCAAAATATAAGGTTTACTTTAATGGCATTTGGATAGATGTACTTTATTGATCCCTGTGGGAAATGTATTATTAAATATCCTCCTATGGCAATTAAACAAGAAAGAACATGTAGTGAGATACCATTACGTACAGTGAGAGATATGAATGTGTTATCCGTTAATGGTAATGGTTCTTGCATGGGAAAGAGTGACCTTGTTCAATGTCATTGTGCCTTACTAGGAGTAATGTGTGGGGAAGCATGAAGAGGAAACAGTGTTGTACAGCCTAATGGTAAAAGGCAGGAAGGATTCCCAGTAGTGCTTCTTAGAGCAGAGTGCTGGAACAAGCCGACGGCTAAAGGTGCTTCAAGATAGCGGACTGTGGAGGGGGTATGAGGAATTCTTCATTATGAACTCCAATTTTGTCATCATCCTCTTCTCCACCACTTCCTCACATGAGTCTGGGGCAAAGTAGCTGACCTTCCTCACAGTTTGTTCCGAAGGAAACGAAGTGCAAATCCACGTTTCTTCCTTTGCTGATTAGTTTACATGTTCTCATAACAGACAGAATCCGAAGTAGCTCTTAATTGTTATGCATCACATGTTGTTTATTTAAAATTTCCTGAGGCATAAACAAAACAAAGGCTACATTTGCATGGATCTGATGATTGATCACCTCTCTACAAGAATTCTATCCCCAGCCACATGAGACGTGATGTTTCATTCGTCGACCCATAAGTCACTTTGTGCCACTGCACGACGGCACCTGTGACAGTAGCGTGAGCTGAAAGCCGTACCCCTGATCTGTCTGAGACTGGCATATTCAGCAGAGTCGCTGTAGTTCTGTGCTGATCCCATTAGTTTAACAGCATGGAATAAAAAGTGTCTTGGAGGGAAAGAGTGACTCACCAACATATCCTTTCCTCTCTTCAACCATTACTGCGTGATGTCACAAAATGGTGAACTCTTCCATTTCTTAGCTCTTGGGAGGTGAAGAGCCTCCGTCATCCTGTCAACATAAACGTGTTCTGGTACGTATGTGTGTGTGAAACACCACCAAAGGAGCACTTACTCATAAAGTAACCGAAGATACTTTTACAGTGAGTCTAAACATAGTATATTTGAGATAGAAAAATCAATGGAACCAAATACTGGAAACCATTTAGACCAAGCTTAAAAATAGACCAAAGCATAGCAACACAAATAATACGCATGCTGTGATATCTCACACCAAAAGTGCAGCAGGTTCAGAGCAATATGAATCATGTTAGATGTTGATTTATTCATATGAACAGTTAAAGACAACTCTTTACAATAAAGTTACATTTCTTGGGATTAGGTAATGTGTAGGCTAAAATTAACAAACTATTAAGTTAGAAAATGTTTGAATTTGTTGGGATTAGTTAATGTGTACAATAAATGTATATTAATTTAATGTATTAATCTACATTAATGCTAAACTATAAATGCACTATTGTTCATTGTTCATATTAATTATTCATATTTGTTAATCATAATATTATTCATTTTAATATCAGTAATTCATATTTATTTATAATACATTAACTTAATTTGTACAATTGAAATATTAAATATGCATTACTATAATAATTTTTAAATATGAATTAATAATAATACAAAAGATATATAGAGAGACAAGTTAATATACACAATAATATAAAACATTAATCAAGATTAGTACACCTGTTAAGATTTAAGATTTAAGGTCCTTGCACACTGAATTTTTCATGGGGGGGGTATTCGTCATCCTTTCCTATGAAAATACTTGCTATAGATGCAAAAACGCAGGAAATCGAACCAGATGCAACTTTTTTTTATGACGGATGAAATATCGGAGGCTGTGACACAACGTGAGGTCGTATGTATTTTTGAATGTGCAAAAATTTCGGACGAGAATTTTAGACTCAGTGGGCAAAGCCCTTAAGTTTACCTACTGGTCATCATTTCTATTAGCTATTACATTAACTACTGTCAGTAAAACTTCATCTAAAGTGTTACTTTTTTTGGGTAAATTTTATAACGTTTAAAAAAACATTTTACTGCTAGAGGTACTAAACACTGTCCGAAATGGATTCACAGATAAAGTACTTATTTGCATCACATTTTATTTAATATAGTTTTTTGCAGTGGTATGAGACACCATGCAACTTCTTTCCAGTCACTCACTTGTCACCATCTTTTGTGCTTTTTTCCCCAGCGTACACTTTCTTCGAACACGGTGACTTGCCGATAAAAGAGCGTTTATAAGCCATTAGTCTGGATGTATATTGCCTCGACAACATTTGAGAGGTGAGGAGAGGTGAAAGCACTTACACTCCACGAGGAGATAGACAAGCAAGGGCGCGCTGAAGAGCTATTCTGTTCCAATTCATCTCAGGGGTAAAAAACATTTGTATTCCTGATGTTAGCAGTGAATCCTCTCTTTTCAATCAGTACCTGTTCAAGGTTTTGTACAGCTTCACGGACCGCCCCAGGGATATGCTTGACATGAAATGCATTGAAGATCAATTATTTTAGGCATAAAAGGCAGACACCATTGAATTCCCAAGCAAATATACTAGTTCTTCCCTGGACAGGAGATCTGTTGGTAACCCACCAGCTCGATCAAAGATACTCTTGGGCATTCATCAGTTATAACAAAACCTCCTTATCTCATGAAGACACTCAACATTCACTTCCAGCCCATTCCAGTTGTTTAAATCCAGCACTGTGGATAAAAATATCCAGTGATTTTTTTTCTTCACCTCGCTTCACTGAGCAGGAGCTCAACGCAGCCCCGCTTTACCTTAGACTCCCGCAGAACATCCACACACAGCCACGCTTACAAAGTCGTGCAAAGCGAGGGGTTTAATCCCTCAGGGTGTGATGGAGTGAAGCGAGGTAACTGCGCTTGAGGGTTGGCAATGGTTCATTTAGTGTTTCTGAGAATCAACTGAGTCTACTCAGTTTGAGAGAATTTTTCTAGGCAATACATAAAAACATTATCAAAAGCCACTCCAGTTATAATGAATTTGAGCTCTGCAGGGCTCAATCAATAGGCACCCCGATAGGTGCTTTATGACACAGTTCATTGTATGGTTGGTGCTCAAAAGCATTGCATTAAATCCACCATATAATGAAAGCGTTCTTGACATTTCGCCAGCCAGCTCTTTTCTTCAGCAGGGAGTCATAGGTAGCACTAGCATCTGCTCCAAACATCAAAACAAGCCACATAAAAGACAAAAATAGTAATTCTTCCATGTCTCTCAAGCTAAATGGATCATTATAGATCCATATTCTGCCATTTAGATCCAATACCTCCGTTTACCTCCATTAGAGGGCTCTGTGGAGGATCCAAGTAGCAGATGGGTCTAATTAAAGCTTCCAGCCTGCGTTGAAGTCAAAGGGACTTGCATCACCATTCTGGCTATCATCACTGATGTTCTGTCCTTGGGGTCAAAAAGTAGGTCAGGAAAAGTACCTACAAAAGTTCAGAATGTAACAAACTGGGAAAAAAGCTCCTGCTGCTGAGAGACCATTTGTGCTAAGAACATCTAAGAAGATGGTTGTGCTGGCAAGGCTCGTGAAGCCATTTCTTCACAGCAAGGAGCATACCACGTTTGACGAATAACATTAAATGTGGCTTGATTTTTCACATAAGCTCATATAAGCACTTCTAAAAACGAACAGTAACTGGTTACTCTTGCAGCATTTTGGGAATAAATCACATTTCTTCTACAGAAATAAAAGCATCTGGAGCCTGTAAGTATAAAGAGCATACAGTATCTGAGTAACCCATTTATTAATGTTCATTTATTCCTGTCCCATACGGGAAAAGGTTCACGAAGGTTTTATTTTTACATAAAGAATATAGAATCTTTGTTTTTTTGCTAGATTTTAGGCCTATGAAGGCATATGCTGTTTTCAATGATGTCACTCTAATAATTGATTCACTTTAAGCAGCTAGGTGTCAACTCAAACAGAGCTTGTCAAGCCAGTAGGAGATCAGATGAATTGTAAGATCTGATCATGTTTTGTTGTTTTGACAAGGGAGGGAGGATAGGTCAGTGAAAATGCTGCTCTCTGCTGAATATTGTTAGACACTGCAATTGACTGAATTTTTTATAAACAAGTTCATGCCACATCCAGAATTATATTTATTTATTAACTGTAGGGGGACTGAACCATAAATTCAATGCATCTAAAGATAATCCTACAAAAACAAGTTTTTTCAGAGATAAGAGTCTGTATAGTGCAAGACTCACGCTTTGGTGACTATAAAAAAGCGAGTCTATCAAGTCTAAAACTGGACTTAGATATCTCCTACACAAAAAGTGTTCTCTCTTTTTTCATGGCACAACAAGAAATGCCAATACAGATGATGTCATTCTTTGGTAACTCTGAAAAAGCACCAGAGAGATTCCTCTAGCATCAACTGAAACTAAATCATGAATTCTTCTGACCTTACAGCAAGTCTGGTCATTGTCTGCTGTGCTGAAAGTTTTTGAGGATAAGCTATGTTCAGATGATCTATACCTACATCTCACTCTGGTCTATCTTAATATCTACTTGACAACAGTATCTGTCATCACTTCACTGCCACATGACAGTATTTGAAACCTGCGTCTCAGTGAATCAATACCTTCCTGAGTTCTCAAGGTGAGGCACAGATTCAAGGTCATGCTGAATGAAACTGCTCCTTCACCTTTTTGCAAACACAAATAATCCCTAACATTTTTATTTCTTTAGACAAATGGACTTAGACAGGGTTTAAGGGTTTATTTTGGTTTATGTTCAGCTGGCTCTCATTTATTCCAATAATATTTTTTTTTTTTACTTTATACTGATAACTGCATTGTATGAAGTCTGCAACTACCTGCTATGATTTCACACCAATACTGTCAATATTTTGTTTTATACTTTTTGTCCATGTCTTTCTCTATCACATACATACATAAAGTAAATAAATCCATTAAATGTTTTTTCTTTGGTTCATGCTGGTGCGTGGCATCATTCTCAATCTGTAGCATGGTAGCTGCAAAAAACACTTTTAGATTTATAAAGGTATTTCAGTAGCAGCCGTAACTAACTAAAGTTGAATGTACAACACAGCTGGTCATGTGACACCAATATAGCACCGAACATGGGGGGCGACCATGTACAGTGCTCAGCGTAAATGAGTACACCCCCTTTGAAAAGTAACATTTTAAACAATATCTCAATGAACACAAAAACATTTTCCAAAATGTTGACAAGACTAAGTTTAATATAACATCTGTTTAACTTATAACATGAAAGTAAGGTTAATAATATAACTTAGATTACACATTTTTCAGTTTTACTCAAATTAGGATGATGCAAAAATGAATACACTCCACAACAAAAACTACTAAATCTAGTACTTTGTATGGCTTCCATGATTTTTAATGACAGCACCAAGTCTTCTAGGCATGGAATGAACAAGTTGGCGACATTTTGCCAGATCTATCTTTTTCCATTCTTCAAGAATGACCTCTTTTAGAGATTGGATGCTGGATGGAGAGTGATGCTCAACTTGTCTCTTCAGAATTCCCCATAGGTGTTCGATTGGGTTCAGATCAGGAGACATACTTGGCCACTGAATCACTTTCACCCTGTTCTTCTTCAGAAATCCAACAGATGTGTGTTTAGGATCATTGTCATGTCGGAAAAGTGCACGATGACCAAGGGCACGGAGTGATGGTAGCATCTTCTCTTTCAGTATAGAGCAGTACATTTGTGAATTCATGATGCCATCAATGAAATGCAGCTCCCCGACACCAGCAGCACTCATGCAGCCCCACATAAGGACACTGTCACCACCATGTTTCACTGTAGGCACCATGCATTTTTCTTTGTATTCCTCACCTTTGCGACACCATACAGTTTTGAAGCCATCAGTTCCAAAAACATTTATCTTGGTCTCATCACTCCAGAATATAGAGTCTTGCAAACTCTATGCGGGCTTTTTTGTGCCTGGGCTTTAGGAGAGGCTTCATTTGTGGACGGCACCCATGCATGCCATTCCTCTGCAGTGCACACCATATTGTGTCACGGGAAATAGTCACCCCAGTTTGGCTTTCTACTTCTTTAGATAACTGCAGTGAACTTGCATGTCGATTTTCTTCAACCCTTCTCATCAGAAGACGCTCCTGACGAGGTGTTAACTTCCGTGGACGATCTGGTCGTCTCTGTGAAATGGTTGCAGTTCCATCTTTATTAAATGTGTGTACCACTTTTGCTACAGTATTCTGACTGATAAGTAAAGCTTTGCTGATCTTCTTGTAGCCTTCAACTTTCTTGTGTAAAGAAATTATTTTCTTTCTCAGGTCTTGTGACATTTCTCTTCCATGTGGTGCCATTGCTGACAGCATGACATGGGAAGGGGTTTTCTTTAAGTAACACCCTTTTATAGTCAACTGTCACCTGTGCAATTAATAATTAGACTCACCTGTGGTTGAATTCTTGTTAAATTAGATATTTGTAGTCTAAAATGTAGTTTTGCTCCAGAGATTTTCAGTGGGGTGTACTCATTTTTGCATCACCCTAATTTGAGTAAAACTGAAAAATGTTGTTCTCTAAGTTATATTATTAACCTTACTTTCATGTTATAAGTTAAACAGATGATATATAAAACTTAGTCTTGTCAACATTTTGGAAAATGTTTTTGAGTTGAATGTACTACACAGCTGGTCATGTGACATCAATATAGCACCGAACATGGGGGGCGACCATGTATATTAAAACCCATTTATTTTTCAATACTGATATGAATTAATATAATATTAGTTCATATAATAATAGCCTATATAAGTTGATATATTGCTATGAAATATGCTATGACTTAATCATTTTAATTACATTTCTCAAAAAACTATTCATTTACTTTAGTAATTTTAATAAATATAAAATATATACTTTATATTATGTTTGAAAATGTTACTGTTTAATGCTACAAATATTATGTATTATATATGTAGGCCTATTAATATTAAACATTTATTTAATATAATTCAATTTATATAAATGTAATAGCCTATATATTGATATTGATCTTATTTGAAACTAAAATCCATGATTAATCTTTGCTGGCGATGGCGTTTGGCTGTGCTTCCGTGGACGTCACTCACTGTTGAGTTATGAGTATGTATTTATGCTTGTAGTTTCATGCAGACACAGTCAAGTGCCGCAGCTGATGCCGTTATGCTGCCTCCTGTCAGCTGCACTTCACTCTCAGATGCTGCTGTTCATTCTGAGACACAAATGAAGCAATGCGAAAAGTGCTTTTGACTTTTTTGAGCGCATGCGAAGCAAAGGATAAACCCAACATAAGTCAAGTTGCCGTCACACCAAAAGTTGGTGTACTTTTGAACTGGGTGAGAGATCATCCGTGAAAGTGTCTTCTCAGTAGCAGCATGACCTCTCCACCTCACACAGAGCCGTCGTGGACTATTGGACCTGCAGAACTGGACACGAGCGAGGCTCTGCACATGCGAAATGACGGCGTGTGGTTCGGCAGGAGTCCCTCGGCGTCCGCGGAGCCGGCAGTGATCACTCAACGCCAGGCATCTCACCTCCGTCCCCGCATGAGCGTGTACAGCGCCACACGTCCCACTCTCTCTAGATCCCACTTTCAAGGACGTGTATATAATTTTTTGGAGAGACCATCGGGATGGAAATGCTTTGTGTATCATTTTACAGTGTGAGTATCTAAGTCTGATTGCTTTAGAGAATGAGAAATAGTCTTCAACATCAACATGTTTTCCTATTCAGTAATTTATATGAAAAAAAAAATTGCATGAGGCACTGCTTTTATTAATGTTTGATACGAGTACAGTGTTATGCAAGATGATTGTTCAAGGTCACTTTTCATTCTGCATAAAATAATCTTCCCTTTAATGCAGCCTTTCGGCATACAGAAATTAAGTTATCTTCCAAAACAATGAATAAATAATTTATTGCAATTTATGTCATTTATTATTGAGTTCTACATAGAACTCATGATGTTTTTGTTTAGTTTTTTCTGTGAAGGTTTTAAATATTAAACAACTGTTGTATTAAGTGATACGCTGGAAAAAAAAAATTTGTATTTAAACTCAAAAATGTAGCAGTCCAACTAAACTACAATGCTTGTTGGTTTTATACACAAAAAAAAAAATAAGAAAATGCAGTAAGAATTGTGGTGTAGTGGCCTGTGCACATAAAAGCATAAAAGCTGTTATGCCCTTATAACAGCTTATCGCTATCGCTTAATCGCTGACGTCTAGTTCTTGATCTAAGATCATCTTTACAGTGTAACGCATATCCTAAAAGGATGCTTTGCAGCAGAATGTAGTTGTTTTGTTATTCTCAAAATGACTGGACTCATTGGACCTTTCCTGGTATCTCTAACAGGAGAGGAGGTGATAGCGGGCGGCTAAACTTGGCTGCAGAGGTGACTCTGTTCAGCAGGGCCTGTGGGTTTGGTAACCCTGTGACTCAGTGGTGTTGGGCAGAGATGCCAGGAGAACATGGGATCTGACTGTGAGGGTGTCAGATGCGGCATCGTCCTGTAGAAACTGTGTGAACGGCTTCACTAATCGTGGATCGTCTGACTGATACTTGGTTAAATGCGTTTGTAAGAATGATGAGCATGTGGCCGAGGGTTGGAGGATAGTCTGTAATTAACTGGTGGCTTGTCATGTAGCACATGCATTTTATTCAAAGTGATTTATGTTGTACTAATATTGTTATGGTCCCTATAGAGCAAATTGAGGTTAATTGCATCGCTTAAGGGCACAACTGGGCTCTCTGGGCTCCTCAGTGCATAATTCATCCCCACCTGTTGCATTACTAGCCCAGGGCCTTGAGTAGTAGTCGGCCACTTGACCACACTGTTAGCTGCAGCAGGAAATTAAAGAGTCTCGCCTGAATATGGAAGCGTTGTTCTGTTGTGTGAGTGTAGGAGGCAGGCTATGTTAGCCAAGAATGTGCACAAGCTTATCACTGCTTCAAAGCCTGAAAAGCCATGGGGAACGACAGGCACTTATCAAAGCGTGACCCTTGTTTGTATATATGTGCACATCCTGAAAAACTAGTAATTGTGTGCCGTATATTGTTTTTGTTATCTGCCCAGCAGTATATGTGAGTCAAATGTCCCTCAATGTCATTTAGTCTTTAAGAGAAATGTTGGGCAAATGCAGAAACAACTGATTTAATCATATACAGAATTCAGTTACAAAACAGTTCAGGGCCATGTCATGTTCCCGTGAGTGATATTTCAAGAGTTATCTATCTATCTATCTATCTATCTATCTATCTATCTATCTATCTATCTATCTATCTATCTATCTATCTATCTATCTATCTGTCTATCTGTCTATCTGTCTGTCTGTCTGTCTGTCCGTCCGTCCGTCCGTCCATCCAATTCAATTCAATTCAAGTTCAATTCAAAATTGCTTTATTGTCATAACTGTAAGAAAATACAATATTGCCAAAGCTTGAAATATATTTGGAGAAATGTAGTAACAATGAAAATATCAAAATAATAGAAGAAAAACATATTTTTTTAAACTACAATTTAAACATATATAAAGAGTGTAACAAGTGTGAACATGTATAAACACACACAGGCTGAGGGTTCACTGTGGTAGACAGTAGAGACACACACTGAGGTAAGACATAATACACATATTACACGTTTTATTACACACATTCACCTGCTGTCTCCCAGCTGTGGCACATCCACACGTACTGTATCTCACAGCCAGTGCTGCTGTATGTCCCTCTCCAAGTATTATCTTTATTTGTTCCTATTCAGTCATGGCTGTAAAGTTCTTTATAATGTTTGTGAATTCGTTGATGTAAGCATATAGGTGTCTTGTTGATTTAAATTGGTATCAGTGAAGGAGAAAGTGTGTCTCTTTGCTCTCTGGGTAACTTTCTGTGTCTGCCGGTCTCGATGGCTAGTCTGTGTTCACTGAGCCTGTACTTGATAAGGATCTGTGTCTGCTTTGTGTCTTTGACACTCTGGAGATATTCTTCTAATTCATATTTTGATTTTATAGTTCAATAGAGTTGCAATTTACTTGGTGTTTTAGTTTCTTGATCCCAATGTACCAGATATTTTTAGATTGTTCTATCTATCTATCTATCTATCTATCTATCTATCTATCTATCTATCTATCTATCTATCTATCTATCTATCTATCTATCTATCTATCTGTGAATCTAGATATTTCAAACTGAGATATTTCAGGGCTTTATTAAGTTTGTATTAACAAATTTGACTTTTCTGGTTAAAAATTGTTACATTTATCAAGCAGGAATTGTGTACGCTCAGAACAAATACAAAGTTCTCAGTTGCGTAGAACAAAAATAACAAAGTTTTTAGTCCAAAAGGTAGCTGTATTTGTCCGCACACAGAAAAATTCAAACAGACCAAAATATGCAAAAGGGAAAAAGTGACAAAAGTGCAAAGTGTATTAAAACCAGCCAAAGAGCAGACCACAACAGGATTAAATGAAGAGATGGATCTTGCATGTTTTTTGTAAAGAGAAATTGTTGGCATGACAATTATCCCTCTCATTGATTGAGATCAGCTGTCAACAATTTGCAATTGTGCCTATATACGTGTGGTGTTGCGTTTCCCCCAATGAGCACTGAAGAAAGCATGGGCGGAAATGTGTGCTCTCTGGTCTGTTTTTAACTACATTTTTGGTAGACCTTTTTTGGTCTGTTTGAATTTTTCAGTGTGCAGACAAATTCAGCTACCTATTGGACTAAAAATTATTAAATTAATTTCTTCATAGAAGAATACAATTTCTACCTCGATTCAAATTCGATTGGAATTTAAAAGGCATTCTGAATTTGACAGATTTGATAAATACTAGTTTGCAGACTATTAATAAGTTATTAATACTATTAATTATGTGCCACAGCATAAATGGCTGCCCACTGCTCCGGGTGTGTGTTTTCACTGTGTGTGTGTGCACTTTGGAGGGGTTAATTGCAAAGCACAAATTACGAGTATGGGTCACCATACTTGGCCGTATGTCACGTCACTTAATACATGTATTTTATTTTATTGGCTTTCTTTGTTATTAATTACAATGGATGCACCCAGTTTTGGTTCATTTGAGCAGCGACTGTGGTTGAACAGCCCGATTCGAGGGTGGCAGTCTTTAGCGCAGTTTGCACACACATCAATTGATTCTGTCTGTTGCTTTGTTTCCCCAAACTTTCTTTTCACTCAGTTAAATACTACAAATGTCAGTGGTTTCTGCAGGTATGAATAGTTCAAATAGCCTGCTGCATATTTGATTCTGTTTAGCTCCACTCGTCAAAATACTATTTCTCATTGCTCTGATTATTTTCTGTTGATTGTACCTCTAATTGCTGTAAGCAACACAATCGTTTGCTGTGTTTATCATCCCTGACTAACCGCCGTGGATTGGTAGATCAATTATTCGTTGCATTGCACGGTAGCCTGCGGCATATTTATTGACATGTAACTTCTCTCACAGACTGCTTGTGGCAGGTTCAAAGTCAAAGTCATTCAGCAATAATGATTACATAATAAGATAGAAATTTGTCAGGCAGCCATCCTACCCCAAGGTTATGTTTGTATGTTTACTTACATTTCTAGCCCCTCGCTCTGAATTTGTGATGACAGGCAACAGCTGGGCACTGTTTGTCTGTGGCAGCTGGGGTTCATACCTCTTGGTGTTTCATTTTTATTGTTAATGCAGTCAGACTGATGAATTATTAAACTGATAGAGCTGTTGTAATGGGTTAAGCATCACTCCAAAAACAAACACTGAGAAATAGCATTTACAAATTAACAAAGCATGTACTGGATATTGTGCTGTTGCTGCGTATTAGCGATGTGCAGTTCAGATTAAATTAACATACATTTTTAATCGCAAGATTATATTTGTTCCTAGTTGATCAATACACCTGTATATACCAAAAGGCTGTTTTGTGCTCTCCTTGATATGCTGTTAGACTGATTAATTTGGTAAAACAAATAAACAAATAAGTTTAAAGCACATGAGAAATCATGTTGTTTGTAGGGTTTGTTCTGTCAGATTAATTACATAGCTGTCTGTGAGCAAACTCTCTTTTCTCACCAAAAGAATAACTTTTACTTTTGTCTCAGGAGTTACAACAAAGCCTTGGTTTGGTTTAGACTGAGAGCACAAGATGACATTGCCATGATGTGTTAAACCTACAGTACTGTTACAGGAGCTTCTGCACCCTTTACAACAAGTGCAATATTGTTTTGTTTCTCTCCCTCTAAAAAATATATTTTCTTATAATAGAGTAATTTAGTCAGTGAATATGAGAAAGGATACATTTCCCAAACGGATATGTTCAGGCTGATTCCAGCTAACAAAAAATATGTTCTAAGATTGTTTTGATAATTTATCTGAACATTCAAAATGTCCAGTTATTTCTCATATATTTTTTAAAATATGCTTTCCTGGTTATGGGAACATTCCATTTATCATTTATCATGTAATTACTTTTGAATGTCCTCTGAACAATCTGAAAGGTTGTATTATTATAATGTTAAAATGACACATCTTCCTTTCTCTCTGCAGATTCCTCATTGTGCTTTCTTGCCTGATACTCAGTGTGCTGTCCACCATTGATGAGTATCAAACTCTGGCTAATAAAACTCTATTCTGGGTGGTGAGTCTCAATGCTTTAGACTTACAGTGTGTTACAATTTTTTTATTGAATATAAATTATGTTGCTGCCTGATAAAATCTATTATACATGGTGACCTTGGATAATTGATGCCCTTGTTTCTTGAACTGTAATCAGGCAGCATAATTAACAAACAGGCATAATGCATAGGGATCATTGGCCAATCTGGAAATGTGGCATTGGGCTATGGACCTTGGACCCAAAAGCATCTATTGTTTTTGAAGTTGGTATTGATAATGTTCACATTTGCATACAGCTGATTGTTGAGCTTGTTCTCCAGTGTCTGCTTCCCTCGGCCTTGTCCAGCAGAGAGCAGCAGTTCTTCATTTTTCATGTTCCATATGATGAGCTCACTTTACATTTTTCATTACTCCCCTCTTGAAACTAGAATGACTTTGCCCCATCTAATGTAGGAAAAGAAACACTCATGTAATTTATCATACGGGCAAAATTAAAGGGAAAATTCTCCCAGAACACAAGAACGATAGATGGGAGGATTTTAATTGTCAAGTTTCAAAATTCTAAAAATGTAATAAACTATCTGTGCCCTATATTCCAAGTCTTCTGAAGTCATATGTTGTGAGGAAAAGTTATTTACTGAAAATGATTTCCTCTGCCTTCAAATTGACCGCTGGCCAGTCAACACAAAGAGAATACGATCTGAGAACGTGGGCATTCATCTTTACACTTTTCATTTTGAGAACCACTGCCTTTATGAGTTTAAGGCCTGCTAATACTCTCAACATTGTAACTGACACCACAAAGTCTATTTCGGAGAAGCAGTTCAGTTCACAGAAGATGAAGGTATTCTGTTGTCTAGAATAGCAGCTGGAGCTGACACTCTTAAATCATTCTGTTTACTTTGTTCAATAATCCATGACAGTGTTTCTGCTTTAGCATTAATTGCTTCAAGCCTTGTTAGCGCATCTGAGGCTTTGTTTTGATCAATATTCACATCACAGTCTGTCAAGTAATTAATGTGCTCGTCGAAGCATTTCCTCCTGACAGAGGCAATGTTAAATATGAACATAATCAATACCAGATTCAAAAACAATAGCTAGCTTTTGTGTCAAAGGTCCAGAGCCTCAATGCCATATGTCTAGATTAGTCAATATTCCCTAGCATGCAATATGCCTGTTTGCAAGCTTACGCTGCCTGTTTACAGGTCGAAGAACAGAGACAAAAGAGAATCAATTGTCTAAGGCCGGCAGAAAAAGGAGAACGGGAGGGATAGAGATTATAACTAGTGACTGCATGTCAGAGGTCAACCCGACCACCGGCTAATGGGATTAAATCTATGCGCCGTTCATTAGCTGATGCCTCGCATCACAAGTTAAATCCACAATCTAGGGCTTGATGCAGAAAAGACCCTTTTGGATTAGCTATCTGGCAGCTCTGAGCTTAACCAAGCTTACAACAGGTGTTGTCTATTGTGTCTTAAGGGTAACTATCAAAAATCAAATAGCATACTTTTGGCACGGGTGGATACTAACTTGAGGGAGAAGGGTGTTCTCACAGGAAGTAAAAAACCCTTGTTTTAAGGGCTGAAACCTTCGTTTAGACCAACCACCATGTCATCCCTACCCCCCACCCAGTTCACACCCTATTTTAATGAGGCACGGCCCTCTACATTGCGTCTCACAGCTGTTGAGCCAAACAAAAGCAGACTTGCCCCTTTCTGCATCTTTTCATGATGTTCAAACTAAGGCACGATCAAAAGTTCTTTACAACATTGAAATGTTTATGGGTCACAGACATATAAGAGTATCCATGATTACGAAAGTAAAAAATAAAATACAATCTATATTCCAAGTTCTTTGAAATGTAATCTTTGTATTCATATTGTGAAACACATGTGAGTGCACATTTTGATTTGTAAAAAAAAATATGCAATTTGTATATGCACTGACTTTATGAATAAATATTACTGACTTTTTAATTTATTAATAAATATTCACATTTATTGTGGGGTATAAACTGTCATGATGGTACATATTTGGTTTTCTCAAAAATACATAGATACAAAAACAAATATATATTTATATATAGCAGTCAACATTTGAAGTGACTCAAAAAATCAAAGTTGTCCTAAGACAAGAAATCATTATATTTTTTATGCATATGGTGACCAAAATATTTTTTCCTATATTAATAGGCAGTGGAGCAGTTTTGTTGAAATATTTCTTCCCTATAAAATAACACTTTACAAGAAATTCCATTCTTGTAATTAGGCTCCTCTTCTTCTTCTTCATTATGATATCAGGACAAGTGTCCCACAATGAAAATCTTAATTCATAAATAAAAAACACCTCAAATGAAGTCACTGTATTTATTTTGCACATTTACATATTTTTGAACAAATATAGATAGTACACATAATTTACCCTACTGGTTTAACAGATATAATGTTTTAGATCCACAAATTCTCTTCTTTTTTTTTCTTTAAGTACTTATGTAAATGAAGCTAGAGCTTATCAGGCAAATCTTACTAAGTGCAGATTGATCGTTAACTTAGATCAATTGTCCAACTCTTTTTCCAGTGTCAGCCACTAATGATAGGCCCTGTTAATCCATATTAGCCTGATATTGCTTCACGGTGAGCAGGGACAGCTACTGCACATTAGCACTATACTTACAGCCACACACATGCCACTGACACTTATTAACTGTGCCTATTCTGTGAGCAAAAAAGACTATTGTGTGTGTCACACTTCTGGAGTGAAGTCTCAGAGGTTAATCATTACGTGTGTAATAGTGGTAGGCGGCAGAAGTCACACAGGACGTTACGCCACATGGGTGCTGGAAGTCACGCAGGACACTGTATACTGTCTCGATCTCACTTCTCACATGCTTCCCATATGAAGCGTCATAGCTGTCATCAAACTTCCTCCATATGCTAAGTGTGATAACACATCATCACACTCTGTCTCGAGGTGTAGTGAGGACAGTAGTCCTGCCATGAGGTGCTAGCCCCTTTTCAGGCAATTATCAACTACAGATAGAACCCTCCCTTAATTGGACAGAACACAGATGTCTCTCTCTTTGTCAGTGAGAGAGACCCCCCCCCCCATGAATGGCTAATAAAACTGTAAATGAACAAAAGCCTGTATAATGATGAAATGTTTCCTATTTGAAACCACCATGAATGTGCAATGAGCATTTATTACAATATTCGAGCAATTTTCAGTAATGTTTCAACCCTGGGTCAAAGCAGCTTTTAGGATTTTGTGATTCTTGCAGCTAATAGATTCTAAACATTATCCAGTGCATTTCAGCTTTCCAAAAGATGTTCCGCAGAGAATAGGCATGGGGTGCGATTATTCACTGTTATGAAGTGAAAGGACTTTTCCTAACCCCAGGAGTTTTTAAATATTCATTTCTAATGCTGGTGTTGTTTGAGGTGTTGGGACAAATCACCTTTATCTCATCTACACTGATAAGACGCTGCATCCAGTCAGTTACCCTCCCCAACACAGTAGCTAATGCCTTTCTGTTGTGTGTGAAAGGATGTAAAGGACTATAGAGAATACAGATACATCTGTGCATCTTCTTAAACAACGTTTTAATGTGTGACTTTTCAGTCAGAGGAGATAAAGTGAAATAATTTTCCCAAAATGAAAATTGTCATTATTTACTCACGCTCATGTCGTTCCAAACCTGTATGACTTTTGAGTTCTTTTGAGGAACATAAAAGTTATTTTGTCACACATTCTTCTGAATATCATCTTTTGTGTTCTGTCGAAGAAATAAAGTCGTACAGATCTGAAATTACAGGAGGGTAAGTAAATGATGACAGAATTTTCATTTTTGGTTGAGCTATCCCTATAAAAGCTCTTGGATTCCAAATGATTCCTTAAAAGACTGCATAATGCCACACATAGTTTATTTACTTTGTGTCTTTCTTTTCAAGCGTGTGAAGGGTTAGTTAATGCCACCGGGTATTATTTATGATCAGACTTCAAGTGTTTGCTTTGGCCAGAGCGTGAAAGACTAGAGCAGTAGAAGGCACAAGCTCATAGTAAGTCCATTTTAATAATAATGTAATCTCATAAGATTGAGGACAAGGGTCAGCTGGCCCTTGCTGTTATTACAGTGAACCCTTCCTCTGCTCACCCTGGAGACCGCATTCCAGCTGCGTTTTAGATGGGATATCTCATTGCCATGGTAACTGAGAGAGGCCCTTGCATCTGGGGTCCTGTTTCCTCTCACCCTATACCAACCCCTCCCCCAAAACTGAATCCCATGGCCTCTGTCGCCCACTGGCCATCCACACAGACCTTTCATATGCCAGCTGGTCAGTGTGATCACAAGCCTAGATTTAATTAGATAGCAAGTACCAGCAGCATGGGGTGGGAACTGCTAATCGGACATCTAATTAGAGAGTAAAAAAAGCCTATTTTGAATATTTTATGCTATTTTAAAACAAATAGTAGAATTTTAAACCATGAGTAAATGTTGACTTGTAATTTAACTATTGGCAGTTTCAAATTTCTTATATTATTTGATAACATAAATGAATAATGAGGAGTGGAAAATGATTGTTGTAATTTTCTGAAATATTCCTAAAAATATAACTTACGTTTGACTTGACAAACAATGAGTTGGCCTACTTTCAATCGAGTTGCTTGCAGTCTCTCTCCTCTGCTGTGACCTCGGCTGGTTTAACTCACTGTTCTGCTTCTATGTGTTGTTTCACACCTCATGTTCTGTCTGTACCCACAGGCTAGGGCTGTGCCTGCAATTTCATTTCATTTTTGGAGGAGTTTTAGACAGGCTAGGCAAGCGAACTCTCCGGCTTTGTGCCAGCAGCCGTCCCTAGGCAGCTGACCAAGCTCCTTCTTAGCCTCTTCTCAGACCCGGATCCAGCTCTCCAGACTGCTTATGTGACAGAGGGCTTCACGGCCAGCCTCATAACTCATACATGTCTGGTTCCTCGCAGCTCTCAAAGGGCCTGTGCTCAGCAGACTCTCAGCCGTCTTTTGTTTTCTCTTCTTTAAGAAGGAGATGAGGGCAACTGCTGTTGTTGGCCATGACCATGAACCAGCCGTCCTGTGTTTTCACACAGCTCTGTCAGTGTTAATATGCATCTGTTACACGCATCCCATGTATATTAGTATTATATGCTTTATGAATTGCAAACTACGTTCCAAATGATGCATGACCAAATGATTTATTCAGCTATTATCTTTTATCCCATACAAACAACAAATGCGATTAATTCAATGGGCTCTTTGTCTATTGAGCTGCCGTTATATATCGCAGTCATGGGATTGCAGCATTGAGTTGCAAAAGGTGCACAGCACACAGTGGAGGATTTTGTTCTGGACATACCTCATAAATATTTTAAAAAGGCAATACTATTCCTCATGAGGAATATCTAGATAGCCAAAGAGCTCTACAATGACAGCCATTCACATTTTCCACATAATAAAGCTGTATTGTTAAACCCATTCTCAAAGCAGACGTCGCATTGCTCAAATAAATTACCTCGCTGTACTTACAGAGTCATATTGTGGCACAGAATTTTACATTATGTCTCTGTCGAATCAATTAGCTCTTTATACTTGCATTATGTTCTAGTAAATCTCACATCAAGTCTCAGTTACAATCATTTATCATCGTCATGAGCGCATAATATCGCTAATATATGCATTTAGTGCTCTTTTGTGTGAGCGTAGTGTGTCTGTCTCTTTCATTCTGCAGGAATTAGTGCTGGTAGTGTTCTTTGGTGTGGAGTTTGTGATACGTCTGTGGTCAGCCGGATGCCGGAGTAAATATGTGGGTATTCAGGGCAGGCTTCGCTTTGCCCGGAAGCCCATTTCTGTTATTGGTGAGTGTGTAAATTCATTTTCAAACATGGCCTGTTGAGTTTTCTGGTTGTTGTTATCGACCTGTCCACATGTTTTTCTTGTTCTAGACCTGATTGTGGTGGTGGCCTCCATTGTTGTATTGGCAGTTGGCTCTAAAGGTCAGGTATTTGCCACCTCTACCGTAAGGTAAGGTTAATATTATAGTCCAGGATCTGGTCCCTTGTGGCACAGGATTAATGAGACTTAGATGTAACTCTTTTACATTGTTTTAAAGTTACGACATGACGTTGTTTACAGAGGAGTCCGCTTCCTTCAAATCCTGCGAATGCTGCATGTGGATCGACAGGGAGGAACCTGGCGGCTGCTTGGATCGGTAGTCTTCATTCATCGACAGGTGAAGCATATGTTTTGTTTTGTTTTTCACATTCCTGGGTTTGGAATGATGTAAAAGGTTCTTCATGGAACCATGGATGTCACTAAAGAACCTATCATTTTAATAATGTTTTATGTGATGAATTGCTGTACTCAGCACTCATTTTCTTCAATAGAAAAATAAGAAAAATCGTCAATGGTTTATCAAAGGAGAATAATACAAAATAAGCAATATTCAATTCACAGTTAATTCTCATGGAAATGTGCATTCCTAATCTGGGAAAAGGATCCAAGTTGTCCATTAACCAGTTAGGTTTCACGTCTTAAAATGAAAAGATCTTATTAGAACCAACAGGAGATTATCGCCATTTAAGTCTGGATTAAATATTAATTTGAATGATCTTCATGTGAACGGTTCTAATAGTGATTCATGAAATCCTGTTTACTCTGTGTCAGTTATCAGTGGCTGCTTGAAAATATATTTGTAAAGAGTTTGTCTCCTGCAGATGTAATGCCGTTCTGTTGAAGGTGACATGTGCCTTGTTGTTAAATACTTTAAATTAATATTTTCATAAAGTACCAAATTCAGTATCAGTGTTTCCTGCACCACTTCTCAACGGCAGCGGGACTCTTTAGCGATAAACCAAAAGGAATCATATTTTACTGTCAATGTAAGTTTGCAGTCTGAATGATATGAATGTGATACATTAAAGACAGTGTACCACTAAATATTGGCAATGAACATCTTTCTATTGACTTGTCCTTGCAGGATCTGCCTAAAACGAACATAGGCTACTACACAATGAGTGTATTCTAAATCATGGACAAGTGAGCCATTTTAGTGAACTAGGTTGGTGTAGATATTTAGTGAATAAAAACATAAAAGTGAAGCCAGAATCTGGAAACAAATGACTCTCTAGAGCCAATACTTTTAATAAACAATTCAGAATGAATGTACATGAAACATTTCCGCATATACTGTAATTTACAGTATTAGTTAGCATTTTGTAATGAAATAGGAAAGTGTTAGCAAAATGAACACTATAACTGAAACACACCCACATAGATTGGAATCAAATTGAATCTCTACCCAGCACGAAAGCTGCAACATATAATTGAAGAATTGTTATTTTTAACATTATAGAGTATTACAGTGTTTCCTCTTTATAGGAACTGATCACAACTCTTTACATCGGATTCCTTGCGCTCATCTTCTCCTCCTACTTTGTGTACCTGGCAGAGAAGGATGCAGTGGATGACAGAGGTTTCACAGAGTTTGGCAGCTATGCTGATGCTCTGTGGTGGGGTGTGGTAGGTAGATCCCCACCCATACCTTTCACTGACACAATGGACATAATTGAAGGCATACACCAATGAGCTGGATCATGTTGAGTAATGGGTGTTGCATGTCAATGTCCTTTCTGTACATATGCTCAGGTGACAGTAACCACTATTGGCTACGGAGACAAGGTCCCTCAGACTTGGATAGGAAAGACCATTGCATCATGTTTCTCTGTCTTTGCCATCTCCTTTTTTGCCCTCCCTGCTGTAAGTTACAGATATTTAATAGCCAGAACAATTGTTCCTCGCACAGCAGGCCAGTGTATGAAAATAATGATAGTATATCCCCACAGGGAATCCTAGGCTCCGGTTTTGCTCTGAAGGTGCAGCAGAAACAGAGACAAAAACATTTCAACAGGCAAATTCCTGCAGCTGCATGTCTGATACAGGTGTGCCTTACTGTTGCCTATAGATGTAATATTGCTTATTATTTGTCAGTCATGAGGATGGTCAGATTTTCCAGAGTCAATCTGTTTCTTCTATTCTCATGCTGAAGGCATCCTGGAGGTGTTTTGCCTTAGAGAACCGTGATTCTGCCACCTATAAGTTATTTGTGAAAAGGAACATGAGCAACTCAGTGTCCAGCCCTAAATTAAAGGTAGGCGTATCTACTTTAACATGCATGCACAGATTGAACAGACTCATTACAGCAATTTACAAACACAAAACTTTGTCTCTTATATGAAATGAGTAGTAGTTACTCAGAATTTTTTCATGCTTGTTTTTCTATTTAGTATTATAATATATGATATGTACAATTACAGTATTTTTGACCCTGGACCAGCAAACCAGTTATAAGTCGCTGGGGTATATTTGTAGCAATAGCCAAAAATATATTGTAGGGGTCAAAATGTTAGATTTTTATCTTATGCCAAAAATCATTAGGACATTAAATAAAGACCATGTTCCATGAAGATATTTTGTACATTTCCTACTGTAAATATATCAAAAATAAATTTGTTATTAGTAATATGCGTTGTTAAGAACTTTAAAGGTGATTTTCTCAATATTTCAGATTTTTTTGCACCCTCAGATTCAAGATTTTCAAATAGTTCTTTCTCAGCCAAATATTGTTCGATCATAACAAACCATACATCAATGGAAAGTTTTTATTCAGATTATTACTGGTTTTGTGGTCCAGGGTCACATTTATTAATTTGTTAAATTAGCTTTATTTTTCATTTTTATTTAGTTTGTTTTAGTAATTTTGTTATGTGTTTTTTTATATATTTATATTTCAGCTATAATTTATTGGTCTGTTCTGTTTTGTTGTGTTTTTTATTTCAGTTTCAGTTTTAACCATTTTAGTACTTCAACTCTATTTTATTTCAATTAGTTGCCAAAGCAACATTTTAGTTTTAAGTTTTTGTTTGTTTATCATTTTATTTTACTTTAGCTTTATTTCAGTTGACAAAAGATATTTTAAATGGTTTTAGTGTTTTGTGTGTGTGTGTGTGTGTGTGTGTGTGTGTGTGTGTGTGTGTGTGTGTGTGTGTGTGTGTGTGTGTGTGTGTGTGTGTGTGTGTGTGTACTTGTTTAACTATACTTGTGAGGACCAGATATCCTAATTTAAACAGTGAAATAATTATATAATAGTCTATGTCTGGTTTTAAACTTGAGTACCAGCAAAGAATAGGTAGTACCATTAAAGTTTCTCAAGTGCTTAGATTTAATTTAATTTATTTTCTTTGGGTAGGTGAAGATGAGGAAGAAAATTAAGAGTAATGACAGGCATGATGGAATGAGTTCTCCTGCCATACCTTCCATAACCTACGACTCCTTAGATGATGGGAAGGATTGTGGACCAGATACAGTGTACAGTATTCAACAGTCAGGTATGACCAGTAATAAACTAAGATACTGCTGACCTTTTCTCTCGCTCTTTCACGCTCTTGAAGCATCTCTCCTCTGAGATCCTTCATTTCCCCTCTCCATTCTCACAGAAGGGGCAAACACACACAGAAGATGTGGTGAGCTCCAGTCAGTGTCTATGTGTCTGTATTCACTTCCTAACTACCATTCCCTATGTCTGTCGTTTTGGTTGCTTTTTTCACAGATACATTTATAGTACTGACTCTTTAATTGAACCACATGCCATTTTGTGTTAGCAAACCTTCATATCCATCACAGTATAAATAAATACACATTCGATTTGAAATGTGCCATACTGAAAGCATTGAGCTTGATCTCTCTCCTCACAGAGCGGACGCCATCCTGGAACTCTCTATCCTCTTTTCAGTTCTCTTCATCACCAGGTGGGTGACAAAACTTTGGTGTCTTGTTGAAATTGGAAAATGCAAAGACGTCTCAGTCTGAAATGATGATTGAGTTTTGCGTGTCTTTAGGGAGAAAGCCTGGGAGTTTGGAAGTGCAGCCTCGGCCCACGCTCCAGAGGAGCAGCAGCATCGCAGATGATATGGAAACTGAGCTGGAGCGGGAGATTTCGCTCGTTCCAGTCACTCATGTGTCTCAGTGAGTAAGAACGTACCATTTTTAGCATAATTTAAACCGAGTCTATATGCCAACCGTAGACAGCAGACAGTCAATTATTCAAGTTTCAGAAAGTTTCAGCTACTTATAATCTTTCCGAGCTCTCACGGAAGGCACGTCATGCGATATCGAGTGGATGGGCAATTAAAAAAGTGTTAGCTTGATGGTGTCAGAGTTAACACACCCCAACAGTTCACTCTCGCAATATTGCCTCTGTGAATGCAAATGGCGTCTAATCATCCTGCTAATCTCTGCAGTCTCTGGGTTCTCAGCTCAAATCTTTAAAACACTTTTAACACATCTGTGCCATCTCTGCTGGAACACATCTCAGCTTTCCGAGCCCACCCACCTCAAGTGAAAAGGTGTCTGGAAGTGTATGTTTGTGGGCTCCAAAGCATTCCCGTGAAGAGCGGTTATGTTGCAGGCTGTGTTTTGCCTGAGAGGTCATTATCAGAATCTCTTTGGCGCATTAGCTTTTCAGCATGTGGAACAGCACAGAGCCTGTATATAGTGCAAACAATTTACTTACGCAGGCAATGGAGCAACCCCGTCTCTGAATAATCTAATGAACCATGTCTCTGTAGGGGGTAAACAGCTCATTAGATCATCCAGAGAGCCCCTTTCCATTTGCGATGGGATCCTCCACTCTAGAGTGTCTAACCTAGGCCTCTATTACCTGATTTTCTGAAAATACAAAGATGTTCAGGGTTTTTTCCAGCTTAAACCTTTATTTATTTTGAGAAACCACAAGAGGGCAGTGGAGGTGTTTTTGGAGACTTCAAAGCATGAGTTTCTCTGAGCGTACACACCCTTGGCCAAATCCTACTATTGCTGCTTTAAAATGTGTATAATATTTATGTAGGGTGATGTGGGAGGTCAAACTGGGAAAAAGCATAATTTGAAACAATCATGGAGCTATTGTAGTCTAAGACTTTTTCTTCTCTTTGCATGGTTCTTGCGTATTGACATTGACCTTGATGAAGCTGAAACTGAAGTAGCAATAATATTAATCTCAGATTCAGAATTGATACCATTACAGGTTGCTTATACGCTGAGATTAATGTAATCATCTGGAAAAATGTAGGTGGTTTCCACGTAAGCCACTTAAAAGAGATTGGAATTTTAATTAGGTAGGTATCATTTTTTAGAGTCTCAAGTATGATTCCTTTCTAAATCCTCATTCTTAGGAGACATATTGCATCTCCTCTACAAAGGAGCCTTGTCACTACAAGCTTTCATTTGATCTTTGAAGTTTAATGAGCTTTCATTCGCCTCACACTGAGATGCAATGGCAACAGCTGGCTGTTCTCTCCCTCTTTTTCTCTCTCTCTCTCTCTCTCTCTCTCTCCTCCTGCTCAGTGTGGGTGTGAGTACATGTTTATTTGTTTATGTCCAGCAGAGCAGAGTGGGGACGCAAAAAGACCAGAACCACAATGTCTCTTCTCCTCTCTGCTCCTCTTTTCTCATCTTACACAATCTCTTCTCCTCTTCGCTCCTGTCTGCTCCTCTCCTCTCCCTTAGGACATTTGTCCTGCTCTGACCTTTGACCCAGGCTGTTAACTCAAGAGGTGGGAGAGGCACAAAAGCCTCCTCGTGCCTGCAGCTGAAACAGTTCGGCTGCATTGGGGGTGGGGAAAGAACAATGCCACAGAAACATCTCTCTGACCGCTGCGCTCCTAAAACACACACACTGGAGGATATCAGCACTATACACACTCTTACTACTAAATATTAAACTTTAGGATTGGTTGTGGTGCAATGAGGTGTGGTAAATAATGAATTTGTTGTCATTTGAAGGCTCTTAAAGTGTTTTGAATAAAGCAACTCTTTAGAAAGTACTCACAGTCGTTATTTCATATCAAATACAAAGGTGTTTTTCGCAGCTGCCTGGATCAAAGAAAACAAACTCCCGTCCAGAGCGACACAGGTATAAAGATGAAATCAAAGCAAACGCAGGTGCGTCTGAAAGTGCCCATTTGTACTCGCTCGTATCTGCTGTTGCAGTCTTGTAGGGCTGTGGTGTGAGGTTTACCAAAGGAGACCCGAGCTGAAAAGATTGATTTATTCTCAGTAAACAGAGAAGGACTTCTAGTGGCGGAGGCCAAGCCAGGCCGTCTACTCTGCTGCAGAGACAAAGAGCCATTGTCTGCGGCTCTACACACGCCAACAATAGCCTGATTGACAAGCGGCCCTAGTCGTAATGGGCTTCTGGGCTAAAGAGCGCAACAGTGACTTTTGTTAGAAATACTCTTGTCTTCCAGAGCAATCATTTTCATGCTGGTAATTTCACAGAAATTGTATGTACGAGAACATTATATACATATTTTCCAAAGAGCTGAACATACTACTGAGATGTTTATTATTGAGTATCACCAAGTTCATGAAGGTATTTTGATTCAACAGTTAAATATATGAAATGTTTCCCACACACAGAATCAGGTTTGCCTGTTAGAACTGAGTATAGTGTGTGATGAGAGTATGCATGTGTGATTTGGAGTGTGGGGCGTGCTGAATGGGACAGAAACATTGGCTCACTAATGCCTCTTCAGCGCGGCTTGCCAGCACAAGTTTCTTTATCTTGCCCGTCACGGCCCCTTTTCTTCCCCCCTTAACAGTAATTGTGTTTCGTTACAGTGTGTTAGAGCTAACGAGGGACATGGAGCGAGAGTCAGCCAAGCAGTGAAAGACAGACAGAGAGAGAGGGAGAGTTGCTCAGCAAGAAAGAACACATCCCAGATGATTCTCTCATTTGCTGTCAGGCCAAAAGCCTAGCAAGACTCTCTGTAGAAGTTTGTAACAGAACACTGCTCATGGTGAACTTGACAACTAATCGGACAAATTCCTGCGAGCAGCGGTTTCTAGCAGCAGTTTTTTTTTTTTTTTTTATGGACATTATGTATAGCTGATGCAAAAATTCTGTAATCATTTACTCACTCTCTTATTGTTCTAAACCTGACCTGTCTCCGGACAGACAAATCCATGACAATATTAAAGAAATGGCTTAAAACTCATCGCACCCTGCGACTTAAAAAAAGAGTGCTGTCAAATGGTTAATCGCAATTAATCGCATCCAATATAAAAGTTTTTATTTACATAATATATCTGTGTGTTATTATTTATTTATTATGTATATATAAATACACACAGATGCAGTATTTTGAATTGTACATGTATTTACATGTATATATTTATATTCATTTAATTGATATTATATATTAATATATTTAATAAATATGGGTAGTTGGCATATCATATATGGTGTGACGTAAAAATACAAACTCACTGAAATTAAACCTCTCTCAGGCTATTTGTAACTCTAAAAATGAAGATACATTTTTCTCATGTTATTTGTATGTTAGGTAATGTTTTTCAAAATATTTGCTATGTCACTCCATAGAACACAGTCCAATTTTTATTTGTCATCTACCCATAAATGTAGCATATGTTTCTTAAATATATACATGTATGGTTGTGTATTCATATATACATAATAAATATACAGAGTACACACATATACTATGTGAAAAAACAACTTTTATTTTGAATGCGATTAATCGTTTGACAGCACTAAAAAACAAATACCCTTTCATACCCATAAAGTGTTCCTGTGGCTCAGTGGTCGATCATTGCATTAGCAGCAAAAGGTCATGAGTTTAATTCCCAGGGAACACATACCGATAAAAAAATGTATAGCTTGAATAAGTCGCTTTGGATAAAAGCGTCTGGTAATTTTAGATAATAATTATTATTATTCAATGCTTTCCATTCACTATTTCTTATATCCTAAGCTTATACTGTTCTGGACAATGTTTGAAACTTGTATTACTAGCATCAGTTATTGCCTGATGAATCATTTATAGGCTGCTTTGGATTAAAATGTCTTCTAAATGAATAAATGTATAATGTAAGAATATATTTCAAAAAAATCTGTATATATATATATATATATATATATGCGTCAACTTTTATCAGCTTTTTTTTAAGTCTAAAAAATTAACACAATACATATTTCTCCTTAACAATACATTTGCTGTCTCTGAGCACCAATATTTCCGTTTCACTTTGTGAAAATAATATCAATGTTCCATATCAGGTTTCTTTCAGACGGCCCAGCAAAGCTAGTGACTTTGTTAGCTGGCAACACGATATGACAAAAGGCTCGGAGGCCCCTGGTGATGTAGAAGAACTTGCGTTGAAATGAACGCTGTCAGTTTCTTTGCTGCTGTAATGTTTAGGATCATATGAGGCCACAAATTTGGGACATAAGCCATTTAGTCATGGTGTAGCAGTGGAGGACTCAATGTCAAAGTGAATGCTGCATCGCTGTGTCACTCCTCTTAAGGACATTTAATACTCTCCGTATTCGCCTGGCGCTTTGATGCTCAGGATGAAAGAGATCTTTGCTTGGCTGAAACCAGAGGGACCCCTGCTGTGTGTGTGTGCAAGCATCTTGCGCCCGCACTTCTTTGTGCGCACGTGTATGTGTGTGTGTGTGTGTGTGTGTGTGTGATGGCTTCTGGCCAGCGGCCCAGACTCCACCCCGGGCCGTACAAAGGCCAGCCTCTGGTCAGCTATTATCAGTCATTACTGCCTCAGTGGCCCTTATGTCAGCTGACCACTTATTAAAATGTCATTGAGGTATTTGAGCTTGAAGGGAAAGACGGAGTTGATATTTGGGATAATGTCCTGTACCACGCTGCAGAGCCCTCTAAACCTTGTGATTCTCAGACCGCGGCTAATCGGAGCACTCTTCCCCTCCTCTTCCACAGAGCTATTCTTAGACACACAGGGCCCCATGAGCCTTTTAGTGCCATAGTGCCACGATCCTGCAGCCTGTGGCGCAACAACGCCACACAAAGGTCTTCATCCTTTGACTCGCTGAGATAAGTCACAAGAGTGCGCATGGCCTCTGCGGGGGACATTGTGGTAATTGACATGTGTTTGTGATTCATCATATGACGTAACAAAACATTAGGGAGGGTTTGAGTATGCGGGTCGTTCCTTTGGGATGATTGAGTTGCAAGTTATATCATGCTGTTGAAGTTTCCAAACAAAAGTTTAAGTTTGAAAACATTTTTAAAAGAAGTCTCTTATGAAAGAGTAATATTAAGAACTAAACTTAACATTTTAAATGTTAAAATAGGTTAAAAAACTAACCCTAACCCTAACTGTTTTGTTTTAATATATTTTCAAATGTAATTCATGTCTGTGATGGCAAAGCTGAATTTCAGCATCATTACTCCAGTCCTTCAGAAATCATTCTAATATGCTGATTTGCTGCTCAAGATGCATCTCTTATTATCAATGCTAGAAAGTAGTTGTTCTGAGTAATATATATATATATATATATATATATTTGTGGAAATAATACATTTATTTCAAGATTCTTTAATGAATAGAAAGTTGGATCACACTTGGTTTTAAGGTTCAATTCTTGCTATTAACAAACCATTAATTATGACTTTTGCCTTTATATTAATTTGCTTATTCTTAATAGTAAGGTAGTTGTTAAGTTTAGATATTGGATATGATTAGGAATGCAAAATATGCACTTTATAAGTACTAATAAACAGTCAATATGTTCCTAATGGGCATGCTTATAAGCAACTAGTTAATAGTGAGAATTGGTCCCTATATTAAAGTGTTACCAAAAGAACAGCATTTATTTGAAATAGAACGTTTTTGTAACAAGGTAAAATCTTTACGATCACTTTTTAAAATACATTTAAATGGTAACACTTTACTTGAAGGAGTGTGCATAAGACTTCATAATGACACATGACATGAACATGAAGGAGGTTTTTGCATGTTTATGACAAATGTCATTAAATGTCATTCGCTCAGTTATGTCATTTTTAATGCAAAGATGACATTATTTGACCTAACCCTACCCCTAACCCCAACCCGTAACAAAGACATCAAACAATGTCATCTTTGCATAATAAATTACATAACTTAGCGAATTACACTTAATAACAGTTGTCATAAACATGTATAAAAAACCTTCATTCATGATGACATGTGTCATGTCATAAATCTCTTTCAACGTAAATTAACTATTGGACATATATGTATCATTATCCTTCTGTAATTTTGCATGTTCTCATTTAAACGCACATCTATCTGATTGAGTTTGTCTTTTGCAGTACCACCGAGGCCATTATTAGTGTGTGTGTGTGTGTGTGTGTGTGTGTGTGTGTGTGTACACGGATGCTTTCCATTGATGAGATAGAAGCCCGGTGATTGTTGTTTCCTGTTTATCTACATTTGATTACACTTAGATTAGCAGAGGGAGGCTCGTTTTCCTATGTTAAACATACAAACAATCAAAATAACATGCCACTGAATTTCTATCACCTTAGCAGATTCAGTTGTTTTTATGCAGCTTATATAAGAAGTAATTTGGTCAGTAATATGTTCACATCTCTCTTCAGCTTCTCCTTCCCTCTGAATCTTGCTCTTCGTCCCCAAAATCAAATCAGTTTAGCACTAATAATCAATACAAAAGAGGCTGCACATGTTGCCCTAAGGAGCAGTCGCTGACCTTGGATCAGGTGTTGTCTCATCTACCCTCCACTAATGAGGGGTAGTAGATGCACAAGAAGGGTGGATGTCATTATTAGCGCCAAGCTGAGATCACCTCCTCAGACCAAATGTTGTTGAACACGCCCCGTTAGACATAATTGGAGGTGGGGAGTTTGAGACTTTGGCCTGAAGTGTTGATGGTACTAATGGCTTGTTTATTTCCTGTCCCATGACGCACTTCTTTGATCTTTATTTGGTGCAATTATGATAACCTTTGTCACAAGTAAACATCACTTGCTATGTATGTACAAGCACGCAAACTCAGATCTTCAGCTTGCCTTTAAAATATAATGCAGCTTTTGATTGGCTTGTATTTTAATAATTAATACTGCACCAAATGGGTTGAATTTGATTTCATAATGGATTCATAATGGATATGTGATCTGTACATTAACATGTAAATCAATGCCTAGAAGTTCATCCAAAAATGAAATGTCTGTCAATCTCAACCTCATTTCATGAAAGCCTGTTTCTGCCACAAGAAAGAAAGAAAGAAAGAAAGAAAGAAAGAAAGAAAGAAAGAAAGAAAGAAAGAAAGAAAGAAAGAAAGAAAGAAGTTAAATTGTTACTTTTCTCTAATGTGCTGATTGTCACAATTCATATGTTTGTCTTTGAATTCTGTGTTTACATCTTGCAATTGTTTTGGTTTTGTTTCTGCCATGGAATAATATGAATACACACACAAACACACACATGACTTATATCTCACAACTATGCTCCACAAAAAGCTAGCAACGGTGACTTAAAAAGTATTTTTTTCAGAATTGCACATTCAAATCCCATCTTTCTCACAGTTCAGACTTTAAGTGTCAACATAGCAAGAAAAAAATAGTTTGATATAAACTTTAGTGCAATTTTTTTTGCATTTAAAATCAATAGGGTCATACATACTTACATGAATACATACATAATCATATTATGACTACCTTTAAAACTCATTCTACATAAAGGCTTCAAATAATGCATACAGGGTTGGAGCGACATGAGCAGCTGATGACAGAATTTATACTATCTTTTAATGTTTTTCTCACAGCAAAGGTTTTTATGTCTTACTCGATGTGGGGTTATTGTTACAATGTCAGTACATTACGGTACACAATGCAGCGTGAGGGCTGTCTAGAGTCCGTGTTCCAGTGATCTGTGGCCCTCCAGTGGATATGCAGTTTCTTTCACATCTGGCTGCTATTGTTTAGCACAGTCAAAAAAAAAAGATTGGGAACGGAAGAGAGACTTGCAGTCTGCCTTTGGCAGAAAGAAGACCTCATATGATCGCCTCCTTTTCTCTTTATCTCCCTATCTGTCTGTTTGTCTGTCTTTCTCCATCTCTTTCTTTCTTTCTTTCTTTCTTTCTTTCTTTCTTTCTTTCTTTCTTTCTTTCTTTCTTTCTTTCTTTCTCTCTGTCCCAGTGGGAGTCTCTCTCTAGTGTTCACCATTAGCCAGGCTTTGTGCCAGCACTAGAGGCAGATGGTGACCCTGCTGAGGTCATGAGACCAGCGTTGCTATGCTGGTAACCATGACTGGAGAGAGGAAGTGGCACTGCCTCGGGGACAGATGGGGTGGTTCCCATGTTCTATCTCTTGTGTCCCCCACCCCTCTCTCTCTCTCTGTCGTCTTTGCATGCTCCATTGGAATGATAAACCCCCATGGAGGTATGATTCCTGAACTCTGTGCAGATCTCTGGCAGATTCCAACTTATCAATTTGGATTCTGTAGTTTCAAATTAACATTCCACCAAAACGTGATCCATACCATACCGATCTCTGAAATGCAGGCGTGTGCAGAGGGGTGTGTGGGGGTGCTTGAGCACCTGCCCCTTTTCCCCTTGATGCCCAAAGTGCCCAAGGCAATTTTTTATTTTATTTATGTAATTAAACGCCCTTTTGTGAAGGCCTATCCAATCTAACTATTAGTAAAATTAATGAATAATAATTTAGCTGTAAATAAAATGATCCACATGATGACCTTTCTCCTGACGATCTTGTGAGATCATGCGGGACGATCCCTCACATTCAGACGTCAGCGGCCACTGCCGGTAAATGAAGTTCTCAGTGGAGCGGTGTGCTTTTAAACTTATATTATTTAATTATTATTGTTTTATAAGAACGGCGTGAAGAGCTCGTGCACAGCTGTTGTTTATATTGCTGTGTGTAGCCTGTGGAAGCACGGTTAGCTGCAGCAAGGGGCTACAATATTTTTGTTCAATGTTTTCCTAACAACAATTTTATGATTTGCTATAAAGGCTACTCCGAACACCTTTTTCCCATTTTTATCACAGAATAATTCAGGAAATATATTTGATAGTTTCTAGATACTAAATTATATGTCAATCAGTACTGCATTTGTCATATAGTTTATTTATTTATTACCTGGAGATAACTTGAAAAACATGCATAAACCATATATTTTCGCAATCGTGTGTTTATTGTCTTCACGTTTCATCAGTAAAAAAGATAGCTCTGTGCGTTTGTCCATATTAGGGATTTCCTGCACGTCATAAGTTTCTGTGCGAGAGCGCCCTCTGGCTTCGAGTATGAATGAAACATGCACTGCACGAGAGTGTTCAGCTCTCCTGATATTCATTTCTCCTCATATTGGATACGAATAAAACGCCAGGTCATGTATCTTTTCATTTAAATCTAGATTTAAATCTAGAAACCTCTATGTGAAAACACCTGCTCGAGCTCTAATAAAGTGCGGGGATGAATTTACATTTTATTAAAATTAATATTAAATATAAAAATGCAGCTAACGTAGTTCTACACACAGCAATATAAACAAAGTTGTTTGTTCTCTTTTGTTCATTGAGACAAGTTTAAAGCATGTCTTGTCTTTTTTTATGTTATCTGACTAAAAGCTATTTATACTTTGAACAATTATTATTACAGTATTTATAAAAAAAAACAAGAGTGCCTTAAAATTATTGTCACAATACTGGTAAAACAGGCTTATACTGATTTTCTCGTCCTCCGTATTATACTTAGGCCTTAGGCTATTTAAAATATTGTTTTCTTCAACAACAACAGTAGTGTTTACAACAGCAAAACCACCATACCCTGTAAACACTATAACAACAATAACAATAATAATATAACTCCAGAGTAATTAAGAGGTGCAAAAAATGTCTTTAACAATTCAACTTAAAATGGTCTTTTCTGTTCTGTGTTTCTTTTTCAAACCTGCATCATGCCATTTGCTGCTGTATAAATACAGAAGCATCCATTTTAATATGCATAACAGTAAAGAGCACAGTGCTATTAAAAGCCATGTTCCATGTGTCTCTTTTATACTTTGAGCACCTGCCCCTCCAAAGGTCTCTGCACGGCCCTGCTGAAATGCATGTCACTGATCATTACCATAAACATTTATTGCTCGAGTCATGCCACACTTGACATGATGTAAACCTGAATGGAATTAATTTCCTTATATATGTAGAAATATGACTTTATACACTACTGTTACTGTTGGTGTACTTATGAAAAAAGTATCATTTTATTCTCCAAGAATATATTTGATACATTGATTAAAAGTGATGGTAAATAATTTTGCTAACTATTTCTATTTTAAGTAAATACTGTTCTTTTGAGCTTTCTATTCATTCATGTTTGTTGATCTGCAAATCAGCACATTAGAATGATTTCTGAAGGTGACACCAAGGTTTTGCAATCACAAATGATTATATTATATTATATTATATTGGATAGGAGTTATAAATTGACTAATATTTCACTGCATTTTTCAGCAGAGACTTGTTCATTTTGCATGAGAGAATTATTTCAAAAAATAAATACAAATGTATATTTATAATATTTTCCACATGACTGAATGTTTATCATGGTATAAAGACCTTTCGTGGTTGTTATATTTAAAAGCAGTATTTTGATATTTAAATGATAGAAAATAGTTTGACAAATATATGTTGTGCCAATACTAATTTCTCTACAAAATTGAGTCAATAATATACATTTGTTCAATTAAAACTGTTGTTTACAGCATAATTCCTAGCTTCTATTTTTGTTATACTACTTTTGATTATTTTATCTTAATTATAATGTGTAGCCGTTTTCAAGCATATATATGCATATAAATAGATCATAAAGTTATAAAGATCATAAAGTTATACTAAGTATGCAAAATAGTATCAGTTTTCGTTAACTGAAGTTTTCCATTACCCCCTTTCCTCGCTTTTTAATGCTAACTTAACAGGCATTGCAGTGCATGATAATGCTCAAAGCTATATGAAGGCTTGCTATTTAACCACTGGCAATATGACCCGGAGGGATGCTGCTTGAAGTCTAGAGTATGGCACCAAAGAGCAGTAAATTGGCAGTTGCCTGGAGCACGGCATATGCCTTATCCCTCATTTCCCTGTAGCCCGCAGCCAGGGAGAAACCAGAAACTGTCAGCCAGTCATGTCTATTAAGTCAATGAGGCTTGATAGCCTGCAGCCAGTCTACTGCTAATGCATTTTAAAGAAACTTCTGTGAGTGCGCTCCATCTTTTGTCAGAGTGACATGCAACAGACACGAACCTTAGCATGCTAACATGATACAGGCATGTATTGCATATAGCCGTCGTGCAAGAGAAAGTGTACCTCTCATACTTCGGCTTTCTTTGAGACAATGTCCCGTTCCCCTAGATAACCTTTGGTCTCCTGGGCGTCAGCACCCTTCCCCCCACCAAATCTCAGTGCTGTGGTTTTTGAAACCTTTGAAAAGCAGAGAGAACCTTGTGTTTTCTCTTAGACACTGTGTCCTGGTCGTGACCCTGGTCGTGACACTTGCAAAAGTCCTGACCACATTAACAGCATCTGGAGTGCTCTGGGCTGCACCTGAAGGGCCTGCTGGAGGCTGATAGGATTGTTTTGCAAATGATATTGAAAATGTGAAAGGTCATTGATTGTGCTTAGTTAGTTAGGGGTGACATATACAACCATAATGTCAGATGCCACATTTATAGCCATAGATAAAACATCTAACAGAAATGTAGTTCTCATTTCCTAAAACTGTAAAACCCTTTGATAATTTTAAGACTTAAAGGGATAGTGAAAACTCTGTCATTTATTGCTCACCCTCAAGTCGTTCCAAACCAATAAGACATTCGTTCCTCTTCAGAACACAAATTAAATACAATTTTGATGAAATCCGAGAGCTTTCCTGCATAGACAGCAACAGAACTACCTCGTTTAAGGCCCAGAAAGGTATAATAAGGACATTGCTAAAATAGTCCACGTGACATCAGTGCTTCAACCTTAATTTTATGAAGCTACAAGAATACAGTTTGTGCACATAGAAAACAAAATAGACACATAGATTTTATTAAACAATTTATTTTGTTTGGTGTCAGTCTTCGACGTGCATTCAGGGGAATAGATGCACAAAGATTTTACATGTTTGGAACGACATGGGTATTTAATGACAGAATTTTCATTTTTGAGAGAATAACTATCACTTTAAATGGATAGTTCATCAAAAATTGATCTGACTCACCTTCATGATATTCTAGACCTGTATGACTTTATTATTCTGTGGAGCACAATAGACAATATCTTGAAGAATATTTTTGCCCATGCAATTAAAGATAAAACATTGGCTTTTGTGTGAGGAAAAACAACAGTCTCATCCCAACTCGTCACATATTGAGGCTTATATCACATTGAAAATTGCTTTTTGACGCTCAAGGTACCCCTTTAGGGTCCTCTGTTGTTTTAAATAGGAAACCCTTAGCGTCAATATGCCGACGCGATAACAGGAATTTCATCGTCATAATTAAATGATATATTGGGTAATAACATTACCATTATTGTATATATGTTGGGGTGTGATTTTTCAATGTAAACAGTCAAAACTGTTTTATTTATATTACATTATTTACAAATTTTTGAGCACATAACCCAACCCCTGCCCCTAAACCAACGATTGATTTGTGAGCGGAATATGCGATCGCCGTCTCTGTCCCCTGTAAAGACTTCCTGTGTGCTGCAATCTGTGCGCAAAGTGCTATAACACTTTGTATATTTTTTAATATTCAAAGTTTCCATAGGTGCTCCAATGAAAGTAAACATTTGTATAAAACTATCTACATTTTTTTTTAAATTGCATGCAAACCATTAAATTAAGACAAACAAGGACCCTTCACTTCGAAAAGTGACACTAAAAGTGTACCTTGAGCATCAAAAAGCAACGCCAAAACAGTCCTGACCAAGCTTCAATATGTGACGAGTTGGGAGTGAGCCTGGGTTGGGGAAAAAGCCATTTTTCAAATGATCTTTGTGTTGCACCGTTGAAAAAGAAAGTCATACATGTTTAAAATGACATGAGAGTGAGTAAACGATGACACAGTTTTCATTTTGGGTGAAATATCCCTTTAAAAGGCCTTCAAGTATCTTTCTCCAGACTAATCATATCACATAAACACACAGGTTGCGGGATTCCCATCGAGCTGCCATTCGTGTGATCCAGAAAATGTTCTACTTTGTGGCCAAAAAGAACTTCCAGGTAAGATTGTCTTTTTTCTGTTTGCAAACGCGACTAAAGGCTAATCAAATTAGCAGATGTTACAGAGTTAGCGGAGTTATTATTAGTAATAATATAAGCATAAATGCAGATTTACTCTTGATTGTAGTGTAAGAGCTATTATGCGATTTTAAGGAAAAAGAAACATCAGTGGCTTTTAAATTCATGTTTCCAGTAATTAACATTCCTTAATGAATTTTAGTGTAAGCAGTGAATAAGGTGTCTTTTGAAACATAGAAGGGAAGATCTTGAATTGGGACTCATTTAACAGCAGGTGCTCTGCCTGAGTCCTCAGAAATACATGCTAATGTCAGGGGATTACCTTAATAGCTATCCTACACACTTTATCCTCTTTTGTGCGATTGTGCGACACTCGATACTCGTTACTGCACATTGTTTGTCCTTTCTCTTTGCCCTCCCATCCTCTCGCCAGCCTTTCATTTGACCCGCTATAGCCTCAGTCATCTCTCAATCCCCTTATTTTCTCCAAGTCCTTCTCCCCTCCTCTCACACACTCTTGCGACACAGAACACACACTTTGGAGTGTTTGTCAGATGCTGCTGGCTGGATTTGCTGCGTCTGATGTCCTGACAGTGTTTACCCTCGTTTGAATGGCTCTAGCTTCTCCTGAATTGTGTAGTTTGTGCCGGAGATGTGTGAATGTTTGGTTATTTCACTGATGTTAATCAAACTGAGCTTAAGTTCTGCAGCAAACGTGGAGCTTCACACATTTTCCCCGTGTAAGTCAGGAAGCTCAAATAAATTGAAATAGCCATAAGCATCATCACCTGTGCTCGATGTTCCCTGAGAGCAGGGATTACGTGTTTGATCAGGGTGCACGTTTGGTGCTAGCAGATGAGAATCTTTTTCCTCAAAGTTGACAATCAAAATTTTTTAGACTGGTTGTATTAAGTAAAGATAGTTCACCCATATGATTATTTGATTCTTCAGACTTTTCATCTAATGTTTCACTCGTGTACAAGGCCAACTAGTAGGGCCCGCCCTAGGCAAGATCATATCAAGATTTTATGTTTAAAATATAGAGATGTGTATTTCAATTGAATAGCTCTGCATTTTGACAGTTTAATTGTGAAAAGTACAAATGCATTCTCTCAATTAATATGAGTTCAAAGTGTAAGAATGATACAATAATTATAAAATCATAAAAGCTTAATGTACTATAATAATAAATAAGTTAAATGTGTTCCTGTGGCTCAGTGGTAGAGCATTGTGTTAGCAGCGCAAAAGTTGTGGGTTCAATTCCCAGAGAACACACATACTTATAAAAAAAATGCATTGAATGCACTGTAAGTCGCTTTGGATAAAAGCGTCTGATAAATGTAAATGTGTTAAATATAAATATTTAAGTTAAATATAAACATAGGTCCATATGCACATATTTCCTTTTATACAATACCGTTCAAAAGTTTGGGCTGGGGTCAGTATTTCTTGTTCTTTTATTCAGCAAGGGTGCATTACATTTATCAAAAAAGTGACAGTAAAAACTTCTATAAAGAAGACTTAGATATATTTTATATACATATAGACATACACTTTTTCTGTCTTTTTTCAATAAGAGTTCAGATGCAAAAGCCTATAAGTGCCATCTGAATTTTTTTTATCTAAAATGAGCATTTTTGTGCCAGGCTCCTATATTTATGTTCAGTTATTTCACTTTAATTGCATAGAAAAGGACCTATACATTGCCATTAGAGTAAAATTACTGAACCTGCACATCCCTCTTTTTGCACATCTTATTGTTTTGCACTTTTTATTCCATTGCACATTTTACTTTTATTTCTCTTTTTTTACCATATATATGCTCTTGTGTTGTTACTTTTATATAATTTTTATTTGTATTCTTTTGCACTGTCCACTGAGCGGACCTGATTTCACTTACATTTCACTTCTGATTATACCCTTTATAATTTATTATTTAAAATTTCAGATGGCACTTATAGGCTCTTTATGTATAGATCCAAAACCCTGGAATAGTAGTGTATATGTATTAAATATTACTATTTAATTACGATTAAAATATAAACGGAGCAATTCCAATAGGGTCCCCACACCATCGGTGCTCGGGCCCTAATGATATAATTTTTGCATGGATGTGTGTTTTGCAGCAAGCACGTAAGCCGTATGATGTGAGGGATGTCATTGAGCAGTATTCACAGGGTCATCTCAACCTCATGGTGCGCATCAAGGAGCTACAGAGAAGGTGGGATGAGGACTCACTTTATATCGCTCAGCAGCAGCTAAGCGTGTGTTGAGAAAACTCTACTTTAACATTGCTAGAAATGGATGGCATTTTGATAGCAAAATTAATGACTGTTTCATGACCTTTGGGTAATTAAAGCTGAGAAGTTAAGAATACATCCATCCACTATTCCTCTGACATGTCATCTACCATTTCTGTACATCAACATTCCCCACGCTGCACACTTGGCCCTGACAGACTGGACCAGTCCTTAGGGAAGATGTCCCTCTTCCAGACTAGTTCAGGTAAAGCTCATTCATATTCTCTCCTCTCTCATTCCTCAACCCCACACAATGTTTTGCTACAGTTTGACCCCTTCGTTGTTCTTAATGTTGCTGTTTATTGTTGTCTTGTAGTCTTAGTGCACATTCGTGTTTATGGAGCGCTTTTATGATGTTTTTCTTGGCACCATTTTTATCTCCTTTAGAGCGCATGAAAGACAAAGGCATAAACACTATTGGCTCCAGACTCAACAGAATGGAAGACAAGGTAAGCGCTTGAATATTACTGGACATTTAAAGTATGTTTGTGTTGTGAAAACACAGGGAAAACTTTATAACCATTGAGGGTTCAAGTTTCTGAAATATCTTTTCAGTTAATACCACATGTTGTTGAATTTTACTGCGCAATAAACTCAGAAACCAAGCATTTCCAAGAGGTTACTCATTAGTATAACGATAGCAATTCCAGTTCTTTAGTTTATTAGCAAATGCACACTGCACAGTTGGGTTAGGACTCTACTGATAAGGATCTGTAAGCTTCATTCATCAAGCCTTAACCTGGAGACAGAAGGAACCTCTCTCTTTCTCTGCCTTCAATCAGACATCACTTTCTGAAGACTTCTCAAACATTCTCTGTGAGTGATGTGTGCTGATAAGGGTGTGTGTGTGTGTGTGTGTGTGTGTGTGTGTGTGTGTGTGTGTGTGTGTGTGTGTGTGTGTGTGTGTGTGTGTGTGTGTGTGTGTGAATGAGAGGTCTGCTGGCCTCTCAGAATGACGGGGATTCAGGAGCTCTACAAACACTCACTCTGCTCCTGTTCATTTGCCACTCCAGCCATAAATCCTTTTACAAACACGAACTCGCAACAGCGTACACACTTGTTCACATGATCTCTCTCTCACGTACTCACTCACTCTCTCTCTTTGTCTTTCGTAGATGTTTGAGTAAGAAGCAAAAATGCCAGAAAAAAGCCTAGTCAACATGTTTTAAATTCTTTACTGAGAATGCTTAGAAAAGCATTGTAAGAGGAATTAGATCTTTTTACGGGTTTCATAGCTGACAGATTTTTAGGGAGAGATGACATTTTTGTTTTCAGTTATGCTGCCATTTATTTGTTTATATATATATAAAAAAATATATATACAAATAAAAAGTAGATTATTTTAGGATTGTTTTGATCGCATTGGCTCGCTTTTGTAATGTTAGACACATTTCTGTGACAATACTAGTGACTGATGCATTGAGTAGCCAAATGAAGTATTTCCCAGCAGGACACGCCGTCTTTAACTTTTTTTTGTTGTTGTTGTAAAGAACAGTTTGAAAAAGTGTTGTTTGTAGAGTCTGTGAACAGGATATCCTGCCCCTTATAGTGTCATTCGTCTTGCCATAATTCTGAGGTAAACAGGAAGCAGGCAGTGTCTGGCATAAACAGGAACAAATAGCCTTAACATTTATGCAAACACCCATCTGAAGTAACTCATACTGCATCGCTGACACAGTCTTCTTCTTACACTCTGACTGAACTCTCTTCACATTTAGGGCATTTTTTGTTGGGAAACAATCCTTTTTTAAAATATTCAATTGTTTCTATGTTATTAAAACATTTAAAAAATACAGTAAATATACAATACTGTGATCTATTACAATACATAAATAAAATAGTTTTCTATTTTAATATATTTTCATTTATTCTTGTGATGACAAAGCTGAATCAGCAGCCTTCAAGGAACTCACGGAACATTTCTTAAAACTATCAATATTGAAACCAGTACTGCTTAATATTATTGTGGATACCACGACACTTTTTTTTGTTTGTTTTCTGACTTCTTTCAGGGCGATTAGAAAAAAAAATCGTTATTTGAATTATTAATATTTTGTTACATTATTCATATCTTTATTGTCACTGAATAAATTTAAACTTAAAACATAAAAAATCTTACTGAACCCAAACTTTGAGTTTATTCCTTTTTATGGATTATTATTTAAAATACATTTGATCTGTTTATTCAGTCTAAATAGTAAATGTGATCTTTTATATTATGACAAACTTGTATGTGAGTGTGAATAAATGACAGACTTTACATTTTTTGATTCAATTTCCTTTTAAGCTTCGACTCAAGTTCTTGTTTTTCTCTGTAGTTAGCAGTGTGCATGTTTGCATTCTTGTCTATATGTGGAACGGCTGTATATGTTCACATGCTGCGCTCTGTATGGCGGGCTGTGTTTGTCCATGTGTTGGTATGTGACTGTGGTGCCACTATCATTGTGTAAACTGTGGTTCAGCACGGAGACACTCGTCTGGTTATTTCTAATGGGGTGTAGACTGGCTCCACACGTCACTTAGCCTCAACCCAAGGGAAGGAGCCTCAAGACATTTGGCTCCCCAAATGTAAAATGAAGAATAACAAGTATTTCCCTGACAGTTTTCTTCCTCTTAAACATGAATCCCTTTAAATATTTAACAAGAATCCCCACTAGTATCGAAGTATGTTGTGTTTCATGCACATAGACAGTAACATAAACTGCTCTTAGACGCTCTAAACAATATTTTTTAAATTATAAATAAAACAAAGATTACCACAGTACAAAATAGATACTTTTTTCAGACTTTTACTTCAAAATATCACATTTAAATCAGTGTTACTCGTGGTTCTTTTTCATAACATTTTTTAGTGCATGCAAAATAGTTTATGAAAATATCAGATGGTATCACCAAAATGGCCCTATATTTTAAATTTAAATAACTTTAGTACTTACTAGGTAATAGTTTCCACTCAATTCACTTTTAACAAATTAGTGTGGCCTAATCTATTCATGTTTCGACTATTCATCATCACCTAATTGATCAAACTTGAATCCCATTTACAACATGCAAAAGAATGGAATTATTGCCTTTTCTAATCTATTTATACAGATGGGATCTTTTATCAGTCGCTGGTGTTTTACAGCTAGTATTGACAGTTTGACTTGTGTTTATGACGTTATTTACACAGACGCTGTGGCGGTGTTATTTTAGACACTGTTTTGAAAGATGTGCTGAGACCACACACTCGTTTCCCCACAGATCACACACATGGACAGGACACTAAACAGCATCGCAGAATCTCTCAACCTCATGTTGGCGAGGGAGAGACGAGGAGATCTGGCCAGAGGGAAGGAACTGCGTAGCAGCTTCCAGCGCCAATCCGCCACCTTCAACCTGTCATTGCCGAGCAGACAGGACAGCCTGACCAGCTCTGAGCAACTGTCCACACCAACTGTTATTCATGAGGACAGCACAGAACCACAGAGTGCCTGATACTGGGTCCGTTTCAGTTAGAGTTAATGTAAGAGATCAGGTTTGGCTCAGGTTCAGCATCAGCTGAGTTTAAGATATCTACTTGTCTGAGTAATCCTGCTTTATATTGTTTCAGACAGTTTAATTTATTTTGAAGCAACAAAACGTGTATACATATTTTTTAGAATAACATTGTTTAAGTATTATTTTGAGTTTTTGATATTGTTTATTCGGTTCTTTTCTTTTCTTTTTAAGAAAGGGTTTTTTTCATACTTTTTGTGAGTGGTTTGTCTACTTCTGCTCCACACTCTTAAAAATAAAGGTCCTAAAAGGGGTTTTGCTGTGATGCCATAGAAGAACCAGTGGGATCCCAAAAGAACCTTTCAGGCAGTTCTTAAAAGAACCATTTTCTTAGTGTGAACACTTTTTTAACTATATAACTTTTGTGCCGTGTAAAGTTTTCATGGATGCTAAATATTCTTCATGGAACTAATAGATGAAGAACCTTTATTTAGTAGTAACATCGTGGCCTTATTTTGGAGGGTTATGAATTGCTGAATGTTTTTAAATGGTTTCTGTTGTCAGGAATAAAATGTGTGCTCTTTGCTCTTGTTTATGAATCACTAATAAGCTTTTAAAGGCACACCAATGTGTGAATACTATTTAACTTTAGCAGCATAAAACATAGCTCTGTCCTCTCAATCATGTTTTTATGTATGTTCGTGAATGTACTAGTTATTGTAAAAAAAAAAAATTATACTGTATCCTACAAACACTACTGATTCAATTCTACAGTAAAATCCAAACTGTGATTTTTATGAAGTGCCGAGTCAAAAACACAACATTGACAAAGTTCTGTCCTGAATAAACATCTTGTTTTTCTTTCTTGTGTTTGCAGTGTTTTAATTTGAAATGTTTCCATGAGGTCAAACGTCTTATCTATTCAAACACAAGTGTGTGGGCAGTCCGGCTTCCCGCTCTTTTCCTTCGCCATCAGGCCAGAATGGTGCTATTTATGCTGGTGTGGAGGCATTTGTGGCATTCAGGAGCAGTTGTTGTCTTTTTTCTAAAAGTCTTTCAGTGACAATTTCACAATTCCTTTAGAGCATCCTGACAGATCAATGACTTATGCAGCACACGACCATATGGGGAGCACCGTGACCTCTGATCTTATGACAATACATTTGCTCTCAGGGGTGAGGGGCTTTGTTGCTATGGGGATGACTACATGCGCACCCTCTGACCTTATCCTGGACAGGAACACGGCCTTTGTTCGCACACAGCTTCTCGTATGGACCATTGTCACCTGTAATATGTGCAACAAATCAGACATTCCGTCACATACGCATTCCTGAAAAGCATGACAATTTTGTCTTTATTATCTCGCTACCGTTCTTGAGGGCTTAGGATTACATTTCAGGAAAGCTGAAGTAGCAAACCAGGATGTCAGCTTCCTCTTTAACCACTTGTGCCGACTTAATCTCAAGTCAATAAAACCCAACCAAACCAGATATACCATATCTGGCTTATAAATGGGAAATGATGTCCCAAACGGGACGAGGAATAAAACAAGTGCCTGCTATGCTTTAGTCTATACCTCCTCATGGCAGGACAACTATGTCAACAATGGAAGCAACAGGACAACAGTATTGGCAGACACCAAAGAGAGCAGGCCTGTTACAGAGGGGGTCTGGCCCATATGCCGCCAGATAAATGATAAGCCTTTGTTATTCGTTTAAAAGGACGTACTGCTGTCACTGTCTCTGGGACCGCTGAGCAAACTTTGGGACCAAATGCCATTAATTCAAGCTAGTGAACCCATAGAGGTGTATCCAGCCTTGAAGACACAGCTTGCCGGTGCCTCCGCTAGTTTTATGGGTTTTATTGGTGAAAGAGAAACAGCTCTGAAATAGAGAGGGCTACAACACAGAGATGAATGGTTTGATGGTTTTGCTGCAAATTGCAGATGTTTGTCAAAAAAGGGTAGCAATGTTGGGAAAGTGATGTCCCTATAACGAAAAATAAATGGATAGCAACTGAGGGGAAACATTAATTGTTAAAAATAACTTCTCGTTTTTATTATATTATTTGTTTTCTTTAAATGAATTGGAAAAAAATCAGTGTAGTTTTTGAATAAAAATGGTAAGAAAAAAGACTGATAAAACACTTGTCTTTATAGTCTATAATTATTAACTTATTTATTTCAATTACTGGATCAAATGTAGTAGTTTAGTGCGTATCAAACTAATGCAGTATTTTGAATTCAGACGTTTTCCTTTAGACTATTGCACAATATTTTGTGTTGGTTTTTAGTCAAATAAACGAGCACGATTTAATAATGTTTTAGTCCGAATAAAAGGATTGGAATTGAACTCTTAACTTCATTGAGTGATGTACAGGCTGCGGGCTGAATGAACGTGTCTCTGTGGGATTTGCTGATAAAAGTCGAGGTCCCATGAGCCCGAGGAGGTAATCCATCTGGCCAGGAAACCCAGCTGAGCTATAACGGAACATATTGGAAACCCTTTCAAACTAGACATAATGATTTTAGTGTAAAAGCTCAAATAATGAGGTCCAGATAAACCCTGGGGATTCCTCACATTACAAGCAACCCAATTACGTTTATTAAAATCCTCGTTTTTCATTAATAATTATGAAGAACGGTGGTGTAGCCTAATGATTTCCTCGTGCCTGCTAAATTAGACTCGATTTTAATATTTTAACAGGCCGAAGATAAAAATTCGTTCAGGTAAATATAATTTCATATTATTATAAATATAATATTAATGTGGCTCAGTGGTAGCGCATTGCGTTAGCAGCGCAAAAGGTTGTGGGTTCGATTCCCAGTGAACACATATACTGATAAATAAAAAAATTACAGATTTAGTTCACTGTAAGTTGCTTTGGATAAAAGCGTCTGCTAAATGTAAATGTATGTAATGTATAATGCTTACTAGCTATTACATAAATCTTAATAGGTCTACAAAACTGACATTACACCTGTTAGGGCTGCATCAATATTAATTCGAGGCCTATAGCTATTTTGCCAATGTAACAAAATACGTAATGAAATTATTAAGATGTGCTGTATTATTCTAATTAATTATGTTTATATTCAAAATGCATGTTTGTTTAAATTGTTGCCCAAACTATCTTTCTGCAATTGAGTCTCGCGCCTCTAAAGTTTAAACGTTATTCGTTTCTTCTCTTGAACGACGGCCAGTCGCTGGCATGAGGGACTGGAGTATCTGTTTTCTCGCACACGACTAGATACGGACTAGAAACAAAAGCAAACAGGATTTGTGAGCACCGAGTGCTTCTGTGAGAGCACAAAGCCTCATTTGCAGGTGAATGCGATGGCACTCGCTTCGCCTTACGCCTTTAGCGGCCTTTGTTCCATTTCGCCTTTTTTGGTGCCAGATGGTCATGGAAATGGGAAACTTCTTCAGAGAAAGGCTATATCTGGCGAAACACTGGCACTCTTCACCTAGACCAAACGTGAACGACGCGAATTAAAAGGGAAAACATCGGGGTAATGTGTAGGCTACAATTCGTTGAGAAACATATTGCTAAATATATATATTTTTTAATTCTGATAAAATTTGATTTCTCAAAATGCCAAAGGTTCTCGTGTAAAATCCACAGAATCAGCTAAACCATTGTCCTATTGTGAATGCTGTCTGCTTTATCTATCGTTCCGTAGGTTTATTACATTTTAAATAATAAGCTATTACTCTAATTACAAACGTAGCTGTTCATAATCTTGATATTATTTGTATTTTACGTAGATTGTTGTTGCATTTTATTCGTCATTTGAGATACAAGCTTTGGCATAATCATTGGGAAATATGCATTTAATTTGAAACGTGATAGCCTATTCTAATAGTCCATGGCCAAACTAAACAAATCAGTCAAAAAAATACATATAAGCTGGATAGACTAACTAAATATTCTAGCTTTATTATTTTGGCTACGATTTACCTTATTTTGCTCATCATTATATTTCGTTTTGGTCACTATTTTGTCAATCGTTTTTGTTCTCTTTCTTTTCTTGAATGTCTCAATGACATTATAAAGGTCTGGCGTGTGGTGGTATCTATAGTAAATGTTATTCAGATAGTGTGTAGGTAAGGGGGAGGGGAGGCAGGTGGTTGGCGTGTAAATAGAAGAAGCCCATTTTGTTCGAGTCTTGGTAAGTGTTTCATTAGCGGGATAGCTGAGAGGGTGCTGAAAATGAAGGTCTTATGTGGACAAAGCGGGGTTCCAAGGGCACCTGCCTCGTTCATTATGGAAAGAAAATGTCATTTAAATCCTCCCTATAGCACGCAGCTGCCCGCATATCCCTCCCACTAACACTGAGGGCGGAACAGCTGAGTCCCTCCTGTTTAGAGGCCAAACCTTACTCTCTTTTTTGTCACGGGCAAAATGTTGACGCCTCAAAAGTGAAGGGCAATTTATTTTTTCTGCCGTTTACCCACATCCCATGATCCACAATTATCTATTTAAACAGTGTAAATAACTTTCACAGGAACGCACGTGAATACGTCCAGGTTATCAAAAATATAATTTAATTTACACTTTGATTCAAAGGTACAGCTTGAGCTACAAAATATATTTTAACAAACATGGCTCAGAAACATTCTTGCATGTTGTTGCAAACAAAAACTTAAATAAAATACAACATAAAATATGGCCGAAATAATAAAAGAACAATAACAATAGCTGCAAATAATAAAGGGACCAACTATTATGAATATAAATAAAATAAGTTAGTAATTCAAAAATAAAACAAACAGGCATATCTCCAGTCTATTTAGAGCGGCAGCCCTCTACACAGTTAAACAAAAGTGAAAATATAAAATTGCACCGTTTAGACATTTGTAACATTGCAACAAAGTCTATGTTGGCGGAGCCATTATTGCTACATGAGTTGAGAGAGAGTACAAGTCTTGTCCCCTTGTTTTCTTTCATCCGCTCTGCAGATAAACACAGGTGGACTGCTGCATGGAGTGCAAACATCTGAAAAGTAAAGAAAACGACCAAAGTTAGCGTTTGTTCAGTAGATAAACAACAGCTTCACATAGAGTACGGCATTTAAATAAAAGTGAATTAAACTGAATTCGTTCTCGTCAATTTCTTAATTTGCAAGCTTACTACAAGTATTAGACTAATACAAATAATTAGAATGATTAAAATCGTAATAATATTGCCTGACAGTTAGACACACACGGAGGGAGTTACGTACATCATCGTATTGTTTTGCGTGGCGTGACTTCAATGCTGGTGGATGTGCCGGCTTGAAGCGAGCTACGGTCATCCTGCTTGGACTCCAGCAGGGTCCTTTTTCTTTTCGGGAAGAAGTCTGGAGGAAATACATTTTATAAACTGTTAGACATGTTTGCTCGCATTTCACATTAAATATCGAGAGAATAGTTTCCATTGTTTTCATTTACAGTCTGAAGGCATTTACCTGTAATTTGTGGCGTGTTGTTTCTGGGGGTCTCCGGGATGAGTGACCTCTTCCGCCTGTTTCTGAGGGCTGAAGAACGAGCTGGTCTTGAGTTGAGTGCACCGGAGAGGTTCTCCTGGTTAATTTCGTTGGCTCGACTCGGGACGTCCGCGGATTCTTGAACCAGCGGACCCCTGGGACCCCCATGTAACCCGCAGTCGACAGCGCTGGACGCGTCTCCGGATGCATTAACAGACTCCGCGGCGCGAGCTCTCGGACTTTGAACTCTATCCTTGTAGAAAAACGGCACAGTGTCCTCTGAAATCGTCTCCCACTCGTAATCTCCGGGCAAAGGCGAGTTGGTCTCAAAGTTAAAATTCCACCGGCTCTGGTCTCGCTCGGAGATCTCCTGGAGTTTGCGTTTCATTTCACCGTGAAGCTCCTCGTGATCCACGGGTCCGAAAAGGTTACGGCAAACCTTTGTGCGCGCGAGAAGAGGAAAGGTCCTCCGTGCAACATGACGCTCCAGATTGCTTGATACGTCCACGTTTGCCATGATGCCTAAAAGTCAAAGCCGTACGCCGACGTTTTTTTGGTTCTTGTTGTCTCTAGTCTGTTTATATCTGTGCCGGTGATTAAAGGCCAGTGTTTGTACGAGAAAGGGGCTCCGATTGGCTAAACGGACACCACGCCCTGTGCAATAAACCCCCCACCAGCATCAGCAAAGCCACCTTCCCCCTCATTTTGAAAACCGACCCAAGCATGAATACCTTGAAACAAGTGATCGTTTTGAAAAAAAAAAAAAGAAATGTTATAGGCCTAATATTATGAACGGATTTATTCCTACCAAAGTGTTATTTGTATAACATTATTTCGTTAATAAGGTAAACAATAAAGTAGCCTGGTCTCTGTTTATTTAATAAACATAATTAGAATATTTATTATCATTACAATAATAATTATAATATATATTTATTATAATAAGAACACACAATAATAATGTACAATTAATGCAACATATGTTGCATCATTAAACATTAGGCTATATTTCTATCTTATGTTACATTTATTATACAGATATTTTAATATTTACAATATTCTGGTTAGGTTTAGTCTGCAGTATTTATCTTCATTAACAACATTGTTTGCCTCCCTGTTCTTATAATGTTAGCAAATTATAGTTTTAGCAAATGCTCTGAAGCACCAACTTGTGCTTCAGTAAATGCTACATTTCTTTCGAACAAATATTTAGAACCGTGCGTTTTCAAATGACAATATAGTATTCATAATGAAATAAGCGCTGAATGTAAGTATAAAACACAAATATAACATCCAAATCGAAATTACACATACAAATCTAAACATTGAATCCAAATCCAGTCAAAACACTTCTCAAATTCGCGCACTTCTGCCGCCGCAAGCAGGGCGGTGTCAACCACCGGCGCGCGACGCTTGGGCGAAGATGACGCCAAGCGCCTTCACAAGATGGCCGCGGTGCGCGCACGATCCTCTCGATCTCGAGCGGACGAGATTTGCTTTATGATAAGGAACAAATTACCCCGCGTAAAGGCCTAACTCGAAACTAAAACCAGCTACAGCTGCCCACCCAAAAAAAATGCTAATTCAGTGTTAAATAAATGTTATATTATCCACAACGTGTGTTAAGTTTCACAGGATACGGTTGACATAACAACAATGTTAATATCGCTGCACATCAGCCAAGTTCACTCTTGGTGAACGCTTGTCTGCAGACTAGCAACGCACATTCTATACTTATACATTTATATATTTCACATTTTAACTTGCATGTATTAGCTACTTAACAGATAACATTTTTTCTTGAATTATTAGGCATAACTCATCCTGAATATATGAAATTGAGTTTTTACATACTGTATACGGCCTGCCGCGTAACGTCAATATAGTGGTGATAGCACATCTCTGAAGTAACCTGATTTTATTCAGACCAGCTTTCAAGGCATCTCGATGCCTTCCTGCTACCGTATAACGTTACTGCTTCACGAGGCAGCTTTGTTATTGTTTCAGACAGAGCCTGTGGTAGGTTTACACACATTTTAAGGATGACTTCGACATCCTCTTCGCCTTCGTGCTGTAGTTTAGGAGTTGCTGACGACTAGTGGCTAACTCGCGCAACTGCAGTCAGGCACACTCGTCCTCAGCTGATGACAACATTAATCTTCATAACAACTTTCAGACTGTGGGGGCGTGGGGCGTTACATTAATAACATTTGACTGTTTATTTTATAAAATTGTATCTGTTTGTATCTGTAATTTTCAATTCCATTTTTAAATGTAATTATATAGCTAAAAAATAAGAGATATCCAAATGTATCTTTGGAAACTAATATGTCAACAAAAAGAATCAATCATTTTGAACCTGATTTTATCCAATGCTCAGATATCTGTTCTGGACATTTATGAATTATGCTTCATTTGCATATTTAAAACATAGGCCTAACATTTCAGAAAATGTGTAATACAAATCAACTGTCTTTATATTCTGTGATTAATCAGCTGGGGAGGTATGATGTATTATATTATTATGTAATAATATAATAATTAAATCTTATTTTTTATACCTATATTCACCTGTCTTTCTTTAATTCTAGTTACAACAGCCTTTTAAATTATATATTTTTCCAAAATCTTCAAAGTTTCAAACATTTCAAATTTCTACAATCCAATTAGACACTAATTAAACCCTAATAGTAAGCATTTAAATTAAATGAATCCCCTGTCTTGAAACTATTTTCCCGTTGCTGTATTACTGTAAGGGGTGCTTATGATGGAGGCAGGCAGTAAGCGGCTGAACGTAGGTAGCAGCGGTTGGTTAGGGAGTGGTTTTGTCATCATAAACCCGATTCACTTCCTGGTGACACTCTTGACTCTAGAGCTGCCCAAGCGTGTAGTGACCTAGAGCATCCAAGAGCAAAGCCAACATCCAGATATGCTGGGGCATCAGGATACTCCTCTGGTAAGTCAGCTCTTTTAGCAAAAAACATGGCATGAGATTCCAGATCACTGTTTGAGTTGTTTATAAATTGCTGAAAAGTTTTTTGAAACAGATATTCGCAGCAAAATATGTAAAGATGCAGCCACGTTAATATAAAAAATATTTTCATTTAGCATTTTGTGAATAATAGCCTATGATATATATGCAAAACTTAGCATTTCAAATTATTCTTCACATACTTCTACAGCCTTAGATGTTTCTGAAATTTCAAGGTCAAAAACTCTAGTTTTATTGTGTTTTTTTATGTCTTGACTTTTGTTCAAGTTCACAGTTGGACACTGAACAAAATATATTTTCTTTAAAAAAAAAGTATATAAAGAGATACAATTACATTGTTGATTTTTTTATAATAGTAAAAACAAATCATTGATAAAATGTCATTGTTAAATGTTTCCTCATGGATCAAATGTCTGTGTGACCTTTAATGCAAATGATTGTGTTTGTGTGCTGCTGTGTCTATGGCATTTTCCTCATCTCATCCCCTAGTCAAATCATAGGCAACTCCTGCACTCCTCCACACACCCACACACATCAGTCATGTTTGCATAGATGTCATTGGTACTTTTCAATAATCACATCCTCCCTTCAATAATCAATTATTATTTATTCACGTTTTACATAAACAGTCAATGAGCAGCTTACAATGAATGCAGTTTGGGAGCAATTGCATGCTAACTGATCAAACCATATTGTGTCTCCTGCTTAAAAACAATAAAATGAATGGCAACCATTAGGAAACTGGACATTTCAAAGGGTTTAAAATGGCTGGCATGAAGCAGGCATAGTGAAAGCTATACCTGGACCTGACAGCATTTGGATAAAATTGATTGAACAGAGATTAATCAAGCTCATTCAGATCTGATTGCATCAATCACGTGCTGTGAACTGCCTGAAATGTTTTTATAGCATTACGCTTCTTTTCCTGACTGCTTTTACTATGGCAGTTTCCGGCCGTGCCTCTTCAACCACATGAGGGAACTGACTTCATAATCAACCTGTTGACCAGGATGCAAATTAGCTATACTTGTCAATTGCTTTGACTACTTCTGTGGTTGATCAACTTTGGCTGCTATCAGTGTTTATAATGACATATGTAAGTTTACATGGGTGATTTATTGTGTTAATGCATATTTCCATATTCAAACGCCATGCAGCTGCAGTCTAGTGTCTTTTCTTATTTTTGTCTTTAACTTTTTCTTTCTAGCTTTCTTTTTCTTTCATTTTCTTTCTTTCTTTCTTTCTTTGTTTCTTTGTTTGTTTGTTTCTTTCTTTCTTTCTTTCTTTCTTTCTTTCTTTCTTTCTTTCTTTCTTTCTGTCTTTCTTCTTTCAATGTATTTTATAATTATTTGTTTTGCTTTCTGACTCTTACTTTTCCTCAGGTTGGTAAAAAGAACGCCAATTTCTCAGTTCATGTGTGGCTTGGCCTTTACCAGAAGGGAGGGCATGTTTGCATGCGTGTAAAGAATGAAAATGAAAATTGCTTCTGCTTTACATAAACATTTACCTGAAGTGAACAAATCCGCAGCTCCTGTGGCTGCACCTGCATCTGAATGGACTGTGATGCAGATGCATTTAACTCTGTCTGTAGGGGGTGTTGCGGCAGAGCAGGAGGTGTCTGCAATGTGGGGAACTGTTGATTGAATCCCAAGAACGCGGGTGAGACTAGTTGCACCACTTATTACCACTAAATACTTAACACCATTAAAAATTCTTGACCTTTTGTGTCACTATTTGCAGTTCTCTACCAGGATGTCGGTGTTACACCCCACATACAGATTCTGTTATTCAAATGGGCGAGAAGGCCAGTGAGAGGTTTGATAAACCTCAAAGGACGGCTGGATGTTTGGGAGATATTGATTTTGTTGGAGTCAGTCGGACCAAGGGCAAGGTACACTATTACACTATATTGCCAAAAACATTGGGTCACCCCCTTCTAATGAAAGGTTTCACTACTTTAGTAATTTCCATGACCCTTTTCTATTCTAACATGACAGTGTCTCTGTGTATAAGGCAAGGATCAAAGAGGAATTATGATTCAGTCAGTGTGGAAGAACTTGACTGGTCTGCAGAAAGCCAAGTCATTACAGTCCTACTGGTCTACAAACCAGTCAAGTTCTTCCACACTGACTGAATCATCATTTATCTTTGATCCTTGCCTTATACACAGAGGCACTAGAATATCATTATTCTTAAACATTAAGAGTTGTACTCATGGAAATTACTAAAGTAGTCAAACCTTTAATTAGAAGGGGGTGACCCAATACTTTTGACAATATAGTGTATATAGTGACAGATATTTACACAATCTTTTCATTATAACTTAATTTCACCACTAATGAGTTCAAGCTTGTGCACATTATTCACAGACTTTATTTGTCAGTCCAGTTTGTCAGGGTAACCAGCTCCACAGATCCAGCAGAAATCTACCAGATGTTGACTAAGCAGTGGGGTCTGGCCCCTCCTCATCTGGTGGTGGCACTAATGGGAGGGGATGAAGTGGCTCAGATGAAGCCCTGGCTGAGGGACACACTTAGGAAAGGCCTTGTGAAGGCAGCACAGAGCACAGGTGAATAATTTACTGTTCATTAAAAACAAAAATCGCCATGCCTTTTTGATTGTTAGAGACCTATGACCCTTTATCCACACAGGAGCATGGATCCTCACCAGTGGTTTGCGTTTTGGCATCACCAAGAACCTGGGTCAGGCTGTAAGGGACCATTCACTAGCAAGCACTTCCCCTAAGGTGCGAGTGGTGGCCATTGGAATTGCTCCCTGGAACATGATTCAGAACAGAGATATTCTGCTGGCTGCAAGGGTGAGGACTACCTGCTGACATAAGTAGAAAGGTCTTCTCAAATGATACATTTTGATATCAAAATTATGTGATTTATTTTCCAATTATATGATTCAGTTGCATGGAAAAAGCATGTGGACTTTTTGTTACACAAGAGAGTGAGAAATGAGTCCTAAGACCCAGAAACAAGTTAACATTTCTGAACTTAGTTTTGTGGTTTTCCCATGTCTCAAGATATTTCCACAATTTATTCTATAATATCAATATATTAGTAATACCTCACTTGTGTTGTTTTTACCTTTACGTGTTTGGGCGGTTTAAGTGTCTAAATGGGACTACAGAGGCTGAAGGCGACATTATCTATTCTTTTACAGCCTCGTTGTGTTTATATTTGCACTCTTTCAAACTATTCTAACTCAAACTTGTAAGATTGAATGAGCTTAGAGGCGATGATGTTCAAGTCATGCAAATGTTGTGTAGTTTGTTTAAAGCCTAACTTAAGCTTTGTTGCTGTATTCAGGCTTCAGAATTGTTGTTGGTCACTGAGTTTTTTTTCTTTATTAATCCAAAAGCCAGTGGAAAATCATATTGGCTTTTTGTCAAGAAAATCAGGGTGATGCTATCTTCCGGTTTGGCCTAAAAATTGTATCCCACTCTATAACTTCATTAATTTAATTTTTATGAGCACAAACTTTAATCAAAATGAACAATGTTTTTATTAAGAATACATTGTTTATTTTTATAATTTGCTATTTTTGTTTAGCCTGATCATCCAGCAACATATCCATCTGAGGATCTTCCCCACGGTTCAGTGTACTCTTTGGACTGTAATCATTCTCATTTCATTCTGGTGGAGGAGGACCCGCAGAGACCTGGAGCCACTGGTGAGATGAGAGTCAAGATGCTCAAACACATCTCTCTGCAGCGCACTGGATATGGGGGTGAGTTGAGATGCATGTTTTTCCAATGATCTCTGTAAATTCTCGTGCATATATTTTCTAAGGAATTCATTATTCTAACAGGCACAGGCAGTATAGAAATCCCAGTCTTATGTCTTCTGGTTCATGGAGAGCCAAGGATATTACAGGTCACACTTAACATTTTATATTTTAAATACGACTTTAAGAGTCTTGTTGTAGCATGAAAGTAATATCCACTTTCAATCCCTTCTTACAGAACATGTACAAGAATATTCAGAATTCAATACCCTGGCTGATTTTAGCTGGCTCGGGAGGAGTCGCTGATATTTTAGTGACCCTGATGGACAAAGGATGCTGGGATGCTGATATGGTCCAAGAGCTGTTGATAAACACCTTTACCAATGGCCTACACAGCACAGAAATCCCTTCCTGGGTAAAACTGGTAAAGGACCATCTTTGTTTTAAGATAGTTAGACATTGTGATTTTATGCAAGCATGGATCATGTTGTTTTAGGCACACGTTATCTATGTAAAGACTCAGATTTTGTCCATTAGATCCAGAGAATATTGGACCATGGTCACCTGTTGACAGTTCATGACCCAGAGCAGGACTCAGAACTGGACACAGTTATCCTGAAAGCACTGGTTAAAGGTGCGTAACTGTGATTTTATACTAACTCCAACAAACATATGGGAAATTGTATATTTCTCTATTTGAATGTTTGTAGGAACTATATGTTTCAGCATAATGATGTCTGTGAGTTCATAAATATTCTTGTCTGGGCTCAGCTTGTAAGAGTCAAAGTCAGGAAGCACAGGACTTCCTGGATGAGCTGAAACTGGCTGTGGCCTGGAACAGGGTGGACATTGCTAAAAGTGAGATCTTCAGTGGAGATGTGGCATGGAGTGTGAGAATTACTTTTAAAACTAAATGGTTTTGTTAGTTGTATTTATTTTTGCACTACTTTTTGGCTTTTCATTTTTTGGATTCTCATACACAATATTTCTTTATACTCTTTTAGGCTCAGGACCTGGAGGAGGTGATGATGGAGGCATTGATAAATGACAAGCCTGACTTTGTGCGTTTGTTTGTGGATAACGGCGTGAACATAAATGAATTCCTCACTTATGGTCGTCTTCAGGAACTCTACTGCTCTATTTCTGAAAAAAACCTCCTTCACACACTGCTCCTAAAAAAGCATCAGGTTCATTTGGCTAGCAAACGGGTGTCAGGACACCCTCATACTGATCCGGGTGACCGCAGGCCTCGTTTCACCTTCCATGAAGTCTCCAAAGTCCTCAAAGACTTTCTTGATGACACCTGTAGGGGTTTCTACCAAAAACTTCCAGCGGTGAGTGGGACTTTAACATGCACTTAGACGTAACCCACCAGTCCGCTATAAAATGTTTTCTTCTGCAGGAGAGGATGGGGAAAGGCCGGCTTTTCCACAGTCAGAAAAACCTCCCAGACATGGACCGTCGTTGTGATCAGCCTTGGAGAGACCTCTTTCTTTGGGCTATCCTGCAAAATAGGCAGGAAATGGCAAACTACTTCTGGGCAATGGTGAGTCAATTAACCAATATGAGTGATGAGCTCATTTTCATAAACAAATCCATTTATATGTTCACAATTCATTCTTTAGATCTTAACATAAGTTAGTTCCATTGATTACCAGTCATTTGCGGTTGAGTATCACAGATGACATTAGTAGGGCAGATCAAAGTTTATAAGGGTGGGTGAACAAAGAGCAATTTGCATGAACAAATACTGACAAGCTTAGAAAAAATACTCAATAAATGTACTGTTTTTGTTTTTGCATTTTGTGGTTCACAATTCTTGCTTATTTGTACTGTATGCAATGTATTTAGGGTGATCGTATGTCCTCTTCTTTCCAGAGCATGTTTTGGCCAGGGTTTCTAAATTGCTTAAAATGTCCCGGTTTGGGCTTTTTCCAATAGAGTGCTGCTGCAAAACGTCCAAGCATCATCAAGTTATGTTTACCATAGACCTTATTTTGTTCAATAATAATTTTTTTTTTAATTAAAAATCCATAGGAAATTATTTTATTAAAGGGATAGTTCACCCAAAATGACAGAAGGGAAGAATTGTTGAATAAATTCATATTTTAGTTTTCTTTGAGCACAAAAAGTATTCTTGAAGCTTTATAAAATTAAGGAACCACTGATTTCATATGGACTATTTAAACAATGTCCTTAATACCTTTCTGGACCTTGAACATGGTAGTTGTGTTGCTGTCTATGCAGGGTCAGAAAGCTCTCAGATTTGATAAAAAAATCTTAGTTTGTGTTCCAGAGATTAACAAATGTCTTGTGGGTTTGGAATGTAATTAATGACAACAATTTCATTTTGGGGTGAACTGTCCTTTTAAGGTAACCCATAATGAATTAGTCTTCTAGGTTTTGACATCAATCTACTGTTTTCATGGGGGATGGGGTGTCATGGCCTAATGGTTAGAGAGTCTGACTCGTAACCCAAAGGTCGCGGGTTCGAGTCTCAGGTGGTTACCATACCTGACCACATGTCACGTCACTTTCATGTGTAACCCCCGGCATCCTGGCCAAATTGCCCATTGGCCTATGAGGACTGTAGAGAGCATGTCAATAGAAAACAAAGCACCAAAACTCAGATCTTTTAGGATGTTCAGAAATCCCAGCCAGACATCCCACCCAGACATTTCCGGGAAAGAAAGGACGTATGGTCACCCTAACTTGTTGAATGCATTATTATACATTCATCTTTAATAGCTGTTTGTGTTTTTTAGGGCCCGGAGGCCGTGGCAGCTGCTCTGGTGGGCTGTAAGATAATGAAGAGATGGCCCATCTGGCTACTGAAGCAGAGACTGCTCGCAGTATGAAGAACGCCAAATATGAGCACTTTGCTATGGGTGAGAATCACACCACCACCAAGCAACAGGCTCAGCAGAGCGGAGAACACAGTCATTCAAACATTTAATCTTTGTTGAGTACATTTTTTGCCAAACCCCTTGATAGGGAACTAGTTAATCCAATATTAAGGTGCAAGGAAGATATAAAAATCAAGGAAGCAATAAAAGTTAGTGACTTTGCTTTAGTGATATAATGACATGGATTGAATTATCATGTAGTACTGGGCTTTTGATACTTAAAACTGTGAACTCTGAACTGGTTCAGAATCAGGAATTCAAGGCATAGTTCACCCAAAATGAAAACCCTGTCGTCATTTACTCACCCTTATGCTGTCTGTTTGACTTCATTACGGCTGCTGAACATAAAAGAAGATTTTGAAGAATGATGATAACCAAAGAGTTTTGGTGACCATTGTCTTCCATTGTATTGGTGGGGGTTCAGATACATTTTTCAAAATATATCTTCTTTTATGTTTCACATATGGAATACAATTTTACATGTTTGAAATGGCATGAAGGTGAATAAATGATAACAGAATTTTCACTTTTGGGTGAACTATGCCTTTAATTACAAAAAATAAGAACAGTGTTAGGTTGAGTAAATGACACAACATGTTCATTTGTGGATGAAATGTTTCAGTCTGTCCTGATACCTGCACTGTTCTGACAGATCTGTTCAGTGAGTGTTATTCAAACAGTGAAGAGAGAGCCTATTCGCTTCTGGTGAGGAAAACATGCTGCTGGAGCAAAGCAACGGTCCTGAATCTTGCCACTTTGGCAGATGCCAAATGCTTTTTTGCTCATGATGGTGTCCAGGTAACAGCTTATGTCTAATTCTTACATTATCATGCCACCAACTAACCATATCCCATGATCAACCTGTACGCTCTTGCACAGGCCCTGCTGACCAAAGTCTGGTGGGGAGCCATGAGGACAGACACTTCCATCGCTAGACTCGTGCTCACGTTCTTCATGCCTCCCCTCGTTTGGACCAGCCTCGTCAAGTTCAAGTGGGGAAATGTGACGTGATTATTTCCATGTGTGACATTTAAACAGATTTTTTGACTCATTGTGCATCAATTGTATGTGTGTATATGTCACAGTGCAGAGGAAAGAAGTGAGCCAAGGTGAAGGGGAGCCGTTTGACGAGCTGGACAGTTTGGAAACAGTACAGGCCTTGTTACTCACAGACGAGGACCGAGTGTATGCCTCTGTTTCCTTCTGTAACAGATAAAAACTACAGTGAAGTTGAAAGATTATTTTGAAGACCTGTTTTCTTTTTTCTTTTCTTAGTGCTGCTGAAGGTGGAGGTGATTCTGCAGTGCAGATTTGCAGTGCAACTTTCATTTATGTGATGCTGCAGAAGTGGAATCGTTTCTGGTGCGCTCCAGTCACTGTGTTCATGGGGAATGTCATCATGTACTTTGCCTTCCTCATTCTATTCTGTTACGTGCTCCTTTTGGACTTCAAGCCCCCTCCGCCACATGGCCCATCTGCAGCTGAAATTATCCTCTACTTCTGGGTCTTCACCCTGGTGTTGGAGGAAATCCGCCAGGTAGGACTGAATGTCACTGATCTATTGTTTAAGATCTGTGTGGTAGTTTTTAAGTTGTGTTTGTGTGCACATGTTGAAAGTCTTGTATGGTTCTCATACAAAATGAATAACTAAATCTGAAAAAGTAAAGCCACATAGAAATATAATAAAAATAACAATAGAATACAACACAATTAAACTAAAATTCAAATGAAAATGGAAAATATTAAAATGATAATTTAAAGTATTAGTTAATACTGTAATAATATATAAATAATAGGCTACTAAAATAACACTGATGTAGTGTGGCCGGTGCTACACACAGCCAGAACAGCACAATGTTCACATAAATACATTTTAATATTAATACATTTCATGTTCTAGTTTGAGTTAACCATAAACATGTTACGAAACAGACAATATACTCTGATTAATAATCTGTACATTAAATCCTCGCACAGAATTATTTTATTAAAATGTATATAAATTGCCTTTCAGAATTCTAATACTTTAAACACAACAGAAAAGTGCATCGCAAAAATACAGTAAAAATGCAACGCAACAGAGCGCAACCAATTCATCTTACAATACAGTACAATGCAACATGCCATATATAATATAGTACAATACAGTGCAGGAAAATACAAACAATATACAATACACAATACAAGTCATTAACACACATGCAGGGTGGAGTGTAGGGTTCATCCCAAATAACAAGTACAAATGCAGTTTAGCAGTGAAGTGGCCAGTGTGCCCAAGCAGCTGAACAAACAGTGCCAGCAAAAATGGGAGAAGGGTTAAGGAACATATCCAGCTCAGGAAGTTGATTGTAAGAGTGACATCACAGGGGAAGATACTGTTTTAGTTGTTGTTTTGATGGGTCTGAAATGGTTCTTTGAGGGTAGAGATTTAAATAAGTGCTGACCAGGGTTTAAACACTCATGTATGATCTCACCTGCCCATTTCATGGACTCCGACTCATTAGATGGCTTGGGTAGATGGTAGCCAATGATTCTTTCTGCTGTGTCTATAATGTGCAAAGGTGTGGCTTCATGTGGGATAAAAACAAATATGCTATATACCAGACAGTTATGATGAGGATGAGGACAGATTCAGTGCCAGAGGTACAGAACAGGTTGAATAACGTTGAGCATTTCAATCAGCAAATTCTGTTTTGAGACTTTCTCGACTATTGGGGGGAAATGAGTTGGTTATCCTCCCGTGCAGTTATAGTGGTATATAGTGGCAGTAATAAGTCCACAGTGCAGTTATAGTGGTATTCAGTGTATGCGATCATTTTTAACACTCTCTGATCCACAGAGTTTCTTCACGGATGAAGACATGAGTATTTTCAAGAAGATGAAGCTATATGTGGAGGATAACTGGAACAAATGTGACATGGTGGCCATCTCTCTCTTCGTGGTGGGATTGTCATGCAGGTATTATGATCAGATAGTGCTGTTGAATGAGTCGCATTAAAGGAACAATGCGCTTAATATGAATCCTTTGTTTTCTCAAGGATGGCCACAAGCACGTATGAGGCTGGCCGCACTGTTCTTGCTTTGGACTTCATGGTTTTCACCTTAAGACTCATTCATATTTTTGCCATCCATAAGCAACTCGGGCCTAAAATCATCATTGTGGAGAGAATGGTGAAACTTGACATCATCTCACTTCAAATAAAATCATAGTCAGAAGAAACATCCATTTAACCTCCAAAACATTCATCATGTTTTAAATTGTTTCACAGATCAAAGACGTGTTCTTCTTCTTGTTCTTCCTGAGCGTATGGCTGATAGCGTATGGAGTGACGACACAAGCCCTTCTGCATCCCAATGACCCGCGCATCGACTGGGTCTTCCGCCGGGCACTGTACCGCCCATACCTCCATATATTTGGACAGATTCCTCTGGATGAAATAGATGGTACGCTGTCAATATTCTTGCTTGGAGCACATTGTTGCTTACTGTTTTATATATATATATATATTAGAGATCGACCGATATATCGGTTTACCAATATTGTCCCCGATATTTAAGCATTTTACCATAATCGGATATCGGTTTTGAAAGAAAAATTTTTTAAAAATAAAATATATATATATATTTTTTGTCACATGCACAATTATACAGAGTATAACCAGCAGTGAAATGTGTTCTCTGCATTTGACCCATCCAAGTGCACACACACACTTGGAGCAGTAGACACACACACACACACACACACACACACTTGGAGCAGTGGACACACACACACACACACACACACACACACACACACACACACACACACACACACACACACACACACACTTGGAGCAGTGGACACACACACACACACACACACACACACACACTTGGAGCAGTGGACACACACACACACACACACACACACACACTTGGAGCAGTGGACACACACACACACACACTTGGAGCAGTGGACACTGTTCACTCAGGAGAAGCTCCAGCGCGGCCACCGCATGTAACTTTATACAAGATTCACTCGTTTGAAACACGCTGAATTATATTAACTTTTACTATAGAACCATTATTTTGCCAATAAACATCTCTATCAAAATTAATTATTTATTATCTCCACAAGCGATCGCAGTTTGAGTATAGTTCTGTGTAAATAAATAAACCGCGCTGTCAGCAGTTTTCATAATTTAGAATGACAAAAAACATTTTAATAATTCTGATAAAACATGCCAGTTAATAAATGCAATAAAATACGATGTTTTGTTTGTTATGGCTTATTTCAATATTCCAGAGAATATTATTCAGTGAAATATTATCCACTCTTTAGCCTATTAAACTAAAATGAAGTTGATATGACTTCTGTCCTTTATTTTCTCCATTTGAAAACATTACACATTATTTTGCTTATTGTTAATATCAGTGTTGCTGATGATGCTTTTTATAAATAAAATGTTTTTATTGTTGTAATTTGAAGATTAAATTGTACATGAAAGAATGTTAATTTTCAGCAGTTTTTTGTTGTTGTTAAGATGACTGAAAGTGAAGAATGGACTTACTTCAGTTATTTATGTACTTTATAACAGTAAATAAATATCGGTTCTGCATATCGGTTATCGGGGTACATAAACATGCAAATAATTGGTATCGGTATCGGTTATGAAATATCAATAGAGATGTCGATCACTAATATATATATATATATATATAATAAAAATATCTGTCAGCAATTAAATTCAAGTACACAATTAGGCAGTCCACTGTATAATATGTAACAGTTTACTTTATTTTGCTATCCTCATAAATTAACTATAGTGTCCTGCACCCACTAGTGAAAATTTCAATTTCAAAAAGTGTCAATTTTTTATTTGACTTTATAAATAATGTAAATATAATATTACACTAATTATTCATATTTTGCATTAGCTTTTATTTTTCATTTTCAGTTTTAATTTAATTGTATTATTAGTTTGTATTCCATGTTTTAAGTTGAATTACTTTTACTTTTTATAATGTTTTATTTTATGTTTTAGTAACATTATTTAAACTTATTTAAATTACATTTTTGTTTAAGTTGCTTTTTTAATTAGCTGTTTAAACTTATTTAGTAATTTTAAACTTAGTGAAATAACTTAACTTTCACTTAAATAGGCAATATTTCTTATGTAAACACACGGACCCACACACACACACACACACACACACACACACACCACCACACACACCCACACACACACACACCACACACACACACACACACACACACAGTTATTTGACCTAGATTCAGATTTGACCTAGATTCTTACGTTTTTTTTTGTTTGTTTGTTTGCTCAATTGGTCTACTCTAGATCATATCTGTTCGTGTTTAGTTGCTAGACTTGGAGCTATTGCAGTTTATTCTTGACTGTATTTGTCCATGTATCTTCACAGCGGCAAAAATGCCCCATGATAACTGCACTAATGATGTGGAGGAGATCATCGCAGGTACTCTGCCACCCTGCCCAAACCTCTACGCCAACTGGCTGGTCATTCTGCTGCTCGTCATCTATTTGCTGGTCACAAATGTGCTGCTGCTTAACCTTCTTATTGCCATGTTCAGGTCAGAGTCTGGCTAATATTTTAAGAATCTATGTTATGGAAATTATTAATTGCAGAGTATTAAAGTACAGTTTCGAATGTATTTGCACTTTTCCAGTAAAGAGTCATGTTCCAGTAAAGAGTCATGTCTCTCTCTCTCTCTCTCTCTCTCTCTCTGTGTGTGTGTGTGTGTGTGTGTGTGTGTGTGTGTGTGTGTGTGTGTGTGTGTGTGTGTGTGTGTGTGTGTGTTTAGTTTACAGTGGTGGGCAAAATTATTAGAACACATGACATACATTATTTAAGAGATTTCAGTTGTTCTTGTTGAATTGGCCATTACAATACCCATAAAATGAACTATTGCCAGAACTACCTGTGATGGAAGGAATCTGCTGGAATGTTGAACTGCTAAATTCCAGACCCCAACCCCATCGAGCAAATTTGGGGCGAGTTGGAAAACAAACACTGGACAGATCTATTGCACATTCAAATGAAAGCATTTGGCTTGAGTTGCAGAAGGCATGGGACAACATTAGTGGCATGGGATGGAATAACGTGCTCAGAGCAACCATCAGCATGTTTCATGAACATTATAAAATTAAATCATGTTTTGGAGGTAAAAAAAGGTCAATATTTTCAGATCTGTCAGGTGTTCTAATACTTTTGGCCACCGCTGTATATATTTATTTTAGTGCGGTCAGACGATTAATCGTGATTAATCACATACAAAATAAAAGTTTTTGTTTGAATAACATATGTGTGTGTTCTGTGTATATTTATTATGTATATATAAATATACACACATACAGTATATATTTTGAAAATATTTACGTGTTTACATGTCTATATTATATCCAAATAAATTATATGATAAATAAATATATTTAATATATAAAAATTTAAAAATTTTTTCTAAAATATATACATGCATGTGTGTGTATTTAAATATATATAATAAATATACACAGAACACACACATATATTATGTAAACGTAAACTTTTATTTTGAAAGTGATCAATCACGATTAATAATTTGACAGCACTCATTTTTTATATATTTTTTTTACTTTAAATGCCATGAAACTCTTTTCACAGCTACACCTTCCAGGTGGTGCAGGAGAATGCAGACATCTTCTGGAAGTTTCAGCGTTATAACCTGATTGTTGAATACCACAGCCGCCCGGCATTAGCTCCACCCTTCATCATCATCAGCCACATCTCTCAAGCTCTCCTCAGCCTCGTCAAAACTACAGAAAACAAGCAGGATCTGCTGGGTAAGCCCCATCCGATTATATCATGCATACATTTCTTGGTCATTTTTGATATTTCTTGCAACTTGTCTCAAAAAGAAAGTATTCATTATGAATTATCAGAAAAATCTGTACAGGAAGCACACTCACACTCACACACACACACACACACACACACACACACACACACACACACACACACACACACACACACACACACACACACACACACACACACACACACACACACACACACACACACACACACACACACACACACACACACACACACTGTGTGTGTGTGTGTGTGTGTGTGTGTGTGTGTGTGTGTGTGTGTGTGTGTGTGTGTGTGTGTGTGTGTGTGTGTGTGTGTGTGTGAGTGTGCTTCCTGTACAGATTTTTCTGATAATTCATAATGAAGACTTTCTTTTTGAGACAAGTTGCAAGAAATATCAAAAATGACCAAAAAATGTATGCATGATATAATGGAACACGTCAGAATAAAAGCAAAGAAATGACTTAAAGAAACTGAGGTTAAATGTTTGTTCCTCTTTTCTTGTCATGGTTAGAGAGGGAACTATCAGCGGGACTGGACCAGAAGCTGATGACATGGGAGACGGTGCAGAAGGAGAACTACCTTGCTAAACTGGAGCATGAGCACAAGGGGAGCAGTGCAGAGAGACTCCGATACACTTCCTCTAAGTGAGTTACACTCAGATGTGTTATTAACCCATTTTCTTATATTGAGATTTAGGCTACAGATGGGTGTGTTATAGCAAATCTATGCTGAATGAGTTGTATGTATAACCATTTGCTTATTTTGTATTTATTTTTTTGCATGTAACACTTCATAGGGTGCAGAGTTTGCTGAAGATGGTTGGGGGTTTTAAGGAGCAAGAAAAGCGCATGGCAACAGTGGAGACCGAGGTGAAGTGAAGGAGTAGCTCCTGACTGAATGTGTTGAGATCATTTAAGTTCATGACTTACTGAAAGTGAAACTTCATCTTTAGGTGAGGTATTGTGGAGAGGTGTTGTCTTGGATTGCGGAGTGTTTCCACAAAAGTACTCTGAAGTGTGACAGAGACGCACCTAAAGCCCCACGTGAGCCGTTATTTACTATTATGTTGCTCTCCCAGTTGTCTCTTCTTCTGTCTTCCTATCTCTGTGTCTCATTTGTTCTCTCTCTTACTCTGTGTCTTCTTTCCATTGTGTCAGAGGTTTTGTCCTCCTAAAGTAACACTACACTATCTGTGTTTTTCAGGGTCCATTGCCAGCTCCAGAAATCCCAATCCACAGGAAGCCAAGCGACAGCAGCCATCAGGACATTCAGGATATGGTGCCGAAAAGAAACTGCCTTACATTGATCAGTGATCTGGCCACGTTATTATGCATTTGTTTTATTTAACTGGAAATAGAATAATAGTAGTTTAGTATATATTGTAATTGAGACTCCAGGCCACAAAACAAGAGACACACTATACAGATATTCTTATTTCTTTGACTTTGTGCATTACATATTTGCAGCTAAATAGCACTAAATTATAATTATCATTATACAATTTGTCTATACAATAAAATATTTTTTTAATTTGTATAATTTGTTAATGCACTGCAGTTAATTGAAATTGTGTTGTTGTTGTTATTAGTATTATTATTTTGTAGAATATTAATTTTCTTTTTACCTTTCTATCACATCCTGGACAGACTGTATCAGTAAAATGAACTTTGTCAATTGAATAACCATTGTAAGGCATTGTATGAATGCTACAAATCCTTTACTTCCTCATTTCAATAGGATTTTACAATTAATAAATATAAACACTACCATTCAAAAGTTTGTGATGGGTCAGATTGCTTTTGAAAATCTCTTGTGCTCACCAAGGCTGCATTTATTTGATGAAAAAATACAGTAAAAACAGCAATATTTTAATATATTGTTACAATTTAAAATAGCTGTTTTCTTTTTTAATATAGAGTAGTCAACTTTTGAAGTGGATCAAAAAAAGTACATCAAAGTTGTCCTAAGACAAGAACGCGTTTTGGTTTTAGGACAACTTTGATGAAAGGTTTTGATTCACTTCAAATGTTGTCCAGTGTGTTTTAAATGTCATTTATTCCTGTGAGGGCAAAGCTGAATTTCAGCAGTCACAAGTTTCATAATCCTTCACAAACATTATCACCACAATTAAAAATGGTTGTGCTGTTTTTTTGTGGAAACCATGATAGATTTTTTCCAGGATTCTTGAAGAATAAAAAGTTCAATATAAATGCTGATTAAGAAAAACGCTGATTTAAAATTGTTTTTGTAACAATGTAAATATATTTTGATCAATGCATCCTTGCTGAGTAAAAATATTCATTTAAATATATATATATATATATATGCTGCCCCCAAACCTGAACAGTAGTGTATACATATTCTTATCATCTTTCACAGTGCACACTTCACAGTTTCACACAGAAAAACACTGATTATTCATTATCAAGAATGACCAACACCGTTCCTTAGCTTAGGTAATGAATCAGTAACCAGTTGACTTGGCAAATGTACCCAGTGTGCACAAGGGACGCCTTGAGGGAAAACAAGGATTTTGCAAACGTCTGCTTTCAGTAAGATTACCAGAACTAAAAGAAGACACATTCACTCTGTCCGAACCCACCGTGTTTTTGTTTTTAATGCAGAAGACCTGATCTAGATTATGTAAGGAAGCTGAAAAGGACTCTGCTAATATCATAGTTATTTCTGAACTGTGATGGACAGGCTTGGTATGTATTACATTCCCTGTGTTCCTTTACTAAGATTTTGTGCTCTTGGAACAAAGGTTTTTTTCTGTTCCAGCTGTTTGAGATGAATATATGTGTGCTGCGAAATCAACAATGCCATACATGATTTCTTACTCATTTTTGTCAAATTTATATTGTTTGTTGCAACAATGAATGAGAATAAAGAATACACATTTTGGGTAGAATGATGTATAATGATTATTATTTACAATTTATTAAAAAAGAATTGAAATAATAATTTGCATATATAAGTATATGTGTTGTGGGAGGAGTATATGATCAGGACATGACCCAGATTGGCCTCACACTGAGACACCAGAACCTTACATCCTTTGGCCACAACCCTGACTTTGCATTGTACCGTAGTTTTCTGAAAGGATTTTACTGTTTCACTCGGACACAGTGTCGGTGTGCTAGATCCTCAAATGAACAAGATACAAAGTGTTGAGTTGATTTGAGGTTAATGAGTGAACAGATGTAAACAGAACAGGACTGTTAGTAACAGGAAGCTGGTTTACCACAGGAAGTAGATAATGTGTCAGATCCACCTGACTACTTTCACACAGCTCTAAAAACCTGGAAATGGCCTGGTTGCTGAGAACTGACATAGCAGTTGGCTATGTTACATTAAAAAAGCTATTAAAAAGAAAGCTCTATTTCTTCATTTAAGTTTTGCTTATTTATTGAACCCTCATGTTCTAACAGACCTCTATTCAGTTTCATCCACCACTGACACCATCCTGCAGGGTCCCAGCACTGCTCTTACAAATAAGTACAGAACTTTTTCCCTTCCAGTAAAAGTTTGTTTTCTGTTGCCTTGAAGTAAGACTTTTGAACATTAATGCCTTCTTTATTAGTATCTACACTGCTGTTATTAAGGTGTTCAAGGGAGAGGAACTACAGCCGAATGAACTCTACTGCTTGAATGAAAATACCAGGTATATAATAAACTAAGCTAGCTGTAAAGTCACATTCTAAATGTGTAGTAACTAAGAGGCTATTTGCTATCATCCATGCAGGTGGCTTCTGAGGACTGATATGGGCTTCTTTATCAAAGAGTATTTCCAGGTGCTTTAGAGTGTCAGAGCCCTGGCGGTCTTCTTCTGGTAAAACAATTACAAATAAATTATCGGTAGAAGAAATACATGCTGATATTACTTCACATGATTGTTTGCAGAATCAGATATTGACCAAAGGTCTATCAATCATTTTGGATGAGATTCAGAAGCATGACGGTGAGACACGGGATCTGGTGGATCTATTGTTTGTGCTTGAGTGAGAGTCCATTATTAAAACAGGTCTTTAACGTGATCTTTTTCCCTCAGGAGAGGGGCAGCTGTTTGTTTTGGCCCAGGTGTGGGATAGGTTTTTCACTGAGATTCTGCCCACTTTACAGGCTATTTTATATCCTCTACAGGTAAATCTGCTTGTGAAATTTGACATGCCTTTGCTAATTCTTGCCTAGTATAGGCAGGTAAAAATTTAGGTGAGGTCTACACTTACTAGAGACAAAAAACAAACAATGTGTCACTCACAGCAAGGCTAGAGGTGGCACATAGGCTGACCTTGAATGAGTTTCACCTTCTCTACTCTAATCGTAATACACCAAAGCAGCAAGGATATTATACTCCATTCACTAACGTTTAAAAGTTTGGGGCTAATATATTTGGGGAAAAAATAAAAACTCTGTCCTTAATTACTCACCCACATGTCATTTTAACCCGTAAGTCCTTCATTTATCTTCTGAACACAAATTAAGATATTTTTGTATTTTATAACACGAGAGCTTTCTGACCCTGCATAGACAACACCACAACTGTCATGTACAAGGCCCAGAAAGGTAGCAAGGATATTGTTAAAATAGTCCATGAGACATCCATCAGTGGTTCAACTGTAATTTTATGAACCTATATACGAGAATATTATTCTACAACTGTGTCCAGATATTCATGAACGCGCGTCGAAGACTGACACTGAAGAGAACATGAACGCCCTTAGAAAGCCCTGTTGCAAATTGTATTGTGGTATATTGCGATTCTGCATGAACTGTATTCAGTTTCTCTCTCTTTCTACATGCAGGGGCAGGAGTTGACAGTGAGACAGATGGCGCTTCTTGGCTTCAGGGATCTGGTCCTAATGCAGCTCTCTCTGGGTGACCTTCTGCAAAAGAATCTGTCTCTCGTCCCAGCATCCATCACACAAATGCTACTTGTGCTACAGGTGAATGTTAACCACGAACCCATGATTAATCTGTTCAAGCATCCCTATTGTTCATGGCTGTTCTTGTGTATTTGTAGGGAATTCAGGAATCCAGAGGCCCCTCAAAGGAATATTGCCAACTCGAGCGTCTGGTGGCACTAGTGGTCAAACCCTTCTTAGGGAACTGCAAACACACAAGTAAGAAAACTAACATGGATTCATTTTAATCGAACCCCAAATTTACTTTGTTGCCATCTCAAAATGATGTCAAAGTTCTGTCATTTCCCCAACCACAAAACAACAATCGCCCCCATGTTGGTCCAAATTCACATGACTTTGAGGTTAAAAATCCCAGTCTTCATTTACTTTCAATACATGGAAAAAAGTGTCCCATGATCTTTTGTGCTGTGGGAAGTCGTGTCCTAATGGTTAGAGTCAGACTCGTAACCCAAAGGTTGCGAGATCGAGTCTCGGGCAGGTAGGAATTGTAGGTGGGGGGAGTGAATGTACAGCGCTCTCTCCACCTTCAATATCATGATTGAGGTTTCAAACCGAACCCCCTAAATGGCTGCCCACTGCTCCGGGTGTGTGTTCACGTGTGTGTACACATTGGATGGGTAAATGCAGAACACTAATTCAGAGTATAGGTCACCATACTTGGCCACATGTGAGGTCACTATACAGTTCTAAAAGTTTGGAATATCAAAGATCGCACCCCTTTAACTTTGGCTACAAATCTGTGACTTTCTCATACTCCTGTAGGCTGCAATGAACAAAGCGCCACAAGAGCACGAGTGAGTCATCCTGAGATAAGGATTACTCATCACATCTCTGAAGCCTCTCTGCTGTCCCCTGTAGTAGAACAGGAAGTGGAGATGTACCTCGAGCGAGCGGGAAACCTACGACGTCACAGCGTGACAAATGCTCATTCTGACATTCAGCTGCTCGCTGTTACTAGTAGGGTATATACTGGGGTGGATGACAGCTGCAAAACTATGGATCTGACTAAAACACACCTCTGAAATCTGCCATGTTATGAAAGCATCTGAGAACTTAAGAGTGTGAAAGAAAGGCAGAAACTGTGTGACATTCAAAATCTGACATTCAATAGTTTATAAAGACAAATAACACATCTGAGCACTGTATATTGTGATGTAAAAAAAAGAACATATGAAAAAGATTTAGTCAGATTTCCAGTGTCAATACAATTATCAGATTAACTTGCATATATTAGTCCATCTGATTGAAAAGGCATTCATACTCATGTTGTCAAAGTTTTTCAATGCTGAACATTCATACTTAGCAATATTGAGCACAAGTAAGGTGACCGGTTTATGTATAGTCTTGTTTATAGGCTAAGCTTGTTACGTACTGCACCTTTCAGAAATTTAGAGCAGCTGACAACTTTTAGTCAAGACAAACATCTGCATTAAGGTGTGATCACATTTACTGTTGTTTGGCCAATTGTCTTGTGTAACTGGGAGTGACTGTCATCCAAGTGACTGGGAGTTTCGTAAGAGGGCGAAAGATTTCCCCAGGCAGATTCACTTCATTAACCAAGAGAGTTCCCTGGTTTTAAAGGAAATTCTTTGTGAGGTACACTTCATGCATCTCTGACAGGTTTTCTTCTAAACTTCACTAATGTAACCGCACCTTAAGACATGTTTTAGTTGTTAAGTGAACAAAGCACGACCAACAGTACTCACAGTAAATACTGTTGCTCTGTACTAATGATGCTTTAAATAGTCAGATCTTGTCAAACAAATGAAAATGAAGTACATATTTCATGAAAAAAAATAGCACAAATTATTTTTCCGTACTGTTGAGTAGGCAGAAAAGGCAGCAAAAATTATCAGTTGAATGTAGTAACAAAAATAATTTGTGAAAGCTAACACTCAGCACAGGAAGCACCATGAAAATAATAGTTTTACACTCCTTAGCTTGGTTGACAGGACATTCAGTGAATTGCTGATGCTAATCACATGTAGGTTTGTATATTGATTGCACTGATTAAAAGGTTTTTGAGAAACAACATTTGTATATAAAACACTTCACAACAGACATCCGAGTTATGCAGCTTTGTAAAACCATCATTACTAAGTCTGGTGTACCCTGAAGAGTCTAAGAAATTTCAGGTCTTGCCACATTTTTGTATCAGCAAAGTGTCTTTGAGAACTTAAGAATGCAGGAACGATTTAGGAACTCAAAGTGAAGGTTCTGACCCCCGAGGTTGGACCCCTTCCCTCCTGAGGCTAGCGTCGATTCGTGGTGTGACCTCGCAGCGCACTAACAGCACGTCATCTTTCAAAAACCCACGCTGCCGCAAAGCCTGTAGGTGCAGGAAAGTGACGTAGCCGAAACCCTTGGGGTTGCGAAGCACAGTGGGCCTCTGGAAGGCCTGCAGGTCCGGCTTGGTTTCCATCACTTCCAGGTGATGCTGCCCATCGACCTGGTCCAACACTGCCAGCCGGATTGTGCCCTGCAAGGGCCAGGAGAGCTGGCTGTCAAACTCACCCTGCATAGTGTGCACGAAAAGTGAGATGTAGTTGGAACAGCGAGGGGCGCTGGGAGTTTGCAGATGCAGTCGTAGGCAGAGTTTGTACCCCGGCCGGCCAGTGTAGAAAGCCGGGCTATGGAGGACAATGGGTTGACCGGCTTCTTGGCTGCGCAGGTGGAATGAGAAGTTCTCCAAGCGCCATACGTAGATGCCTTCATACTGCTGGGCTTCCAGCTCTCGGGTGGCCTCCTCCAGTGAAGTCAGCTTTCGCCGTAGCTCTGTGCCCTGGTTTTTCTGTGTCTCATTGTGGATGCACAGCTCGCGGATCTGTTGATCTTGACGAACCAGCCGGCCCTCCAGCTCCAAGACCGTCTCACGCAGGTTCGTCAGCTCCTGTCTACACTGGCAAGAATCTTGAGCTCGGGCAGGGGCCCTACATCCATCTGACAGAGAGTGGGCGGCAACTGAGGTCACTGGGCAGCTATTGGGAGTCTGGCTACGCAGAAACTCAGCCATGCAACGCATGTGCATCTGTGTAAATTCCTGCATGTGCTGGGCCAGTTCCTTTCTTGGCATCTGTAATATTTCCAAAGAAATAAAAAAGTTAGACATTTGTGTTATATACTACTAGTCAGAGATTCAGTAAGAGGTTTTTTTAAAACAAGTTTCATATTCTACAAGGCTGCATTTATGTGATCAAAAATACAGCAAAAAAAATACCATTACAATTTAAAATAACGCTTGTCTAGTTTATCAGCGTTGAAAACAATTGCACTGCTGTGATATTTTGAGGACACTGTGATACACTTTTTCAGGAATATTTGAAGAACAGCATTCATTTGAAATTCTTTGAAAAATTGTCTTTACTGTCACTTTTGATCAATTTAATGCATCCTCGCTGAACGCAAGTATTCATTCCTTACAAAATAAATCTTACTGTCCACAGAATGCACTTTATTCAGAATGATAAAAAGGAAAGCATATGTTTTTGGAGAGTTATATACCAGGAATCTCATGGCCCACCTTTAAATGACAACCAAAAGTGCTGAAAGTACAGGCTACAGGAGCTTTCATACAGTCTGTGTCACAGTGCAAAGCCAACTGAAACAATAAGAACAGATTCATTCAGCTTCATAGTTGCACAATGAATAATCTGAAGTATCAAACAGAATAAATTACTGTTGTTCCTCAGGTAATGTGCATATTAGTGATAAATCATCTGACACACCTGCTCCCGAATAAGCTCCATTTCGCAATATTCACACACTGTATTGGCGAAAGGACAAATCTGTTCATGAATCTACACAAAAGAAAACAAATGTTTCAGACACTAATGTTAGACAGTGTTATTGGTAGCTAAAACTATTAAAATTATATTTGTTGATTAAAATAAGGCTGAAAAAAAGAAAACTAACTGGGGAAAAAAGTCACTATAATAAAACTAATACAGGAATAAAAATAAAAGCAAAATACAAATGGAAAAAACAACAATAAATGACAAAAGTGTTGACAAAAGCACAAAATATTATTCAACACTATAATAGAATCTTTAAAAAACACTTTAACCAAATCTAAACATATGCTGTGTGTGAACAGGAAACAATGGTTTTCACCTGTTTCTTAGCATACACAAAGCTCCCTGCACAGTCAGGGCAGGTCATAAGCCGCTGTAAACACTGCTCGCTCTTGTGTTCATCCAGATGAGTCTTACGGACAGATTCCAGACACTGAGGGCACTGCACTGTGGCAAACTTACACTGAGACACGTGTTTCTGAGGAAGAGAGAATGTAACAACACAATTAAACAAGTTGCCACCATGACAATTGTGATTTAGAAAGCATGTTCATGACTCCAGAGTAAAGGGTTTGAAATGGCATGTATGAAAGGTCTTGCTCTTTGAGGAGCTGATGCATAACATATCCATGGACTGTTTTAATTAACACGATTTTAAGTTGAAATATATACCTTGGGCCCCATAAGTTCAAATTTTTTAACCATATTTAAGAACTTGGGGCCACGTTTATAAAAAATATTCTTAAGGGGGTCATGAACTAACTGTTGTGTATGTTTGACAGCCTAAATTCCTCACAGATTGACGCTGCTGTGATTTAGGTGAAAAATGCATAAATAACTCAATACATCTCAAACGATCTGTAAGAGAGAGCAAAGCAATAGTAACCAAATAATAAAAACAGTTACACTTGCGTGGTGCGACATAACCGTCAGATCCAATATCGTCTTTTAGTTTCAATCTTTTTTTAAATCCTGCATCAAATTGTGCCTTGTTTGTAAACGAATCCGCAGTAAAATAAAGTGAAAAGTTTATGACCCCTTTAAAAAATAAGTTAAGAAAATGTGTTTTAAACAAGTCATTTGGCTTCATTAGACTGTATGAAAGTTCTTGTTCAAGGTTTCTTTATTTGTCACATAATAGTTATACAGGGTATAATTAGAAGTGAAATGTTGAAGAAAAGCATGCTATGCGTCTGGCCTGACAGCAAATATCTTTTACTATTCCAGAACCTCAAATTTACCTCCAGTTGGCGCAATTCCATTGTAAAACCGCATCCTACATTAGGACATCGGACAGTAAGTGAGAGAATCTCTCGTTTGGCAAAGTTATCAGGGAAGAGCTGTTCCTCAAGCAGCACCTCATTGTCAACCGGACATTTCTGCCCTGTGTCCCTGCCAGAAAATAGGAAGTTATGTTTGACATGTTTAACCCCGTAAAGCCTGACATACAGTAATAGTCAAAAGTAAAAAAAAAAAATGACAGTTAGATTATTTATTTTTAAACAAATGGAGCAATTTATCGAAATTTGAGACAAAATATTATATATATAAAAACAAAATATAGAATTATTATTCACAAAAAAAGAAACGATATTGCATGCGTGACCCTGGACAACAAAACAGCCTTAAGTCGCTGGGTATATTTGTAGCAATAGCCAAAAATACACTTTATGGGTCAAAATCATCAATTTTTCTTTTATGCCAAAAATCAGCATAGTAGCTTGTCAGCGATCTATGGCTCTGTGTATTAAATGCCGCTGCATTTGAAAACAGCTGATGGAGATTCACGGCTAATCACAGAACCGTCTTTACTGATGAGATACGCATGATATCGCATGCAAAATATTGTGCAGCCCTGCATCAATGGAAAGCTTATTTATTCATATTGACACTAAATGACTGAAAAAAAACGTATGACTGGTTTTGTGGTCCAGGGTCACATATGTGTTTTTGAGTATCATATTTGATGAATCAGGCTCTTATAATATTTTATAGGTCAATATGGAGCTCATATCCGAGGAGAAAAAAAACTGTTTAAGCTATTTTACCTCAGTTTGGTATTTATATGGCCAAATATCAAATATAGATACTATTTAAATGCTTAGTTTTATGATCAAATCTTTTTTTTTACACAAATGCACAGATAAAACGTATAAATAAATGAATCAAAAGCCTGATTTTTATTTGAACATGATTTTTCTTAAAAAATATGTATGGATAATCAAGAAATTAAGTTTCTTCAGTCCACAAAGTGTTCATCTTGAAATATTATTAAAAGCACATAAATTTGAATTATGTTTATTTAGTAAATTAGTAAAGATTTCAAACCAAAGGCACGTGCACCACAACCTGAAGGCATTTTTAGAATTATACTAAAAGCATACCTGCAAACACACAAGAGGTCACAAAGGTGACACAGTTCGGAATGTACAGGTAACAAATTTGACAGACGGGTCAAGCACAGGGTGAATTTTGAAAGTGACACTTAAAGTTACCTGATGGACTTTTTGATGCATGAGTCGCAGAATCGATGTCCACATGGTGTTTGTACTGCCGAGCGAAGACCCATCAGACAGATAGGGCACTCATACTTGCTCTCTAGTGGAGGGTCAAACTCCACGTCATAGCCTTGCTGGTCTGGAGGGATACTAGCAGAGACACTGATGGTGGAGGGGTTCTCTGTCGGGCTCAGATAGGACTCCCTTTCTTTCTCCATAGCTGCTGCACAACCGGAGAAGTCATCATTACAGTAGGCCTCATCAAGGCTGAGCTTCTCCATGTCACTGCAAGCCATCTGTAATCACATCAAGAGAGTGTAATGTTGATGAGTGAAAATAACACAATCATCCGTACAACACATATAGCAGCAACAACAGAAACTGACCTCTAGCTTTTATAAATATCCACACAAGTATCACTTTAAAGTCTTAAATACACAGAGGATGTGGAAAGAGATGATTTCCTCTATATTAATGCAAAGTAAAAAGACATAGGATGAGAAACTACAGGCCTAATAGATGGATTCATTCAGATAGTGTCCTCACGCGCAGTTCTGCTGGGCGGGGCTGAACTCTCGCTCAACAACTGGAAAGTTACTTAGTGTAGCCCAAAAATACTCATATTACACAGAGTAAACGTAAATATATACATTTCAAACGTTTAAACGTATCTCAAATGTAAATCTTTAACTAAATCCCTGGTTAAAGTGAGTTAAAAGCGAAAGCATTCACAACCGACGGTTAACGTTACATCAGCAACTTTCCTGACGTCGCCTATGGAAGCACATTTTTTAATCTGACAATTTTTCTAGGACCGCAAACATATTGGTATATAACATATGATTCGATTGCAGATTAACATAATTTGTAATATGTTAAATTTACATACCTTGCCTCGGCTCGGCCTCGCTGTCTTCTACAAGCTTCCTGTATCCAAACATCAGCGCATTATCTCTGCTCTACGTCACTGGGTCAAATTCCCCTGGCAAAGCTGACTGCAGACCAGCTCTCACAACCCAATCCTCGCGAGAATCGTCGTGAGCTTCATGATTCTGCTGCTCTCAGGTCGGCGCGGATTCGTTTGCGATCGGATTTGACCGCTGTACTGAACTAAATATATGAATCCACAAGATGGCGCAGTTGCCGCAGATTTTAAAGGAGCACGCAAAGCGATTTCTCGTGTTAGAAAACTAGGAAATTAGTTACACTGTACTAAAGTTGTGTAATGAGTAATGACCAGGGGTGGAAAAAGTACCTAAAAGCCATATACTTATAGTAAAAGTATTAACTTACCAGAAAATGACTTTGGTAAAGATGAAGTCACTGTTTAGAAGGCTAAGCATGAAAGGTATTTTTTTTTGTCATTCCTGAGAAGTGGGACAAAACGGGGTTCAAAATAAAAATAAATAAACTAAAATTAACAGACAAATTAACCTACATTTATGTATCTTACGTGTAGGCCTAAAGCTACTGAGATATGCTTTGATACAACCTCCCAACGTTTCTCTCTTTTTTTTAACAAAATGTGCGCTTTACCTTGGACTGTGTAATATAATTTAAACTTTATCTTTAACAGCATTCAAGATGTTTTAACATTTCAAAACACATTATCGTGTTAGCAGACAGATTACACTTTCACATGTGACCAACAATTCATCAACAAATATAAAATATCATAATGGAATATTGTCAAAATATGTAACTGATGGAGATGAGAGAACAGTTGACACATCTGACGGTGGTGGCAAAACCTGAATTTGTTGTAATTTTAACTAATTAATTTAATCAATCAATTACTGTATTAAAACAAACACACCGAACAGTGAGCATTATTGTATAAGCTTCTATCCAAGAGTCAGATTTAAGTATTTTGATATATTATTGAAACACAAAATCTTATGACGGTGACATCTGACGGTGATGACAAATTTGCCATTTAGCATTTTCACAAAACAATTGGAGTTCATGTAGTAGCCATTACATTTTTTTTCTGTTGGTGCTAGATGCTAATCTGCATAACCTGCTTCCGGAGAATAAAATGATCTAAATATTTCAAATAATGTCCACAAATTGGAAGATTGTGTTGACATATCATGGTTGTGACAAGGAAATGTTAACATTATTTAAAATATTCTAAAACTATAAAACTGACCAGAGCCTGAAGTTGATATACTCTGCAGAGGAGGAATGTGGCGAGGGGTTCGTTTAGAGTGACAGCTGCCCCTGATATTCCCTGATTTTATTGCATTTTAATAATTGTCTGACGGTGTTAACAAAAAGTGGGGACACAACTTTGAAACTTTATGAAACATGCACGTGTCACTGAAAAATAACCTTGCTTTGATATGAGATATATTATTAAGTGTTGCTTGTCATAAAACAAGGTATTTTTCATCATTAAAACTTTTTTGTTAACCATTTTATAAATTAATGATTGAACCCTTCTCTGTGGACACACTGTTTTAGATGTAGTGAGAAGACAATAAGTGCCATAGATTTGACATAATAATGATACAATTAAATTAAAGGAGGTACTTGTGTTAAATACATTTAATAACTAATCCCCCTAATGTTTAAAATTTAAAATATATATTTTTATTTTTAAACCTAATAGCAGTTACAATTGCTGGACATGTTTTGTCCCATGTCTCAAGAACGACTGAAATGTATAAATGTCCATACACAGCTTGAGTACCAAGATTGTGTTCAGTTTTAACTCTTTCTTTAATTTTGTATCTTTGGGTAAGAACAAGAAGCACTTCATCCGGTACTCTCTTTCATTTCAATATAAGAAAACATTTCTGGAATCTGCATCTGAAGTGGCATTTAATTGTATCGGCAAGCATTGTCTGGCCAACCATATCTTCTGTCTTCTTGATAAAGTAACCCCAAATTTGAATATACTTGAATTCTCATCATAAAATATTTCAAACCATAACAATTTACCAAACATAGTTCAAAATCAATCAATCTACTCCTTGAAAATGAATTATTGTATGTTGTGAGATTACAAATTGTATTTAAATGTTTAATTTAGATTCTTATTCCTGACTCAATGTATAACTGTGCTTTGTCTCAATCAAGTCATGTTGATTGGCAGAGATTCAAAGAACCCCTGGCCAGACGTTGATTCAAAGAACCCCTGGCCAGGCGTTGATTCGTTAGGGTGATTGGATTAGTGTCTATCTTTCGGAGCCCCTAGCCCAGACGTGGATTCGTTTAGGTTGATTGGATTAGTGTCTATGCATTTGATTATGTTGATGAGATTAGGACCACGGGAAGTTTGGTAACAAAACCAACGCCTCCCTCAGTTGCATGCATTTGTTTGAATTTGGCTCCACCTCCAAGAATCCCTCCTCCAAAAATACCTATAAGACACCCTGTAAATTACTTAAGAATGAGATTTCGATGACCACAGATACCAATGACATGTCATAGAATAAAGAATTCTGCTGGCGATCCAATCCAAGTCTCGGTCTTCTCTTCTGAGTTTTCTACACTTTAGAAGAACAGAGTTTTCAACAGATGGTGCCGTGACCGGATAGAGTTCCAGCTTCCTCACCTGAAAACTTCAAGCTCAAACAAAGATCTGCATCCAGACTGCATCTTTTGAAATCCAAACTTCCAGCTGAACAAAGATTCCCAGACTGAATTTTTCTCTCAACCAAAGGTTGTGGTGAGTGCTGTCTCTAATCCAAAAGAACCTAAGACCAGTACAAATGTGTATCCTCTGTGCCGTCAGAGAAGAGTTAACATACATCTGTAGGGTTTGTTTAACTAAGTTATCCTCTGTTTCAGGCAGGGAAGAGTTTATCCTCTAAAGTTTTTTATTTTAGAGATGAAAGATATCCTCTGTTCTTGTAGGCAGGGAAGTTATCCTCTGTTTCAGGGAGGGAAGGTTAGCATTTCGTGCTAATAATTTTGGTTTATCCTCTGTTCTTGTAGGCAGGGAAGTTATCCTCTGTTTCAGGCAGGGAAGGTTAGCATTTCGTGCTAATAATTTTGGTTTATCCTCTGTTCTTGTAGGCAGGGAAGTTATCCTCTGTTTCAGGCAGGGAAGATTTTGGCATTACGTGCTAATAATTGGTTATCCTCTGTTTCAGGCAGGGAAGGTTAGCATTACGTGCTAATAATTGGTTATCCTCTGTTTCAGGCAGGGAAGGTTAGCATTTTCGTGCTAATAAGTTTGGTTTATCCTCTGTTCTTGTAGGCAGGGAGGTTAAGTGTGAAGTGTTGGTAATTTGGAAAGTTAACAATAGTTAAGTTTTTTTAACAAGTGTACCCTCTTGTTGATCAGAGAAGTTTTTTTTTTTTTTTTTTTTTGTTAAGTGTGGTACAGAAGAAACTTACAAAATGGTTTGTTGGTAATTTGGAAAGTTAACAATAGTTAAGTTTTTTAACAAGTGTACCCTCTTGTTGATCAGAGAAGTTTTTTTTTTTTTTTTGTTAAGTGTGGTACAGAAGAAACTTACAAAATGGTTATAAGGAATGCTAGGCTGATTCCAACCACAGAAAAGAGTGGTCTTGCGACTCCTTTGTGGTCAGATAGTGAATTCAAAACGCTGTTAGGGGAACAAATGGACCTAATAGTCACTGAAAAAGTTAGACAAGAACTAACGCAGAAATATGAGATTCATCCAGACAAGACTTGGTCGGTAGATGAGTGTAAAAAGGTACTAGGAGCAAGTATTCGTAAGAACAATGTGAAAGGCATTATCTGTTGTCACAGATAATTCAGTTTAACATTAGCTACACAACAGTCTCAGCGTAATTCAGAGCTAGAGCAACAGAACAATGAACTCCGTGCTAGAATATCCACTTTGACTAAGAAATTGAACCTCAAGAAAGCTGCAGCAAAATCTGAGGTGGAAGTTAGTCAGCCTGATAACATTTACCCTGATTTACAAGCGTTCTTTGAAACAGATGTAGCTCTCCCATCAGTAACTGATGTGCCTGTAAATTCAGCCAATGTGTGTGTTGCTAAGAGAAGATCTCAGGGAATTGAGGAAACTGATAGTGTTCCTCTCAATTCTTCTGTTGTGCAAATACAAACTGTTGCCAAAGCTTTATGTCCTAAAGATATAGAGACTATTTCAGAGTTTACCGTCCTTGCACGCATTTTTCTGAATTTAGAAGAACATTGATCAGTAAAATGCGTCTTTATGACATGTCGTTGGCAGAAGTCACGCAGTTGATGTCACAAATTTTAACTGAATCTGAATTCAACAGTTTTAAATCTGCTGTTACTTCTGAACTGCGAAATGCCAGTAAGGGTGATTTAAGAGAAGGTATTTTGAAAATCCTAAAGAATATCTTAGGACCCAAAATAGATTGGTCTAGAATTACTGCCTGTGTGCAAAGGAAAGAAGAAACTGTGAGTGAATATACTGAGAGATTTTGTCAGTCAGCTGTAATCTACAGTGGAATTGTTGATGACCCTGAAAGTGTGCTTGACGACAAGGGACCCCTGGTTCGTATCTGGTCAGATGGCCTTGTAGCCGAATACAGAAAAGCTTTACCATTCTTAGATCTAACTTGGTCTAACAGAACTCTCAGAAGTAATCTAGACAGGTTAGCTACATGGGAAAGAGATGCTGATGTCAAGGCAAAAGTAAGAGTAGCAGCAGCTACGTTTAACACAACGAAACAAGACAATAGATGGTCTAAAAGAGAAAGCAAATGCAAATACTGTGCAAAATTAAGACATTGGGAGAAAGAGTGTAGGAAGAAGTTGCAAGATATTAAAAGGAATGAATGCTATGCATAATTCTGCTCCTTCTCAGCCTGCACACAACCCTGAAGTAGTTCCGCCAGTGACCACTGAAACTGTGGTACAGATAGTTCAGGCTCTTCTAAGAGCACAACAAGACCAGGAAAAAAACTAATTGTTGGGGCTGTGAGTAGCTACCTTTCCCCTGTAATCCAACACAATGACCAAAGAATTTTGTGAAAGGTAGCATAAAAGAGAAAGAAATTGATTTTTTTGCTTGATACAGGTGCAGAAATTACAGTAATTCCTACAAAATTGGCACAAGGTTTAAACATCCCATACAAGAAAACCAAACTTTGTTTAACTGGTGTAATAGGTGAAGATTCTGTTTTGTATGAAACTCCGCCCATAGAGGTACAATTTGGCCCAAAAACTCTGACTACAAAATTGCTATGCGCTCCATTAAATACAGGTGCAATTTTAGGCATGGATCTTCTGAGACAAATAAATCTAACTTTAGACATGTCCTCAGAATCTACTAGCATAAAAATTTCCTCAGCACAGATTTCTACCAATAATGCAACCCCTCCAGTATGCTTTCTTACAGAATCATCCAATTTGGGCTAAAGACAAGGATGATTGTGGCTTGTTGACAGGTGTAGAACCAGTTAAATTGACAGGAACCCCACCTCCGGTCACCAAACAATATCCGATTAATAAGGAAGCTATACAGGGAATCAAACTTATTGTAGAAAATTTGCTGACGCAAGGAGTGCTAGTTAAAACCAACAGACCATGCAATTCACCCATATGGCCCATCAAGAAATCTAATGGAACATGGAGACTTACAATAGACTACAGAGTAGCCAATAAACATATTGATAAAATCACCCCCCTAGTGGCAGATCCATCTACAATTTGTAATGGCTTACCATTAGATTGTAAGATTTTTTCAGTAATTGATATGTCTAATGGATTCTTTTCTGTACCGTTGCACTCTGACAGCCAGCCATGGTTAGCTTTCACAGTTGACTATGAACAATACCAGTGGACACGATTGCCACAGGGATTTCAAAACTCCCCAACCATATATCATCAGGCTGTCAGACGTGATTTGTGTGACCCTGAATGTCCGGTAAAACAGTCCACTATGATCCAATATGTCGATGATATTTTGATTACCTCAACAGATCATGAGGTACATCAAACTGAATTGGCATCATTGTTGGACTATTTGCATAAAAAAGGACACAAATGCAGCTTTCACAAAGCTCAAATCGCTAAAAAGCAAGTCACATTTCTGGGTCAAACAATTGGTGCAGGAAATAGATCCATTACACAGGATCGGCGGCTTCAGTAAAAAGCCATACCTCCGCCTACTACCATTAAAACACTCCGCTCATTTTTAGGAACAGCAGGTTATTGTAGACCTTGGATTGAAGACTATGCCTCGATTGCTCAGCCTCTCTATGATTTGTTGAAAGGCCATGGTAAAGATTCAGATACTGTTTGTATGGAAGAACTTCATCTCAAAGCTTTTAATGATTTGAAGAGAGCACTAGGTCAAGCACCAGCATTAGGAATTGCCCAATCTGATAGACCCTTTGTGCTTTATGTCCATGAACACTTAGGCTTTATGACTGCATGTCTAATGCAAGATCATGGGGGCAGCTTACGCCCAATTCATTACTATTCTGGTAAACTTGACATAGTCGCTCAGGTATGGGCCCATGCCTCAGAGCAGTACAGGCAGTTCATCTAGCGCTTCAGGCTTCATCAGGAATGGTGTTAGGTCAGACTGTAAGCGTAAAATGCCCTCACGCAGTGTCCGCACTAATGAATCAAGCAAAAGTCACTTCTGTCACCTCCTCCCGTTGGGGAAATTGGTTAGCAACTCTCACAGCCCGAATATTGTTATACAGCGTGCACCAGTCACGAACCCATACTCATGTATGATGTCTGCAATGACTGAATTTGTGTTAGAGGATGAAGGCGAAATGACTCATGATTGTGTTATGCTTACATATGCAGCGACAAATGAAATAGCAGAAACTCCCATAGAGAACGCAGAATTGGAGTTGTTTGTTGATGGTTCAGCTCAAGTTATTGAAGGTATCAGACGAGCAGGATATGCAGTAACTTCCACCACTGAAGTAGTTGCTTCAGGTCGTCTTCCAGATCATTTTTCAGCTCAAGCTGCAGAACTAGTAGCCTTAACTAGAGCATGCACGCTAGCTTCAGGATCGGTTGCAAATATCTAAACAGATTCCAGGTATGCTTTTGGGGTAATTCATGATTTTGGTGTCATTTGGCAGACCAGAAAATTTCTAACTTCTGCTGGATCCCCCATTAAGCATGCTGGATTAGTGAAAGATTTAATGTTTGCCATGAAACTCCCAAAGAAATTAGCGGTGATCAAAGTGAAAGCACATCTCACAACTAATACTACGGAAGCTAAAGGTAATACTCTTGCTGATGTAGCGGCTAAACAGGCTTGTTTCTATGCAACTGTACAAGTGTGTTCAGGTAGTACAGCACAGAAGACAATTCTACCTCCTGAATCAATAGTTGATCTGTATAAAGACGTTCCTCTATATGAAGCATGGACATGGTTAGACAAAGGAGCCACTGTGGATTCATCCGGCTGCTGGACCAAAGGGGGAAAGTATGTTGCTCCCGAATCACTGTTGCCATATTTGGCTCAACAAATACACAGTTTGGGTCATAGTGGTCCAGCAACGATGAATCACAGGTTCTCAAATCAATGGTGGAATCCAAAATTCAGAAACGCAGCCACTGAAACAGTCAAGAGATGTGTTACATGTCAGAAAAATAATGATGTACCAGCAGCCACTACACCAGCAGCGCATACCCCAGCTCCACCAGGGCCATTTCGTCACCTGCAAGTTGATTACATATCGTTGCCCCCTTGTAAAGGAAAAACTGACGTTTTGGTAGTAATAGACAAGTTCTTAAGATGGGTAGAAGCTTATCCAACAGGGCGTGCTACAGCTGCACATACTGCTAAATGTCTTGTCACTGATTTCATTCCCAGATGGGGATTACCAGATTGCATTGACTCAGATCAAGGTACCCACTTCACAGGACAGGTAGTCAAGGAAGTGTCTAGAATGTTGAAGATTAAGTGGAACCTTCACTGTCCCTATAGGCCACAAGCATCAGGACAGGTTGAACGATCAAACAGAACAATCAAAACCAGGCTGAGCAAAATGCATCAGGAAGGAGTACCATGGGTTTAAGCACTGCCCGCAGTACTGTGTAGTATGAGAGCATCACCTAACAGATCAGTAGGACTGAGCCCTCATGAGATTATTACTGGACGCCCAATGCAGATGCCAGGTGTGATTGATTTTAGAAATGCTGATGTGCACATTGCTTCAGATGCCCTGATCGCTTACTGTGAAAACCTCACAAAGGCAGTGCAGAGTGCCAAAGAGAGTTGAGTCGTGTTGGCAGACTCCACCAGAAGGTGGACACACAATCGTCCCAGGTCAATGGGTCATGATAAAGGCATTCAAAAACAAGCCATTAGAGCCTAAGTGGTACGGACCACATCAAGTGATGTTGATTACAGCTGCTGCAGTATTGTGTCAGGGAAGGAAAACTTGGACTCATGTGTCACACTGTAAAGTTGTTCCTCCCCCTGCAGGGATAGGATAGGGCAGACACAAGAACCAGTGAGGAGCCCAGGAAGAACCGAAAGCAACAGGCTTGGGGGCCAACCCTGCGGTGAAGATTTCCTCATAGGCCTTTCCCCATCCAATAGTCCATCCTTTCCTCACTGTTCTTTAGGTGTCGCAGGAATTGAGAAATAGGGAAAGAAGGAACAACAATAGCGGACTATATTTGAACAGAGGATACAACCCTAATGTTTGCAGACTCTACAACAAATACTGCTCTGTGCCGTTGTTCTCTCTTGTTTGTGTTTCTTTCTTCCTCTGTGCAGATACCACTTGATGGCTGTCCTGAGATCCATATGCACCGCCCTTCTCACCTGCGGATGAAGCCACAACCTAGAAAAAAGCCAGACCCATTGCCGAGCCAACTATCACACAAGAAAGAGAAAAGAAAGAAGAAAGAAGAAAAAAATACACAACGCAGAGACTCACATATGGGAACTTCAGTCATCCATCAACATGATCAATATTTTCGTACTCTTGATCTTTCAGCAAAATTACACCAGATGACTGAAGATAATTCTTCATGGTTCGGAAACTTGTTAGGTAAACCCTGGCTGTGGATCAAGGAAATAGCAATTCTGCTGTTGTTTCTCCTACTTGCGTACTATCTATGCATCCACAGTATCAAGTGTTTCTTTCAGCAAATGACTCCCGCCTCTCACGAGGAAATGACAGTTCCAACCAGAAAAGATTATTACCCGTAAGAACTTCACAGACCCTAATTGCATGTTTGTTTCTGTGTCAGCATGCAATCACATATAAGCAACACAGAACATGTACAATGTGCTTGTAACGATTACAAGTTACAAGAATTAACTTTTAAGTGTCTAAATTTGCATTTTGTGAGAGTTATTAGAACTATCAAAGGGGGAATTGTGAGATTACAAATTGTATTTAAATGTTTAATTTAGATTCTTATTCCTGACTCAATGTATAACTGTGCTTTGTCTCAATCAAGTCATGTTGATTGGCAGAGATTCAAAGAACCCCTGGCCAGACGTTGATTCGTTAGGGTGATTGGATTAGTGTCTATCTTTCGGAGCCCCTAGCCCAGATGTGGATTCGTTTAGGTTGATTGGATTAGTGTCTATGCATTTGATTATGTTGATGAGATTAGGACCACGGGAAGTTTGGTAACAAAACCAACGCCTCCCTCAGTTGCATGCATTTGTTTGAATTTGGCTCCACCTCCAAGAATCCCTCCTCCAAAAATACCTATAAGACACCCTGTAAATTACTTAAGAATGAGATTTCAAAACAGAATGCTTTTAAATGAAATACATATGTGCTGGAAATGACTGAGTGGTAGAAATGTTCATAACTTTCTGGAAAAAAAGGAAATGACAGAATTCTCATGTGATGCATGTATGTCCACTGTGTTGGACATTGTTTGTGAGAGTGTGAAAAGTGTGTTTTAAGTTTTTTTTTCAAGTACACAGAGTCAGAAGAAACACCCTGTAGTCACACTAGCAGGACTCAAGTCAAAGACGTGCAGTTCCTGTGTTCAGAAAAGCTGGACCTGAGAATTTACGTTTATTTAAACACTCTGTCTTCCTGATTCCGAGACGACGAACACCGGTAGGTACAGGTACACCGTCCATGATACATGAATGTCATTCCTGAGCAAAGATCTTATAGCTGATGTCAGCACTATATTATTAATTTTTTTTTCTCAGAGCCTCTTCTGAGGACTGAGCATTGGCTTGTAAGTACGTTTTTCCCAGTCTGTTTGTAGCCTGATCACAGCCCACATAGTATGTCAAAGTTTGGCTAGGTGGGGGTCACAGTGAGCTTCTATGTCACTTATGAAAAGCACATTTTATAAACAGCAAGGTCAACAACCTGCATATAACAAGGCTCCTTATTGAGCAGCCCCAGCATGCAGAGCACACCTTCTTGCTCAAACAGAAATCTGTGCAAATGTTTACACAGACCTTTTCTTTTAACAGACTTTCAGTTTGGTTTTGAGTGGGTAAGTGCAATTTGGGAAAACCGCAACATGATTTTGATCACAGATACGCCACGATGTCCATATGTACATAGAAAACAAGAATATAATCATATATGAATGTTACCATTAATGCACTTAACTCCATGTTCATGCTTCCCAATCTTTTGCCACTCAGCATTTCATAGTTAACTTTTGAATATTTGTGAAGTTTTTTTTATATTTATTTATCATATTTAGCAATTTACCAGTGGATAATGGCATACATTTACCAATGTATATAGATTTTTTTGTTTTGTTACAATTCTTATTTAGGTATACCACACATTTTACATACACCTAACCACCACACATCTGATAAGCTTCTAACCAACAAGCAGCCATTCAGTAAATTCAGATCTGACACTTTCAACCTGGACTCAACATATAAGGACTGTGCGTTCAAGTGCTACAGTTTGGCAGATTTCATCACTTCAGCCCCTCACTCATTTTGACAAAAGCGTCTCTGTTGGAGAGGGCTCCTTGTTTAGTCAAACCGGAAGTGTGCTGCTGATTGAGTGATTAAAGAACAATAGATTCATTATAAAAGTGCCCTGGCCTCCTCTTTTGGACCTAATCTGATGTCGCCTCTTGGATATATTTATGCATGTGTGGTCGTAATCTTGATTGGCAGCTAGCACTTAATTGTCTGTGCTTGAATTTTTAATGGGATAGTTCACCCAAAAATAACAATTTGGTCATCATTTACTCACTCTCATTTCGTCCCAAACCTGTATGAGTTTCTTTATGTTGAACATAAAAGAAGATATTTTGAAGAATGCCGATATTCAAACATTTGATGGTCCCCATGGACTTCCCTGGTATCTATTTCCTTGTGGAAGTCAATGGGGACCAACAACTGTTTGGTTCTTCAGAATTCTTCAAAATATCTTATTTTGTGTTCAACATAATGCAAACTTATACAGCTTTGGAACGACATGAAGGTGAGTAAAATAATAATCCACAAGTAATCCAAGCGACTCCAATCCAATCAATTAATCTGTGATTAAAAAAATAATATAATAATTAAGGCATTTTTAACTTCAAACAAATCCATCTAAATCGGAAGAACAATATGTATAGATCAAACAAAGTTCATATTCTGAACAAATATGTCAGTGCATTTTAATATGACAACAGGGGATGGACTTTTTCACAGGAAGAAGCATTATTATGGATTATGGACTCGATCCTACTTTGGCCAGAAGTGACAGTTTAAAGTTAAAATGCTTTAATGATGGATTTGTTCCTTACAAACATGCAGCTTTTCACTTCACAAGACGTTAATTAGATAGATTAGAGTCGCGTGGATTACCTTTGGATTGTTGTGATGTGTGTTTTATCAGCTGTTTGGACTCTCATTCTGACGGCACCCATTCACTGCAGAGGATTCAACGGTGAACAAATGATGTACTGCTAAATTTCTCTAAATCTGTTCAGATGAAGGAACAAAGCGATCTACACTTTGGACGGCCTCTGGCTGAGGGTATAAGCTTCAGCAAACTTCTGGGAGAACTTTAATATGATATTCAATGGCTTCATGTATCTTTAGATTTATATTAACCACTTTGTGCTTTTCAGTTCATTGCTTAGTGTTTATTTTCCTCTGCATTTAAAGTTCAGCCACAGTAATGACTCACCAGGACTTTCTAGATAAAGGTGTAGGCCTGTATAATCAGTTGAATTAAAGAAGTGATTCCATGGTGAACAATTTTTGTAACTTTTAAACCAAAGCAATTATATTAGAATTTACATTCATAATTATTGCATATCAGATCACAGTTTTCATTTTTACATTGTCTTTTTCTGATATTCACTGGCGAAAAAAAGCAAAATTAAGTCAATGCTGTGAAACATTAATTCAGGAAAAATGGGTTATCATGTTGCTACAAAGAAGTTATGGATATATATATATATATATATATATATATATATATATACCCACCGCATGTCTTGTTATCAGTCTGTCTCATGAGTATTTTTTTAAAGCTGCTTTTTATTTGAAGGAACAGACGCATTAAAATGCGTGGAATGTCCTCAAGTCACAATCCAAACAAATGCTGTATTTGCAGCAACGGTGAACTAAAGCCAGCGCTGGTTTTTTAACCGTAAAAGGTGTTTGCCTTTTTTAAATGTTTCTTTCTTGCCTGATGCAGACTTTGTGCAGAATCGTCAAGAGTGCACATACATGAAAAAACACGAAGTGGTAAACTTACAGGTTTTCTTGTTTTTATTTCCTTTCATAAAATAAGCAATATTCCATAAATGTAATTTCATAAACCGACAGTAGCTGGTGAGATGGATTGAAATGTATCGGTATGTGAAACACGCTAGCAATGATCTCAGCTGTGGATAGAGGATTCAATCAGCTGTTGAACTACACTCTTGAGAAAAATGGTTGTAAACAGTGCCAGAAAAGGGTTCTTCGGCTTGTAGCAATAGCAGAACCATTTTTAGTGCTAAATAGAGCCTTTTTTATAGGGTTCCACAGAACCATGCTTTGAAAATGCTATATAGGACCTTAATGGTGTTATAAATAACCTTTATAATTAGAGTTTTTCATTAATATTAGTATGTTAATATCATTAATATGAGTATTATTTGTATATATTATTTATTAATATAGTTTTTCTTTTACCCCTCTATCTGCCTGGTCTTATCGTGGTCTTATAATCTATCTTACCTATCTTATTTCTTATTATATACTTGTAATATAAGTGTATATACATATATTAGTGTATATACAAGTGTATATACAAACTTGTCTTTTGAATATCTAGGTATTGTGTTGAAAGGTGCCCCACGCATTCTGTTTATCATCATTTACAGGCCTCCAAAATACTCTCCAACCTTTGTTGAAGAGTTCACAGAACTGTTATCAATGATTTCCTCAGAGTTTGACTGTTTTGCTATTGCAGGGGATTTTAATATTCACATAGATAATGCTGAAATCAAAACTACAAAATAAATTATAACTGTTTTAAACACTTTTGACCTGAATCAGCATGTGCACGGACCCACACACAATCGTGGACACACTCTAGATTTACTCATAACTAGAGGTCTAAACATTTCATCCATTGTCATTAAGGATGTAGCTCTGTCTGATCACTTCTGTATTTTCTTTGATATATTGATCTCTGTCACCACTGAATCTAGATCTGTCTCTGTCAGAAAGAGATGCATTAATGAGAACACTAGTGTGCTATTTATGAAGGCAATATCTTTAACACCAAGCATTTCTGCAAACTCTGTTGATCTTCTCCTGGATTCATTTAACTCAAAAGTTAAGAATGTTATTGATGATATTGCACCGATAAAGGTCAGCAAGAAGAATGGCAGACAAAAATCATTTTGGAGAAAATCAACAGCAGTTCAGAATATGAAAAGACAATGCAGAAAAGATGAGCGGATGTGGCGGAAGACGAAACTAGAAATACACTATAGCATCTATAAAGACAGCCTTCATGCTTTCATTTTGGAACTAGCCACAGCTAGACAGACCTTCTTCTCAAACCTTATAAACAGTAACTTAAACAACACTCGCACTCTTTTTGCTACTGTTGAGAGACTGACAAACCCCCCAAGTCAGATTCCCAGTGAAATGCCCTCTGACAGCAAATTCAATGAGTTTGCTTCCTTCTTTTCAGAGAAGATCAGTAATATCAGGAAGGAGATTGGCACATCTTCCTGTAATACAGAGGTCACACAGATTCGACAGCAATCTCAAAAGAAGTGACTATGTCTGTTTTAAAACAATTGATAGCAAAATTTTGGAAGAAATAGTACAGCATCTTAAATCGTCAACCTGCTATCTTGACACACTTCCCGTCTTTTTCAAAAGTGTGCTTAACTGTTTAGAAGCAGATCTCTTAGAAGTGGTGAACACCTCACTTCTTTCTGGGACTTTCAATCTCCTGAAAACTGCAGTTGTTAAGCCCCTTCTGAAAAGCACAATCTTGATAACACTGTGTTGAGCAACTATAGACCAATATCAAATCTTCCTTTCATAGGTAAGATTATTGAAAAGGTAGTTTTTAATCAGCTGAACAACTACTTAAACTCAAATGGATACCTGGATAATTTTCAATCTGGTTTCCGCGTGCATCACAGCACAGAGACAGCACTCATTAAGATAATAAATGATATTCGCTTTAATTCTGATTCTGGCAAAATATCAGTGCTGGTACTACTAGATCTTAGTGCTGCGTTTGACACTGTCGATCGTAACATAGTTCTAGAGAGACTGGAAAACTGGGTCGGGCTTTCTGGGATGGCACTCAAATGGTTCAGTTCATACTTAGAAGGGAGAGGTTATTATGTGAGTATAGGAGAGCATAAGTCTTAGACAGCTGCAGCTCATCCAGAACGCTGCTGCCAGGATTCTGACTAGAACCAGAAAATCTGAGCACATCACACCAGTCCTCAGGTCCTTACACTGGATTCCAGTTACATTTAGGATTGATTTTAAAGTGCTTTTACTCGTTTATAAGTCACTCAATGGTCTATGACCTAAATATATGGCAGATATGCTCACTGAATATAAACCTAACAGACCACTCAGATCATTAGGATCGAGTCAGTTAGAAATACCAAGGGTTCACACAAAACAAGGGGAGTCCGCTTTTAGCTATTATGCCGCCCGCAGCTGGAACCAGCTTCCAGAAGAGATCAGATGTACAAAAACATTAGCCACATTTAAATCCAGTCTCAAAACTCATCTATTTAGCTGTGCATTTGTTGAATGAGCGCTGTGCTACGTCTGAACTGACTGCATTGTATTTTATGTATAATCCTTTTCTATTTAACTGTTTTAAATTTCATTTTAAATCAATTTCTATATCATTTTAAAATTCCTTGTTTTATTATTTTAACTCCTTGTTTTTATTGCTGTGAATGATTATTTCACTTTCTTTTATGTAAAGCACTTTGAATTACCACTGTGTATGAAATGTGCTATATAAATAAACTTGCCTTGCCTATATTAGGGTTTTACATAAAATCAACAACAACAACAACAATGGTCAAGGTTCAAGGTTCTTTTATTCGTCACATACTCAATTATACAGGATACAATCAGTAGTGAAATGTAAAAATAGATCCATTAAATGTATCAATTTTATTATAATTTTTTTAATGACATGAAATTGTAGCAAAAAGGACAATGTTCTAACAACAGTTATTAGTAGAATACATTAATGAATGAAAATGGACATTGAACACAAATAAGTGCTTAAAAAAGTAAAACACAATAGAACATAAAAAGTGTATTGAAGACCAAACTCCAGTAAAATATCTTCACAATCCTCTATGATGCCTTTAAGTTAATCATTATCTGTAATTTGATGTGATTAAATGTCAGTTTCTCTCTGAAGATGATGAGGTTGTAGCATCTGAAATGCACAATTGAGTTTAGATATACAATGTGTCTCCTTTCATTTGTTTATGTGAAAACAATTGTTTATGAAGGCCTAAAGTAGTATGTGAGAACTTCACAATGTTAAAAGGAAAAAGTTATATAAAGTCATGGGATAGCTGGGTAAATGTATGCATAAACAAAAAATCTAACAAAAAGGATCATAAATTAAATATCTTTGTTACTTAGTGAAGAGGAGGAGAATATCCTTAACTGAATAGAGCTGGTCACACGTACATGTTCTCTAAAACTAAAAAGAGACATGACACAGAAAAACCAATTAGCATTTGAAAGTTATAATCTATAGACATGTTAAGAAATAAATGATTTACCTGTTAAGAGGGTTGACACTCTGTGTAGTTGGATGAGCTCCAGAAAATCAGTAATGATGCATCTTAGTGTAGTCTCGGTTAGGGTTTCACATTAAAACAACAACAATAATAACCACAACAGCAGCGTGTTGTGTGAATAAAGTATGTTTTTATTGACATGCAAAAATTGTCAGTGTTCATAACAACAGTTATTAGCCGAATACATTAATGAATGACAATTGACAATGAACATGAATGTATACATAAAGATACAAAATGTATACAAAAAATAGATGTGATGAAAATCAAGTTTCAGTTAAACAATCCCATTCCGATCAATATGATGCCTTTAAGTCCATTATTTTGGTGTGATTAAGTGCTGATTTTTCTCTGCAGATGATGAGGTTGTAGGATGTGATACATCTGAAATACACAATTGAGTTTAGAGTTATATGTGTTTATGTAAAAAAATATATGTTTATGAAGGCCAAATGCAAAAATGGACAGTATGTGAGCCCTTCACAATCTTAAAAGAAAAAAGTGAAAAAAAGTAATGGGATAGTTTTAATATTTTTTTTGTGACTGGGTATGTTTATACATAAACCCACATAATAATTTAAAAAGTCTAACAATATGAATGATAAATTCATTGTCTCTTTTACTTACTTAGTGGAGCTTTGCAGAGCTGCACACACTTAGGCTATATGCGACCAAAAACTAAAAATATAAGATAACATGTTTGTTTGGAAACCGGTTACAATTTTAAAGTTCAATTTGTATTTACATTTAAGAATGAAATCATTTACCTGTTGAGAGTGTGTTGAAAGTCTGTGTAGTTGTATAACTGAACTCCAGAAAATCAGTAATGAAGTGCTTTGCCAGTTACAGATTTGAAAAACAAAAGGGCGGGAACAAAGAACCCTAAACTCCAACAAAGAACCATTTCGGCATAAAGGGGTTCTTCAGAATGCCATGGTTCTAAATAAAACCATTACTGCATGTAAAGAACCTTTTAAAGAACCATATTTTTTTAGAGTGTACAAAAATAATGTCTGGTCTGTTCCTGTGGATAAGGAAACACTGTTCTACGTCTCCCCTTAAACGTTCACACACTTAAGCAAACACACATGCCTGCATAGGAACTGCGTCTGCTCTAAATTCCTTATGGGACGTGTGGAGTGGGCTGAATTCATGCAAAGACCATTTCAGTTTGTGAAATCTATCCTTTCAAATATATGGTGGGTAACGGCAATCCAATTCAGAATTTCAGGAATTCTGTTTGCAATATGATTAAAATTATTCATTTTGAATTTAAATTATTACTTTTCATTATTTCATATTAATAAAAAAAATTTTTTTGATTGCATTTGAATTCATTTTTTTCTGGAAATAATTAAATAATTTTACAAATAATAAAATATTTACATATACAGTTATTAGAATTCTGTTAAGGCTTGTTTGATGCAATTAAACAAGCTAATCATTTGCATCTTCAAAAGGATGTACATATTTGTGTCTATAATATATTCATAAAAGTAAATCTGTGTTTAATGCACAAAACAGTGACAATGAACAGATTAAATGAGGCACGCAGCAGCTTTAAATGAGGGGTGTAAATGGACACTATTGAGAGAGAGCTGGCATCCTTCTCCTCAGCTCTGGGACTTACACGGTGCTCTAGAAACCTATGGCGTACAATGCACTGTTCAGTTCCAGTTGGAAAATAAATATGTTCTGTGCTGTCCAAAAATACCATGTGAAGGCGCTCCCTGTGAAAGAAAGCCTATTTCCCGACAGCAGGGAGCCACTGAGTGCAAAATATCTTGGGTCAGATTATGGTAGATATAGCAGTAGCAAAAACTTCACATAACTAAGTCAGTCATTCGTCTATGTCAGGTTCAAACTCGCTTTAGAGTCAAATTAATACTGCACCAGTTAAATACAAAGGCGCATAATGTCTTTCTAGATTGGAGGTATGGCAGTACTTCACCACTCCTCATTCTTCTCGGTAGGTAGTAGGGATAACAGTTCAGTGTGGTACACACAGAATGACGAAAGCACCTGGAGTGACAACTGGCCTGAGGAATTCTGTTTCCTCACACAGGCTCGCGAAGAAGAAGCTTTTGTATCTCTCCAGAGACCTGAGTTTTCTCTTCCTTTATAGAAACAAGATTGTCAGTGAGGAGAACGCCTGATGTCTTTCAATAGTTTGGCCTTTTGATGAAAAGAGCCCTTCAGGACAGTGAAATGTCCACAGGTCCCTGAAGGCTTCACTTGGAACTGTGCGTGTTGTCAACGTCAATCACCAAACGTCAGCTTGATTGATTAAAATCTGATGAACATGCTGTCCCTAAGATTGTAAGATGTTATACCTTCACTGCTTTATACTCACAGCACAGCCCTATACTATATCAGAGCAAACTTCTGTGTAATAATTTAATTTAATTTACTTTTTAATTGTAATTATTTAAAATTTTAATTGAAACACATTTCTTTCTGGAAGTTAGACGATATATTTAGTATGTTGAGGGGGATTTAAGGTAATGAGTCTCTTTATAGGTGTCAAAGGACATAGGTTAACCTGAGCAGGTTAAAAAACAAGGCAAATTTCAAACCTTAGCATCTCATTTCATACACACAAACTGCAGACTGAAAGCAAAGAGGACAAAGCACTCACACTAACTCACTGTAGGAACTCCTCTTTGAAGTCCATTCCAAGCAGTTCAGTTACCGTTTTTAATCACCATCCAAAAGACACAGAGAATGTCCCTCCCATCTAAACCTAAACTGAGTTTAAACGCCAGCTCAGGATTGGCTCTCTCTGTAGCTCTGCAGTGTAATTGGCATGTTATTGATGGTGAGATGGATAGGAGAAGATGAGATTTAAGTTTTTATGTTAGCATGCAAATCTCACATTAAACACCTTCAGGAATAAATGTCAGGAATAAATGTCTTGCTGCAGCTAACACCTCCCCAAACTTTGACACAAAGCACACAGCGTTCTTTATTGGGTACTCTGTATTCTTATGCCTATGTCTTGTGAGACATTGCAAGGTTCTCAAATAGTGACTCTATTCAATGGGATACGTTGTCATGTTCCTCTGAGAGGAAAGTTTGAGAGGAACAACAGGGTGGGCCGGGCTGCTGAATGAAGCCTTGTGTCTCTGCTTTCCACTCGTGTTAATGTTGCTGCTCCAGTAGACTAATTGATATGATGGATGTTTGTGACCAAGAGGCACACTATTTGAAAGCAGCACTTTCAAAATTGAAAAGAAACTGAAAGAAATAAATCACTGATTTATAATAAAATGTGTAGCATACAGGGCTGGTGTCACACTTTACTCCAGTGAGTATTCTAGGCTGGAAACACAACATTTCTACCTGTAATGGGCCTGGACAAAATTAATAACATTAAACAGCATATCTGTAGCTTAACAGAACAGTTCACCCAGGAATGAAAATGTGCCAAAATGTGAAAATGTATACATTTACTCATCCTCAGGCCATCCAAGATGTAGATGGGTTTGTTTCTATATTAGAATGGATTTGGACAAATTTAGCATTACATCAATTGCTCACCAATGGATCCACAGGAGTGAATAGGTGCCGTCAAAATGAGAGTTCAAACAGCTGAGAAATCACAACTCAACTCAAATGCACAGACTCAAATCCAAGTTAACCTCATGTGAAGTGAAAAGCTAGGTGTAAATAAAGTACAAAGATGAACCTTTTAGCTTTTGCAATTTCATAAAATTAATAGCATACCTTGAATGCACTATGTCTGTGAACTGGAGTTGCCAGTGTCGTTTTATTAATTCACAATTTGTTAAGCAAAAATGTGCTGCGAGTTTTAATTCGAAGGACAAAATTCTTACAAATTATTCTTATTTAATTAGGATTTGAATAAGGTGTTTGAACCAAACCAATATAGCATTGCATTATTCAAAAAAGGATTATGACATGTAAATAGCTATATTAGCAAAAAAGGCCGTCTTTGTTCTGTCCGATGATGTAGCTATTATGGCTCAAAACGTACCAAGAGGACCGTTGACATAAATATCGTCATGATTTGCGCATGTTAGTCACAAAAGTTTCGGAGGCTCTGTGTATAGCCAAATTACATCATGCGTGGAAATTTTATGTGCGCCTTCACTCCACCTCTCATTCCCTAGCCCCCCTTTCAGCTCCTGTTCGGTTAAAGCATTTCCCCTGTGAGCAGAGTTTCTTTCTGCTTCTCAGTCTTCTGCCAGAAGCGCCGCTGAACTTTACTGCACACGCGACACTTTTATTACGGGGTTGGATTGAGAGACGCGCGTGCCATCGGAGCTGGAAAGCATCTGTAATCAAGGAATATAAGAGTTTCAGAAGGACACCGCATTATACAGGTGATGTACAGTTTGGGCTTTGTGTTGTGGTTTCGCTGGCTGTACAGGTGAGCATTGTCACAGCATCCCTGACTTAACATGAATCCAAATGGCCAGGGTAGATTTAATTGTTAAATTACAAGCTGAAAGTTGTGAATCTTCAAACATTCTTTGACACTGTGCTGATATTAAACACTAAAATGTCTGACAGAGTGACAGTAAAGTGAAACAGATTCGATCGATTGAACATTTGAGCATTTGGAGCATTAATGTATAGCATTTTTTTTACTGATTGTGGTTGTAGGATGTTAATATAAATCGGAATAATCACAATAAATGTGAAACATTACCATTATGTTTGCAGTCATGACTGAAGGTGGTTTTGTAAAATGACTTGTGTCCGATAGGCTTAATTAAGTTGAATATAAGTTAATTGTGTTGTTCTGCCATATCATAGTTATATGTGATTACAGAGAAACACAATTTATATTTGAATGCCTTATTAAAATTCTGATGTTGTTATATGCAACCTTCCTGACCTAAAGTGAAAAATAACTTGTCAATACACTTAACTCTTAGAATAACTGTCACTAGGTACCCTTTAAAAAGGAACTAATATCATTTGGTGGTAAATATGTACCTTTCAGATTTTGTAGGGTAGTGATAGCTTTGTACCTTTTCTTTTTCTGAGAGAGTTCTTGTGCCTATACAGGGATGCCCACTTAAATTTTTTTATTTTGGATGCTGTGATGCCTTAAAGTATCTGCTGAAGGTGATATTGCAGATGCTAACGTCTTAAGCCCTGTTCAACGTTGGAAAGATGCTGTTTCATTGCATTGACTCTTCCTACTACTGTAATGTTGCTGGCTATGTAAAATGGTTATATGATATTATTGTCAATGAAATGCATCAGAATATACTTGTTTCATTCCATTGTATTGTTTGTGCCGGGTTCACAAACTCTACATGATCAGGCATATAGAATATGCACATTGTAGAGACATCTTGGTTTTTTCATGTCACATACAGTATACTTGAGCAGGATTAATTGACCCATCAGACCATTTTTACAATGGGGTTAATATATATTTTATTTACTTTACAAACTAGGTTATTATGTTGGACTTAATAATGGCAAGACCCTAAATAATGTCAAGACCCTAAACTGCCGGTTTGTTATTGACCCTTTGACATCCACATGGTGGCACATGTTGTCTAGAAATTGCTTAAAAGTAATTTGAGCATATTTCTGTCTGTGGGGATTATACTGAGATTAACTGTTGCAACATTAAATGACTCTGTCCTTTAACTCACACTATCTCTGACTTAAAGTACATTATAGGAATAATGTTGTTTTTTAACCCCTATTTTATGTGCCTGTTAGTTGAGTTTAACAGGAACACATACAGCTTTTAATGTTTCACATTTCAGCAATTATTAATATTTTCATCAGTCTTTTATCTTTATATGACATTCTAAATCTAGAATTATTTCCATTTAAGCTTTAACTGGGACAGACACTGGACTTTAAGAAGGACTTAAAAGGAAAAAAAAATTAAGACCAACACATAAGCCATTAAGCCCTTTCCCCATGAAACCAACTTTGGCAACTGATTTTATCTTATCTGTCTTTTTTTGTGCATTCTCTAAACACAGTCCAGAGCACTTTAACAAAAACACTGCACACATTTTCCAAATGATTTAATTGTTTTTCTGTGCTTTTTATAAAATGACATAATACTTCTAAATAGATTGAACATAATTTGTTTTGCTATAGTAATTTGAGGGACCTCATACATAAAAATGGTCTGTTGGTCACAGAGTGTGTGCATGTATGCTCACTTTCTCAGGTTTTTTTATGTTGTTTGCTTTACAAGATTAGATTTTGATTGGACTAGAAGAGAGGTGGTTGAGGAAAAACCTACTCGGTTACTATCGTAACCTCGGTTCCCTGAGATATGGGAATGAGGACTGCGTCGAGATATCGACGTTAGTATGGGAAAAATGTTTTTCCTCTTCAACTGAAGCCTCGTGGGCCAGGGTATCCGTGCTCCTTGTAAATAAATTGGGCAGTGAGAGTTGTCTTCGGAGCTGAAGAGGTCTACTCAAGCTCTGCCAAATACTTCCCAAATTCTCTGAACCGCGAGCGGGTGGAGCGTCCATTCCTCTGAAAAGACAATGTTCCTTGAACACATGTCTGCTCCTTGGTTAATTTTGCCCGGCACATGCGTCGCCTTCAGTGAGCGCAGATTGTTCTGAGCCCACACAAGAAGGTCGCTTGCCAGCATGCAGAATCGCTTCGAGACGAGGCCGCCCTGGTGATTTATGTATGACCACGGACCTGCTGTCTGAGCGTATTAGCACATGGTGTTATGTCCGGCAGGAAGAATTGACAGGCCTGACACACTGCTAGCATTTCTAGGCAGTTGATGTGCAGGTCCGACTCCTCTTCGGACCACAGGCCGAAGGTCGGTTTGCCTCGGCCATGGCGGATCCCAACCCTTATTAGCGCTGTCGGACAACCTTCCTTCTGTGCTCCGTGTCTAGGATCACGCCTTGCTTTAGCGGTAGTGTCCGTAATGCCAAGCCGTGGATGGAACCCTCTGCTTCAGCCAGAAATTGATGGGTCGCATGTGAAGCAGACCCAACTGAAGTACCGGTGAAGCCACTGCCATAAGGCCCAGCATTCTCTGGAAAGCTTTGAGCAGACGGGCGGTACCTTCCTTTAAGGAGGCCGCGTGGCGCTGAATTGTTGCGGCTCACTCCACTGAGACGGTTGCTGTCATCTGCACTGAGTCGATAACTGTGCCCAGGAAGGAAAACTCGTTGGCTGGGTGACAGTATGCTCTTGGCAAAGCCCCAGGCAACCTAAGTGGCTGAGGAGGAGGGTCTTGTGCGATGTTAAAACCACCTGCGACTGGGCCAGAATGAGCCAGTCGTCGAGGTAGTTGAGTATGCGGATTCCCATCTGTCGCAGAGGGGAGAGAGCCGCATCCATGCATCGTGTAAAAGTGCGGGGAGCCAGGGATAACCCAAACAGCAGGACCTTGTATTGATATGCCACCGCTTCGTATGTGAATCTCAAGAATCGTCTGTGATGGGGGCTACCTGGGTGTGAAAGGCACTGGAGGACACTTTCATATCCAGCGGCACTCGAACCAGTGCAGGCACTGGGGCATATTTGCAGGCACTGGAGGATCTGTTTTAAAGTGATCATCCTGAACGACCTTTTCATCAGGGAGTAATTCAGGAGTCTGAAATCTAGAAAAGGTCGCAGGCAGCTGTCTTTTTTTGGGGACGAGGATGTAGCGACTGTAAAAGCCTGACTAGCTCTGGGCTGGAGGAATGATTTCTATGGCTCCCTTTTCCAGCAAATGTATCACCTCTGCGTGGAGGACTTGAGCGTTGTCGCTGTGTCTCAATGTCTCAAATGTCTCAATTAAAGTAGTAGACCGATAAGTAGTAACGGTTTTGTTTCAGCGTGACATTATTAATTTAAATGTATTCAATTAAAATTATTAAAGAAGCCACAAAGCTTTGTTTTTGAAGCCACAAAGCAAACTTAAAATGAATAACTGAAAAAGTATACTTTTACATTAAAACGCTGCTTCAGTTATAGTGCAAACGTTTAAAACACGCACACAGGATGAAATGCATGTATATAATTTCACAAAATACACCTTGTAGTAGTAGTAGTAGTAGTAGTAGTAGGTGCCCTTTATTGTCACTAGTACAAGTACCAGCGAAATTAGCCATCAACCTGTCCATACATACTATGACAACGGGTAGACAGAACAGGAAGACAGGGTATTAAGAAAAATACAGCTTTTACATGAGGAGAGAGAGGAAAAAAAAAATGTTTAACCCCAGACTATGCTCCATTTGGAGTACAGTCTGAGAACAGAAAAAAACACCTCAGCACAAAAGCACATATACCATAAACACATGACTTGCAACAGGGGAACATATCCAGCTCTGGCAAGCAGCCGCAGTCCGGTGCCATTTATTACGGCGCGGTCGCAACTTTAGCAGGTACAAAGCGTTACAGAGGCAGTTGAATGGGGAGGGAGTAATGTCTGTGGTGGGGATGGGAGCAAGAGAGTCTACACTGCATCGCTCTCTCAGGGTAGTTATCCAGGTTGGCCAAGGCGCCGGTGGAGCCAGAAAAGATAAGATTGAATTGTTGTGACTTTTGGGTAGAACAGCTGCAAACTTCCACAGCTCATTCTCTTTGTCCATTCTGATCTCTGAAATCACCAAGTTTCACTTGCAAAGCTGTTAAATTCATCATGATGGCATCCATATTCGGTTTATAGTCTCAGTCTCATTGCTGACCGCTCTTACAGCTTCAATCAAAACGGGCAGTTAGAGACTTTGGACAGCTGTCCCGTCTTCGAATTTTACGATAACCCAGGGTAAAGCCTAATCCAATCAGCAGAATACCTGTTATCATGGTGAAAAGATAGATATCCTCAGCGTCCTCAATGGAAAGAGCCGCCAGACACGATTTGCCACCTCTATGCATTTCGTATATCCAGCTGCGAACGTCCGTCAGGACAAACAGGTTCCCAGAACCCAGACTTCTCGTTGAGAAGATGGTATCAATCGCGCTGAGAGACCAGTTGATCAAATCCATAATTTTCTAGTTTGGAGAGCCGTGCAGAAAGACTCTCTTCAATAGATGGATGAGACGAGACAGCAGAAGCAAGCAGGGAGGAAAAAAAGGGTAGGGCGGGGAGTGAAAATATAAGCGACTACCTCTGTTGAGTGCCAAACGAGAAGGTTAATGAAAGCACACACACGATGAAATGCACTTAATTAATTATTTTTTTGCTTAAATGAAAGAATCACACTTTGTAAAATTAAAGTAAACCTAAACTGCGGGGAAATGCGGTCTATTAAACCGCCTTTCAATCTTCACAGGATTTTAGAATTTGGTTTTAGAAACATTAGCTTAGACAAACTAATGCTTAGCCTATTCCACAGATTCTGGAACTAGCAAATTACCAAAGGGCATTTTGTGCTGAGCGAGCGGCACTGAGCGTATTGAGCGATCTTCAGAAATGCGCTCTCCACTCTGAAGGAAATATGACCGCTACGCTCCTCGCTCCGCTCGCGCTCACATGCTCTGGCTCGGGTTCATTTAGTTTCTCGCCTTTTATTGTGCCCAAATTCGCGCACACCACACATGTACTGCATGAAATATTGTTATAATAATTATATTATAAATATTATACATCGCAAGGCAAGTACGCAACGCATATACACACGCATTAGCATACAGGTGACAGTTGACCACGCAGAGCATCAGGGAGAAGTTGGAACGTGGGGAATTACTAAAAGTTCCCAATGCTTTGGGAAAAGCTGCATTTTGGCAGAGTTTTGTCTGTATTGATATTTGTGGGCATGATTGTTGATGGTGGTAGTTATGTTTGAGGCCTATAATAAAAGTTTACCTCTTAGTAGCGTGTGTGTGTGTTTGTATAGCAGAGACAGCATGTGTCAGAGAGCTTAAAGTGATATTCATGTTGGTCTTGGGTCGGCATGAATGTGTTTGGGGGAAATTTTATATTAATATTAATAAATAGTGTTTTAATAACAAGTCGGTGTCGCAAGGATGAAGTTGCAGATCCCAACTTGCCATCTCCTCATTAGACCCGCCTTTAATAAATGCATCTAGGGATTATGATTATCATGAAAGAGTTTTTGTTTTCTATGTTTTATTTCCTTAAGTACTAATTTAAAGCTTTCTATAGATATATTTATCATGTCTAAATTGATCAAACATGCTATGATCAGCTGGCCGCTGGTCGTTAGCTACTTTAAAAACTTACATTTAACGAATAAAAAAATGATCCAAATGTTTTTCTAAATTACCTTAATAAAATAACGAAACGAAATACAACCACTTTGCCATTTCATACAAAACTGAAGTATTCTAATTGCTGAAATAGTATAGTATAAGCTGTTTTGGGAGAAGAGATAAATAAAATACGGGCTCGGGTCGGACTCGGGCTGGTAACTCTGATAAACTGTCAGACACAGGCCGGACTAGAGCCTGAGCGTCTCGGGCCAGGGCTGGGCTAGGGCCCGTGCAGGGCTCTATTATGGTAGGCAGAAAAATACTTTTTGAAAATGTATGTGTTTTATTTTGTCCGCTATCACAGCAGTCGGAAACCTGGGTGCTATAGTGGGCCCATGAGGAGCTAAGCGGAGGCGGCAAGAGACACAATAGAGGCTTATCGGGTGGTCCAGTGGTAGATCTGCCTTCCCTTTATCGGTATCTGCCTGGGAAAACACATATCGGTCGACCCCTAGTGCATTGGTTCGTTTTTTATCCTACACAAACCAATCACGTGCAATTATAACTGCGTGATTGAAATAGGCTTCAGTTGAAGAGGAAAAAATAGTTTTTCCCATACTAACGTCGATATCTCGATGCAGTACGAGTGAAATATCGAAAGGGAACTTGATATGGAATAGTGTATAAAAAGCTCTATTTTAACTAGCTATGAATAAGTGGCTCTCTGCTTTAGCAGTATAAGTCTATGTATAGGACGCACTGTTGAATGCTTTGCAGCAAGTCAAATAAATATAGTGTCACTCCTTAAAGCTAGCCAACATGGGTAAAGATTTATAAATGTTGTATGTTTGTTAAGTTAAGGCAAACCTTTTACAATTATTTTCCCCAAAATTCTGTGAACTAGAAGAACAGCATATCTCTCTCTATCCATGCATGGCAGACATTCAGTAATTAGCGGTATGTTAACTCCCAAACCACCCAGATACAGATACGACCAGCTTGTATTGGCATGAGAAATATATACTGTTGCTGTGGTAATTTTGGGAACTGAAAATTACATGTTGGTTTTCTCTCTCAAAACCTCTTACTTCTCTCTTATTTGTTTGATGAACTTGGAAAACCACTTTTGGTCCATCTGATATGCTGTCAGAATAAAATCTGTTAAGCAAAGCACAGCATATAAATTGCCTTCTCATGGACATTAAAAACTGAGAATATCACAGTTGTTGCTGAATATATGTGCAGATATGATAGTCATAACATTCTTTTAAACCTATAGGTGAACGATGCTGTCCTTGCTTTTGCTGAGTATGTATTTCTGGGTCTTCTCGGCCACAGCGTCTTTCAATTACGTTTACACTGGTGCGTATTCATTGTTTAAATTACATATTGAAATTGCTAGTATCCTTAAAAAACGTATTAACCTGTATATGTTATCACAGAGCCTGAAAGCACACTGAGTGTCAGTATACCCAATGAGCTTCCTCTCCGTCCTCTGATGGGTGACACATTAGTTCTGCCCTGCTACTTCCAGGACAACACAGTCAATGACCCTGGTGCCCCCACCATTGCCCCTTTGTCTCACCGGATCAAATGGAGTCTGGTCACCAATAAAAATACCACAAACATCTTAGTGGCATCTGAAGGAGTAATAAGCATCGACAAAAGGTATCTGGATAGGATCACCATGGTTGGATACCCCATGTCACCCACAGATGCCTCCATTAAGATCACTGATCTCCATTCCAATGACTCGGGAGTGTACCGCTGTGAGGTCATGCATGGGATAGAGGACGGTTATGATAGTGTTGACGTTCAAGTTCAAGGTACTGTTTGTGTGAAGATCCTTAAGGAAAATATTACTTTATAATTGTATGTGTGTGCTATTTTCTCTCAGAATTGTGACATATATGTACTTGTAACTGTATTTTGTACAGGTATTGTTTTCCACTATCGTGCCATCACCACACGATATACCCTTACCTTTGAGAAGGCCAAGGCAGCCTGTATTCAAAACAGTGCAGTGATTGCTACTCCAGAGCAACTCCAAGCAGCTTATGATGAGGGTTTCCACCAGTGTGATGCTGGCTGGCTTGCAGATCAGACTGCCAGGTCAGTTACCTTTAATGTAAAAAAAAAATGCTGTAAAATTTACGGTAAATGACAGCTGTGGTGTCCAGAAACTCACCATAAAAACATACACTGAAAAAGTTACTGGATGTCATATTGGTGGATGTATATTTTACAACTTCTGCATATCACTAAATTATGTAATGTGAATATATCAGTCTACTTGAAAACCTTAAAATGTACAGATAATAACAGAGGTGTTTCAATAAAAAGCCACATGATGAATAAGAGTTCATTGCAAGTGGCCTGTCCGTAAAACATGACCAATGCTTGTATGTAAATGATACTCAGGATAAACACATGACTAAAATAAACATTAACTAGATAACAGAAAATATAACACAACACTGGCCTGTTCACACCAAGAATGATAACTATAAAGACTATCAGAAAACTATATTAGCGTCCAGCCATCCACACCAGCTGACGATATCGTCTGTTTACTTGAGCACAATTTGTCTGCCGCTTTCAATTCTCGAAGTCGTTATAGCAGAACTCTGATTGGCTGTCAATGTTTTATCGTTCAACAGCTTGAAAAACAAAAACATACTGAAAGTGATTCCAACAATATTATTTCTCTCTGTCTTTATCGTTACAGCTGTGGTGTGGATTCGACCATTCTTTAATATTTATAACTATATTATAGTTCGCTTATCAGTGTGAAAAGGCCTTAATTTACAAAAACAGCAAAAATAAGAAGAAACCATTTACAATTTTTCACCATAGTATAGTAGGTCACTTACAGTTCCCAATTAAAACCTTCTCAAGCAGCCCCCCCTTCCCCCCCATTTTGACATGGGGATACCCAAAATAAAACGGTTGCTGCTCATAAGTCTCATAGTAAGATTCAGAATGACTGACTGTTATGAATATGAAGATATAGAATCTCAAACATAAAAACAAAAATTTAAATATTAAGAATATACTGTATTTTTTTAATGTTTAAAAATGTGGTAAATGTTGTACACAATCTTTGTGTGTTAAGATGTTAATGGGTTTACTGTAGCTTTTTTCCAAAAACATTATAAAAAAGTTGCAAGGTATATTTAGTTAATGTTGTATAGTTTTGTTCGAAAATGTGATGGAAGTATTGTTATTGGTTGTGGAATAAAGGTACCCTATTCATGATCCTCGTGAGGCTTGTTATGGAGACAAGTACGAGTTTCCAGGAGTGAGGACATATGGAGTAAGAGACGTGAATGAGACGTATGACGTGTACTGCTTTGCTGAGAAAATGACAGGTACTTGTTTGAGATGGCAGAAACTAAATGCCTTCTTTGAAGAACATCCAAATGCTAAACAACGTTCCATGTCATCTCGCAGGAAAAGTGTTCCACACTACATCCCCTAACAAATTCACTTTTGAGGAGGCAGACACTGAGTGTGCAAAGCTGGGTGCCAAGTTGGCCACCACAGGACAGCTGTACCTGGCATGGAAGGATGGTATGGATGTTTGTAATGCAGGCTGGCTGGCAGATCGTAGCGTTCGTTACCCCATCAACATCGCCCGACCGCAGTGTGGAGGTGGCCTGCTGGGAGTGCGCACCGTCTATCTGTTTCCCAATCAGACTGGCTATCCTCTCTCAGACTCCCGCTATGATGCATTTTGCCACTCTGGTAAAAAATTATCTATTATTTAGCGATTCCTTCTTTATAATTTATGATTGTTTATCCACATACATATATGCGATTTGATTATGTTATCCTTGTTGAGCCACAATAATGTGTGTTTAATAGCTGGTAATAATTGATTAGGTACCGACATGTGTATATTGTTCATATATTTTATTTTAGAAATGGGAGAAGAAGGTTCTGGCCTATTGCCATTCGACATGACCACCACAGAAGCCGGCAGTAGTGTCCTGAGCGTGGACACAATCACAGAAAGCCCACAGGTCTTTTTAAAGACCACCTCCACAAACAGTGAACTACAGGGAGAAGTTGTAACATACAAGCCATCAGTGACCACTAGTGTCGAGTTCCCATATACAGCACTAACTATTTCCCAGCTGCCCCTTTCACCTGCCCCCAGCTCTGTGGACACTGTGGAAAGGGTCACTGATAGGACTGATCTTTCCTCTGATTTATCCCGTTTGAATGAAACCGAAGCTATCATGTCCACCACAGGTATGTATCAATATGAGAGCAATACAGTAAAAATGAATGTGAAGCATTATTCTGTTGTTCTCTGTGATTTGACATATGTTAGTATTGACAGCAAAACACCACAATTTTACGGTTCATTTAAATTCTATATCTATTAATTCTTATTTATTCCTGTGTCCCACCTTGTGTATCTCATTCACGGTGGCTTCTGTTCACCTTATAGTATTTGCATAATCAAATTTATCATGACAACAACACACAAAGACCAATGAAGTTTATGAGGGTTACACTATTCCCGTTCCTCTTCCAAGACAAATCCTTCCTTGTTCCAAGATAAATCATGAAAATGCATGGTTTTACTGTTAAATATTGTCATCAGTGTCAACGTATTTATATTGCAACCACAATGAACAAATGTCTAGATGCTGAATTAGACTGAATGCAAATTAGTATATTAAACTGTAACAGCTTACTCTAAAACATATTGAAATATCAAAGTAACGTATTACAAACTAGATTTTTTTTAATTTCTGAAGACAATTTATATAGCATGTAAGAATCTTGAATTATATATATTTTTAAATATTACAAAAGAGTATTTCACAGACAAGGCTTAAGCTAGTCCCATACTACAATGCATGTTTGAGCTGTCTCATCTGAAAATATCTTGCTCTGACATATTTTAAAATATGTCAGTGTCATTGTTCTGGTTCAAGATGCACACCTTAATGTTTTCTTCTTAGGCATTTTTGTAAAAGTAGCTTAAATACTATAATTTAACTAAGTCCTGGCATAAGCTAAGCCCCGTTTGTGAAACCGGTTCAAAGGCAATTAAGTGTTTCAGTTTTACAAATCTATGTAACTTAGATAAATTAGTTGACACCTATTGTTATTAATTCCCTCTGCAGGGGTGGTCTTCCATTATCGTGCAAGCTCCGGTCGTTATGCTTTTGACTTTGTCGAGGCTCAACGGGCATGTCAGAGCATCGGTGCAGTCATTGCCAGTGCCCAGCAACTGCAGGCAGCCTATGAGTCTGGTTACCATCGATGTGACGCTGGCTGGCTGTTAGATCAGACTGTCAGGTACGACTCATTGCACAATTGTAACTTTGTGGTGAACTGTTTAATTTCCTTTAAATCGTTTGTGTGTCTATTTTAATTTATATTTTATAAATTATAATGTTTTCATTATATATTTACCAAATTTATAAAAGTGTAAAGCTAAATATTTGTGGCAGGGTTGATGACAAATGCTTCTGGTGGAATTATCTGCCTCATACTGCAAGAATATACAAATGTATGTAAATGATGGTTATGCAGGTATCCCATTGTGTCTCCACGTGAGAAATGCTCTGGTGATTTGGAGCATGTTCCTGGTGTGAGGTCTTATGGACAGCGTTCTGCCGATGAACGCTATGATGTGTACTGCTATGTGGACAAATTACGGGGTAAGAGACTCTACATAAATACATAAAAACTGTTGTGTGGACAAAGGGTAGGTAAATAAATATAAATTACTTCAATTTTAAATTTTGGAGAGTAAAACAAAACAAAACAAAATTTTACAAAGCTGGATTCTCTCATGGGAAAAAAATTACTCCAAATCACTCAGTGTGTTCACATTTTCAGGGGAAGTTTTCCATTCAAGTTCATACGAAAACTTCACTTACGGTGAGGCAGTGGCTTACTGCCAGGGCAAGAATGCCTCCCTGGCCTCCACAGGAGACCTGTATGCCGCTTGGAAGCAGGGCTTTGATAAGTGCCGTGCTGGTTGGTTTCTTGACCGCAGTGTACGTTATTCCATCAATAACCCGCGGCAGCAGTGTGGTGGAGGGAAAGCTGGAGTTCACACAGTTTACAAGTTTTCTAACCAAACTGGCTCTCCTGACCTGCACTCCAAATATGATGCATACTGCATCAAGGGTAAATACATCTACAGTGTAGTTATATACAGGTCATAAATTGTAGATTATTTTAAATGTTAAATATTACGTCTGTTGAATGTTTATACAACATAAATTATTCTTTACATATTTGTCTTTTTTATACATATAGTGGATTTGGATCTGTCTCTGAATGAAAGTGAAACAAATATGACGGTGACAGAGGAAAAGATAGTGAGCGTGACATCCCTCCATGCTATTCTCAAACATGGTAATATACTGGAGCTCAGGATACATATGCGAGTCAGTGACAATAAAGATAAAAAATCATACACCATGCAAAAATCATACATCTGAATAATTATTAAAAAAATTCTCAAATATTTGCTGTTATATTTTATATATATATTACAGTAATTCATAAATATTATTAGGTTTTGAGGAATCACAGTCTGTGACATTTTACAACATGAATTAGCATTGGCTTACCATAAGAAGTGAAATAAGAGGCCAACTCTTATTGACTTTTGATGAGGGTCTGCAAAGGTCCTCTCATTTCCTGATTAATCATATTGTCTGCATGATTTTTTATCTCGTTTTTGACTCCACCCACCCCCCTTCAAATAAAAAAATTATCAGAAATAAATGAAAATGTGTTTTTAAAAGGATGGGTCACCCATTAATGAAAATTATGTTATCATTTACTCTCATCTCGTACCCTGATCTGATTCCACAAATCTATGACTTTCTTTCTTCTGAGAAACACATTTTGAAGAATGTTGGTAATCATAATTGAACCAAAATAGATACATTTATATAAAAATATATATATATTTTGAACAGAGGAAATAAAATCATACATGTTTATACCAACGTGAGGGTGAGTAAATGATGTCAGAATTTGATTTTTGAGTGAACTATTCCTTTAATGGAACTATCCTTTGTATTTTTTTTTATATTTTAATGTATGATGAGTGTTCATTTTGGTGCAGTACCTTAAATTCTGTGAGTATATCTGTGTTTCCTCAGAAGGAGCTACTCCTAATACTATCCCTGTGGAACCCTCTGGATCTGGCGAATCTGGGGCCAGTGGCACTGATGATCAGTTGAGCAGTGGGAGCGGGGATCAGCCGAGTGGGTCACCTGCTTCAAGTGGGGACTCTTCTGGGGCTAGCAGCACCGATGATCTGTTAAGCAGTGGGAGCGGGGATCAGCCGAGTGGGTCACCTGCTTCAAGTGGGGACTCTTCTGGGGCTAGCAGCACCGATGATCTGTTAAGCAGTGGGAGCGGGGATCAGCCGAGTGGGTCACCTGCTTCAAGTGGGGACTCTTCTGGGGCTAGTGGCACCGATGATCTGTTAAGCAGTGGGAGCGGGGATCAGCCGAGTGGGTCACCTGCTTCAAGTGGGGACTTTTCTGGGGCTAGCGGCACCGCTGATCTGTTAAGCAGTGGGAGCGGAGATCAGCCGAGTGGGTCACCTGTTTCAAGTGGGGACTCTTCTGGGGCTAGCTGCACAGATGATCTGTTAAGCAGTGGAAGCGGGGATCAGCTGAGTGGGTCACCTGTTTCAAGTGGGGACTCTTCTGGGGCCAGTGGCACTGACTGTCTGTCGGGCAGTGGAAGTGGGGACCAACTGAGTGGGTCATTTGTGTTGAGTGGAGACTCTTCTGGGGTCAGCGTCACTGATGATCTGTTGAGCAGTGGAAGTGGGGATCAGTCGAGTGGGTTGTTTGTGTCAAGTGGAGACTCCCCTGGGGCCAGTTGGAGTGGAGATCTGCCAAGTGGCTACGGAGGTGCTTCAGGATCTGGCAGTGGCTTAGATATCATTGTGACCTTTTCAGGAAGTGACTCCATTTTTTCAGGAGTTGGATCAGCTTCAGGAAAACCTGAAGAGGCTGGGAAGGCAGGCACAGAGATCCTCACCTTTCCCTTTGGCCAGGGCTCAGGTCTCTTCGGATTGGACACCTCTGGATCAGGATCAGGAAGTGGGTCAGGGTTTAGCTCTGAAGAGAGTGGATCTACCTCAGACTTTTCCAGCAGCTCAGGAGAAAGCGATGAGAGTGGGGACCTTTCTGGCATCTCCTCAGGATCAGGATATAGCGAGGAGTCCTCAGGATTCAGTTGTTTCCCATCAGAAATGTTTCCCTCTGGAGGATTCAGTGGCATTTCATTCATCGATGGCAGTGGTGAAATCATGGTGGATAGCCCTTTGGTGAAGGTGTCCACTGCTCCACATTTAACAGACCAAGAGCTGGGTGGAAGCAATGTAGATTTCAGCGGATCAGGACAAATCTCAGGGTCTGGGATGAGCGTTGATATCTCTGGGATGAGTGGTGATATATCTGAAGTTAGTGGTGTCAACAGTGGCTCTCGGAGTGGTTTAGAATTTTCTGGTCTGACATTTTTGGGGTCAGGCTTCATTGATCTCACAGAAAAACCCAGTGAGCAGGAAGCTTCTGGACTTTTGCTGTTTGGGTCTGGTGATGGAAGTGGATTTACATCTGGAGGATTTGCCATTGAATCAGGGGAAAGATCAGGGGAATCAGCTAGCGGTGATATCATCTTCTCCAATAATGGCATGGTGGAAATGTCCAACAAGCCTTTCCAAGGTATGGAACTAGGAAGGGGGGAGGTGGAGTACAGTGGCAGCGTCAGGTTGTCCTCAGGGAGTGGAGATGACCAAAGTGCCTTTGCTAGTGGGCAAAAACATGAATGGATCCCAGTTACTGAAGATACGCCAGCAGTGATCTCCAGTTATGCTCCCTCAGATGTAATATCTGCTCAAGGGCCATCTGGCCTGTACAGTGACGCTGCAGGATATTCGTTGCCTCCATTGTCAGAACCAGAGGGAATCACGAGTAAACTTGACACTGTTACTGTTACTGCAGCTTTGTCTTCTACCACAGAACCTACTTCTTTACAGAGTCCTTCTGTCACGGAAGGGCTAGTTGCAAATGGTAAGATTCCTTTTGTGGAATTTTTTCAAATATAGAACAGAGACACGTGACTTATCAGTTCCTTATACATGACTGGCCAGTATAAATTATTTTTTTAATGTTTCGTCTATACAGTTTTTATATTGCTATCATAGCTATAGTGTGAAAATAATGGCTGGCTCATTTATGGCTCATAAATAAAGAAATCTATTTATTCTCACCTCTTTTTTTCATCATGTGTTGCTCTCTTTCTTTCTCATAAACTATAATAGCTTCTCTTAACCCATGTGAACCAAACCCTTGTGGAGCTGGGGTGTGTTCGGTGAAGGATGAGGTGGGCATTTGCCACTGCCCACCTGGACTGCATGGAGAAAAGTGCCAGTTTGGTGAGTCAGACTGAATTGACTAAGTTATTGAATCAGTCATGTAAATTATGGTTACTTTTTAAAATATTGTATTTTGAATATTGGACATTTTGATAAATATCCTTATTATGAAAGCCATCCTGTTTGTTTTTAACAGCCGTTGTTGCTTTTTTAGGCTCATATTTGGGTTCAAATGAATCAAATGATTGTCTCTAAGTGTCTCACTGTTTTTTATATATTTATATATATATTTGTGAATAACTTATGTTCTGTTTGCTCTTGCCTGATTCATGTCCCCACAGTCCATTTTACAGGTTATGTGGCATGTGTGTGTGGTTAAGTACTTATCAACTTAGCTCTTGTGTCCAGATGTCTTTTCAGTGACTGTTCACCTGTGTTGTTTTTGTTCAGCTGTGCCTTTGCTGCAGTCTGGTTTAATCAGCACGCCTGCTAACACCTGGTACATGCTCATACTTCTCGTCCATCTTCATATGAATCTGAACTCTAAAATTCTGCTTCTGTTTCTGGGACTGTAAGAGTGCTGATCTGCTCACCTCATGATGAGAGGCTAATAACTGATCCCAGGTCAGCGCTCTTACAGCAACTGTAACTGACTGTGATCTCTCCTTCAATTTACCACAATTTACCGAGTGTCTCTTCGCAGCTTATCAAAATATTGATGGTATAATTATGCAAGAGATTCGTTTAGGAGCAGCTCCAAGAGTTCTGATTCAATGGTGCTCTCTGCTAAGCTTGGCCTTCCTCAGGGCATCTTCATAGTAGTCAGCTTTAATCGCTAAACATTTATTTGCAGAGGTTGATGTTTGCCATTCAAACCCTTGCGCCAATGGAGCCACCTGTGTGGAGGTGGAGGACACTTTCAAATGCTTATGTCTGCCCAGCTACAATGGAGACCGCTGTGAGATTGGTATGAGGCTGTTTCAGCTAATTCTACTAACGGTCTTTCAAAAACAACTGTAAGGTGACACACGGCTCTTGATGTTGCTGTAGTGGAATGAAAGTCCCTGGAAACGGGGCATTATTGTGTGTCGAGTAGGGATTGGTGAGGGTTTTTTGTGTGTGTGAGAGAGTTTTGCCTGTCCATTTTTGGAAATCTGTTGCAGTTAAACATCAGCGTCATTTAGGATGCAATGATGCATCTGCAGGTACTGTAAAAATATAGCAAGAAGAAACTATAAACGTTTAGTAACTTGGACAGGAAGGGTCTGAGGTGACAAAAGAAAGTGTCCAGTTCATATTTTCCATCTGAGCAGCGACTAGAAATATCTAATTTGTTCATTTTCTGCTGGATATTTCTCTTGGCATAATATATGGAATTTAATCGTCGGTCTTCTGGAATACTTTGACACGACTGTGGAAAATCACTTTATCTGATAAGCTGATATTATGCCACGCAAAAGGCATTTGTCGCTTACTTAAAACACTGTTTTTAAACACTGAAAGATAAAGTGACTTTATCCAAATCCCTCAGCACATTCCATCATACATTCGTCATTTGTTTCTTATTTGCCTGTATAGCAAGTATGAAAGGGATGGCTCACCCAAAGATGAAAATCCTGTCATTATTTACTCACTCTCATTTTGTTCCAAGCCCATAAGACCCATAAGTTCATCTTCTAATCAAATGAAAATAATGTATGTATGTTAATGAAACCTGAGAGATCTCTGTGCCTCAGCTGGAAATCCATTCCACTGACTCCACAAAACACGTGAGAATCAATGAGACTTGTTATGATCAGATGAGCTTCTGTTGACCTTATTTGATGAGCTTTATGAATGTGCATTGATCAATGTTTATGTGTGAATAGAAGTCAGATTAAATCTGTTCATCATATAAAGCGGGTTTTTCTCTACACAAGACTTGATTTAAACAGTTCGATTCACATGGACAACTTCTATGATGTCCTTATGAATGTTACATTTTGGTTGGTATGGACGTTAAATGGAGGGACAGAAATATCTCAGGTTTAATAAAAATATATATTTGTGTTTGCATATGGGTTGTGATCATGAGGATGAATAAAGTATGACAAAATCTTCATTTTTGGGTGAACTAAACTTTTAAGCCTATGTCAAGGGCTACAAATCTTGCGATAGTGGTCTAAGAGGATATCTGGTGGAACAGTGCTAAATATGCCATGTGATGTTGCTTCAGATGTACACAGCTGTGAGGAGGGCTGGACTAAGTTTCAGGGCAACTGTTACTTTCATTTCTCGAAGAGAGAGACCTGGCTGGATGCTGAGCAGCACTGTCGAGACTTAAACGCTCACCTGGTGAGCATTATCACTCCAGAGGAGCAGGCCTTCATCAGCTGTGAGTGTGTGTCTGTGTGTTTAAGCTCCTATCTGTGTTGTTTTTTATGATTAAAAACCATCACCCTCTTGAAACAGCATACGCACAAGACTATCAGTGGATTGGACTAAACGATAAAATGATAGAAAATGACTTCCGCTGGTCAGATGGGACTCCGCTGGTAAGCCTGACCCTTGCTGAGAAGCTGTAATTCTAATAATAGAGCTGTTTGATTGAGGTACAGCATAATGCTTGATTTTTATCTTCCTTTCCTTAGCAATATGAGAACTGGAGGCCTAACCAGCCCGACAATTATTTTAACTCTGGTGAAGACTGTGTTGTAATGATCTGGCATGAAAATGGCCAATGGAATGATGTGCCCTGCAACTATCACTTACCTTTCACATGCAAAACTGGTCCAGGTATGCTCACCACAAACACAAAGAAATGGCAATACTAGTGATTCAGGTTTAATTTGACTTCCTCTTCTTTCAGTGACATGTGACCAACCTCCAAAAGTGGAGAATGCCAGGATGTTTGGCAACAAGAAATATCGTTACCAGGTGAATTCTATAATCAGATACCAGTGCAGTGAAAACTTCATACAGCGCCACCTACCTGTGATCCGCTGCATGGCAGATGGGCAGTGGGAGAAGCCGCAACTGCAATGCACAGCCAGTAAGCTACTTAAGCATTACCAAAAATATTACCATTACCTTACTATTAAAAAGTTTGGGTTTGGTTATTTTTTTTTTAAGTGTCTTATTCTCACCATTTATTTGATCAAAAACTAAAATTTAAATAACTGCTTTCTATTTTCATACATTTTAAATTGTAATGTATTACTGTGATGGCAACGCTGAATTTTCAGCAGCCGTTACTGCATCATCCTACAGAAATCAAATATGCTGATTTGGTGATCAAGAAAAATGTCCTCTTATTTTCAATGTTTTAAATGATTCTGTTGCGTACATTTTTTTAAATTATATTTAATAATAATAAAAATGTCTTTACTGTCTATGATGACCAATTTAATATGTCATTGATTAATAAATGTTTTTTTAAGAAAAAAGTACTGATCCAAAATATTTTAAAGGCATAGTTCACCCAAAAATTAAAATTCTATCATTAATTACTCACCCTCATGTCGTTCCAAACCTGTAAGAACTTCATTCATCTTTAGAACACTTCCCCTGATCTTTTTTTTATGAAATCCAACAGCTTTCTGACCCTGCATAGACAGCAAATATACTTTTTTGCACGAAAATAAAACAAAAATAATGACTTTATTTAACAATTCTTCTCACATGGACTATTTGAATGATGTTTTTACAACGTTTCTGTGCCTTGGTCGTGTTAGGATCCTTGCTGTCTATGCAGGGTCAGAAAGCTCTCAGATTTCATCAAACACATCTTAATTTGTGTTTTGTATATGGATGAAGGTCTTCACGAGAATGAGTAATTAATGACAGAATTTTCATTTTTGGGTGAACTATCCCTTTAAATCATACATTTATATGATGTTATATTTTAATCATATAACATTTTAAATAAGAATTAATTTAAAATAACTAATTATTTGATTGTCGTTGTATGTTTTAAACATATATTCTATACATTATGTAAAAGGTACTGACATGATTTCTTTTGTTTTTATATTTATAGAGGTCAAATCCGGACTGCAAAAAGAATATTCTGCTCATCACTCTCATAAATCTAGTACAACAAAATTGGAGAAACATCTCTAAGGAGATTTGAAGAGCTAGAGATTCAATTTTAAATCAGTATGAGTTTTATATTTATTTTCCAGAATTATGAGGCATTTGTTATTCAAAAGTGATTTTTTTAGGATAAGCGCCCATCTAGTTAATGATGCACCCCCCCTATACATTAGATGTTAGTTATTGGCCATCAGCCACGATGGAGCGATTCATCTCATCCTTGCAACAAAAGATCAGAGACCAAAAGATCAAAGACAAGCAGCATTCTTAAAGATGTCTGTAAATATTTGCAGGTTTTCCTTTTGGACCAGCAAGTGTTTTATGTTAAAAGGTACTGAGTGAAGAGCTGGATGTGCCCAGTTTTTTTTCTCTGTGAAGGACAGTGAAAGTTTTTGTCTTTCTCTGCTAGTAAGCCAAATTTAAGGTACACGCACAACATAAATGATGGGATGAAATGTGAAGTATTATTTACATCTAGTTTGTGGAGAGATGCAAACCTTTAAAAAAAGAAGTCTATAGCCATAAAAGACGTTTACAAAAAAAAATCGTATTTATTTCTAATACCTAACCAGACCGATTAAAAAACAACTTGCACAAGGATGTCGTTAATTTGTTATGTCTGAGTTGGAAACTAATGTGAAATGAGATGTATTTATATCTCACAGCATAACACATAGTTCATCCATCTTTGACTGGGTTTGTCCATCTTTTTCCTCACAAAAGCCATATGTAATTAAAGGAATAGTTCATCCAAAAGATAACATTTGCTTAAAATGTACTCATCCTCATGATGTAGATGAGTTTATTTCTACATTAGAACAGATTTGGGTAAATGTTGCATTACATAAAAACCTCACAATAATCCAAAGGTATTCCCCACATCTCCAGTCGATCAATTATCATCCTTAGGTTTTTATCAGCTGTTTGAACTCTCACTCTGACGGCACCCATTCACTGCAGGGCATCCATTAGCGAGCAAGTGATGGAATACTAAATTTCACCAAATCTGTTTCTATGAAGAAACAAACACATCTATATCTTAGATGACCTGAAAGTGAGCAAAACTTCATTTTTAAGTGAACTATTCCTTTAAACAACATCAGACAGAGATGGCCAAATCCAGTTAGATTATGAATGTAAACCCAACAATGAAAATGTACTTGTTTGTTAGATGTTATCCGCCCAAGACTGTGCAGGGCACAGTACTACACGGGGACAAGAATGACCCTGGATCAGCCAACAGCTTTTATTTTATAACAATAGTTCAGATAGAACTATTAATGACATGTGCCTTGTGAATATTTTACATTTTGCCTGTTTCTGTGATGAGACTGCTTACTTAGTTCAAGAGGCTGTGCCTCTATTCCAAAGGCAGCGGGAGCTCTCTTTTATACAGCATAGCTTTATTTTCATCTGATACAGCTGAAATGACGAATGCAGTATGAACTGCAGAAAATGCACAAACATTTCTTGAGAAGCATTTTTCAAGTTTTTCGGTTTGATACTCTGTGGCATAGAAAACCTAATTGAGATGGATGAGTGACCAAAGTCAACAGTGAAAACATAGGAAAATATGAGACGATACTGTCGTTGTGATAAACTGTTGTCTACTAGTAGGAGAATTTCAATTTATCCATGAATGTCTTGAGATGAACTTTGTTTCTGAATACCTGTATTACAGTTAATGCAACAACATGCTATTAAAACATTCATGTGTAATACAGAACTGATTTGTGTGTTGGCCGGTGGTCTGTCATACAGAGCAGGAATGAAGGGCAGAGTACTCCGAGAGGTTATTCCCGATGTACATGCAATGGAAAGAAAACGTTTTTACCTCACCAAACCCAGTCTAGAAATGTATTTTTAAACAGATGATAATGTTTGCCTAATTGGGTGGAGTGGAAGGAATGAACATCCATGTGACTGAATGGACCCCTTTTAGGCTGTCTGTGAATCCCTAACCTGTTTCTCCCATGTTGCCTAGAGAACCTTGTAGAGTATGGAGCCTAAAGCCTTCTGCCATCTTCTGGTTGATCTGAAGCATGACATCCTCTCTGGTAGATTTGTGTTGTCTACAAATGGCAGAATAAAGCATTTACCTTTTAAACTGCACTACATTCAAATTTACAAATGATTTATTTCATGTGCATCAACTAAATATGACATGTATTTAGAGTCTGTAATAATACTACTGATTCTCAAAATATCTGCTGCTATAATATTATTTAATATTTGAATATAAAACACAAATCTATTACTAGCCCACGGACATGATACTTCTGTGGCAGCATATCCAATGCTTTTGACCTAAAGAAGGACATTTGAACCTACGGATCTAAAGAACCTCATTTCATCATGATATTTACTGAAGCCCGTTCTTTCAGGTTTTCACGAGATTAGAAGACGAATCACCTAGTCTCATGCACATTTTTATTTATGAAAAAGCTCAAATTGAATTTCTTCTTCAGTTTAAGCCACGTAAGGAAAAGCACAGATATTTAACATGTTTATTAATATTGTTAGATACAATGTGTTTTACAAAATATAAAAATACTGAATTTTTGCACAATTCTATTCGAATTTGGTTGACACAAATAAATTGAGCTATAAGATATATAAACTGTAGTATAAAGTGTAGAACAGTGCAAAAGGGTCAATTGATTTGAGCAGCCCTACCATGCTTATTTTAAACCTTTGCAGTGAGACCTAAGAACTTTCCCTGGAGGATAATAGTGTTTTCAATTCATTTCTAATTTACAGCACAGTTTCTGACAGAACCATATATCCAGATTATTTCAAAAAATGAAAAGACAAGTTGACCTTTTTCTATTACAGATCAGTGCTGTACATGTACAAGGCAGAAAGGTTGAATCAAGGATAGGTTTTACTAATCGTGGTCACCAAAGATGAGGAATCGATCAATAAGGACATGCATTTTGAAATACAAGAATGGTCAGTGCTTATGAGACTTACAATTTTAGTAAAAATTTGAATCAGTCTATTTTTTCCTTACAGGTTAATGGTTCTTCTGATTTTGTAATATTATCTGACACTCTAACACTCAGGAATTACATTTCACAAGTTGTTCCAAATCTGTATTAGTTTCTTTCAGCTGTTGAGCACAAAAGAAGATATATAGCAATGTGTTGGTAACCCAACTGTTGATGATAGCCATTGACTTCCATAGAATGAAACAAATACTGTGAAAGTCAATGGCTACTCTCAACTGTTGGATTACCAGCATTCTTCATGTATCTTTTTTTTAGGTGAGATAAACAACATCAAAATAGTGACATTGATACAATAAAATACAAAGCAATACAGATGAAGCTAAAGCATATAAAACTACAACCAGCAGAAACACTTCAGGTGAAACCAGTGCAGAGAAGGGCAGTGTGCAGCCTTCAGCACGTCCGCTAATCATCACAGCCCAGCAGCTCCATGCGTACAGTTATCCGTTCATGCCACTCCCAGGGCAGAAAACGCACAAACCGAGCAAAGAACGGAGGCTCAAACAAATTCTTTTTATGTGTGTTGTTGTCTATGTTGCCGTGGAAAATCTACAGGAAAAAAACATTTCAATTAGTCAGATGAAATGACTATAACTGAATGTAAGACCTATGTGCTTTGAGGCCTTTGTAATATATACATAACTAAAGCTGAGTTAGTAGCTTGATAATTCTATAATTTCCTCTGAGTATCCAGACTCTAATGTGTAGAGCTCAAAGTTCATACAAAGAGATTTACTGAATCCAGTAAACAAAACCATGTGATGTTGCACCTACACCCAAAATAAAATAAAACACACTGAGAAATGAACCATTCCCAGTGGGATTTTCTTTTTAAAGAAATTAAACATTTTGTTCATCAAGGATACATTAATTTGTTCCTTGCACGTTGTTTCAAAAATATTAATTTCAAATAAATAAGGCCCCTTCTGAACCTTCTTTTCAACAAATAATCAGAAAAAAATTATTACAGTTTAAACAAAACTATTTAAGCTGCACAGTTTTAAAAAGTGTTTTCAAATGATAACAATCAGCATTTAAGAATGATTTCTGAAGGATCACATGATACTGAATACTGCTGAAAATTCAGCTTTGCCATAGCAGGAATAAATTATACTTTAAAATGCACTGAACTATAAAACAGTTATTTTAAATTGCAATAATATTTCAGGAAATATTTGTACTGTTGTTATGTACACCTTGGCAAACATAAGTGACTAGAAACATAAAATAATCTTACTTACTGACCCCAAACTTTTGAACAGTACTGTATATTTATAATAAAGATGTTGTCATTTCTGTAACCTTATCTGTTCTTGTTATTTGATCCTTCACGATGCTCCAAGATTGTCCATCATCGCTGTATGCAATCTTAAAGGCTGAAACAAACTGCACAACTCCAAAGTCTTTTGCTCCCTGAGTGATGATGCCTGTGATTCTTTTAGGTTTCTCCAAATCCAGCTGTGACATGAGAGAAAACGCAGTAAAACATAAGAGACAAACATCAGACTGCAGTCCGCAATTAGCAAAATAATTGATTTCAAAGCTAAAAAATAGGCATGAGATGTGCAAATTACGGTACTTAAGTTAGAGAGTTGTATTTAGATAGATCTATGCTTGCCATGTTGGGATGATTTTATAGCGTAACTGACTTATTATGATTTCAAGGACTGTTTTTGACAGTTGTGTAAAAAATTAGACGTCTCACAGCCTCACCTGGAGCCACTCGGAGCGGTTGTTGTTCGCTGCTGCCCAAGCGTTAGTCTTGCCTTGTTTGTCCAGGCGAGCGTAGAAGGGATACCAGGTAAAGGCATCTATACCCCAGGTGCGGAAGCTGCTAGATGCTGTAAGCTGCACATCAGAGATGAGACGGGATTTCATGCCCAGCGGATCGGTGCAACCAATTGTGCTGGAGTGCACTGTCAGGTTAGGGAAAATGAGAGTGCTAAATAGCTAAGAATGAGTAAAACAATGTAATGATTTATAGTTAATTCAACTGACATTACCGTTAAGTTCACAGCCCACAAGTTCCATCCGGAGAGTACAGGCTTTACGACACACCACGGGAATGATGCGAATATACTGGACCACAATGGGAGGGTCAAACATGTTTGTCTTAGTTCCATCGTTATCTGAATTTCCTACAAACACCTGAAAAAAATAAGAGTCATAAGGATAAACAATAGCTTTTAGCACATCAGGAAGACTTTAAAGGGATGGTTCATCCAAAAATGAAAATTATGTAATTAATTATTCACCCTCATTTAGTTCCAAACCCATAAGACATTTGTTCATCTCTGGACCACAAATTAAGATTTGTTTGATGAAATCCGAGAGCTTTCTGACCCTGCATAGACAGCAACTACCACGTTCAGGGTCCAGAAAGGTATTAAGGACATTGTTAAATAGTCCATGTGACATCAGTGGTTCAACTTTACTTTTTGAACTTTCTTCAAAAACTTCTTCTCTTCCGTGCCAGTATTCTACGCATGAGAGTACCACCAAAAAGTAATCTTGTAGCATCATAAAATTAAGGTTGAACCACTGATGTCACATGGACTATTTTAACAATGTCTCTACTACTTTTCTGGGCCTTGAACATGTCAGTTGTGGTGCTGTCTATGCAGGGTCAGAAAGCTCTCAGATTTCATCCAAAAAAATATCATAATTTGTGTTCCGAAAACTTGCGGGTTTGGAACATCATGAGGGTGACAGAATTTTCATTTTTAGGTGAACTATCCCTTTAACACAAAAGGAAGACAATATTTGTAATGTTTCTTACTTTGTCTCTTCTCTGGTCATCTGCTCTGTACACTGTGTATGATTTGCCATTAAAGCTGGTTGCAACCTTGAAAGCCTTAACAAACTCAGCAGTCCCCATGCGGCTGGCTCCTTGTGTTATAATTCCAGTGAGGCGCATATTCTTCTGCATGTTAACCTAAAACGAGAAAATCATGGACAGGAAAAGTCTTTTCAGATGCACACAAAAAGAAACTGAAGCACTTTGTCCTATTTTGTACCTCTTTTGCATTATTTCTATGGGAATAAGAAAGTTCACACCACAACTATAACAATAACGGCTCAGAGGAATGATAGGAATAATTTTCAGAACATTGTTAACCAATCCAAGCCAGCGTTAAAGAGCTTGAGCATTTAAAGCGGTGGATGACATAACTGTAGCACACGCTTATCATAAACAGAACATTGTCATCCTTGGTGTGGCTGTAGACATTTGAAAAGTTATCTTTATTGTTCTTGGTGTGAATGGGCCTTAAAAAAGAATTTATTATGCAAGAACATGATGCATACAGGATGGCAATCAAATTGAATAAAATCTTAAAATTACAATAAAACCTCTTTTCTGGTATTGTGCACCAGGAATGGCCTTTAAAAAACATCCACACCACTAACATGGATAAATGCTTGCAGTCAACAGTTTATTGTGAGTTATGAGAAATGGTTTTACTTGCGTTTAAACTATGTGGCACTTGAATGGATATGGATTTAGTGAATATGGATGCAACACTGAGCCTCTACAGATAATTATAGATTTTATATTTGATTTGTATTATCCTTTATGAAATATCAACCTGGTTTTAAAATGGTCTTTACGTTAAAGTAAAATTTCTAATAAAACATAACAAATCGAATAGTTTCTCATTCAGATCTGTGCGTTTTGGTTATTATTAAGTTACAATTGTCACAATTATCTTATAGTAAAAGAGGTCCATTTTATGCACAAAATAAAAATAATAATTAAAAAGTGGTTTCAGTAAATGGGCAGATTGGCAAACCTCAATCCAGGGGTTCTTGTCTTGGGGTGCGGAGCTCCAGGCATTGACAAGGCCCTGGTTGTTGAGGCGTGCAAGCTCTGGTCCCCAGTGCTGCAGCCCTAGAATGCCAGAGTGGACAGAGGAAGCCAAGATCTGGGACTCTATGATTCCACCTTCCTCCATCCCCAACAGAGATGTACAACCTGCACCATGATATAGTGTGAGCACTGAGCAGCATTTAATAGGGCATTAAGTCTACATTATATGCCATGTCCAGCTTACTGCTACTTGGTTTATTATAGTCATTAAGCAGCTGTACCTCAGATACTCTGGATTTGTAACAAAACACTCAAAACTCAAGGTCAACCATAATGTACCCTAAAATGTATGTTATGGTATTCAAAACTGAAATTAAACACTGCCACCGGGAAATCATTAGCTGTGAATAAAAACTCACGTAGCTGGCATTGCTTTCCAACGTATGGAGAAGTGCAGTGGCATGTGTAGTCCCCATCCAGATCACGACACAGGCCTCCATTCTTACAAGGCTGGTTTGCACATTCATTCACATCTGTGTAAGAACACCAAAAATAATACAGTAAGTATACAGTAATTTGGAAAGGCTGTAATGAGATGCTTCTCTGCAGAGGAAGGGAGCTGTCATGTCCCAGATCTTGGCTTCCTCTGTACACTTCTTTGGTGGTGGTTGAGGAGAGACTCCCCACATGATTGTAAAGTGCTTTGGGTTTACAACAATACACATTAAAGCGCTATATAAATGCATAATCCATTCATTCATGTAACTGCAGCTGAAGTATGCATAATTGTAAGTGTGGTGACTGAGGTGTGGGGTGGCACAAGGCTCAGCCCTCAGGTGGCTGCAGGATCTCTAATTGTCCTCAAAGGGGACGAAGAGTTCTGTGTGGAGCACAGGGTGGGATGGGATGGTCTGCATTTCCAGTAAACTACAGCATGTTTACTGAAATTAAACACTTTAAAGAATGTTAATTTTTAATTTTCTTAACATTAAAGTAATTTTTTATAAAAATAATGGCTTATTGCAATTATTATAAATCTTCACTAGGGGCAAACTTATCAGAAGTATTAATCATATAAAAATGTAGAGGAATATATTTTTCACTGTTTTCACTGACCACTTAAATATTTGCATTTAGTCCTTTTATTGATTGTTTATTGAAGAAATTAATATATTAATTCAGCAATAATGCATTAAGAATAATGCATTCAGCAATAAGGCTTGATTGTTTGTTTTTAATATAAGAAGTTCTTTTATAGAAAATGTAAAAGCCATTCACACCAAAAAAGTGTAATGAATAAACCTCAGGCTGAAGGAAGAGTAAATCACGTCTGTACAGTAGAACACAGGAGAAGAAGTTTCAAAAAAGTAACTACCGTTACATTGTTGAAAAAGTAACTCAGATATTTTCTAGTAAATTAAAAAGTAATGCGTTACTTTACTAGTTACTTGAAAAAAGTAATATTATTACATAACTCGCGTTACTTGTAATGCATTACCCCAACACTGACGGTAACAGTTCAAAGAGGGAGTGTGCTGGATGTGAGGGGTCCAGAGTGATTTTTCCAGCCCTTTTGCTCACTCTGGATGAGTACAGTTCTTGGAGACCGGGGAGGGTTGTACCAATGATTCGCTAAGCTGCCCGGACTACCCTCCGTAGTCTTCTGAGGTCAGATTTGATAGCTAAGCTGAACCAGACAGTCATTGATGTGCAGAGGATGGATTCGATGATGGCAGAGTAGAACTTTTTCAGCAGCTCCTGTGCCAGGTTGTACTTCCTCAGTTCCAAGTACTGAACTTCCAAGTACAGCCTCTCCTGGGTCTTTTTCACCATGGACTCAATGTGATTGTCCCACTTCAGGTCCTGGGAGATGGTGGTGCCCAGGAATCTGAATGACTCCACTGCAGTCACAGTGCTGTTCATGATGGTGTGTGAGGGGCGCTGGGGTAAAAGCAAAAAAAATCCTGAACTGTATTTACCCGGTTGGGGGTTTGGGGGTGTGTGGTTTTATTTAACCACACACCAATATGCCTATAATATGAACATAACCAACTTAAGTAGGCCTACATTATTTATTATATATACATTATATTCTACGGCCGCTTTGAATGCTTTGGCGGCAGCGTGACTCTGCCGATCAGTGTGTCAGGAAGCAGCAGACAGAGCAATGATGATCATGTAATCACCGTGTCGGAGGACGAGGTTCGGAGGGAACTAAAGAGTGTGAACGTCAGGAAAGCAGCCGGACCCGATGGGATTACTGGCCGCGTTCTGAGGTCCTGCACTGATCAGCTTGCTGGTTTGTTTACTTCAATCTTTAATGAGTCCTCACTACCTCTGTGGTTCCCACCTCTTTTATAAAATCTGCCATCATTCCTGTGCCTGAGAACAATAAACCCTCTTGCCTGAATGACTATTGTTCAGTTGCCCTCACATCAATAGTCATGAAGGTTTTTGAGAGACTTGTAAAGAACCACATTTGCTCCTCCGTCCCTGTTACTTTGGACCCTCTTCAGTTTCACCCAAATAGACCTACTGATGATGCCATCTCTCACGTCCTGCACTCTTCCCTCACACACATTGACAGCAACAATGGGAACTATGTAATGATGCTATTCATTGTCTATAGCTCAGCTTTCAATACTATAGTCCCCATCAAGCTAGCTTTTAAACTCACAGAGCTTGGCCTAAAATCTTCACTCTGCGACTGGATTCAAAACTTCCTCACCGGCAGACCTCAAGTGGTGAAAGTAGGCCAGTACACCTCAAACTCCATCACTCTGAACATAGGAGCCCCACAGGGTTGTGTCCTGAGTCCTCTGCTCTACTCTCTCTACACATATGACTGTGTGTCCTCTCACAGCTCCACTTCTATTATCAAATTTGCTGATGATATTGTGGTTCTGGGCCTCATTTCCAACAATGATGAAACCGCATTCTTGGATGAGGTAGAGATACTTACATCATGGTGCCAGGACAACTGTCTCTCTCTGAACGTGAGCAAAACTAAAGAGCTGATTGTAGACTTCAGGAAGAGACAGCAGCGGCCCTACACTCCTCTTATGATCAGTGGGACACCTGTGGAGAGGGTGGGCAGCTTCAAGTACCGCGGTGTAAACATCTCCGAGGACCTAACTTGGACTATACACATCCAAACACAGGTTAAGAAAGCCAGGCAAAGACTGTATCATCTGCGACAGCTGAGGAAATTCAGGGTCTCACCAACAATCCTGAAAACTTTCTATTCAGGGGCCATAGAAAGTGTACTGACTCAGTGCATCTCAGTGTGGTATGGAAACGGCTCCAATCAGGACTGCAAAGCAGGACTGCTTCCGTAGCATGATGGCAAAAACTGAGAGACTTAGGAGGAGTTTCTTCCCCAAGGTAATCAGGCTCCTAAACTCAAACCTGGTCTCATAATATTAGCATGACTCCATTTAATAATCAGTAAGATATTCATTATTCTCCACCATCTGTATTGCTGCTATGAATATACCCTGTACAACCTGTTTGCACATTCCTCTTGCACATCCCTGCTTATATTTGTATTTATTAAGTCTACTTTACTATCCTGCACATTCTATTTTATTATCTTTTACTCTTATTTTTATTTATTTTTTCCATACCTATATTTATGTATATTCTCTTGTGTTTATGTTACATATAATTGCACTGTCCATGGAGCGGACCTGACTTACATTTCACTGCTGGTTATATTCTGTATAATTATGTATGTGATGAATAAAAATCTTGAATCTTGAAAGTAACCCAAACTCACAGCATATGCAGAGGAAGAGTTTAGCGCCTTTCACACATACAGTCTTTACTGGTACATTTCCATTAAGAGATCATGTGTGAAGAGTACCTTTTCAAAAATCGTTCTGTCAATCATATTGTTTTTATGGAGGTGGTGTGATTACTATGAGCTGTTTACAAAGCTTTGCTGCATTTTAAATAGATTTTCTATGTAAATATGCGCTAGAGTGATACCTTTGACCGTTGCGCCTCGCAGCTTTTTCAGCGTCACGCTCGAGACCCATGCTTCTTCTCTATTCATCTGGGCATACTATTTTGTGTCTCATGTTTATAAGAGCAACAAATTCTGATTGGCTAGTAATGTTAGTTTGGTTGAGAGTGAAAGCGATTTCCCTCTCATACTATTGGTAGGCGAACTCGTGAACTCGAACATGATATCAACAAGTTTTTTTAAATGTGAAACTATCTTTCTTTTTTTTTTCACAGCAGAAAAGCCGACACGCCGCACTCCGGCACGGTGCTGGAGAAGTTTAAGCCCTGGGGAGAGCAGGTTTTTCTGAAGTCCACAATCAGCTCCACAGTTTTGAGCGTGTTCAGCTCCAGGTTGTTAATACTTCACCAGACAGCCAGCTCCTTAACCTCCTGTCTGTAAGCAGACTCACCACCTTCCTGAATGAGGCTGATCAGTGTGGTGTAGTCTGCAAACTTCAGGAGCTTGACAGAGGGGTCTTTGGATGTGCATTGGTGTAGAGGGAGAACAACAGTGGGGAGAGAACATAGCCCTGAGGAGCTCCAGTGCTGATCGTACAGGTGCTGGATGAGAATTTTCCCAGGATCACTAGCTGCTGCTTGTCTGTCAGGAAGCTGTTGATCCACTGACAGATGGAGGTAGGAACGGAGAGCGGTGTCAGTTTATTCTGAAGGGTGTCCGGGATGATGGTGTTAAAAGCGGAGCTGAAGTCTACAAAAAGGATCCTCACATAAGTCCCTGGTCTGTCCAGATGAAGTGCAGTCCCATGTTGACTGCATCATCCACAGACCTGTTTGCTCTGTAGGCAAGCTGCAGGAAGTCTAGTAAGAGTCCAGTGGAGTCCTTCAAATAAGCCAAAACCTTAAAATGATTTCATGGCCACAAACGTTAGGGCCACAGGTCTGTAGTCATTAAGTCCAGTAATTTTGGGTTTCTTTGGAACGGGGATGATGGTGGAGTGTTTGAAGCATGAGGGGACTTCGCACAGATCCAGTGATCTGTTGAAGATCTGTGTGAAGATGGGGGCCAGCTGGTCAGCACAGGTTTTTAGACAGACTGGTGAGACACCATCTGGTGACACGTTTTTTTTTATTATTAATTTGCAAAGATGTTAAAAAACATGTTTTGCTTTGCCATTATAGTGTATGGAGTGTAGATTGATGTGGGAAAAAAATAATTTAAAGCAGTTTAAAGTAAGGCAGCAACATAATGAAATGTGAAAAAAAATTAAGGGGTATAAACATTTTTATAGGCACTGTATTATTTAGTGGGCTGCTTTTTACCTTGTTTGGTCTGGGAAAAGTATTACAAAACAATGCAGAAACAATGTGTTTCTTTTGTTCAGCTGTAATAGAAAAGAAAACACCATATTCATGCCCCAACAACAAAAGTTGTTTTGCTCCTAAACTGTTAAGAGGATTGAAGAACACAAAAATATAATTCTGCTCAGTGTCCGGATACACATAGATTGAGTCAATCTAGGTCAGATGTGCTGCTGAAGGAGGTGTCTTGAGGACTCTACTTTATTGTGAGTTATTAAATTTTTAATACTGAAGCATCATCTATTCTGAACCTAATACTAAAAGACTTAAGAAAATTGACTTAATTAGAAAGCAACTTAACAGTCTGCCAAATAATTCAAACAAACATGTAAAATACCAAATGAGATTTAGTTTTAGCTTTTCAATCTTTAATGTTTGAATTTGGCCAGGATATTAGATGGAAATATTTTAGAACCTCCTTAATCCCCAAAGGCTGGTCTGTACTGTTCTTCTTAAGTATAAACCTCTTTGGCTTGATTAAGTCTTACCTAATTGCACTGAGGCTGTCCGTCAGGAATGTTCCTGGCTGTGTTTGAAGGCCTTTCAGTGCCAATGCTATTCTAATATCTGTAAAATCTGTAATTTTCACTTTTGGGATTTTAGCTCCTTTGATACATTAATTATTAAATACCAAAGTAATGTTTATTTTTTCATCAAAAAAGGAATACATATATATATTTAAGTTTGACAAAAATATGTATTATGGATTGGTCCACTGCAATTTAGTATTAGAGGAGTTCAGAGGTGTGTGGTGAATCACCAATTTCATCAGCCTTTTTGAATTAGTCATAAATAAAAACCACAATGCCATATAAAGAGGGCAGTTGCTGTGTTCACGCCATGTTGTAATTACCATAATTACTAGATGACACCCGGACATTCTACTCAGAACTGTCCACGAATTCTCGGACAATGAATTATGCATCTCTATGGCAACACTGTAAACTACGGTGACAACAAGTAACGGGCGTTATGCATATACCTTATAAATAAACTTATAGTGGGTTTTGCTTAATTTAACTCTGTGCTAGCTACATTAAATTGCATTGTATGCATTTTGTTTCAGAAAAATCTTCCAGTAAAATATTAACACCAGTCAATTATAGCAATTGTAAACAGAAATATTATGAAATCACTACTTAACTACATTTTACTGTTAATGCCGCAGGTATTTTTGAACATTTGCACATGATGTTGCCATGGTCGGTTTTAACGCAAGTCAGAATCTTGTAATGAAATGCAATGAACAGATCTATTTATATAGAGTTACGAGTATGGATCCTTAGTAATAATTTGAAAGGTTAAAATGGCTTTAATAGATGTGTCCACTATAGAGGACCTCAGGCAGCAGAGAGTTAAATCATACATGGAAAGGAACTTGTGCGGACAGGAAGATTTTAACAAAGCCTATTTAAAACTCACTATGGTTACAGCTCTCTTTAACCACCACTGACTGCTCAACATCCTGGGTGTGTCTGGTTTTTACCATTGTATATCCAGTATATTTTTAAGCATGAGATCAATGAAACAAAGTGGAACAAATGAAACTGCATGCAGTAACTTAAATCTAGTCTCTCTTCTGTGGGCCTCCAGCCACAAGAAGATTCGTCATATAGGAGTTTTAACATTAATTAACCACTAACTGCATCATAGGAACTTCACATATTTCATAACTGGGCACAAATGAGTCTAGTTGCTGGTTTTAATAAAATGAGACAAAGAACTGGTATTATTGTAGTGTATATGTAGTATATGTAGTTTTAATTAGTGCAACAGATCTGATGTAAATCTGAAATAAGAGATACAAAACTTACTGATATGGCAGTATGCACCTTCGAACCCAGGTTGGCATTTGCACACATACTCATTAAAAACGTCTCCTCTTCTGGAGTTAGAGATCACCTCACATGTGCCATCGTTTTTACATGGGTTTGGATTGCAAGGACCTGCAGTAAAAAACAGTTACAAGTTCTGATGTGAGTAGCACAAATGGACAAACCCATAGGAAAGAAAAAAGATCAAGATTGGTTCCATAGGTGCTAGAAAGTGCTAAGCAGAGTCAAACAAAAGCAAGATCAACCTTGTATTGGCAAAACAGTGCATATTTGTGTTTGCTTCAAAGGTTTCTGTTTACAACATGTTTTTGCAGTGATTAATATTGTAGCTAATCATAGACACATCTGTTGACATTTCTTAAAGTAGAATCCTGCTCAAAATGACAAAGATTTTGTTCAGTGCCGAGTTATGCACACTCACGAATCATCTCATTACAACAAAGTGTTAACCTGATGTAAATAAGTGGAGAGAGCTTCATTAATTCTAATGGAACTTTTATTTTATCTATGTCTTATATTTTTATAAAAAATAAAAAATAAACACACACACACACACACACACACACACACACACTTGACTCTTCATTAATTGCATATTTATTCTCTAACTGCTAGCTTTTCTTGAGAAACTAAAAGTAGCTTTCTTTTATCTGTTCTATCTACTTGTTTTTTTTTTTAAACTTGCCACGTGTACTGCGTTAGTTTAACCAAGACTTGTCATAACACTTGCATGTTGTTGCTTTTTTTTGTTGCTTTTGATTGCTTCCATTGTCCTCATGTGTAAGTCGCTTTGAATAAAAGTGTCTGCTAAATGACTAAATGTTATGCAACTGGAACTCTTTGTGAGATCACAGTGAATTAAGATGAGTGTCAGCTTTTAGTGATTATAAGGGGAGCACTCTATGCACACTTTCTAGACTATATAACTATAATGAATTCAGAATTTTAATTAAAGTTGTTTTTCCTGCTGCTAAGAGGACCAATGGCCACATACACACTGCACAATTCCAGGAGTGACATTCACATATAAAAAGAGGATTCACTCTCATAATTGCAACAAGTGACATAGTGATATCATAATAGATGTGCATTAAGGCTAGAACACCCTCACTAATTTCAGAAGCATGCTCAGTGATTTAAATTGGTCTTCCTAGACAGCAAAACGAGATTCCCATGTCGTATATTTTTATTTTAAAGAAAGGAGAAATATGATTTCTGTCATGAAACTCTCGGGAGATTGGCATGGTAATGTAAATGACAATGATAATGTATTTGGTCTTGGCGGAATAGATCTGCTACGCGTCTGCTGAAATACATCAACAAAATGCTGCTTTGAGCATGTAAGAAATACTGCTGCTGCAAAGATAACATACATGAAATAACCCCCTATAGCATACATGAATCACCTCGTAGCAGATCTATACAGGTGGAGCTGGGGAAGGTGGAGTATTCTGAATCTGAACCATGCTACAAACTGCTATAGCAAGCATTAGTCATATATTTTAATGCTGAGCAGCGAGCTCATTGGCTACCAATACAGAAGAGAACCAATCAGCTGTGCCATGTGATAATGATGATCATTGGGTCAAATTGAGTTAGAACTATTGGACTGCTCCATCTAGAGTTTCATGCCAGAACTCTGTATGTGTCTCCTTGTTTTAAAAAAAAATCCTAACAAAGGTTATAAACACATCTTATAAAATAAAACTGTTTCTAAGACAACAAAATCTGCAATTGAAAATCAAAGAACACAAATCACAAATTTAAAGCATTTCCCAATTTCTATGCTAAAAACAAAGTTGATAATCAAATTTAACAACTGAGAACCTCATTAAGTAAGCTATGAAAGAGCAACCTCTGAGCAGTAAGGGTTTCTACAGGGAACAGGGTGATTCATATAAACCTAATCTGAAATTCAAAAGAGCATTAAACCAGGGAAATTCAGACAAACAACATTTCTGACCATTCTCGGTGGCATTGCATGTATCTCCAGCAAATCCTTCGGCACAGATGCAGAAGAAGGGATCTTCTCCAATGCCAGTCACACACGTCCCTCCATTATTACACAGGTTCACCTTGCAGTAATCTCCTATAGAGACACACATAAGCAGGAGTGAAAGGAATTACAAAGATTAGACTGGAAGTAGATCTTATTTTATAATTCGGCAACAGATGGAGTGGTCCTCCATGTTAAGCTTCGAGAGATACAAAGGAGTAAAAAGGGAAAAAAAGCTTTTCACGCTTCTCAACAGGATCAAGAGAGTACAAAAGATAAGAGATGTGAGCAGCATAGCCAATGCACATGGTTAACTTTCAAAAGCAGATGTATACTTTTCAAGGGTAGGAAAGGTTCTATTATATTTCTAGATAAGTGGACATGAAAAAAGCTTATGTTGTGTTATCAGTGTGTGTGTATGAGTGCAGCAAAAAATATATCCAAAGCAATCAGATAAATGCCAAATAATAAAACATCCACCTAATTAAATGCTGCTCATGTTTTGTTAGGGGAGCATCAGCATTCATTGCGCTTCATTCTGGCTGACCAACATGATAGAAAAGACATGAGCAGAATGTAAGAACATAAAATGCTCTTAGGCACACGATTCTAAGACGAGTGAAACATTACACAATGTGCTTCCTGAAAACTGGAAGATTAATGCCATGTTTACCTTCTGAGCTCATTAAGATTAGATGTAGAGGTTAAGATGGTTATTTGACTATAGTAAGAAATTAAAGGCACTTTCCTATACAACAAATGTAACGTTACTTTCCAAAATGTTGTAGTTGTGAGATAGAATAAATACGATACTATGAACAAGACCAATAAAGAGAAATCAAACTCCTGTAGTATGATTTTTACAGAAGTTATTTAAAAAAAATAAAAACCTACTACCAGTATGTTAATTTAACAATACAAATGCCTTTTGTAAAAGAGGGTCTAAGCTAGACAGACGGGAAAAGCCACTGCATGAAGTACAAATCTGTGAAATGTTCATTAACCACAAACAAACTCCTTCCCACAATTAGAAACATTAACTATTTAAATATTGTAATATCACTTCCTTATGTTTTCTGTATTATATATAACGGATAAAAGATGACCATATTATTGTCAAAAGTTTAAAAAAACACTAAGTCAAAAGTTCCAACTATTTTAACTACAGTGAAGCAGTGGCACCCAATACTTTCATGAAGATTCAGCTGGAAAGTTTTAGAGTTTTAGATGTTACTCACCATTCACAGTACAAATGCTGCAAATGACTAAACTGACAACAACTATTCTACAGGACCGAGTGAGCCCCCTGGTCTTCATATTGGTACTCTACTGTCTAGTTTCTACAGTCCCGGAGCGTTTTCCTACCGCTAGGTCTCCTGACGTCACCCTCAAACGTGGAGCAGCACAGGGCGCGCGCACTGTTCACGTGCACGCCTATTTCATGATCTGTTGTGGAGCTGTCACACTACTAACCTAACGAGTTCTATTTTAAACTATTGATTGCCTGCGCTGTATAAAATGATCAAACTAAACGTGTTTTCCGAATGTTGCGTTTAACGGAAAAGTATCTGCACTGCACTATGCATAATTTTTGGGTAATCAATTTCAATTACATTAACATTTTTCGAATATTGGCCAGTTCAGTAGTCCTATTATCTACTATTGAAAGTCATCAAATGTTTATGAAAACGCTTTGTTTCTCATCGTAAAGAAAATGATACGGCAGGCAGAAGGTCCACTCAGCCTTCACTTCCGTGTTGGGCATGCGGTGAAGCACGTGATCCTTTTACATACTCCGATTAGTTACTTCCGGCATTTCTCAACAGATCTTCTTGGATGATGGTCAAACCCTAATCTTTAATAATACAAATCCAAGGTATGTGATATTATTTTATGTTTAAATAAACGTGTTTGCACGCAGTTTAAAAATGTTATACAATTGTGTAAGTGCAGCGGTTTAGCCACGCGGTTACTGGAGAGGGCGGGCTATTTTGTCTAGTGCTCTGTTGTTAAAGAAACAGACGGGGGACATCTACTAGCAAGATAAAGGTTGCTGTACTGACCTGGATTCATCGTGCCATATACTCGAATGCATGTCCGATTGTTTAGTTAATCTAATCAAGTTCGCTGGTCTGGCTGGGAGTATAAATAATCAAAAGACGGAAACGTAAGTCTGGCATATATGGCAGTTTGACAGATACATTCGTCATCACAAACGTAAATAACAGTCCACCGGGTTAACTTAGCTTACGTTACGTTATAGCGCACTAAGTAAACACCCTCATGCAGAAAACAAATCCAGATCAGATTTGTATTCAGCAGAGCCAGATTCAAAGGTGTTTGCGTGTCATTTAACGTTATAATTGATGTATTTTGCCTGTATTAAACCACGTGATTTAGTTGTGTTTAATAGAGGACAAGACGGCCGCATCATCAGGTCTGTACGCATCGCTTTGTGCAACTTTCTTGATACATAGTTGGTTGTTTTTAAAAGCTCTCTAAGATCGAAAGTCTTCTTAATATGTAATAAGCCGGTCTGGTTTGAAATTGAACTTGAATGGGCCAGCCAATGATGTGAAGTCTTCAGCCATGTTCGGTTTAGAAATATTAATGACTTTACTATAATTCAGAAACTTAGAGTAGTGTGCTTGCTTGTCAAATATGAAGGTAAGTAATTAAGTGTCGGTTAGTCATTGGATGGTAATTTATTAACAGTTAAAAAAAGCAGGGCATACAAAGAGTTTTGTAGTAATTTGTATTACTTAATTACTTTAAGCTAGTCACCTCTTGTGTCTTGTATTGAAGAATGTTGTTCTTTTACAGAATTGTTAGCGGTGATCCAGTATGGCAGAAGCCCACCAGGCTGTGGCCTTTCAGTTCACTGTCGGCCCCGATGGCATTGACCTTCAGCTCAGTCACGAGGCCCTTCGGCAGGTCTACCTCTCCGGACTTCACTCCTGGAAGAAGAAATTCATTCGCTTTAAGGTACTAGGATTATGTTTCTGACAGAAGTAAGAAAGGGAAGTGTTGCTTACTTTTTCAAGATAAATTGTAGAATTAATAGGATTTTTCATTGTGCCCACAGAATGGGATTTTGAATGGTGTTTACCCAGGGAGTGCACCAGGGTGCATGCTGGTGTTGGCAGGGTACTTGGGAAGAGCTCATTATTTAAATGTGGACCCTTCTTTAGGTCTTCTCGTCAAACTCGGCAGACATGTCCCTGTCAGGTATGTCTGGTTTATTTGTACTAAATGGTATTTCATAATGCAATGAAGTGCATGTGGAATGATGTTTTAAATGACATAAGTATGTATCAGAGGTTTTTCTAAGTAAGACTCAGTTTGGATGAGTCAGAGCCAATCTGCAGATTTTGGGTAATTGGAGTCGAACAGATTTCACAAAAAAATTGCATGTACCTCGTATACACAATTCACTATATCAGCAGTCATCCTTTTTATTTATTCAGTGACAGTCTCAGAAACGAGCTTCAATATAATTCAGACATACTACTTTTTTCACATTTTTTGCCTTGTCTATATTGTTATATAGGAATTATTATTATAAATATTCCTGTCGTGTAGGAACTAGGCATATTCGGAAACATCATACGATTCCATTCAGATGGGATATATCAAACATGTTTAATATTTGGAGACAATTTTAGAACAAGGAATTCATGTTTGGACAAGTTGCAGGTCTGGCAGTTAATCGATTCTTTGTCGTTTACAGAATGATGCACAGTTTTTCTCTGGAATCAATTACAAAGTTGGCAAGTTTATGATGCCTAGTGTTTTATCCTGTCCGTGTAGTGTATTTCAGGCCTTTATGCTTCTCTTTTGCAGGTACATGTCTACACAAAAGCAGATGTTAGTTGGGGGTGTCATGGTGGGCACGGGTCTGTGGATTGCCATCATATTCAGCATGAGGACTGTCCTGAAGGGTTTGCTGTCCTGGCATGGCTGGATGTTTGCTCCCCATGGCAAGATTACCTGGCAAATTCGACTATGGCTGGTGAGTATTTGTGATAATTGTTTTTTGGAACAGTTTATACTCCCTAATCCATTCTTGGTTGTTTTGAACTCTTCTGTTTGTTCTCTGACGTTGCAGATTCTAGTGAAGTTTTTTTCTGGCATGCAAACACCAATGCTACACAGCTTCCAGAACTCTCTCCCTCATTTACCTGTGCCATCTGTGAAGGACACCATGAGAAGAGCAAGTTATTCATTTTTACAACAACCAGATCAAAACTCTTCTTCAGTTTAATATTGTTTTTATTTGAGACGTTTTATTCAGCTGTATAAGTGTCAGACTGGTAAGCCAAGAACAGCTACACTCCATTTAGTTTTTCAATGTGAATTTTGGTCACTTGTTTTCAGAGTTAACTTGCTCAGGTGATTATCTTCTGATTTTGGAGGTAGGTTGCACAGCGTCGATGAAGTGAGTTAACTTACTAAAACATGCACGCTGTTCAGTACGATACTAGAAAAACAAAACTAGCTTAGTTATGATTTGCCCTTATAAAGCATCGTGATCAGTTGTTGGCTGTCATTATGAATATGCTTGGATTTAAGTTAATACTAATTGTTGGACCGCCTTGGCCGTGAGATTTAGCTTTTTAGGTCTGAAGCTTAGCTGTGCTTTCTTTTTCTTTTGTGAAATGTTGGACCTGTAGTATCTTGAGTCTGTTCAACCGCTGCTGAGCGACGAGGAACACCAAAGAATGCAGAGCCTTGCCCTTGATTTTCAGAGGAACCTTGGACCAAAACTTCAGTGGTACCTCAAGCTGAAGTCTTGGTGGGCCACCAATTATGTAAGTAAAACACAATTCTCAACATATCAATGACCTTTCAATGAGGAACTGCAGCAGGAGTTTAAGTTCTTGCATTATGTTGTGTTATATTTTCTTCTTTGTGCATCAAAAAGATGCAAATTAGTGGCCTTTTGGCCAAGTTTGACAAATATTGACATATATTGACTATATTTAATATATTAATATATAATACATTTTCCATCTTTAAAATGGTAAGCTTATTTAATCCACACTACCACACTTCAAAAGCTTGAGGTTTGAGGTTTTTAGCAGAGATGCATTAAATTGACAGTAAATACATTTTCATTGTTACAAATATATATATTTTTCAAATATACTGTTTTACAGTTCCATTAGTACCAATTCATATCTATACCCGCTTGTAGTAAACCACTTTTAAATGCTCCTGTGTGTTTTTGCATGTACGCTCTGGTTTCGAATTACAAGAACACCAGTTTATTTACATGTTTTTGCAGCACTGAGTATTGCAGATAATCACAGGCATCTCTGTTGAAAGCAATGGCCAGTCAGAGGTTTTTTCTGTAGGTTAATCAGAAGAATCCCCTCTGAACTAGTTTTTGTTTTCGTAAGTTTACAGAGTTCTAGACGGTTGCTGATTTACCTATTATAATCCGAGAGAGACAAAACGTATACACACGGTGTAAATACGAGATTGATTGTGTAGTCAATCATTGATTTATCAGGAGTTTTCATGTGAGTAAGCTCGGTCAGTTGCGCTATTAGAGCTTTGCTCTGTTTCTCTAGAATCTCTACATAATCCATAACAATTTGAAGAAAAGTTTTGTTTTAGGGCTGCAGCTAATGATTATTTTTCGATTAGTCGGCTAATCCATTGATAATTTTTTGTTTAGTCAGCTAATCTATTGATTTATTTTTCAATTAATCTATTTATTATTTTCTTATCAGTTGATTAATTCTTTAGTTAAACTATCAATAAATAATAACAGTAACTTCTGCTATTAATCTTTTAATATTTTATTTAAACGTTTTCTCATAATTAATTATTTACAAAAAATAATAATAATAACAAAGAAAAGCGAGAAAAAAACAATACATATTTAATAAATAAGAAATAGAGAAAGAGAATTACAGGGCAGTGAACCAGTCAATAGAAATGCACATTATGCAGCCTTTACCTTCTGCTCTAGAGTCTTGTTTGTGTTAAACATGAGAGAAAAAACAGTCTAGCAGGCTCGCGCAATGGGCGTGGCTAAAGGTGTGACGCATCGACGCACTCCATGCTAATCAATGTATTTTTGTAATCGACGCCGATGAATCGCTGCGGCCGTTTTTTGTTTGTCTAAGAGGACTGAACGTCCACGTATACTGTTTCAAGATTGACAAACACGAGTGTAAAAAATTACGTGAGTGAATCCACTTAGTTGTTCCGTCCGTCACTGCTATGATTGACAGTGATAACTGCCCTGCGTGGAACAATCTATCTGACAAACCGAAGTCAAAAATAGACCTGTGCGTTAAGTGATGCAGTGTGAATTCAGAGTAACAAAACAACAACAGCAACGAGTCTGTGTTGGCTGTATTTATTTAGCAGCTTCTACAGTTAAAACACTCTTTTTGATGTGTCCTTTTTAAGCCAATGTTTAAAAATGTTTTTTTTTTCAATAAATCTAAAAATACTGAAATATTTTTTTGCGTGCGTCTCTTTGTCACCTTTTTCACCCATGATGCGTTTGCATCCCTGTTTTCAGGTCAGTGACTGGTGGGAAGAATATATCTACTTGAGAGGTCGTGGGCCAATCATGGTTAACAGCAACTATTATTTAATGGTAAATAGTACTTGCCATCTCCATATGCATGTGCAGCCACAAGGTGCAGTATAGTACTTAGATATATTATAGTCTGTCAGATAATTTAAGCTGCATACTTTGTAGGAGTATGCAGAGTTTGACTAGATCATATTTCTGTTTGGTCTCAATTAGAATATACATGCATTCTTGGTTTCTGAAACCTTTTTCCTCTGAACAGGACTTTCTTTATGCCTTTCCTACACATCTGCAAGCAGCAAGAGCCGGCAACGTCATTCATGCTATCATGCTTTACAGGAGGAAGCTGGACCGGGCTCAAATCAAGCCGGTTAGACAAGCTACCATATTTCTACTGCATCTTTACTATAAAATAAATAGTTTAATCATTTATTTTAATCAGCTTGTTTTTGTAAGTAAACCGGTAGATTTGTGAGTCTCTTTACCATTTTGGCTCATAACAAAGATGTTAAAAAGAGTTTAGACTTTAAATGGCTCAACACTATAATAACTTGTACTATAACATAATTTGTAACAACTGCCCTCTATTACATATAAATTATTTGCCCTGACTAACCTTAGGCCTGTTATTAAAGAGATTGATCTCTTTATTTATTTCTGTGAATGTTTCTATATTGCATGCCTCCTGATTATATGGTCAAAATGGGGCAGCTTTGTGCAGTAAGGAACAGCGTTCCAGTCTGTGCACCATAGACCAACTTCTGCTTACTCCACTGGTCATGTGTCATCAGTTAATTTTGATTAGCAGCATATAATAGACATGCTATTGTATTTGATCATTGGCAGTTCCATTGACAATTTGTTCTCATTCACAGTAATTTATTGACTTTACGTTGACTTTTACTCTCAGTCAGTCTTCTTATATCCTAATGATTGGCTAGTTCTTTAGAGCGCCAAGTAGTGATTTGTGACCCTTTTCTCATGTTAGCGTTGTTTATCACCAGTTCCTCCCTTCATTTTTTATTTGACCTCTTCCTCTCTGCTTCGCAGCTTATGCTTCAAAACACCATCCCTATGTGCTCATCCCAATATGAGCGTATGTTCAACACCAGTCGCATCCCAGGCATAGAAACAGGTACTGAACATTGACACAGTGTTTGCGCAGAAAATTCGTCTTTGCAGCAAATTCAAGTTATAGTATTTCAAGTATTTCCAATCCCACTTTCCTTTGCGCACAATTCAATCTGCAACTGGGAATGATAACAAGCTTATGATTACAAACATATGATTGCTGATAGAAATACTCCAAATCATAGATTAGTTATTTTGGAAGTATATTGTTGTTGCATAATATATATTAGGTTACAATACAAGTGTAATATGCCATACTACGTTTTTAGTTGATTAAAACAAAGCCCCCCTTTATTTTAAGAAATTGTATGTCACAGAATACTCCCTGATAAATTTGATAACTAGGATGGGTCTATTCCTGCACTGTGGCTATAGGCTAATGGTTTGACGCCGATATGCAGCCCTATTTTGTTTGTCTAAGAGGACTGAACGTCCACGTATACTGTTTCAAGAGTGACAAACACGAGTGTAAAAAATGATTACAAACATATGATTGCTGATAGAAATACTCCAAATCATAGATTTGGAGACGGGTGCTGTAGATGTCCTGGAGGGAGGGGAGAGAGACACCAACAATCTTCTCAGCTGCTCTCACTATCCGTTGAAGGGTCTTGCGGCAGGACGCGTTGCAGGCGCAAAAAAGAGACACGGGATAAATGCTTGATATCATTATCTAATCACATTGGAATCGAAACTGGGAATCGAAAAGAATCGGAATCGATAAGCAGAATCGGAATCGATAAAATTCAAACGATACCCAACCCTAATGCTGTACAAGGTGACTGGTGCTGGTCAGTTGGTCAGTGTGTGTGTGTGTGTGTGTGTGGAGTCAGAGGGTCAGAGTTCAATGGGGCATGGGGCAAAAGAGAGGAGAGGGGGGAGTTGAGCTTCCTGACAGCCTGATGTATTATGCTGTTCTTCAGTCTGCTGGTCCTCGCCTGGAGACTCCACAGTCTCCTCCCTGATGGCAACAGATTAAATAAGCTATGTGATGGGTGGGTGGGATCACCTGCAATGCAGAGGGCTTTGCAGGTGAGACGGGTGCTGTAGATGTCCTGGAGGGAGGGGAGAGAGACACCAACAATCTTCTCAGCTGCTCTCACTATCCGTTGAAGGGTCTTGCGGCAGGACGCGTTGCAGGCGCCATACCACACAGTGATGCAGCTAGTCAGAATGCTCACGATGGTGCCTCTGTAGAAGGTGTACATGATGGGGGCCGGGGCTCTGGCTCTTCTGAGTTTGCGGAGGAAGTAGAGATGCTGCTGTGCTTTCTTGGCCAGTGCTGCAGTGTTGTTAGTCCAGGAGAAGTCCTCTGCGATGTGCACAACCAGGAACTTGGTGCTGCTCAATCTCTCCACAGTCGCACCATTGATGGTCAGAGGAGCATGCTGAGTGTGCACTCTCCTGAAGTCAACAACAGTCTCCTTCGTCTTCTCCACATTCAGAGAGAGATTGTTGTCACTGCACCACCCGGCCAGGCGGCTCACCTCGCTCCTGTAGTTTGTCTCATCTCTGTTGCTAATGAGACCCACCACAGTCATGTCATCCGCAAACTTAATGAACAGATTAGAGTTGTGTGACGGTGTGCAGTCGTGGGTCAGCAGAGTGAAGAGGAGGGGCTCAGCACACATCCTTGGGGGGGCCCTGTGTTCAGTGTGATGGTGCTGGATGTGTTAATGCCGACCCGTACTGCCTGAGGTCTCCCAGTCAGGAAGTCCAAAAGCCAGTTACACAGAGAGGTATTGAGCCCCAGCTGGACCAATTTTTGAGTGGGCTTATTGAGGGATGATTGTGTTGAATGCTGAACTGAAATCTATGAACAGCATTCTGAAATACAAGTCTTTTTTGTCCAGATGTGTGAGGGCTGGGTGGAGGGCAGTTGCGATGGCGTCATCGGTCGAGCGGTTGGACCGATGTGCAAACTGGAAGGGGTCCAGGGAGGGGGGGAGGACATACTTGATGTGGTGCATGACTAGTCGTTCAAAGCACTTTATGAGGATAGGAGTGAGTGCGACTGGCCGGTAGTCGTTGAAGCAGGATGGAGATGACTTCTTTGGGACTGGAATGATGGTGGTAGCCTTGAAGCATGTGGGGACAACAGCCTGATTTAGCGAGATGTTGAAAATGTCTGTGAAGACATCTGTGAGTTCCACTGCACAGTCTCTCAGTACACGCCCAGGAATGTTGTTAGGACCCGGGGCATTGCGTGCATTGCAGTGTCATCACCTGGTCGCCGGCAGGAGGTGGAGTCTTCTGTGCAGTGGTGATGTTTTGTGCCTCAAACCGAGCGAAGAAAGCATTCAGCTCATTCAGCAGGGGGATGGTGCTGTCACAAGTCTGTGGTGGGGGCTTGTAGTCTGTAATGGTCTGAATCCTATGCCTCAGGCTCCAAGTGTCTCTGCTGTCGCTGAAACGATGGGTTATCCTCCTGGAGTACTGTCTCTTAGCCTCTCTGATGCCGCGGGATAAGTTGGCCCTAGCTGTCTTCAGGCCCTCCTCATCTCCAGCTCTAATAGCAGCGTTCCGAGCCTTCGGGAGTTTGTAGACCTCCCCCGTCAGCCACGGCTTCTGGTTAGCCTGGACAGTGATGGTCTTCGTGACTGTTACATCATCAATGCATTTGGTGATGTAGGCAGTGACAGTCTCGGAGTACTCTTAGAGGTCTGTGGTGTTGTTGTATGTGGCAGCCAGCTTAAACATATTCCAGTCAGTGGTGTTAAAACAGTCTTGAAGTGCCTCTGACGACCCTTCCGGCCACACTTGTATCTGTTTGTGAACTGGTTTGGTGACTTTAAAGATCGGTCTGTATGCAGGCATTAGCATGACAGTGATGTGGTCTGAGGTGCCAAGATGGGGGAGGGGTAGGGCCTTGTAAGCTCCTCTCTGGGTGGTGTAAACAAAGTCCAGAGTGTTGTTTCCCTGTGTAGGAAATTCAACATGTTGGTGTATTTTGGGAACACACTCTTTAGGTCTGTGATTGAAGTCTCCAGCCAAGACGAGAAAAGCATCTGGGTGGGCTGTCTGCTGCTCACTGATGTGCTGGTACAGTTCATTCAGTGCCTCACTCCTGTTGTTGTTGGAGTTGGGAGGGATGTATACAGCAGCGAGAATTATGGCTGTATATTCTCTCGGTAGAAAGAACGGCCGGCACTTAATAATCATAAACTCCACCAGCGATGAGCAGTGTTTGCAGACCACAACAGCGTCGCGGCACCACGCGTCATTTATGTAAACACAAAGCCCGCCTCACAGTCCTTACCTCCTCGACGAGAACTCTGTCCGCTCGATAGCATGATATCTGGTCGAGCTGAATGGTACAGTCCGGCACGCTGTTGCTGAGCCACGTTTCCATGAAAACAAAAACACAACAGTCTCTTACTGTCCTCTGAGTTGAGCGTAGTAGTCGGATGTAGTCCAGTTTATTGTCCAAAGAGCGTACGTTGGCCAGTACGATGGTGGGGATAGCTGGCTTATGTGGGTTAGCGCTAGCCTAACCCGGATACCTCCGCCCTTACCCCTCTTCTGCTTCCTCTTGCACCGCTTGGGGTGCCTCCACTGTGGGCGTGATGCAGTAGTGGGGGTCGGTGATGTTGTAGGCCTCAGGAGCAGACAGAGGTCCCGCAGCTCTTCGGCGTGCTTGAAGTTTAATTCTAAAAATGTGGTTCTGTCGACGTCGAGCAGAAACTCACAACTGTATGCAGACTTTAAAACAGATAGACGTGACGAAGATATACATCACCCAGGCAGCATTTATTTCAGTAAAAATACAGTAAAACAAAAATATTGTGTTCTATGTTCATTGTTAATACAAACCCGATACTGTACAAATTGTGAATAAAAACCGAATGCAATGATGTGGAAGTTTCAAATTTCAATATTTTATTCAGAATACAACATAGATGACATATCAAATGTTTAAACTGAGAAAATTTATCATTTTAAGGGAAAAATAAGTTGATTTTAAATTTCATGGCATCAACACATCTCAAAAAAGTTGGGACAAGGCCATGTATACCACTGTGTGGCATCCCCTCTTCTTTTTATAACAGTCTGCAAACGTCTGGGGACTGAGGAGACAAGTTGCTCAAGTTTAGGAATAGGAATGTTGTCCCATTCTAGTTGCTCAACTGTCTTAGGTCTTCTTTGTCGCATCTTCCTCTTTATGATGCGCCAAATGTTTTCTATGGGTGAAAGATCTGGACTGCAGGCTGGCCATTTCAGTACCCGGATCCTTCTTCTACGCAGCCATGATGTTGTAATTGATGCAGTATGTGGTCTGGCATTGTCATGTTGGAAAATGCAAGGTCTTCCCTGAAAGAGACGACGTCTGGATGGGAGCATATGTTGTTCTAGAACTTGGATATACCTTTCAGCATTGATGGTGCCTTTCCAGATGTGTAAGCTGCCCATGCCACACGCACTCATGCAACCCCATACCATCAGAGATGCAGGCTTCTGAACTGAGCGCTGATAACAACTTGGGTTGTCCTTGTCCTCTTTAGTCCGGATGACATGGCGTCCCAGTTTTCCAAAAATAACTTCAACCGGATGACATGGCGTCCCTGTTTTCCAAAAATAACTTCAAATTTTGATTCGTCTGACCACAGAACAGTTTTCCACTTTGCCACAGTCCATTTTAAATGAGCCTTGGCCCAGATAAAACGCCTGCGCTTCTGGATCATGTTTAGATATGGCTTCTTTTTTGACGTATAGAGTTTTAGCCGGCAACGGCGAATGGCACGATGGATTGTGTTCACCGACAATGTTTTCTGGAAGTATTCCTGAGCCCATGTTGTGATTTCCATTACAGTAGCATTCCTGTATGTGATGCAGTGCCGTCTAAGGGCCGAAGATCACGGGCATCCAGTATGGTTTTCGGCCTTGCCCTTACGCACAGAGATTGTTCCAGATTCTCTGAGTCTTTGGATGATATTATGCACTGTAGATGATGATAACTTCAAACTCTTTGCAATTTTTCTCTGAGAAACTCCTTTCTGATATTGCTCCACTATTTTTCGCTGCAGCATTGGGGGAATTGGTGATCCTCTTCCCATCTTGACTTCTGAGAGACACTGCCACTCTGAGAGGCTCTTTTTATACCCAATCATGTTGCCAATTGACCTAATAAGTTGCAAATTGGTCCTCCAGCTGTTCCTTATATGTACATTTAACTTTTCCGGCCTCTTATTGCTACCTATCCCAACTTTTTTGGAATGTGTAGCTCTCATGAAATCCAAAATGACATTTCAAAATGTCTCACTTTCAACATTTGATATGTTATCTATATTCTATTGTGAATAAAATATAAGTTTATGAGATTTGTAAATTATTGCATTCCTTTTTTATTCACAATTTGTACAGTGTCAACTTTTTTGGAATCGGGTTTGTATATTTTAACATTTAATTTATTCCTGTGATGACAAAGCTATATTTTTGGTAGCCATTACTCCAATCTTCATGTCACCTGATTCTTCAGAAATCATTTAAATATGCTGATTTGCTCAATAAACTTTATTTTGACCATATTGCCAATGTTAAAAACAGGTGTGTTACCTAATATTTTTGTGAAAAATGTGATGCTTTCCTTTTTTCAGGATTTTTTGATAATTAAGTTCAAAAGAACAGCATTTATTTGAAATATAATTGTAAATGTCGTTACTGATGCGTTTAATTTAATTTTCAGTTTAATGTCTGACCCCAAACAGTGTGTGTGTGTGTGTGTGTGTGGGTGTGTGTGTGTGCATAAATGATAAATGTTTGACTCGCTGCATACCTGCAAAACATTTAATACCTTAATGTAAAAATGCAGCATTCTATATAGTTGCTTGCATGTGACTTGTTTTCTTTCTCTCTCCCTCCCTTCATCTGACTGTAGACACAGTTCAGCACATGTCTGACAGCAGGCATATTGTGGTGTATCATCGAGGCTGTTACTTTAAAGTATGGCTGTTTTATGATGGGCGGTTACTGTTGCCACGGGAGATAGAGCAGCAGATGGAGAGGATTCTGACTGACACCTCAGAGCCGCAGCCTGGAGAGAAAACCCTCGCCGCCCTCACCGCAGGGGACAGGTATTCACAACACACCCGACAGCAGGAGTCGCTACCGTTTTCCTGTCATGCATTTGTCTGATCCCTTGTAACCACTGCAACGTTTCAGTAGGATGTCAGTCTGAATTTAGGTTCTTTTTTCTTTCTCATTTACTATTATTTGTCACCAGTTTTTACTGGACAGTCAAAGCTATTTTATATAGAGGAAAAGCTTGTCTGTATCTATTTTTTTTTCAGAGTGCCTTGGGCTTGTGCCCGTAATGCCTACCTCAGACACGGCAAGAACAAGAAGTCTCTGGATGCTGTGGAGAAAGCCGCTTTCTTTGTTACACTGGATGACACAGAGCAGCGCTATGATCCAGCAAATCCTGTGGAGACCCTGGACCGTTACGCTAAATCGCTGCTCCATGGGAAGTGTTATGACAGGTGAGGAAGAAACCATAGGTTAAGAGAGACCACCTCCTTCCGTGCCCCTTTGAAAATGTTTTTGTGAGTCTCTAGGTACCAGTACTGTACCTCAGAGTAGCTTTTATACAACATGTACATTTTTAATGGTCATTTTCCCTTAGGTGGTTTGATAAGTCCATAACCTTAATTGTCTTCAAGAATGGAACCGTGGGCCTTAATGCAGAACATAGCTGGGCCGATGCTCCTGTTGTTGGCCACCTCTGGGAGGTACACGTGCACACATACACTACCATTCAGAAGTTCCGGGTCATTAATATGTATATATTTTTTTTAAAGGACTTTAGGATTGATGAAGCAATTAAATTGATTATTTTGATTACATTAACTAAATGTGACCCTCTCTGTGAAATCCAGGCTAAAGTCTCAAAATCTAAATATGAGATAACAAGCATCAAAGTTTGATTCATAGCAATAAATGCAATCTATGACTTTTTTTTTTTTAAGTTGACATGACCTTACTCAGTCAATATTAAAGATATAAAGGTTACATTTTCACAGAATGTGCTTTACCTTGTGTTGTTTTTAGTAGAAAACAGCAAATAACAAAAAAAAAAAACTTTAGCTGGGTTTTCACAGAGAGGGCCACAAATGTTCTTTTAAACTTTCCATTCATCCAACTGTCCTGAAAATAAAACTGTTTTCATGTAATTTATAATAAGTTAATAAAGTTACAAATCACCATATTAGAATAATTTCTGAAGGATCGTGTGACACTTGAGGACTGGAGGAATGGCTTTACCAATACATGACTAAATTACATTATTTTTTGTGTTATTTTTTTCAGAGGGGGAATGCATAGAAATCAGGGCATACATAATTTCTTAGAAAGAAAATAATAGAAATAAAAAAATGAATGGAAAAACATAAATATTAATGTTACTCTGGACAGAGTATATATGCCCTCAATCTTGAAAACAAATTTTTTAAAAGTTACATACACATTATATTTTCTTCAGAAGAACAACAACTATAAACAAAATAACATGGGGAGCTAATACTTACAACTCGTACCAAAAGATACCTTAAAAGATCTGTTACAATTCCAGAAGAATCTGGGCGTACCGGTTTAATATAATCTATCCATTTATTCCAAATGAGAAAAAAGTCTTCTATCTGAGTTCTTAATGAAAAAGATTAAAATGGTTTTTCCATCACATAATAATGTCTACTGCTACAAATGGTCAAAAGTGCTTTAGTTTTGAGATAACGGTAGAACTCTTCCAATAATTTTTCCTCAAAGGTCTCCCATATATGAATATGGACTGTCTTGGCTCAAAATATTTTACTGCTAAGGCATATAAACTGGTGCAGATCAATCACACAAGCTCTGAAAGCTTTGACACTTGACATGTTTGTAGTCAGGAAGTTGCTTTACCTATTAGAAAAGACTGAATGTGAATATCTTGATGTATGGAATAAATAGAGACATATAAACACATACAAACAATAATCGGACATACATTGAATATCTATGCAGAATGTTTTCATTTACTTTGTGGTTGCTTTGCCAGTGATTATCATAGACACATATATGATGGCTTGTTGGAAAGGTGGGGTTGTGGTGAATCCTGCAATACCAAATATGTAAATATAACATGACAAATCAGAGTGTTCTGTCACTCAATGTATGAGGTGTCTAAAATGAAAGAAAACGGTAAACTGACATAATAGTCTCATTTATGATACATTTAATAATGATACATTTCATAAGGCACAGTATATTATACAATTCATATGAAACACAGATCAAATTGAATCATGTTAACATTGGAATGGAACACATTTATTAAAATATGTATATCCACTTGAATTTTGTTTTGGTCAAGTTATTACTGAATAATAGAAGATAATATTGTTAGCTTTTTTTTCTGTCCAGGCCAGCAGTGGGCCGTAGAGCCTAAACTGCTTACTTCACCCCATTGGTGTGATCTCTGATTAGATAAGAATAAGATATTAGTGTTAGGCTAATGGTTGGATCCAGCTGTAGCTAGCTACTTGATTGTCTTTATTGATATCTTCCTAACCAGAGAGGTAAATAATTACAAATATTATGTCATATGAAAAGGCTGACCTAGCCTAATACAAGTAGCTAAATAGCTAGTTGTAGAAACTTAGCCTAGCTAAGAAATTACTTAGCCCTCTGACTAATGTTGCATGTGTTGCATTCAACTTGATTTGCATTTCAATTAAAATTCTGAAATGTATATAATTTTTCCTTTTCACTAGTCTCTTGAATTATGGAGAATGTCTTACAGACATTGGATCCAAAGCTTTGTATAATTTGTGGGAAACATTTTGAAAAGGGCAAGAAAAAAGATCATTTCTTCTTTCATCATCCCCGAAAACAAAACCTTACCAACCCCAAAGTTCCGTTGTATTTCACTTTTAGTGCATGCGTAAAATGTTGATCTGCTGCTGATGTAAATTTTGATGGCATTTTTCATATAGCAAGTGCTCTCGATGGACCCTGTTAGCCTGGGCTACACAGCAGATGGCCACTGTAAAGGAGAACCTCACCCTAATCTTCCTGGACCTCAGAGACTCCAGTGGAATATCCCGCCGGAGGTCAGTGTGATGCATTTAGTAATAAAAAGGCTGATAATAGCTCAATTTTTCTCATCTTGCTTGAATGGATATGAAAGGAATTGAGGCTTGAGACGTTCTCTCTGTTGTGTTTTGTATTTCATTGCAGTGCCAAACTATGATTGCCAACTCTCTGTCTGCGGCCGTGGTTTTGGCTGATGACGTGGACTCGCACATCATCCCCTTCAGTGACTTTGGGAAAGGCCTGATCAAGAAGTGCAAGATCAGTCCTGATGCCTTCATCCAGTTTGCACTGCAGCTGGCCCATTATAGGGTGAACTTTCTTATCACTGAACATCTGGAATGTAGCAAAACATGCCTGCTTATCGTTCACGTGAAATTATGTCAATGTTTGTTTATTGTACAGGACAAAGGAAAGTTCTGCTTGACTTATGAGGCATCCATGACACGTTTATTCAGAGAAGGCCGTACTGAAACTGTGCGATCCTGCACCATGGAATCCAGTGCTTTTGTCCGTGCCATGATCAGCAACAAAACGGTACTATGCCAAAAAAAAAATACTTAAAACCCACAGGGGAGGGCGAATCAATATGTACAAGTGTTGTAGTACTTTAGACTAGAAAAGACTGGACTGGGATTCCAAATCCAAGACCGTATTTTCTTTGACGAGTCATTAACACTTTCATTAAAAAATCATTAACAAACATTATATAATGCTCTAAAATACATGCACTTAAAAAATCTACTAATGATTTTAACAGATGTTAAAATGTACATATGTTATGTTGTTTTGTAGAGAGAAGAGAAGCGTTGTTTACTAATCCAGGCCGCTGAGAAACACCAGCAGATGTATAGACTGGCAATGATTGGTCAGGGCATTGACCGCCATCTCTTTTGCCTCTACGTTGTGTCGAAGTACCTTGGACAGGACTCCCCATTCCTCCAAGAGGTGGGTTTCAGCATTTAATTGAAAAATATAAATGAATATACTCTGTAACACTATACCTCATGATAAAGTGTCATTATTAGTATGACAAATTAATGATAAAGGACACATCTGCCTTTAATTGCTTGACATGAGTGCATTTGCCTTGCTTAGGAGTAATTTAGCATATATTCTTTAACTAAATTAATTTGAATACAAAACTTCCCACTTCCTGTCTCTTCAGGTGCTGTCAGAGCCTTGGAAACTCTCCACTAGTCAGACTCCGTTTCAGCAGGGGGAGCTGTTTGATCTGGTGAATCACCCAGAGTATGTAACCACTGGAGGAGGCTTTGGACCGGTGAGACTTCCAAAGATTTCATGATCTGGTAATATTAAAATGCTTTGGTAAAAGGATTGAATTAAAAACAAATGTTTTTACTGTGGTAGGTTGCAGATGACGGTTATGGTGTGGCCTATGTGATTTTAGGCGAAAATCTCATCAATTTCCACATCTCTTCCAAGCATTCCAGTCCAGAGACGGTGAGAACACGCACAAGCAGAGAATCAGTCAAAATACAGAAAATGCTGCTCCTTTTTCATTCTCAGTGACAGTAGATATGTTTCAAGTTTCATCCAATGGAATGTGAATTTTGGGGAATCACTTCAAAAAAAAAAAAAACTGTGTGGAAATCTCAAAAAGCACTTAATTTTAAAAAGTACATAAAAAAAACATATGTGCTCAACTGAGGTCGATAATGTATCCGGTATGAATGCATACACGTACATTCTGATGGAAAAACATTTACAGAATAAATTCCAACAAAATACATATGTGACTTTGACTCAACGGATCATGTGATTGGATAACTGGACTAACCAGTGGACCAATCACATTGCACTCTTCAGTGTGAAGTCATTCTGAAATGCCTGAGCCAAAGTATTGAATCAAAATGATTTGCCATAATTACCTCCCAGATCGACACACGACTGATTCCCAAACATCCGGCATCTGCCTCTTAACACAGGATAGCATGACAGTATCTGCTCACACTGAGGCGCATGTAATTATTACTGAGGAATAAGAGCCACAGTGACCTCCATTTTTATTATTGATGCTTTGTGCCAGTTTGCCAAGAAGTGACGATTTGATTACTTGAACACATGAGATGGAAACTGTGCTTTATTCTCAAATATTGTATGCGATATTCCATTCTTTTGGAATAATACATGGCTAGTGTTGTTCTTCAGTGCTGGTGATTTACATGTTAATTTTTTGCTTTCATCTTGTCTTTCTTCAGGACTCTCATCGCTTTGGAAACGATATCAAGCAAGCAATGCTTGATATGCTGAATCTGTTTCAGCTTGACGAAAAGAACCTAAAGTGATTTGATTGGTGAAAGGATTATACTTTTAATTACTCATTTCACCCTAATTATATATGATTTTATATATATATATATATGATTATATTGTAGACCGTGTTGAGAGAAGCTTGCCTTTTTTTCTTTTTTTTGCTTGTCGTCTTGTTTGTTTGCATGTGTCTGTGAGATGCAGCGCATGAAGGAGAGAAGTAGGTAGGGAGTGTGAGAATCTCATTCTGTCGTTATATATGCTGGTGCCTTAACATATGTCTTAACTGAACAGTTCAGTGCAGGTGATCTAAAGGAAAACTGCATTTCATTACCAAGACTTTTCACTTTCAGTATATGTTACTGAGATGTACAGATTCATAGATACTTTATTAGACGACATTCTCTTGACAAGATGTCAAGGAGCATAATAATCGCTTGTCTGAAGTGTTGAGCTTACAAATCAAGCAAGTTTATTAAACATAGTATTCAGTAATGAAGAAAGATGAGATTAAGCAGAAGATAAGTTTCTGAATTCCCCAAGTGTGCACTCATTTATTTAGGATTTTGCTCACTTTTTGCTCTCCAACTTGATTTTATGGGTTGATTCAGCATCGAAAGGTCACCGTGTTTTAATATGGGATGTGTTAATGCTTAACAGAGGCTTTATCACATTCATTATACATTTAATTTTATTTGGTTTAATTTAATTTCCTTCCATGTTTTATGTTCTACTTTGACTGTTATATACTGTAATAATTTTGAAATCCTTGTCAAAAAATGATTTCAAGTTCTGGGAAAAAATATATTTATTTTGTACTCATGATAATGTTAATGAGTAATTAATGAGTGTCCTCTAAAAGTACATGTACATTTATTTGGAAATTCAGAAGAAGCATTAAACATACTATAATACATATAATGCGAATAATAGAAGCTTTTTTCTCAGTTATTCATGTCTGGTCTGTAATAAAATAGTGTGGACATTTTTTTTTAACGATAAAGTTTCGTACAGACAATTTTTTTTTATCAGATTATTCTCATAAATATAAGCTAGAGGCTTCATTAAAGAGAGACTCTGGGAAATCTTAACATAAAACATATTTCACTTACATTAGAATTGTATTGCATTTATTGCTATTTCATTGCATTACCTATTTTCCACAGATATGTTTAAAGCTGGATGCATCATTGCGGTGTTTCTTCATATAGGCATGGCTCCAGTCATTTACCTATTAAAGCAATCGGCTGCATAAATCGAACTGTGTTCCTTGTTAAGAATAAAACAGAGAGATGTGGTTACACCTTTACCTTTCCTCTAAAAAGTTTTCCTCTTAAAAACATAATCAACCTAACTTTGGCACAGTGTCTCTATAATGAATGCTGTGTACTAAAACTACTCATTGAATTGTTTGTTCCCACTTTATATCAGGTGTCTTTTACTACAACCTACTAAAATATTGTTAGGTACAATGTACTTAGTGTTTATGCTTTTGCTGCTTTTTTTTTTTTTTTTTTTTTGAAGTGACGTGTGGCCAAGTATGTTGATCCATACTCGGAATTTGTGTTTTGCATTTAACCCATCCAAGTGCACACACACCGTGAACACACACCCGGAGCCTAATGTATTGAGATGGGATACAGGTAAGGTTAAGGACAGGTTTTGAAATTACAGAAATTCATACGTATTTGCATGCAGTATTTCTTAAATGTACATAGTAATTAAAGAAGTGGGGCCAAGTACTCAGTGTAAAAGTGCAAAAACAGCATAGCTTTACAGTATTTGACTGTACAAAACTATACTAGTGAAATTACGCCAATCATCTCGAAGACATCAATGCATTGTTTAAAAAAAAACTGAAATATGCGGCTGTATTTTTCACTTCCTGTGCCTGCACTGTAGCCTAATGTAATTTATTAACCATGCAAATCATAACGTTTTAGGGAAGTAGCCTGCCATATTATGTCATAAAACATTTTAATAAGACTCAATTTGTATTTAAACTCATCACGTTTAATAAAATAAGAAAAAAACATGTCCGCATGTCCACGATTATTGAAATTTACACTATGAAAGTATATAATTGAATTCAGTCTAGCATGAGTCTCTTTTTCAGAGCACTCTAAAAAAATCTTAGGCTTTAATAAGTGAAGCTGTCTGCAGTGTATGATGAATGAATCTCTTATTTTAGTACATTTGATTTTTGACGTTAATATTTAGTAAATTCCCCTTAAATAATATAAATATTAAAGAAATTGTTGAACTAAAATCCCAAAGCACAAATATATATTGGTTCACATATAACTCTGTCTTCATTCATTTGTATGTTAATCTATATGAGTTTGGGCTGTTTAATATTAGAATTTTGTCTAAAATCCCCCAATGTGGCCCCGCCCCAAAATAAAGCCCCGCCCACCAGCACCCCCCAGATAAAATGTTCCTGTGGCTATGAATGTTTGGATAGTGTTACAGATATTATTTCTTAACTGTTAATAATGTTCTTATTTTTGCTTTTGAGAAAAAGCAGAAAGTTCTGCACTGATTTCTATCTAATTTATTTCCACAAAATGAGTGAGGCATGAATCCGATCTCGCTATACGGGGCCTTAGATGGGCAATATCACGGGTTGTTATTTCAGTTTCACGTGGGGGGGTTGTTTCGGCTGGGAAGTGATCGCTGAGTGGTAAATTTCGGCTGTAATCTGTAATCGCGTGCATTTCTGAAGCAGTTTTAACATTATGTGACATGACATCTGACGCACAGACGCCTTTGGCACATGCCACTATGCTCCGTGACACTTCCGGTTTTCAGCGGCATGTGTCACTAAAACCTGTGACATGTCAATGGACTGCGTCTTGTCACATTGTCGCGCTGCGTGTCACACCTTCGGTAGTGACTGATACCTGCCGCTGGGTGCCGCTGCATAATGTTGGCACATTGCATAATGTCATGTCACGTAATGTTAAAACTGCCTCTCGTGCATTTGCTGAAGCTCGCGAATGCGTGCAATTCCTTTCTTATGCGCGCTGTTTTATTAGGTTACACGGTTTCAATGCATACAATGCATGTTTCCAAGATTTGGAATAGGAGGCATCAGTTACTGTAGATTTGTCGTCTCGCGCCACCTCCTGTGTGGACAGTCACTGCATCAACTGATTATGGCTTTAGATACAGATTAATCACACGTTTTAGACAGAGAATATCCAGCATTGGGTAAAGCAAAAGGTTTCCATGGGAACGGAGCTAGTGAAACACACACGCCATGCATTGAACATTGAACTTAGCGGAGGCAACCACCCTCCGATGCGTGTAGGGTGATTCTTCGCTTCCACGTCGTGCATTCAAATCGTTTAATGCACAGCTAACCGGAAGTGGCGTGAGGCGACAAATCTACAGTAACTGATGCCTCCTCCTATTCCGAATCTTGGAAACCCTGCTAAAAAAAACAATAGAAGCCCAATAGAAACCATCACAGAATGTTCAATGGTTTCCATTAAAATGCCAGTAAAACCATTACAAAATTCATTTTTGTGATGTGTCTTGGTCATGTTTCCAATAGGATTTAACATCCCACCGATAGAATCCATCACATACCAGTAGAAACCATTATAGTGTTGTATTGTATTGTATTTGCATGCGATAACAGATTGCATGCATCCCAGCCGACCCTCCTGGGTCAGGACCGCTCCCAGCCCCCGGTCCGACGCGTCCGTCTGCAGCAAGAAGGGGAGAGAAAAGTCAGGAGAGTGCAATAGCGGTCTGCCACACAGAGCAGCCTTTACCTGGGTGAACACCTGCTGACACCGCTCCGTCCACGGGACCGTATCTGGGACCTCCTTTTTAGTGAGGTCAGTCAGCGGGCTGATGAGCTCCGAATAGTCAGGAATAAACCTCCTGTAATACCCCGCCAGCCCCAGGAACTGCCTCACCTCCTTTTTGGTCTTGGGTCTCGGGCAGGCCGCAATAGCTGCCGTCTTATCAATTTGGGGACGCACCTGTCCGTGACCCAAGTGGAAACCCAGATAACGCACCTCCACCCGCCCAACTGCACACTTCTTTGGGTTGGCCGTTAGTCCCGCTCCCCTCAGCGCTCTCAGCACCTCCCGCAGGTGTACCATATGCCGCTGCCAGTCCTGACTGTAGATGATGATGTCATCCAGATAGGCAGCGGCGTATGCGGTGTGCGGTCGGAGGATTTTGTCCATGAGGCGCTGAAAGGTAGCGGGCGCCCCGAACAACCCAAATGGAAGCGTGACAAATTGGTGCAATCCAAACGGCGTTGTGAAGGCTGACTTTTCTTTGGATAAGGGTGATAAGGGGATCTGCCAATATCCTTTAGTTAAGTCCAGTGTCGAATAAAAACGAGCGGTACCCAGCCGATCAAGCAACTCGTCAACCCGCGGCATTGGATAGGCGTCGAATTTCGACACCGCATTCACCTTGCGATAATCCACGCAGAATCGGACCGAGCCGTCTGTTTTCGGTACCAAAACGATCGGGCTCGCCCAGTCACTGCGGGACTCTTCTATCACTCCCATCTCTAGCATTGCCTCTAATTCCGACTGGACCACCTTTTTCTTGTGCTCCGGTAAACGATACGGCCGGCTGCGCACTACCATGCCCGGCTCGGTCTCAATATGGTGCTGGATAAGGTTGGTTCGACCGGGCCGGGGCGAGAACACGTCCGCAAACTCTCTTTGCAACCGGGCTACATCGGTGAGCTGGGAGGGTGAGAGGTGATCCCCCCCCGGGGCCAGAGTGAGTGACGGAACCTTGGGGCTCGCCTCTGGCCCGAGATCCTCCTCGCTACCTACCACCGTCGCCAGCATCACCGGCTCGACCTCGTTCCATTTTTTAAGGAGGTTGAGGTGATAAATCTGATGTGCCCCGCTCCGATCCGTTCGAACCACCTCATAATTGAGATCCCCTACCCGCCGTGTGACCTCGAACGGTCCTTGCCACTTGGCGAGTAATTTGGAGCTAGAGGTAGGGAGTAACACAAGCACTTTATCTCCCGGCGTGAAATTGCGTAATCTGGCCCCCCGATTGTATAGCCGGCTTTGCTTGTCCTGGGCCTGTAACAAATTCTCCATGGAGAGCTGCCCCAAAGTGTGGAGTTTTGTTCTCAGGTCCAGCACATGCTGAATTTCATTTTTACTCTTCGAAGGTCCCTCCTCCCAAGTCTCCCTCAGGACGTCCAAAACCCCGCGGGGCTGGCGGCCGTACAGGAGCTCGAAGGGGGAAAACCCCGTGGAGGCTTGTGGGACCTCGCGCACAGCGAACAAAAGGGGTTCCAGCCACTTGTCCCAATTTTTTGCGTTCACGTGAACGAACTTCCGAATCATTGTCTTCAATGTACGATTAAACCGTTCCACCAGGCCGTCCGTTTGTGGGTGGTAGACGCTGGTGCGAACCGATTTAATTCCCAACAATCCGTAAAGTTCGCGAATGGTCCGTGACCGCGTGCCCTGGTCGGTGAGAATCTCTTTGGGATTCCCACCTGGGAGATCATACTGAACAGAGCCTCCGCCACACTTTTTGCGGAAATGTTGCGGAGCGCTACTGCCTCGGGGTATCGGGTTGCATAATCCACCAGAACTAATGCAAATCGATGCCCTCGTGCTGACCGCTCTAATGGCCCGATGAGGTCCATACCAATTCGTTCGAAGGGGACCTGCATTAGCGGAAGGGGGCGCAAAGGCGGTTTTGGGGAGGCCGGGGGATTCACTAGCTGACATTCACGACAAGCCGCACACCACCGGCGTACATTCTCGTGGATGCCCGGCCAAAAGAAGCGGGCCATTAAACGGTTTAGTGTTGTCGCCTGCCCCAGGTGCCCGGCCATAGGATTGCAATGAGCCGCCTGGAAAAGCATTTCGGCTTTTGGGTACCAACAACTGGGTTGTATCTTGCTTTGATTGAGCGTCCTGGGTCACTCGATACAACCTATCTTTTAAAATAGCAAAATACGGATAGGAAGGGGGCCGTGCGGTCTGGAGAGGCCGGCCGTCAATGGAACGGACCTGTTCGAACGCATTTCTCAGGGTCTCGTCCTGAGACTGCTCCAGGGGGAAATCATCACGCTCCGTGAGGATTGACCTCTCGATCGCGTTCCGATCCCCCGGAGCCGCCTCAGCGAGCCCAGGCTCAGCCTCCCCCGAGCGCACGGCCGCCTCCCTCCCCGGCTTCTCTTTTCCCCAGGAGGCATCCGCACACAAAACTCCCAATAAAATTTTAAACGAGGGCCAATTGGTTCCCAAAATCAGCGGATGCCGGAGGTGGGGGTTAACGGCCACCTCCACATTATGTTTTTGTCCCCGAAATTGGATGGCTAAACGCACTACTGGGTATTCCGCCACGTCCCCGTGTACACACCTCACCCGAACCACCCGAGTCCCGCGAGCGATTGGATGACCTCCGCAAACGGCGATCCCGTTGGTGAGGACATGATGGCAGCGGCGTTCCGGCTTCCTTCCCGGGTTTCGGCACCAGTGTAACAATGTTTGTAAGGAAGGAAGGAAGCGGACAGGGTTGGCTTGGGAAGACTCGGGTGAAATTTATTCAGATAAACTTAAACAGCTGCGCACTCTGCGCGCTCTAAAAACATCAACTCTCTCGGTTGTCTCCGCGATCACTCTCAGCATTCGTTTCGGCTGTCTCCGCTCACAGACCGTGCGCCCGAGTCTTCCTCCGTCTCTCTCCTCGAGTTCCCACTCCACGGTGGCTTTATTGGGTCTCCACGCCAATTACTGCAATCAGACACAGGTGTTCCTCATTTTGCACTTGACCCACTTACTTACCGCTGTCTCCTGAGTCTTTCTCCCGCTGCAGACTTCGCTGAACCACGCCCCCCTCGCCACACCGTTCTTGTCTCCAGTAAGCACCAATTCAAAAATTACTTGTTATTCACTTTTTAACGTGCCTGACACTCCCTCTGTCTCAAAATAAACCAATATCCCTGAGTTATTAATTTACTCAAACAGTACACTGAGTGAACTGCTGTGAAGAGAGAACTGATGATGAACACGAGTAGAGCAACATGTGTGCCGAACGAACACGCCCACTGCTAGAGCGTTTCTCGTTCTGGAGTAAAGAACCGGTTGCAGCGGTTTTCGGATCACCAGTACACTGAACCGAGAACCGTTTCTTTTGGACACGTTCGATTTGAGAACCGATAATCTGATGATACTGCGCATGCGTATCATTTTTCAAGTGGACGAAAAGCATGTTATCCAAGTATTTTGTTAACCATCAGAAAGTGTGATAATATAAAACATATTTTATTTTCTTAAATAGATGAATGTATCTAGTCTGTGTACTTTGTCCAGTTGAAGATTCTGTTAGGTTATTGGCCAATGGGGTTTGTCAGGAAAGTTGGACCATAATTAAGACTAATTGGAATAAGGGAATGATTTATGTGCTGTGCTGTAATTATAGTTTAATGATGATACATTCACGAATTGAGTTTGTATGAAATAGAACTGATGATGAGCACGAGCAGAGCAGCTGATACACTGAACACACATGCAGTGTGCCGGTTAGAGCGGTTCTTGTTCTCGAGTCAAAAACCGGTTGCAGCGGTTTTTGGATCACCAGTACACTGAACCGAGAACCATTTATTTCGGTCAAGTCTGACTTGAGAACTGATGAGCTGATGATACTGCGCCTGTGTGATTCAGCGAACGGTGATATCCTTCTATGACTGACATAGCACACCTGAACCAAACTAGGGGTGCGTCTCAATCAGCTCCCTTGTTTAGTAGTCAGGGCATTGATCAGGGAGTCGGCCATTTTAAGGGCTGTCTCAATTGTGAAATCCTTCCAGTGCACTGGAACGTTCGCTCCCTGAAAAGTCCCACAATTCACCGCAAAAACTAGAGAGCATCGGTGCTCACTATGCCCCCTTACCGGAAATAACGTAAAATTTCTGAAGCGTTTAACATAAACCACACGTGCCAACTCGATAAATATGACACGCAATTTGAAAAGACAAACCATTTTTTTTCAACATAATTTGTATATTTAAACATAAACACACATCGCTAGACAGGTAATGAACACATATATTTAACATTTTATAATACAAATTTGGCTAAAATGTTGTAAGAACACATAACAGAACGCTGTGTTTAAAGAGAATAAAAAATTATATAAAAAAGATCGGTCCTCTCTGTTGTTTATTAATTAAAGTGGTGATTTCTACTATGTTGTCTGTTGATGTTGTACGTAATCATGTCACTGGAATTCGAGTGCTCACTGTCCCAACATGCAGTGAGTCAGGGAACTTACCAGTGACCGAATTCGTGTACGTGTTCTACTGATTCACGAGCTCAGGAGCTGATTGAGACGCAACCTTTTGGACAACTGATTCTGTGCTAAGGCTATGGCGTGGTTAAACGGAGTAAATAAATACATAAATGTGAAAATAAATAAAAGTATAAATGAAAAAATACATAAGGAAATAAAAATATAAATTTAAATTTTTTACTTTGTATAATTTTTTAGTTTTGCTTTTTTACATCTCTTTGAGCATTTCTTTATTTATTTCGAATTATGGCGGGATTGGCATTCCATAATCACTATGTAGTTGTGTAATTCAACGTTGCTTTACCTCTGGCTTGTACAGTATATGAGACAGAATAAATAGGTAAACATCGGAATGTGTAAGAGTATGGCATGCATTTTGAAATATGTACATTCTAAATGTATATGCAATATGGAGCTGTGTGTGTGAAGATTGTAAAAAAAAAAAAAAGAATGGTGGGCAAATTAAAAAAATATAATGCAGCCTGATGTCTAATGTGTAGGTCTTTACTTGCATGTAATTATTCATAATTATTTTTTATTTTATTAGAGTGCATTTAAGCTTTATTTAAATATTTATTTTCCCATTATGTAATGAAATGTCATATTTATTACATGAGACATTTTATCAGTGATACGCAACATGTACCTATACACTGTCCAAAACGGTAAATACCATAGCAACATGGCAACAGCGAGGCTTTTCCACAGTCATTTTTTAAGTTTAAGAGGTGTAACATTAACATGCATTGATTTGTCTACTTCAGTGAGCACAGAACTTCCAAGCAAAGTAGGGTAATGGTTTTATTGCTCAGGTATACACTGTTGTTCTAATAGGGAGCGTAAAAAGGTGTTTGGTGTAAGGATTCGAGAGTGACTGAGTGACATGAGGAATGCAAATAGAGGCCTGAGTAGTTTCTTGATGGCAGAGAGTGCCAATTTCTGCCAAACGTAAAAAACAGCATGCCCCAAATAGCCCAAACTGACTGTATTCAGTGATTCAGATTACCATACTGTAGTTGTACAAACACTACACACATAACATAAAGATTTTCTTTAGAATAGTTTATTTAATTAAGTTTTAGTTAATCCAATTATTCATTCAGTGACTGCCTCACTTTTACCTGAATAAGGTAAAATCATTTTTACAATGGCTTTATTACTTTGGACCACTAGAGCGCGCTATAGTGTACTTGTCATGATACAATGTCACAATATTTACACAATATATTTAACAGTAGTTTACATAAACCATTTCCCTTTGTTTACATGGTACCATACATTTTCACAGGCTGTTTAATGAGTGGTGTTAGGCCTGTCTATTTGTAAAAAAACAAACATCTTATTAACTTTTAGTGTATAATCAAATTAAACATGCATATTTTTTCTAATATGATTGGTACTCTTAAAGTCCAATTCAGGCCATTTCCACTTTTAGAGGAAGGTCAAATGAGCTAATTTTGCATGATACTTGTCGATGTCTCAGGCAGACTATGAAAGTGTTTTTGCTAAAGTTCCATGACATGCATGTCCAGTTTGAGGCATGTCAGGACATGTCGAATGTTCATTCATTTCCATCTAACACTTTGTTTTTAAACTGGGATTTGTTAAAAGTACACTTTTGCATAATAATGTATCTGTTTCATTGTGTTCATTACTGAGTCGTAGTCGGCGTATAAAACGGATTGAGTTGCTTTTTAAAGAAAGTCCTTTCAGGTTTTCGCCTGAGATGTGGCGCGCACACAAAAGGTCATCACTTGTTGTCGTGAGAGTGAAGTTTCAGCACAGTGTCTGTCTGCATTCCCTGGAATGCGATTGCAACCCCCTTTGTTATGGTAAGAAGCTGGAAGAATGTTCCCTCAATTAAAATTCCTTAGGCTGACCTGTTGCCAAAAGGTATTTTAAAGCTGGGCTATTTGACTAAGAATGCGTCTAGTCATTGGTGAGCAGGTACCCATCAGCTGAGTATGCATTCATACGTAAACCAGTAGTGAGCGCTGCACTTTCAAAATATTCTGGTGAAAGTGTATAAGAACGGTTAATAAGACTGCTTTTTATCTGTGACCGAATCAGACGAGCAGAAAACGTGTGTGACCATATTTATACAGTGGCAACAATTTGAGAAAAGCTAAATATTACGTTTGAACCTTTTTTCTTTTTGGGCTAAGGACAATGTTTGCAGCAGAATACTGCTGATTTGGAGAAAAGCATTCCAGTTCCCATGCACAGTGAGCGGACTGGCAGTAATTGGAAAATCATTTCCACGAATCGGATCTTTTGGACATTTCAAAGAAAGTGCCAAAAAAAAGAGAATTGGTACGTCATCACGTAAAGCGTTCCAAATAAAGGCATTTTATATCATATGTTTCATAATAAGAATGTTTTTGTCATTTTGTATTATATAAGTATAAGTTGCAGAATCAAGAAACAACAGCAAAAACGTATATTTGGTTGAAATGCTATAAAACTGTCAAAAAACAAGTTCTCGTTCATAGAGTCGGCGATTTGTTGACTCGAGAACCGTTCTTCTTACTAAGTCAGTGTACTGATTCTGGTCGGTTTTGTGCATCGGTTCAACCAGTTCATTAAAAAGAGCTCCGACTCAAAAGAACCATTCGTTCACGAATCGGACATCGCTACTGGGCTGGGGGTGTGAGGGGCGGGTGTTAGTATAAATTGCCTCTCACTACATATGCCATGTCTGTTCTCTGAACTTTGAGACAGCCACAAGTATCACTCAAAGCAATGCAACTGACTGGAAATTAAACAAAGCAACTCTTTAGTACAACAAGTGAACGTCGTTTTCCACAAACCACCTAGCATGGATGATTACCATCTATTCTGTGCACCGTGCCGACAAACGGGGAAAAAACAAACAACGGTAAGAGAAAGTGACAATGACATGACCGAGCTTGCAGCATAGTTTAATCGTTTCTACGCAATTACAGTTGCAAGTTAAGAATAATAATGACTATATGTAAAACTTAGAGAAACATTTGGGAAAACATCATTGTTTTTAAGCATAGCCGTTTCTTGATTGTATCACTGATAAGGATAACAGCGTCTCCACAGTTACTTTGTGTCACTCTTTTCTCGCGTGATTGAAATTGGTACAATCACATCAGTAACCTCTTTTAGACGATATGGTTTGACTACGGATCTATGAAGTGACTCGGTCGCACTCAAATGTGTTTTCATTTCACAGATGCGCTCACTGATACTCTTCATTCTGTCATTGTTCGTGGTCGCATCCCCCGTAAGAACAGGAGAGACTCTTTGCGGTGGAGAACTAGTGGATACTCTTCAGTTCGTGTGTGGAGAAGATGGGTTTTATATCAGTAAGTGTATCTCTTACAGTGCTGTGTGATGGTTGTCTGGAATTCTAAACATTTACATAGCTATTTGTCTTGTGGAAGTAGTCACAGTATGGCATTGTCATCTGTCTTGTCTTTCAAATTGATGTTTGTATAGTTAGATATGCACTAATGACTGTTACAATGAGGTTGTTTATTAAAGAGGAAATGTTCTTCTTATTGCTTTCTAGCAAGTAGCATACTCCCAGTGAAAGCCATCAGTGCTGTTAATTGCCTTTAAATGTCTGTATTTGGGGGAAACAAGGAACTTGTGTCTGCAAGTTTAGTTGTTTGCAAAATCTCTCTCTCTCTCTCTCTCTCTCTCTCTCTCTTGTCCCCTGTATTCATATCAGATGACGGTGGACTTCCCCCTTTTGTATCTCTCCTTCTGTTCTTTATCTTGTATCTCTGATTAGTAGGCAAATGGCAAGGTTAAAGAATCCATTTTGCTAGCTATTCACACATCCCTGGGAACACAGAACAATATTTGTTTTTCTGTATACTGTTCTTTGTGACATTCTAAAGTCCTTATTAAATCAGTTAGTGCCAGAAATAAAAAGGGAGTCGCAAACAACAGGAAAGAAAGAAGGGATCTGTTGATTCAGTCTCCAATTTCTGAAATCCTAGGAACTTGCCAGCAGCCACATGTGGGATTTCGTGAAATATAAACAATAGGGTGTGAATTGGTAGCATTGGTTGCTTTCCAGGGGAACCCCGGAGTTGATCGCTTACCTTCTCTTCCCCCACCCAGGCAGGCCGAACAGATCAAACAGCCGCCGTCCTCAGAGAGGAATAGTGGAAGAATGCTGCTTTCGGAGCTGCGAGCTGCGTCTGCTGCAGCAGTACTGCGCAAAGCCCACGAAGTCCGAGCGAGATGTTTCCTCCAGCACACTGCAGGCCTTCCCAGTAACACAGGCCCTTCACAAGGTAAATGGAGCTGCTTATCTCCCTCCTCCCCCCGTCGAAAGCCCACCACAATGATTTTGCTGAACCCCACAAATACAAACTCAAGCTAGTCAGACATGCAGCCTGTTTTTATCACGCCAAAATCAATATTAACCACGTCTCCAGACTCCAGGACCAGGGGCGCATTAATGCATGGGCTTCAAGGGGCCAAAGCCCAGGGGCCTACACTAGAAAGGGAGCCCACTGGCTGCAAGGAAATTATATTTTTCGAATAATTATTTATATGGGAGTTTGCAGCAGTGACAACAGCATTCTGTAAACAAACTCACACACTAATTTTCAGCGACGTCCTGGTTGTAGTTGCCTATTTAGTGAATGGTTCAGTTTAGGTTCCCCCCACACAGTTTGTGTATTCGGTCTGTTCCACCGATATACTGTAAGCGGAATGCACAATCAATGCATTCGCTAGTAAAGTAGCCCAGCACACGAGTGTCTTTATGTTAACGTGCAGATGAACAAGAGAAATAACACTGCTGTGTGAAAGGAACTGGACCAGACAACTTTCTGTAACATCATACAATGCGAGTTCAGTAATTTGCGTGGATGTAATCGGTGTGTCTGTTAGCTGAAGGTTAGATTAAGGAGCTGCTTCAAAGTCTCAATTTTAAATAGGAATAGTCCTATTGCTTAAATGTGATCATTAAACTTTATATGTGATTTAATTAATTAAACGTGAGCACGGCATGTTTCAAAATAAAAACGCATTTAGAAAATCTCCAAACAGTCTACATTTCAGTGGGACATCGGTAGTAGCTACATTTATGTCGTGTTTCGTTCTACTGATAATGAATTATGAATATTTCGTATGATTTATGGTGTTTAAATCATGCCTGTAAACTCACATTTCAGCCAGGAAAGTTTTGATGGCATTCTATTTTCATATTATCTCCGTACAAAGCCTGTAATAACGTAGTGTTATGTAACGGCTATATTCTGCTGTTCTTAAGCGCCACCTTGTGGCAAATAATGAATTTGCATATTCACATTTTACGCAGAACAGTGTTGTGAACCTTAACTGGTATATTAACAAGGAAAAGAAAATCGAGATTTAACAAATAATTGTCAGGTAGCTAAAAAAAAACAGGTTTTCTGAGGAAGGGTGGCCTACTGTAATGCGGTAGCTCAGGGGCCTCTGGTTATCTTAAGGCGCCCCTGTCCACGACTCTCAGAATCGCTAAACATTCATGTAGAAAATGGCAAAGATCATCAGAATGCTGTAGACTGCATTAAAGATGATGTAGGAACAACACTGAGGGAGATAGTTAGTTACAAAAACTAATTGTAACACCATAAAACTCTATTGGACAGCATGTGCAATGATGTCATTATTCCAAGCACCAAAACAAGTACAAGTGTTATGCCACACTCTGGCAATTTTTTGTGCCATGCGCTCTTGGCATGGAAATATGTTAAGAGTTGGCAAGACAGTTGGCCAGCTGGCCATGGCTTGGATTTGAAAATAACAAAAACAAACAACACAATAGTCAGCCCCAATTAAGAACGGTACGTTCTCACTGTAAGTCGAGGAGGGTATTGTTTCTCTCACCCTGTTCAACAAATAAGAGTCTGACTTTGGTCAGTCTATAGTTTGGATGCGTTTAATTTACTGGGGTAAGAGTAGCCTATGTCTGTGATACATTATGTTTGAAGCCAAGCTATCCTTTGGCTTTGTTTATAATCATATTGAAGTTTACATGCATGCATTTTTCAGACACTACAGTTTTTCACTTAAAAGTGAATGGATATGAATGTTAGAGTCACTTACCCTTGAGTGCATACACATTTCATCAGTTCAACCCATGACCTTTCTGTTGGTAGCACGACGCTCTGAAGTTTTGAAACACCGTAGCTCAAACAATAAAGTCAATGAATTACACAATCTACAGCACATTTTTCTGTTTTTTTTTTAGCAGGACATCCCAGGAGGGACTCTTGGTGCAAAGTATTCCAAATATGAAGTATTGCAAAGAAAGGCTGGCCACAGGTTAAAGAGAGGAGTTCCATCCATCCTGCTTGCCAGAAAGTTTAGGAGACAGGTGGAAAAAGTCCAAGATGAGGAGCAAGTCAGTTTCCACCGGCCCCTCATGACCCTTCCCAACAAACACCCTGCTATTCTTCCACACATTCAGATCAACACGTCCCACAAATGATGGCCACCTTTCCCAAATGGGAACAAACAAGGGATTATAGCCAAGTCTTGGTCAGTAGAGACACTTTTTTAATGAGTCATACCACTCGCCCACCGTCTTTCTCAAATCCAGATTATGAACACTCTGTGTGTTATCAGCCTTCGAAACACTAGAAGTTAACGTTGAAAGTGAATGTAATGGAAAAAGAGAGATGAATGCAGTCTTGATGAAAATCACGGGGATGCAAAGAACTGATGCCGAGGAAGCTGCCACAATGCAAATGTGAAAAGTCTGCCATCTGCAAAAGCATTTATGGTTCTGTCTTGCTTGCTCCCTATTTTAAATGTCATATTTTAAGGAATGAATTTATTGAGATTAGAGTCCTTTACCTGCACCTTTTAAAATGCCACACCTGTGGCATAAAGACAGAAGAAAAGTAAGGAAAATGTTGGCTGGCTGTGCAAAGCCAAGGACTGATGTTAACGGCACACTTTTTATGGACTGCTAAAAAGATAACATTATGGTGCTAACTTGGACTTAAAAGGAGTTTGCAAAAGAGTTTTTCCGTTTTAGGAAAAAAAAAGATTGTGTTCAAAAGACAATTCAGTAAGACTGGTTGTTTGGAGATGAGCCCAACCAGGAAAAACGATCTGTGCTTGGCTGTTCAAGATCCATAATCTGTGCCCTGGAGAATGAAGGTGAAGCCTTTGCTATAAAATTGCAATGAAAGTCAGAAAACATCACAAAAATATCAATCTGATATCATATCTGAGGACATCTGCAATCAAGTAATCTTGGACTTTGGGCAAGAACAGTCTGACATGTTTTGAGGTGTCATATATTGTATCCATGACATTCCTGTTTCCGGTTTGAGTGTCTGCCATTTTAATCTTTGCAGATCGTCTTCACTGTTATTTAGACAGTATTTTACACATACACACAAAAAAAAAAATCAAACAAACCTTTTAAAGGGAAAATCAGCAATAACCATATTTTCAACATACATAGTATTTCAGTGCTTTTGCTTTTAAAAACAATACTTGAATATGTATGAATAGTCTCATAAGATGTTGTCATTGACCCTAGTATGACCAGTCTTGCAAATTGAGCCACCGAACATTTTCTTTAAGTAATGGCACTGTATCAAGGCGTTATTTATTTTGATGTAACCCATAAAATTCAGTCCCAATGAAATGAATGAACTGGCAGTTTTTTGTATATGATCTTTTTTCAGTTGTTCTGCTTATGTATGTAGATGCTATGTACCAAAAAATGTTATGTCTCCTTTTATAAGTAAAGTCAATGGAAGCTTCTAAAGTCATCCTGACTCACTTTTTAAACGTTTATTTTACTCCATGTTGACTAATATAAAAAAGGTGGATCGCTTTTGGAATGCATTTGGAGCAGCAAAACAAGTGCATACGTACACAGGCAGTGACCTGGCTGCCCTAAGGGAAGGGTGAAGGCTGGGGAACACTTAGTCTTAATGATTTGCTGACTAACCTTGACAAAATGCCATAGGTCAGCTCAGAAACATGCATCACCTGTGCACCATGAAAAGGTGAGCCTCATCTTCAGTGCCCTCAAGGTTTAGTTTTAAGTGTCCTCTCCAAACTAAGTCTCATTTTCTATCCAAGGTCTGTTTAAGAAGCTATTGCAATTTGAAGTACTTATGAATCATAATGGATCAGTATGTTTTTATCAACTGAAGCGTACAGATGGTGCAACCAGAATGGGAACGGTCTCATGCAAGTGGTAAAAACATGGCTAAAGAGTGTGCAACTACAGTTTAATAATGTACCAATTTACCAATACTCAATCATTCAATTCAATTCAGCCCTCATGCTGTTTCAAACTTGTAGGAATTATTTTCTTCTGTGTAACTTAGAAGATATTTCTAAAAATGTTTCTATGAAAGTCAGTAGGGTCCAAAGCAATATTAAACCCCATTAACTTTATGACACTGATTAACTTCATGACTATGAACAACAACAAAAAAACAATTAATTCCTACATAGCCACAATTTTACTAAAATGAGTTAATAAAATAAAACATGGCCTCAAGTTTTTAATAAAGAAGTTTTGGTAACAATATTAATTTATTTTCCTCGTATCATTTGCAGGGCTTCATACTTGGTTTTCAATAGAAGAAATAAAGTCACACGTTTGAAATGACATGAGGGTAATAAATACAGTTAACAGAGTAGTCTGATTGTATTTGGTCATCAAAAGGCTCCTGTGAAAACAGTTTGAGCATTCAGGTGCCATACAGGAGCAGCAGCACTTTCTGTGGTTACCCCTTTTATCCACACGTCTCGCTCCACCCCAAACCCCAGGAAACTACACGCCCAGACCTGCTCCTAACAGTCTTCTTCATACCTTATGAATATTTGCACAAAAAGCTAAACGCCAGATTTTAATTTTCTTGACTTTGTGCCTTGGGGATGTTTATGTAAGACTTGGAGGGGTTGAGATGTGATTTAAGGACAGGCCTGTTTTCTCTAAAGCCTGAGGTTTGTGGAGCTATTAACAATATGGGGGAAAGAACAGGAATGATACCTGAAGGCTCAACTTCAAAGGCTCCGACGTTCTTTAGTTCATTCTATGGCAGCTGAAACTATCCTTCAATCTATCAGCAATCCGCTTTGTCATTTATCCGTTGTGCTACTCTTATTTGCATACATGTTGTATCGTGGGAACTGAAGGATGTTTTTGTGTACATAAGCCAGGTGATTTATATTCTTTGTGGTTGCTGTGTATAAAAACTGTGAACAAAATCAGGTTAATTGTGAAGTGGAAGATGGTGCTTGTGTCTGAGATCATCACAAGCTTCTGTTCAAAAGATGTCTGGAAGAACAGATTCACACTGACACAGTGTGCCTGTTGTTCAGTCTATTGTGTGAAGTGAAGGCTGCAACTACGATGTCCCACTGAGCAAAATATCTGCTCTCTGATGTGAAGGCAACGCCAGAAATCAGTCACAAACAAACAAGTGACTGCAAAATACCTGTGAAATGTTTTACAAGTCTGCACAATTATAAATATAGCTATTCCAAAAATATAGCAAAACATTTAGTCATTTACCTTTCATCAGTCCCCATCACCTCTGTTGATGGGTTATGATGTCTTTCACAGCTTATATACCATGCAGATCTTTAAAATATGACACCATGATCCAACACGTTTACTTTATTGTTGAAATATATGAATATATACACTAGCATTCAAAAGCTTGTGTTCAGTAAATACGTTTTATTTAAAGAAATTATTCAGCAAGAATTAATTAAATTGATCAAAATGACAGTAAAACGTTTATAATTTCACAAAAGGTTTCTATTTTAAACAATCCTGTTCTTTTCTATTAATCAGACATTTTTGAAAAAACAAAAATCAGTTTCCACAAAAATGTATTAAACATGACAACTGTTTTTAAATGTGATAATAAGAAATGTTTATTGAGCACTGAACCAGCATATTAAAATGATTTCTGAATGGAGTAATGGCTGCTGCTGGAATTTCAAAAGAACATTTAAATTGTATATATATATATATATATATATATATAGAGTGCTGCTTGAAAGTTTGTGAACCCTTTAGAATTTCTGCATAAGTATGGCCCAAAACATCATCAAATTTTCATATAATTCCTGAGACAAAGAGAACCCAATCAAACAAGTAAGAGAAAAACATTTTCTTTGTCATTTTTTATTGAGAAAAATGATCCAGTTTTACGTATCTGTGCATTGCAAAAGTATGTGCATCTCTTGGATTATCAGTTAATTTAAAGGTGAAATTAGAGTCCATCTGTACAGAGGTGTTTTCAGTCAGTGCAATGTTTATCAAATGTCAGTACGCGACCTGTTTTATCCAAAGAACATGGATCTATCAAAGTCATGTCTGTGGAAGTGAATCATGTCACGAACAAAGGAGATTACTGAGGACCTCAGAAAAAGAGTTGATGTTGCTCATCAGGCTAGACAAGGTTACAAAACCATCTCTAAAGAGTTTGGACTCCAAAAATCCACAGTCAGATAGATTGTGTACTAATGGAGGAAATTCAAGACCACTGTTACTTACTGAGAAGTGGTTGACCAACAAATATCACTCCAAAGCAAAACGAGTGATAGTCTGCGAGGTTGCAAAAGTTCTCAGGGTAACTTCTAAGCAACCAAAGGCCTTTCTCAGATTGGCTAATGTTAATGTCCATGAGCCCACCATCAGGAGAACACTGAGCAACCATGGTGTGCTTGGCAGAGTTGTAAGAAAGCCATTGTTCTCCAAAATGAAAATAGCTTGATAAAGATCATGTGGACAAGCCAGAGGACTATTGGAGAAAGGTTTAATGGATGGATGAAACCAAAATAGAACTTATGGGTTTAATGAGAAGCTATTACGTTTGGAGAAAAGAACACACTTCATTCCAGCTTAAGAATCTTCTCCCATCTGTGAAACATGGTGGTGGCAGTATCATGGCTTGGGCCTGTCTTGCTTCATTTAGGCCAGGACAGCCTGCCATCATTGATGGAACAATACATTCTGAATTACACCAGATTCTAAAGGAAACATCAGGACATCTGTTTAAGAACAACAGTGAACGTGGGTCATGCAGCAAGACAACAACCCCAAGCACACAAGTCATTCTACCAAAGAATGGTTAAAGAAGAACAAAGTTAATGTTTTGAAATGGCTGAGTCAAAGTCCAGACCTTAATCCAATTAAAATGTTGTGGAAGGATCTAAGCAAGCAGTTCATAGGTGGAAACCCACCAACAACACATAGTTTAAGTGGTTCTGCACCAAGGAATGGGTTAAAACTCCTACATGTTATTGTGCGATACTGATCAGCAATGACAAGACACTTTACCTTCAGTTACTGCAGTAAAAGGGGGTCACACCAGATACCGAAAGCAAAGATTCACATACTTTTGCACCACACAGATGTAACACTGGATCATTTTGTTTTATAAATAAATTACAAAGAAAATATTTTTCTCTCACTTGTTTGATTGGGTTCTCCTTGTCTACTTTCAGGACTTCAGAAAATCTGATGATGTTTTGGGTCATTTTGGGCAGAATTATAGAAAATTCTAAAGGATTCACAAACTTTTAAGCAGCAGTATATAGTCAAACCAAAAATGAATCAGACACCAGATATAAGTATTAAATTTGTATTTGTATTATTATAATTTTTTTTTACTAGTGGGTGCTGGACACTTCATTTATGTAAGTGAGGATAGCAAAATAAAGCAAACTGACACACTAAACGCAAAAATTATTCGAACAGTGGACAAGCAGTAAAATTTATACAAATATGGGATCAAACATTATTCAGACACTCTGACCTTACCATGTTTTGCTTAAGTATTTTTATTTTCTTTAATTGCTAATGCAACCTTTTTACATCCAAACAATCTGAACAAAATTAACTGTTGCTTTGTAATTGGTTGACCTAATTTGGTATTATCTAATTGTGTACTTCAATTTAACAGCTGACAGCTATTCAACCTAATTCATACCTTTCTATCAAAGTTATCTGTCATTATCAAGATGAATCACAGTCACAAACTGGAAGCAAAAAGATGAGTCACAAACTGCCATATAAAAATGTATGCACCCATGAAAGATGATACAAGTTTAAACTGACATTATACAAAATAAAGTAAGTTATTTTTGTATTTATTTTGCCATAGTAAATCTGGTGTTTTGCTTTTATGTTGTTTCACAGCAAACTAGGTGGTCAAATTGAAGTCATTGCAATGGATTTTTTAATTCAGTAAACAAATGGAAAACCATTCCCTCATACAAATGACCTTTTTGCTCATTTTTTGAGACATATAGTAATATTTTCCTTCTTTTGTCTTACAGGGCTTTTGAGATGTTATCTATTGATCCTGCTGTGAATGAAACTGCTTATTGAAAGCATATTTTATCAATGGCATTACACAAATACAGAGCTTTTGTATTTAATTGAATTGGTCATGTGAACCTTTCTTGTGAATTATTATTGTTGCTCCAAATGACATTCTGTTACAAAGACAGTCTTTGTGTTATATTGCGTGTACAAATATCTCTTCATTACCGTGCTGGGATGAATGTGTTTACCCTCGTCATCGTCTTGCGTAACCCTATTACGCAAAAAAGGCCAAATGTGTTCGAAAACGTGCGGGGCATTCAATGTGACATCCTGTCTATTCAAACAGGTGGAGATCTCAGCAGCACGAGGCAAGCTGCCATGATGCTGTGTGCATAAGGAAATGTGCATAGAGTAGACAGAGATAGAAAAGGGCAGGTTCTGAACTTTCACACACAAATGTGCATGTGCACACTTGTATACACTTGCAAAAATATAGCAGGCACAGACGGACATAAAAGCATGCACGCATACACCCTGACTCCTAAAGATCTCTACGCTTGGTCACTCCATCCATTTATATTGACAGGGTTTCTATCAGTTCATGAAAAGACCAAATGTAAATGCCCTCCAAGATGCATTCAAGACTGATTGCAGCCCAGTCACTCAGTGGTTAAAGGTGCATACAAAATATATGCATTATATGTATATTACATTCCTGTAGCTCAAATGGTAGAGCAATATCAGTGTCATGGGTTTAGTCCCAAACAGAATGTGAGAAACGATAAAAATGTATACCTTGGAAGCAAATTTGCATGGATGCATATGATATGCAGAAAAATAAATATATACTGTGGCAATGAATAAACATTATCTTCCCACAAAGTATTAATTCTTGGCAATGTTTTCCTAACTTGTTAAATTTTTCCATTAAACTTTGCCAAGTTGTACTAATTCTTTCACTATAGCTCTGTCCCAATTCCAAGTGATGCATTTTCTGAAGACTGCATTCCAATACCAAATGTGTCATATCGGCGCAATTTTGAAGGCTCCTTCAAATGTGACTTCAAAATGTGTCCTTTGTTTCTCAGGATACAACAAATGGATTGGTAAAACTTTAGATTAGGGAACACATATTCAATATTAAATAAAAGTTTTCCCTGAATAAACTCCTAATTTGCTGCTTATTAATAGTTTGTAATGCAGTTGTTAATTTTAGGTATGGGGAAGGGTTAAGGGATCTAAAAGCAGAATAAGGCATTGATATATGCTTTATCTGGACTTATAAACTGTCAATATGTTAGTAGTGTGCATGTTAATGACTAGCTTACTAGAATTGGTCCTTAAAATAAATTGTTACCAATGTATCCTTCATGGCTCAGACTTTCCCAAAATGCATTGCACACCAGTGATGATGGGTTTCAACTTACTCCAACATCAACTTACTCCAATATCCAATAATGATACAGATGTTAAAAAATAAACACTTCAGTTTCATAGCAGCTCCAATTTTGTTGTATCTCATTAAGATGTGATTTCATAGATATTTTCCAGTATTTTGCACATAAATGGACCAAGGTGAACATATTTAGACAGGCTGTGAACCCTGGTTTGTTTTGGATGTGTTTCAGCTCTGCTTCTCTATGTGGATACATGTTTTTCGAGGAAGCAGAATATGGAGATGCAGGATATGGAATTGTAAAAATAATGGTTTCTTTCTTTTTTGTTGACAGTTTTCAGCTTCTTCTTCCACGCAATTCGAGCACTGCGGTAGCAGTGGCGGAGCCAGGGACATCACTGATCTAAGCTTGGCCTCCCCTTTGGCTACCCTGCAGTTTTTGTCCCCTTTTTCTTGATAAGAAATGCCTTTATTGACACACAGGTACAATAAAGTACAAACGAAAATGAAATAATTTAAATGCATAAAACAACTCATTTTACAATCTGGCATTTATGTGCTGGTGCATTCCGGCCTTTTTCACATTCTTATCACAAACTGCATGTCTCATCCATGAGTATGTAATGTTAGAGTACACATTTTTGGGGGTTTTGAGAGCCAGAACCAAACTGACAGAGCAATTAAGCTGTAGTGAGCCCCTTTATTAAAATACTTGAGGTGAGGAATAATACAAAAATGGTCATATTCACTGTGTTACTTGATATAATAATTCACAAATATCTCTAATTACAATGAAGTAGAAGTTAATTGTATTCAGCTGTGTTTTAGGCACTAAAATAGTCTAGCACTAGTATAGTCAACCACATTTTTATATTGAAATAATGAAGATTTCTGTGCCACCCCAGGCTGGTTGCTGGCCCCTCCCTGGCCACCCCTATGAAAACATCCTGGCTCCGTCACTGTGCAGTAGCCAGAGCTACTTTTCTCTATATTTGATGTGACGTGTGGACTCAATTTCCCGCAAAATGCAACTGCCCTCATGTTATTCCAAACCTAAATGACTTTATTTCTTCAGAAGATGTTTTAAATAATATTGGTAACCAAGCAGTTCAGTTCCTATCGACTTCTATTGTATATTTTATAATCATGTAATAGAAGACTATGGGAACCAAAATGGTTTGGCTACCAACATTCTTCAAAATGTCTTATTTTATGTTCAACAGAGAATGAAAGCCTTACAGGTTTGGAATGATATTAGGTATTCATTTCTGTGTGAATTGTGCCTTTAAATCATGGACATGACTTAGCTAATACTTTTTCACACATTACATATATGGCTTCATATAAATGCTGGTTGTTTGGGCTACACACACAAACATTTCCTTCCCAAACAGAACTGCATCATTATACAAAGTTTGGGAATGCTGTAATGCACATGTGAGTGAGCAGTCATGAGTAACACACGGACTGTGTCCAAAAGCTGAAAAATGCTGACAAATATTTTTCTTGTTTTTTTAGTTTATTTCAAACATTTCTGTTGAGGAATAATCATTGTTATCACTAAATATAATATGATTATTGCTAAAGCTGTCTTAAAATTGTTCTTGATCATTAGAAAGCATTGTGTGACCTTGAAAGTCTGTCCATAACCAGAGTACTTAGGAAATAACCTCATACAAAAAAGTCTATGTGTGAAGTCATTGACTGACGGGGCAATGGGGAAGCAGCACAGATACCTTTGGTTTTGGACACACTGCCACTGGCAACACAATGTGAAACACGAAGTGCTATTTGGGATGAACAGAGCAGAACAGTTTTCCTGCTTGGCATTAGATAATTCTATATTTGTGAATACAATATGTCTCTATAAAACATCATATTTACGTACATCCACTGAATATATGCAAGAAGCAGCTATTTTACAATGTGTAGATGGAATGTGCATATCTAATTGTATAGCAATTGATTGTTCGGGAAGCCTTTTGCGAACTAAGTGTAAATAGGCCACCTGATAAATCCAAAGCTTCAGTAATATACAATCGTTTTGGCAGCTCAGAATTGACGTAGAGCCAGCTGGATCATTCCCTTCTCTGAGCAAAACACCAAAACTACACAGATAGTAATCGCAGTAAAACATTAATTATCTTTTCTGTGACAAGCATGGGGTCTTGAACTTTAAACTGGACGCATAGCTTATGGAAGTGGAGTTTAAAATTAAATTTTTGCTAAGGAAAAATATATTATTGTAAAGGTCGGATGAAGGAATATCTGAGGTCTACCAAACTGTTTACACAAAGTACCATCTGCATTACATCAAGTTGGTTTATACAGCTAATCATGTTTTGTGTTTCTTGAGGGTTTCACCTCTAACATTTCTCTACATTGTGGTTAATATTTTACCCTGCTGCATATGGTATATTGTAACTGTACAGTTCAGAAACAGACTTGTTTACATTGACTGCCATCGTTTTTACAAACCCAAGTTGCTACATCCCACAGGTCAGTCACACAGACTCTATTTCATGCAAAACCGTTAATAAGTTTGTACTCTGGTACTACTCGGTGACTTCAACATCCACCTAGAAAAACCCCAGGCTGCTGACACAAACACTTTTCTTGCCTCATTTGACCTAAAGTGAGTGTCTACTATGGCTACTCACAAATTAACTAATTGGACCTTATCTACATATGCTACTGCTTAACTGACAACACTTTAGTTACTCTGTTGAACACCTCGGACCACTTCCTCATCACTTCTAACCTCACACTGACACTGAACACAACACACACTCCTTTTGGTGTAACCTACGCTCAGTCCCTTGCTCTCGCCCATCCTCTATGGTTTCATCCTCACTTCCTCGGCACTGGACACAAACACTGCTACTGACACCTTTTCTCTACTCTAACATCTTGCTTGGACTTTTATCCCCCTTTCATTCAGACCAGCATGCACCACCTTTGCCCCCTGGCTGTCAGATGTTCTCAAAGAACATTGCTCTAGGCTCAGGGCTGCAGAGAGGATGTGGCGTAAATAAAAAAACTCAACTGACCTTTTGTGGATGTAAGTCATTCCTCTTTTCCTTCTCCGCATAAGTATCCACTGCTAAAACAACAAACTACCACAGCAAAATTAACAATTGTTATGGCTCTAATACACTTTTCAAAACCATTTAATCTCTTATTTGTTCATAAATAAAACAAGAACCATCAGCAAACAATTCTTCACACCACAAACTGGCAAAAACTTCATAACAATAAATACATACTATCTATCCTCCTTCTCTCCACTCTCGAAGGCAGATGTTTCCAAACTTATCCTTTTCAAGCATTCTACTACCTGTCCGCTTGATTCTATCCCCACTTGCCTCATTCAGTCCATTCTTCTTCAGTTATACCTGTGCTCACTCACATTATCAACACCTCTCTTCACACTGGAACATTTCCCACAGCGTTTAAGTGGTGCTGGGTAACCCCACTGCTTAAAAAAACCCTCTCTAAATCCAAAACATTTTGAAAACTACAGACCGATTTTCCTTCTCCCATTCATTGCAAAGACACTTGAGCATTTTGTGTTTAACCAATCTCTATGTTTCTTGCACAGAAAAACCTCCTGGACAACAACCAATCTGGCTTCAGAAGCGGCCACTCAACTGAGACTGCCCGGCTCTTGATTTCTGAAGCCCTGAGAATGGCAAGAGCCGCTTCCAAATTCCAAAAAAAGTTCTGTAAGTGAATGACACCTTGTGATGCCATCCCAAAGATTACTGTTATGGACCTATTCCTGGACTGTTCCAAGTTGATGGAATGACCTGCCCATCACAAATTGAGCAGCTGAGTCTTTAGCCATTTTCAAAAACCTCTAAAGACATATTTTTTGCCAGCACATGACCAATTAATACTAGCACTTACCTATTCTATTCTATTCTATTCATTTCATTTTGGTCTAATTTATAAAAAAAAATTACTTGCAATGTGTACTGTGCTAGACTAACTGAGACTTGTCACAGCACTTGTATACTGTTGCTCTCTCGTTGGTCTGATTGCTTCTATTGTTCTCCTCATTTGTAAGTCGCATTGGATAAAAGCATCTGCTAAATTATTAGGTTAAAATAATTATTAAATGTAAGTTTGGGGTCTGTATTGGGGTCATTTTTTTATTTAGCATGGATCCATTAAATGACTAAAGTCATTCACACTTCACAAGACTTTCAAATAAATTATGTTTTTTTTAATCATAATTTCTACAAAAATATTAAGCAGGACTAGTTTTTTTCAACATTGATGGAAATATTAATACATGTTTCTTTAGCAGCAAATCATCATATTGTCACACTCTGGATAAAGAGGCAAACGAGGAGGAATAAGGTGAGAGCTTCTTTATTCACCAAATATAAGACTGAGCCAAAAGGTAACGGCAACAACTAAGGAATATAGTGAAGCTCAATAGACTGAAGAGATCTTCTTTCTATCTTTTCCCTTTCAGGGAAATTAACGGGAAGAGGACGTCCACTGAGATGCAGGAATCCAGTAGGTATCGGCGTGAACTTTATGTTTCCGTACTGCCCGCTGGAGCTGGACGTGTGCCGAGTCCCATATACTCTTGTTCTCATGGAACCAGTAATCTGATGGGACTTCTGAAAGCTCTACCGTCCATGGGAAGAGTAGAGGTTGGTACCCGAGCATGCATTGAAACTGTGTTAAACCTGTCGTTTCCTGTCACAGGGAGTTTTGGGCATACTTGGTCCATGAAAGATACTGGCTCCAGCTGTCCTGATGTTTGTGACAGTAGGCTCGTAGAGAGCGCCCGATCTCCTGGATCTTTCGTTCGGTCTGGCCAGTAGTCTGGGGGTGATAACCTGATGATAGACTGACGGTCACAACCAGTGTAAACGGAAGAAACCACGCCAGACCCTGGAGATGAACTGGGGCCCTCAATCCGACACAATGTCTTCCGGGATCCCAAAATTTCAGAATACGTGATGGAGGAGAGGTTCTGCCGTTTCGAAGGCTGTGGGCAACCCTCGGAGAGGAATTAGTTTGCAGGCTTTTGAGAATCTATCTACAACTACCAAAATGGTAGTGTATCCATGGGAAGGTGGAATATCTGTGGCGAAATCTATCCCCAGATGGGACCAGGGTCGGCGTGGAATGGGCAGTGGGACCAACTTGCCCTCAGGCAGACGAGGTGGAGTGGAGGTAATGGCACAAACCGAACAGCTCCTCACGAAGCGAGCGACATCCTGAGCCATGCTGGGCCACCAGTATTGGTTCCGGAGGAGCGAGAGGGTACGTTGACTGTCTGGGTGACCTGATCCCGGGGAAGTGTGAATCGAGTCCAGAAGGGTGAGGCGCAAGGCAGTTGGTACATAACTCCTCCCTTCCGGACCTCCTGGCAGAGCAAGTTCTTCTAGAGTGGCGGCTGGAATTTGATCATCTAGGGCCCCTTCGATCGGACACACAAACACTGTGGGAGAGAGGATGGGCTCAGAGCTTTCGGGAGAAGGATCAGGTTGCGGGCGCCTCGTAGTTCCTCCAGCGCAGCTGGGACCAGAGGAAGAGGGTAGATGAACTTTATGGTTTGGGAGTTGAGGCTTCGATAATCTATGCAGGGTTGCAAACCTCCGTCTTTCTTGGCCACAAAGAAGAAACTCGAAGCCGCAGGTGAGGTGGAAGAATGGATGAACCCCCGTTGCAACGCCTCGTAAATATACTCCTACATGGCAGCTCGTTCTGGGATCGAAAGGGGGTAGACATGGCCTTTAGGTAGTTTGGCCCCAGGCAGCAGGTCAATGTTGCAGTCCCACAGCCGGTGAGGAGGTAGCTGGGTAGCTGCGGCCTCTCTGAACATATCCTGGAACGCCTGGTATGCTGCTGGTATCTGGAATGAGCACGGAAATGCAGGACTTTTGATGGTGGTGGAGCATATAGCAGCATCGGAACTTTTTTGTTTGGAGGTAGGGAAAGCGGTTATACTTCTCCGGAGACAGGATTTGCTCAATTTCAGAACTTCGCCGGAGGTCCAGTGGATGTTAGGATGATGTTGAGCTTGCCAGGGGTGTCACAGGACAATATTCACAGTGGCCTCCTCCAGCAACAGGAGTGATATGCATTCCATATGCAGGCAGCCGATGCGGAGAGTGACATCTGGAGTATGATGATGCACCAAGCCCTTGCCCAGTGGTTTTCCCTGAATATTGGAGATCTGATAACTGCTGACATTGCGATGACGAGGGATGTTGAGATGGACAAGACAGAGGGAGGAAATAAAATTTCCACAGGCTCCGGAAATTGATGAGGACTTTAACTGGAAAGGAACGGTTCAAATAAACCAGGAGAGCATCAATGAGAGGAATTTTAGTAACATCTGGCTGTAGATGGAACGCATTCACCGCTGTGCATGAAGGGCGAATGGAACAGGCTGGCACCAAATGATCACTGGCTCCACATCACAGGCATAATTCCAACGAGATGCGTCGGACTCGTTCTGTTGGTGACAGATGATAACGGTCAGTCTGCATGGGCTCCGGCGCTCGAAGATGAGGGAACGGTGAGGCAGCAGCATAAAGTGGTTCTTCTATGTGACAAGCGGTTAGGTGTTGGGAGACCAGAAGAGCCTTCTGCAGGAAACTATCTAGCCCAACGGTGTCGTCATAATTGGCCATTTGACGTCGAAGAGATGGACTGAGTCCCCGCCGGTATGCGGATAAAAGAGTCATCTCATTCCATCCGCTATTCGTCGCTAAAGTGTGGAATTGCACCGTATAGTCGTGAATGGAGAGTCCCGCTTGCCGTAATCAGAAGAGCTCATTGGGCACGGAGATGGCAGAAGTGGATTTACCAAATGCTTCTCTGGAGTGGGCCACAGATGCATCCAGGGACCGTACCAAGGGGCTATGAGAGTTCCAAAGAGATTCCGCCCACTGCAGCGCTCTTCCGGATAACAGTGAAGTGAAAAACGAGACCTTAGCTCTTTAAAACAGAAACTGCTGGGGTTGTAGCTCAAAGTAGAGTGAGCATTGGAGGAGAAATCCACTGCAGGTGTCCGCTTCACCAGAATAAGCCGTGGGCTTGGCCATGGGACAGGCAGACGTGGGCAGTGTGAGTGGAGGAGTTTGAAGGGATTCTCGGAGTGTTTGTACCAACTCTGCGGAGTGATCTGGTCCATGGGGGAGTTGTGGCTCCATGGTGCTGGTTGAACAAAACAGGTCCTCCTTTATATTTTGTCAAGGACTGGTCTTCCGTCACGATCTGGATGAAGAAGCAAACGAGGAGGACTAAGGTGAGAACTTCTTTATTCACCAAACATAAGACTAAGCCAAAAGGTAATGGCGACAACTAAGGAATATAGTGAAGCTCAATGGACTGAAGATATCTTCGTTCTATCTTTCCCCTTTCAGTGGAATGAACGGGAGGAGGACGTCCACTGAGATGCAGGAATTCAGTAGGTAGGTGATAGGAGCAACGCAGAGCTTGCAACGTCAAGACCAGTCAGTGGAGGAGAGGGGTGGGTAGACCTACATGGTGTATGGAATGTGGAATCAGGTGTGGGTGATTAGTAATCGGGTAAACGGTTGCAGGTGGATGGCATGGCTGGTGAGCCGTTACACATATATTAATGATTTCTGAAGGATCATTTGACACTGAAGACTGGAGTAATGACTGCTGAAAATTCAGCTTTGACATCACTGAATAATAATTTTACAATATATTAAAATAAAAAGTATATATTAAATTGTAATAATATTTCACAACGTTATTGTTTTATTTTATTTTTGGTCAAATAAATGCAGCCTTGTTGAGCATAAGAAACTTCTTTCAAAATGTAAGAAAAACTTTTGAATGCATTTCTGTTTTTTTATAACCAAATCACAGCTATCCAAACAGCAACACATCAAATATTTAAAAGTTTGTGTGTGTGTGTGTGTGTGTGTGTGTGTGCGTGTGGTTAACTTGATTTAGAGCAGTTGGTGTAAACGTAGTAACCATTAGAATAATCTATAGGTTTGGATTTTGTTAAAATACTGCATGCATTATGTCAATCATATATTCATCTAAGGAAGAATTAGCTTTATCATTAAACATTTTCTACTAGATCTCAAATAAATTACTTAGCCTATTTTCCTTTTCCTTGGTATATGTCAGAAAACAACTTGTGTGCTGTCCATGGTCCTGAAAAATGGCTCATTGAGGTCTAATAATGGAAGTTCTCATAACATTCTTAAGTAAAGACTACCATAAACATTAAGGATGAGCTAAGTTTAGTGGTAAAGGAATTTTTTCTTAAGTGTATTTCTGACATTGATTTACCAACAAACAAATCTTCCACTGTGAAACAGAACATACAAGACTGTGGAAGGAAAGTTTATCCTATGGGAAGATTTTCATACGATAACACATAAACGATACGATTGTATCGTAAAAAGCACTATACAAAAATAATCTTGAATGAATAAACAAATAAAAAGACAATATGCAAATTTCTCAACAAATGGAGCAGATTATATGATGATTTTTAACTTAGCTGATCACAAATGTGCTGACCCCCGCCTACACACACCCACACAGACAGACACACACACACACATTGGTTCTTCAGCGGTTCCTTGGGGTGATTGAGGTGCTATATTGCTACAACTACCATATCAAGAACCTGTTAAGCCCAGTGTGGATCTTTAAAGGTTCTCTAACTCTATCGTATAGTCTCTTAGTTTAGTTGGGGAGAGGAGTTGAATTACATTAAAATACAGTGTTTTTCCTGAAGATAATGTGGTTCTCAATATTTTTGCCACCAAGGCCCACCATAAGGAAATATTTGAGGGCCACCACACAATTTTTTTTGACCTCAGAAAAGCATAAAGGTGATTCAAAACAGCCATTGTAGTAAATTCCCATTCATAGTAAACATATGAGAGTGGAGTAACATATCAGAAATCACATCATAGGAGGAGAACAGGTTTCTCTTATGGTTCTACATAGCACCATTTGACAAAGCTGCTGTATAGCACCTTTAAAGGGATAGTTCACCCAAAAATTTAAATTATATCATTATTGTTTATGTCTAAAATATTTGAAAAAGTTGTGTCTGCACAATTGTGCTCCTTGCACAAAAAATGATATCTATGAAGAATTTCAGTCAGCTTTTAGGCCCCACTATAGCACAGAAACTGCACTTGTTAAAATTACAAATGACTTGATTCTTGCGTCAGGCCAAGGCTGCATCTCATTGCTAGTTTTATTTGATCTTAGTGCTGCATTGACACTATAGATCATGACATACTCATAGATCGATAGGGCAGGCTTTAAGATGGTTTAGATCCGACTTGTCCGATCGCTACCACTTTGTTTATTTAAATGGGGAGTCATCTCGATTATCACCAGTAAAGTATGGAGTACCACAAGGATCTGTCCTATGCCCTTTGTTATTTTCAATATACATGTCGCCCCTTTGTAATATCATTAGAAAATATGGGATTCATTTCCATTGTTATGCTGATGATACTCAACTATATATCTAAAAAAGACCAGATGAAACTTAATTATATACCTAATTATTATACCTAAATTATCTAAGCTAACGGAGTGTGTTAAAAATTGAAAAGATTGGATGACTAATTATTTTCTCCTTTTAAACTCAGATAAGACAGAGATATTACTTATTGGACCAGAAAACAGTACACAGAATATCTTGGATCACAATTTGCAACTAGACCGATGTCCTGTTCCGTCCTCTACAGTCAAAAATCTGGGTGTTATATTAGAGAGCAATTTATTTTTTGAAAATCATATTTCCCATGTTACAAAAACAGCATTCTTCCATCTTATAAACATTGCCAAGCTACAGAACATGTTAAGTGTTTCTGATGCAGAAAAGCTAGTTCATGCATTCATGACCTCTAGACTGGACATTGTAATGCACTGCTAGGTGATAATTCATCTTCAAAAAGCAAGCTACAGATAGTACACAATTATGCGGCTAGAGTCCTTACCAGGTCAATAAAATAGGATCATATTACTCAAATTTTACAATCTCTGCACTGGCTACCTATTAAGTTTCTTATCAGTTACAAAATATTATAACTTACCTATAAGGCCCTAAATTGGTTAGCTCCTGCGTACCTAATCTTCTATCACGCTACAATCCAACCCGCTCCCTAATGTTGCAAAACTCTGGACTATTGGTAGTACCTAGGATAGCAAAGTCCACTAAAGGAGGAAGCACTTTTGCATATTTGGCTCCCAAACTCTGGAACAGCCTTCCTGATAACGTTCGGGGTTCAGACACACTCTCTCTATTTAAATCTAGATTAAAGACACATCTCTTTAGCCAAGCATTCATATAATGCATCTCACAATCTTGTACTGCAGTTATATCTGATCAAACGCACATTATAATGCTTTAGCTTGGGTTGAACAAATTATTTTTGCTTGGATGGAACAACAGCTATGCTAATTATGTCTCTATTTGTTTCTCTGTTTCTGCCACTGGATTAATATCCCATGGTAACTAGGAATTGCACAAGCTTCAGTCTAGATCCAACCCTTAAATTACCGAGAGGACCAAACACCTGAGAAGAGATGATGCCAACCCCTCAGACAATATACAGAATTAACCAAATTTTGTCACAAGTTAAATATATTAAGTTTCTGCAATATACAAATCTATTGTAGAAACTTAATTTCCTGTAAAGCTGCTTTGCAACGATTGTATTGTGAAAAGCGCTATACAAATAATCTTGAATTGAATTGAAATTAATTGAATTATTTACTCACTCTCATGTCGTTCCAAACCCATAAGACCTTCGTTAATCACACATTATGATATTTTTTGATGAAATCTGAGAGCTCTGACCCTGCATAGACACACACATAGTTTTATCGATGTCATTACATTTCTGGGTCTGGGAACATTTCAGTTGTGTTGCTGTCTATGCAGACAGTTCTCAGATTTCATCAAAAATATCCGTGTTCTGAAGATGAATGAAGGTCTTACAGGTTTGGAACAACACGAGGGTGAGTAATTAATGACAGAACGTTCATTTTTGGGTGAACTAACCCTTTAAAGATATAGGTGCTATACTGTATTTAAAGAGGTTCTCCTGATTACAAGCCAATGAGCCACGTTTGCTATTTAGCACCATTTTTATTTAGAGTGCATGGTAAAATAAATTAATAAATAAAAGGTCACTGACCTACTTTATGTTTTGTTAAACATGTATTGTCTGTCTCTCATTTCACTTTATTGAGTTCTGGTACATTAAGAATCATTCAAATCAACATTTGGAAGTGATTAAAATTTGAATTCTTTTGTTTTTTGTTTTATGACTTGCCTTCACAAATCTGATTTAAAATAAACAAATTCTGCTTGTCACATTTGACTTTCATCTGTGACTGTCTGGCTAAGTTTAAGTAACTTTATCATTAACTAATGTAGAAAGATGGGTTTGCTGGATTACGCTGCCAAAAAGCAGAGGAGGCCTGGGAACTGCAATGTTTGAAAAGTATAGGTCAATATTTGAATATATATTGTTGGCTTTTAAATCAATGATGTCTACGTGGGGGGTTTGTGAGGGGTTGAGTGGGGGCTTGGTTTATATTTTAGTAATAATTTAAAATAAAATGATCATTATTAGAATTATGATTATCTACTTAGAATAATGGCCAGCTACTTTCTTGCTATTCAGGTCTTATGCAAACATACTGCTATCTGGCTCTAGGCCACAGATGTAGTCTGAACAGAAACAGGACATAGTCAGTCTATAATGTCCTGGACAGAATTCAACATCCTTTCAACAACATTTATGGTAACAAGTGACATCTGAATGAATTTTATTTTTTATGAAATTTTTTACTATCAAATTGTCTTGGTCAAATTGTCTTCAACTGTGCTTTGATTGCAGTATCTTTAACATTACTATTTAAATATAAATAGATCTGAATCTAAACAAATATATTTATCAATTTTAGTCTTCACAATACATTTTTGTAGCACATACTATTGATACCATGGTGTAACATGTCTGGTGTAACAATCTTTCTCAAAATTCTTGAAAATCTTTATTTGCTGATTAACCCTTTTCAATCCCAGACGCAGAATATTCCATTTAAACCATTCGGATTAAATATACATTGAATTTGCTAATATGAATATTTAGTATATTTTTCCAAATAAATTTTTTATGTATTGATTAGTTTTTATTTCTTTTCCCATTTGTCATAACAAAATCTTAATAAGCCTTCTGAATAGAATCCATTGATCCTTTTCAGGAATTTTGCCAGATTTTCAGCTTAGAGAGATAGACCTTATGTAAATTGACAGCTTTCGCAATATTGATGGGATAGACTGCATGTGCAACTGTCTTTCTGTGAACTATACACAGAATTCAGACATCATAAGCATGAGCAGATTAGACTTTGGTATTATTGCAGCATTTCTAAGCAGAACACAGAAGTCAGATTATACAGTTTCTGTGAAATTTGACTTTAATCATTAATATGTAGTCAAAATAGCATGCATGTTTAATATTTATAACCGTATTTTGCAATACACACACCAATGTAAATTCGCCTCCCCTCTTAATAATAATCTTCTTGACTGAATGTAAAAGTGAAAAAAAAGACGTACTTCAAAAAATAAGCAATAATAAATAATGAAGACCCTCGAAGCATGGATAGACATTAGGGACTGGAAGTAAAGCCACATGGAACTGGCCCAAGTTAAAAGTGCACCCTGTATATAAGAGGGTCAGCCAGATGTCTGATAGCATGTCATTTTTTGGTTCTAGGCAGCGATTGACCCACAGCATTGAGTTGGGAAATGTTGTTCAAAATATTAAAACACTGCAGTCATCTCTGCTCCGCAAATACATGTGAATCCACATTCAGATGTGTTTATTTAGCTGTTCAAAGAAACATGCTTAGCAGTAATATGCACAGAGTAAAAGGGAAGAAACTTTGCTCTGAAACTGACCTTGAAAAGATAGGACTATTTAATCATGTGGTGCACAGACCTGACGGACAGGGCTGAAACATGAGTCACATGGGACAACAATGAGGCGGTGGTGTCACTGATCATATAAATGACTAGAAGCCTTTCTTTAAACCATCCTTCAAAACGAATCACTTTTCACCCTGTATTCAGCCATAAACCATATGCCATGTGTGTTGTGTTAATGGTTACATTTCAACCAAAACATTATGTTTTTACAGTGGTTGAGACAGCGGTTGAGACAAGTTGGCTTTTTTTGTGCTTTTTCCCACCACTTCATTTGTTTTTCTCATATGATGGCACACATGATCTAAATAAAGGTCTCTTACTATTTTGTGGCGAAACGCATCTGCTAATTGTCTGCAACCTTTTTTCTGTTCCGCACAATGCTCTAAAAAAAAAAGAGAGCGTATCAGATGTCTTGACTTGTGCTGGAAGTCCATGACAAAAACAAGTCCTGTGGTCTGACCTAGTTGAGCTATTTTCTGCCATTCTCTTCCATAAAAACAACACGGTATGAGGTCAGCGAGATGCTGGGCTAGAGCACAATAGTACGGGATGCAGTTTTTTGTTTGGATGCCTGGTGGATGACATCAGCTCACACAGAGCTTTCCCCTCAGCCCTCACAGCGGGAACAGTGGTTTTCCATACTATTACCTCTGCCTCGAAGGAAAGTCCCACTGATTCTGCACTACAGCACCACCTCCTTTTACCTTAAGAGCTCTCTGTAAACGGCAAATAAATCACACTCAACCGCATGTAGCTGAGTCTCAACAGACATTTATGTCCCTGGAGGGAATAACGTCAGTTGTCAAGGCAGAAGCATAAGAGCCAAAATAACCACAGCAGCTGATGGAGAGCTGATTAGCAAGATAACTTCATTCAACAGATGACAGCACACATTAAATATATGCAATTATGTATACAGGTACATCTCAATAAATTAGAATGTCATGGCAAAATTCATTTATTTCAGTAATTCAACTCAAATTGTGAAACTCGTGTATCAAATAAATTCAATGCACACAGACTGAAGTAGTTTAAGTCTTTTAATTGTGATGATTTTGGCTCACATTTAACAAAAACCCACCAATTCACTATCTCAACAACTTAGAATACTTCATAAGACCAATAGAAAAACATTTCTAGTGAATTGTTGGCCTTCTGGAAAGTATGATAATTTTCTGTATATGTACTCAATACTTGGTAGGGGCTCCTTTTGCTTTAATTCCCCCCAGACTCTATGACCTTGGTTTCCAAATGAAATACAAAATGTGCTCTCATCTGAAAAGAGTACTTTGGACCACTGGGCAACAGTCCAGTTTGTCTTCTCTTTAGCCCAGGTAAGACGACTCTGACGACAACTGTAGCCAAATTCCGTGACACGTCTGTGTGTTATGGCTCTTGATGCCTTGACCCCAGCCTCAGTCCATTACTTGGGAAGTTCAGTTCACCCAAATTCTTGAATCAATTTTGCTTGACAATCCTCATAAGGCTGTGGTTCTCTTGGTTGGTTGTGCATCTTTTTCATCGACACTTTTTCCTTCAACTCAACTTTCTGTTAACATGCTTGGATACAGCACTCTGTGAACAGCCAGCTTCTTTTGCAATGCATGTTTGTGGCTTACCCTCCTTGTGAAGGGTGTCAATGATTGTCTTCTGGACAACTGTCAGATCAGCAGTCTTCCCCATGATTGTGTAGCCTAGTGACCCAAACTGAGAAACCATTTTGAAGGCTCAGGAAACCTTTGCAGGTGTTTTGAGTTGATTAGCCGATTGGCATGTCACCATATTCTAATTTGTTGAGATTTGGTGGTTTGGTGAATTGGTGGGTTTTTGTTAAATGTGAGCCAAAATCATCACAATTAAAAGAACCAAAGACTTAAACTACTTCAGTCTGTGTGCATTTAATTTATTTAATACACAAGTTTCACAATTTGAGTTGAATTACTGAAATACATTAACTTTTCCATGACATTCTAATTTATTGAGATGCCCCTGTATACATAACATGTGATATATAACTTAATGATAATCGTTTTCTTCCTTTATAATTTAATACACAAGTTTCACAATTTGAGTTGAATTACTGAAATACATTAACTTTTCCATGACATTCTAATTTATTGAGATGCCCCTGTATACATAACATGTGATATATAACTTAATGATAATCGTTTTCTTCCTTTATAGTGCAAAACAACTTTATTTAAATGGAAGTTTTCCAAAGAGTAAGTTAAGGCTCTCCATTTTTACAAGTCCAGGATGGGAAACATCCGTCGTCCTATACAGTGTTTAGGAAGAAAGCAGCTCTCATTCTTGGCTCATGTCAGTTGTTTATAAGCCTGTCCTTTTTTTGAAAAAATACCAAGATGACATTCGCCATAGCACAGGCTGTTTTGCAGTGAGAGGTGCGTGCAGACATATGAGCTGACATTTAGATGGTTTGCAAGGTCAGGTTCTGTGAAGTGGCAGAAACCAAAACACATCAATACTGTACGTGCACTACATGCTGCATAGGACTCTAATGTCTATGTTGTTTGGTAAACAATTGCATTTTATAACAGGCGCTATACAGCAGCTTACACACATACACCATGTTTGTAGTTCTTTCTATTTGTGTTTGCAGTTCTGAACCAAAATATGAACCTGGTTTCAAAGTGCAAGGGGTTGTGTGTGATGTAAGTCATTAGCGTGGATCTGCACTTAGAACTTTTATAGGAAATTGTGCACCATCTGTGTATCTTTGGGATAGGCTACTAATTTCAACATATTATCATTTGGCACACACTGACGCCGAGACACTATTTAGGTGTCAGGGTTTTGTACTGTCTTGTGTGTGTTTTGGCTTATGTTATTTGGTTCAGGTGTGTCGAGTTGTTAGTCCCTAATTGTCTGTGTATTTAAAGTGTTCAGTTTCCTGTTTCTTGGTCCGGTGTCTATCGGCATCCCTGTGTGCTACGTGTGAGTTTCCTGGATTAAAGACTGTTATTTGTAATTCATTCTACATCTTCGTGTCTCCTCATTCCTCGCTCCCTCACAGTAGAGAACCGTGACATTAGGGGCAGGGCACATAGTATGTAAATTTGGATACAGCGTAAGAATAGGTTAAGGCTGTAAGATGAATACACAACAAAAAAAGGGTATCACTTCAGTTTAGGGACCAATTCTCACAAGCTGCTTGTTAGCATGCATATTGGCTGTTTATTAGTACTTATAAAGCACATTTAATGCTAATTCTGCATGACCATATTTTAGTTCCCTTAACCTTACCCCACAGCTAAACTTAACAATTATCTTACCAACTATTTATAAGCAGCAATTTAAGAGATTGTTGAGGCATAGTTAATAGTTAATCATAAGTAAGAACTGGTCCCCTGCTTAAAGTGTGAACCCCCCAAAATATGGTAACACATTATTTTAAGGTGTCTTGTTGCACATTACATTTACTTACAATTATAATAAAAATAAATGATGAATAATTAAATTCAAGTAACGTTAAGAAAACCCAAATCCTAACCCTATAGTGCATTTAGTTAATTACTATTACTCAGTACTTCAATAGATAATTACACTGTAAAAGGTATACCTTAAAATAGTGTAACAAATACAAAATACTTAGTATTTTTCGCAAATATCTAAAATAGCTTAAATCATAATACATTTACTCGAGAAGCACTTGTTTTGTTTAGATATTTGTGCTTGAAAATGAATGGAAAATAAGTAAGGAAGTAACTTTTGCAGTGTAGATGTTTATTCATGACAACAACAACAACAATGTGCTTTGGCTAAACTGGTCAAGACGAAAAATGAATGAGAAAGCCAGTACATTTTGTATTGTATTGTTCCAGAAAACGACATAACGATTCCTACAGGTAGGAAATACCAGCATGAGGTGAGTTGACTGTAAAGATCAAACAGGCTGCCTGGCTTATTTCATCCCTTTTAATTCCCTTCACTCATGTTACTATCTAAAACTGATGGTTCCCTATTTTTACGTTGCTAATACAGATGAACACTTGTCTCACATAACTTGATGGATGATGATTACTAACTTGTGTTCCTAATGACCCTCCAACTGAAGAACTACACCTAGAACGTACTGTTACTACACGCCACACTAAAAGTCTCTCTAGAGAAGCTGAGAGTGATAAATCCTTAAACAGTCACGCTGAGTACAGTGGCTCATAACTCAATAGGTCATGGTGAATTCATCCATCACCAAACCTCCTGCTATGGCTTTTTAACCCAGTCCAAAACTCTGTTCTGTACAAAATCCAACAAAAGTTAGATAACAATGTTCTTTTTTGGAGAGGGTAACAAGACCACTCATTGCAGTTGGCTGTACTTGAGAGGAATGTGACCATGGGACTTTTTAGCACATCAAGTCTGTGTTCTAGTCTAACAGTACTTCTTTCTTCACGTCCAGTTTTGGTTGAAGGGACAAGACAACAGGGTAACCACTGTAATGCAGTTTAGGGCAGCTGTTGTCCAGAGCATGGCCACTGGCTTCTTCTCAGCCTAAATAAAAGCTTGCAACATAACAGGCCCAAGCATTTTCCCATGGATGCAAGCCCACTGTTTACCATAACTGTATAGGAAGTCCAGCTGTTGAGCATCTATGCCGAGTTAGACTATGTTTGCAATCAGGTTAAATGCCTGTTTGCTTGGTTTTATCGATTTGATTGAGTTCAGAACCTCAAGGGAATTTAGAGCCCATTTGTGAACTAGATGAAAACCTCTACACTGTTACAGTTCAACTGATGGTATTCAATGTGTTGATATAATATTAAAATAGATATGAAAGTATGATTGAATGTGTTAAGTATTTCATAAAAAACAATCTCACATAAAAATGTTTATACAACATTTGTTTTTTCAGCCAAGTTCACATTGTTCTCAGAAAACTCGACAAATTAACATGTTACTCTTACCTACTGCTGTTTTCACACAAAAATATATAATGATTAAAGGTGTGGTCCCATTTTATATTCAGTGGCCTTAACGAATATGTACTTATATAAAAAATAAGTACAATGTACTTACTGTGCTCATATTGTATTGCAAAACACTTTTGCTGCTATTGATGTGGGATACGGTTAGGGACGGGTTTGGTGGTTTGGGTAGGTTTAAGGGTAGGTTAAGGTGTAAGGGTTGGGTCAACAGTGTAATAAACGTAATTACAGAAAATTATTATAGATGTAATTACATGCTGGTATTTTTTTAATATAAGTACAATGTAAAAACATGTATGTACACAATACGTGCATTTTACTAAATTATTAATTAAAATGTAATTACATGGTCGTTAAGGTCACTTAATATAAAGTGGGACCGAAGGTGTTTTTCTGCTTAGTGCCTGACAGTGAAACTCCTCCACTGTCTAAAATGAATCCAAGACCAACTAGCAGATTTCCTTTTTGATGTTTCTAACAACCTTCCCAGTTAATGACCTTCTCATAGCCTTACCATACTAAACGAAAGTAATGTTATTGACCCCTGACCTTCTAAATACCACCCACCCAATCCCTGTCAGCATTTTATTTTCTCCACAAAACAATTGGTTGTGTGCACACTAATGGAGGCGATCAAAGATTCCTGATTTTGCCCCAAATTGTGCATGAGTATCCATTTTTTGGGGAATGGAAACAAGTGCAGGATATCCAGACCGTTTGAAACTGAACTTATTTTAAAAGCAGCACCCATGATAATAAAATTAAGAGGCATCAGACTGTTCAAAGGGGCTGTTCACTCAGAATGTGTTTTTGCATTCTACTGCATTGCTAGAGGAATGCATTCGACTATTACACTTGCATCTTGCATATTTTGAAGCCCATACTTGGCCACATGTCATGTCACTTTCACTTTAAACTCTCAAAAGACATGTTCCTATAACTTTTTTTTTATTCCACTGCCATGTGTCTCACAAAAAAACATGTTCTATGCGAAGGGTCCCAAAAATGGGCAACCAGCTCATAATTTCAAAAACATTTGACTGCATTGACTTATACATTTTTTGAAAGTGTCTTGATATCCTGCATTCTTGTTCCATTGTCTTTTGCATTTTAATTGCACATCTTGCCATCTTTTGCTGCTTCTTTAGTCTCTTAAAGTTTAAAACTTAAAGTTCTGAAGTTTAAAGTTCAACTTTTAAAAATGTGTTTCAATATGTTTTGTTGTTTTTCATACCACTGTATGCACTGCATGAACCGGCACATCCTCTTCTTTCCCTCTCTGGGAGAAGAGAGCCCTTTTAGTGTTTATGTTCTCAAATTTGTATCATTTTTATTGCGCAAGCTTTTAGTGGAGGATGACAACAAATGACTTTTAATTATGATAAATGGGTTCATGCCATTTGCATGCAAATGCTTCAAAACTTGTTTGTTGTGACTTGTGAAGAGCGCTTTAATTATAAAAGGAAAGACGTATGCCAAAAAAGCTGTGGAATCTCATACAATTCAGTATTTTTTTGGGACATGCTTTGTGGTCTCAGAGAAACTAATAACCTCATTGCTACACTAGTAATTGTAACTTTTTATGAACTTCTTGCCTGTGTGAATGAATTGTGAAGATTTATTGGACAAGAGGTGTGAATAACCAGTTAAATAAGGATTAGGAAATAATAAATCCAAAACATCTAGCATGTGTGATGATGGGTACTATTGAAATTGCCTTTACTGAGACATTGTTCATGTATTTATTTTCCTCTTTTACTGCTGATTCATCTATTCATAAATATCTCCCTCTTATTATAGCTGTTTTACTTCCTGTCTGCCCCTCTCTGGTTTCCTGTGATGTGTCAGGACTGCGGTACATCCAGTCACCTTTCTGACCTCTCTGACTGGAGGCCTGTTAGACCGGTTGAGCAGGCAAGGGTCCCTCATGGGCCAAGCACTGGCACAGGGCACTATCCTGTTTCTGTGCAGCTCATTGTTTTCCCGCTCATCTGCAGGGTGAGGTCTTACTGACTGCACGCAAGCCATCCACGCATCCTGCTTTCATTGCACGACATGAAGAAAAACAAATTGGGTTTGCTGAATCGCACTCCTTGTTTTTAAAGCCTAGGAATAATGGAACTATCTTTATGCTTATTTATTTAATCTTTCCTGAAGCTTTCAGAACATAGTCACCCATATAAAACCATACAGTACATTGTTTAAAGACTGATTACAGGAATAGCAGATACATCTGACTACAGATAACGGACAACTGTGTTCTGCAAGGTCAAATATAGAAGGTCTGAAGATTCTGTCTTAAACAAACACACAGACAGACACCCTTCAAAATATCTTATTTTACATTCCAAAGTTTGGAACAAGTGAATGGTGAACTATCTTTGTATCCCATAATAAAACTACATAATAAGAGAGTACAGTAACAGTTGTTGTGTTAGAAACAGTCAGTCTACATGGGGACAGAGAGGATCCATAAAACTTGAGTCAGAAAAAAAAAAAAACTAATCAACAAAACTCCTTGGACGATGCGGTCTAGAAACCGGTCCAGTATTTGGTAACTATGTAACCTCACTGAGGTAAACAGAGAGCGCAGCCTCATTTGAACCCCAAGCAACCCCTTCATCCATCTGACACGCAAAGACTTGGCACATTTGTTATATGGGCCACATGGAGGGAAACTCCTTGGGAAGTGTGATGAGAGCAAGAGACCTTTTCAAGGCGGGCTATTATTCTTTGATAACCAGGCTTTTGCATTTGGCCTCCCTAGTGCTTTTCATTAAGAAAGGAATCACCTTGGCTTTGCCAGGATTTAATCAGAAACAGCCCACTGCAACAGCTAATTGAAACAACCTGGACCTCCACGCTCTATACAATACACAATAAGTGACAAATTTGACCACAAGCTGCATTGTATATAAAAAAAAAAAGTAATGGCAGTACAAAACTCCCTGCTTGTCAAAACCATGGCATATAAAAACATGTTTTTGGATACTCGCTGGATAGACTGGGAAGTTTATGCCACTGATGATCTGACTTTCAGTTACTTCATTAAAGGGAAACGACATATTTTAAATGTGTTGATGCTAAGCTTTACTGTAATGAGAGGTTTTATTCCATATTATGCTTTATGTAAACCGAGCTGCTTTATGCAACATTGTGATGTGTTGTTTTGCAGTCTGAAGTAGAACAGCATGTAGATCAGCAGTAAAATCTGACAAAACCAAGACATTTATGGAATATTATTAATAAAATGCCAGTCAACTGTGTAGTACAGAAAATTTTACTAGATACAGTCAGAATGAAGATGTCATTTACATGCAGAAATATCATAATACTGCCTCAGGCTACTTTTTTTGTCACCCAGACTCTCGGCTGACACGGTTCTCTGAGTTTTAATTTCATTTTTTAATGTTGCAATCAGAGAGAAGGATACTGTTAACATCATATTGTACAGTGCATCCACCTTCCCTTGACCAAAGAATACGGAGTGCACTACAATGACATACGTAACCATTTCAGCAGAAAACAAACCCAAACTCTGGCTCATACAGGATAACTTGTGCCAACCACCATTAAAACACATAAACAGCTCTTAGCTTGGTACTTTACACAAAATATTTCATTTTTGAATCATTTATGTAAAATGATTCATCTAGACACAACTGTATTGAAATTTGAGTTGTTTGTTTCGATGAATCAGTGAACTGGAGTGGTTATTGACTTAAAATAACAAAAAGTTAAAAATGATGAAAATCATTGGCTAACATCTGGAGAATACGAAATGGGAGAGCTACACTGGGACTACACTGGATTGTTTTGGAGTTTTGCATTTAAAGTGTGCCTAACCTCTTGGATCAGATTTACCAAAATATTTATTCATTTATTTTTTTCCCTTCAAGATATATTGTATTTTCAGTAGTTACAGTGCTCAGCGTAAATGAGTACACCCCCTTTGAAAAGTAACATTTGAAACAATATCTCAATAAACACAAAAACATTTTCCAAAATGTTGACAAGACTAAGTTTTATATAACATCTGTTTAATTTATAACATGAAAGTAAGGTTAATAATATAACTTAGATTACACATTTTTCAGTTTTACTCAAATTAGGATGATGCAAAAATGAATACACTCCACAACAAAAACTACTAAATCTAGTACTTTGCATTGCTTCCATTTTTAATGACAGCACCAAGTCTTCTAGGCATGGAATGAACAAGTTGGCGACATTTTGCCAGATCTCTCTTTTTCCATTCTTCAAGAATGACCTCTTTTAGAGATTGGATGCTGGATGGAGAGTGATGCTCAACTTGTCTCTTCAGAATTCCCCATAGGTGTTCGATTGGGTTCAGATCAGGAGACATACTTGGCCACTGAATCACTTCTTCAGAAATCCAACAGTGGCCTTAGATGTGTGTTTAGGATCATTATCATGTTGGAAAAGTGCACGATGACCAAGGGCACGGAGTGATGGTAGCATCTTCTCTTTCAGTATAGAGCAGTACATTTGTGAATTCATGATGCCATCAATGAAATGCAGCTCCCTGACACCAGCAGGACTCATGCAGCCCCACATAAGGACACTGCCACCACCATGTTTCACTGTAGGCACCATGCATTTTCTTTTTGTATTCCTCACCTTTGACGCCATACAGTTTTGAAGCCATCAGTTCCAAAAACATTTATCTTGGTCTCATCACTCCAGAGTATAAAGTCCCAGTAGTCTTCATCTTTGTCAGCATGGGCCCTGGCAAACTCTAGGCAGGCTTTTTTGTGCCTAGGCTTTAGGAGAGGCTTCTTTCGTGGACGGCACCCATGCATGCCATTCCTCTGCAGTGTATACCGTATTGTGTCATGGGAAATAGTCACCCCAGTTTGGCTTTCTACTTCTTTAGATAACTGCAGTGAACTTGCATGTCGATTTTCTTCAACCCTTCTCATCAGAAGACGCTCCTGATGAGGTGTTAACTTCCGTGGACGACCTGGACGTCTCTGTGAAATGGTTGCAGTTCCATCTTTTGCTACAGTATTCTGACTGATAAGTAAAGCTTTGCTGATCTTCTTGTAGCCTTCACCTTTCTTGTGTAAATAAATTATTTTCTTTCTCGGGTCTTGTGACATTTCTCTTCCATGTGGTGCCATTGCTGACAGCATGAACTGGGAAGGGGTTTTCTTTAAGTAACACCCTTTTATAGTCAACTGTCTGCTGAACACCTGTGTAATGAATTATTAGCCTCACCTGTGGTTGAATTCTTGTTAAATTAGACATTTGTAGTCTAAAATTTAGCTTTGCTCCAGAGACTTTCAGTGGAGTGTACTCATTTTTGCATCACCCTAATTTGAGTAAAACTGAAAATGTTGTTCTCTAAGTTATATTATTAACCTTACTTTCATGTTATAAGTTAAACAGATGATACATAAAACTTAGTCTTGTCAACATTTTGGAAAATGTTTTTGTGTTCATTGAGATATTGTTTAAAATGTTACTTTTCAAAGGGGGTGTACTCATTTATGCTGAGCACTGTATATCTGGCTAGAACTGGTTGTGAATGTATTATTTTTTTGCCTGTGACACAAATCAGTAAAACCAAAATAGGTCTGAAAAATATACTTTTTAGGATTTTATAAATCTCTAGAAATCACTAGATGTAGGTATTTTGAGCCATTGTAATAATTTTTTTCCACATCTTGTGTTGTCCAAAGTATATGTTTGAATATAAGTGATACATTCCTTGTTTGCTTACTTTTTAAACATTAAATGACAGAATGAAGGACAGTAAAAAGAACGAAAGGCCATATTGGGACAGGAGAGTGGTGGTGATCATGTACCTTTTCTCAATTTTAGGTCCCCCTTTTTAAATCAACCATGTCCCACTTTGCATGGCAGTGTTTGATTTAGATATTCAACTTTCCATGCCCACTTTAACTTTGGGTGCCTACTAAAAGGTAATTTCCATCCTCAAATAATTTGGAATGGTTTGAATGCCTGTCAAAGTTAATAATTCCTGAGTCAAATTACCTTTTATTTATTCATATAAGTGCTGTCATATCAGAGTTGGCAATAGTGTATGACTGTCATTCAGCATGAGTGTTATTTCTGGTCTGTGGTTTGTGGCTGCAAGACTGTAAAACTAAATCAAAAACATGTGATGAGAAAGTGACAAAATAACCACATATTCAGAGTCAAACTTCGTCCAGTGAAGTCTAGCTATGAAAAAGACCATTGAAACGGGACCCAAGGCCATGCGTGCACAGTTACTGAGAGCTAAAACGTTTACTCAGAGTCACTAATTAAGCCCGGCTGCCACTAGGCTGGAATTTATGTATCCTAATTTCAGATTTTTGCAGTCTTGCAAATGGGACTTTTAACTGTTGAGCCATCAGTGGTACTTGGATTGCTTTTGCTTTTATTTTATTTACACCCCCAAATTCCACTTGTAGTGTAAACAGTCAGTTTTTTATCATCATGTCCACCTCTCTATGACCCATAAACAGGCACTTTGTCTTTAATAAACACCCCCTTCACATTAGAAATGTGCAACAGCGATTTCAACCTACAGGATTATTGTTGTGTCCAAGTGACCTTTCAATTCTTCAATAACAGCCTAGTTCTTCTATAGGATTTAATACCTTTTGCATTACCCAAGTTTTGTCCTGTTTGCATAGTTCTATTAGGCCCTGCTGGTAGATGTTATAACTACACAATCTGAAAGCAAAAAACATCTTTCTCAATTGACAGTCAAGTAAAGAATCTTATTTAAATGCAGCTTCACAGTAATAAAAGGAAAATAACAGAATCAATAATGATGGAAACTATGTAATCATCAATAATGAAATTAGTTAATTTCACCTTCAAGCAGCTTAAGTCAGTTCAAGGTTCATTCAATTTTAGTTCAATAGCAGTGTCAACGGGCCTCATTCATGAAACATTAATAAATATAGGAGTAAATTCTGAGTAATTTGCGCGTAAAACGAACCTTCTCGAATTCACAAACCCTTTGTAAACGTCCAATTTGATAGTTAAACATGCATATGTTAACGAATTCCTATCATTCGTAAATAGGGCGCTCGTGCACGCTCGTATCCCCACCTATGAATTACAGCTAAACAAATTGCGTGTCCACGCAGTGGAATATTCTGGTATACTTTCTCAGGTTTGACTCCATGCAAAATGTTTTTATGAATTTAAAAGTTTACGTTAGAACGGCTTTACGAATGATTTACACAAAAATTTGTTTTGCTTGCGTTTCATGAATGAGGCCCAATGTTTCAAAATAGTCGATTAAGCATTAAAGAAGACAGTAGTATTACTATTGAGCTTAATGCTGTTCAAGTTTTGCTTTCATCCAAACAGTCATGTCTTCTGATAATATAAACTTTGTTTGCATGTTTTTTTTTCTTTTAGACAAAAATGAGCACTCAATACAAGTTATGAAAATTTTGAAATGTCTCCAGCTATCTGTACGGTGCAGCTGTCAAATAAATGGTCAAATAGAGGATTGCAGACCAAATACTGTCAAAAGCGCCAAGAAAAAACTGAACTGGGAATTGGCACATTATATGTGAACTTCATTGGAGGGCCTTTGAGATCAAGGGTGAACACATTGAGAGTTTCTCACAGTCTTTCCCACATGTTTTCTCTGAAGCAGCTAAAGCTGATTGTTAAGGGCAGTCTAATCTGCCTCAATCATTTCCGCCTTGAGAGCAACATGGATGCCTCAGTTAGCAAAATCAAACATATACGTCAGAGGAGGCCATTTTGGTAGCTAATCCCATCCCAAAGGAAAGCTCATTAAAATTATGCGTACATGCTCTTCCCCTTTTCTTTTTACAGGACTGAAGCATGCTTAATTTTAGACTAAACATGCATATTTTAAAGACTGCTCCCTTTTTTGGAGTCAGATAGGACTGTTGGAGAGTATACAAGAAGTGAAAGAGAGAACATTTCCCTGCTTGTTATATTCTGTATAATTGTGTATGTGACGATTAAATCTTGAACTTGAGAAACAGAAATAGAAATATACAACTGTATTGCACTGCATATGATTGTAAATATAAATAATGCTATGAAACTACACACTCCCGGTATAAATCTCGCTCAGCAATAAATATGTGTTGTGTGTGTCGACTCATCCTCACAAAAATCCCAAGTCACTGCTATTACACAATCCAAAGCATTGGTGCTGCTAAGGTTCCAAAAACTGCATGAAAACATTGGTTATTTTTCCTTAAACCAGTCAGAATTAAAGTCAAAGAAAAAGACTTAGCAATTAGTGAATTGTTCACATATTTTATGCGCACCTTTGTCCTGTGTAAGACTCTCAATTTGCTCCCATTAATGCTTTTTTGTCTTTATTCTGCATACATTTACACTCTTAAAGTATCCCCTAGCCCCATCAACAGTGTTTTACATGTGTATGTTTGTCTTTGCATAAGATATTGTACATTTTTATTGAATAAAACTAGGTTAGGTTTAACCAATAGTTTTATTCAACAAAAACCTAAAGAATTAAGGAATTCCACTAGCGTTTAGCACGAAGAGGCCTTTTTCAAACTGGATGTTGCAGATGCTTATATAGGGGTTGAACAACTTCAGATTTTTAAGTCGACTTTTATGTGATGAAAGCCAAGTCAAAGTCGATTAGTCGCTGATGACGTCAATAATGAACAAATAAGTCTGGAGCTGTGACAAACACCTTGTGCACAGCTATGAAATATGACACAGCGCTGCCCACATGACTATTGCACCTATAACAGCTTATTTTTATCAGTTCTTTAGTCTTTGGGTCGTTATATTTCTCACAGATTCCGGCTCGTTCTAAATCAGATACAGATAAGTAGTACAGTAAAGATTACATTCATATGAATGAATGCATTATTGAGAGCGGTTGCGTGTGTGAATTAATTCTACCTGGCAGCGTCTCTCTACTAGTAGTGAAGCTGTGTGGTTTAGTTATTAAGAAATATATGCTTGAACTTTTCAGTTTCTAAGCTATTTTACTGAGAAATCACAGAACAGTGTTGACAATAAATTTCTGCGCTGAATGATTCTGTGCGTGCGATCAGTGCATGATGTATTGTACGCGCTACTGTCTGTAGCCAATGTGTGTGCGTTACAGTGCAGCAGCGCATTAGATTAGAACGTGATTAACTTACCTGTACAATAAGCTGTTTAAACTGTTTAAAACCTGCATTCTGACATTCAATTTCCAGCATCCAGTAATATAATCACACATGTCCTGTGGAGCGTATTCAGAGTCTGAATTAGTTTATAATTTAAACTGTTTGGAAACGGAGCGTAAATGTGGATTTGTTATTGTATTGTGCCCTCTATAGGACCAGCGACTTGTCGACTTCAAGCTTAAAGCGTCATGGCAGAGCACTGAAGTCGACTAGTCTGTGCAAACCCCTATATTATACTTACCCGTGTTTGCTGCCATCAGTTTAAAACATATCTCTGGTCATTTAAATGCATTTAATGAGTTAAAAGGAGCTTGCTGCTTGATTGTAGAGGCACATCAGAGTGAGGGGGATCTGAAGCCAGCATTCCTTTAATTATTCCAAACTGCTGTAGATGTTGTCACATTGTGTGGGGCAGCGAGCTGAAATGGTTAATTTAAGGACTGGATTAATTCTGAGAGCTATTTGTTACTTTTACTTTTCTCTCATGGGCCACATGGGTTCTTCGCTGCCAGCAGCCAAGGGTAAACCCATTGTGTTTCCACATTTCTTCAGTGTAGTGGGAAAGTGTCACACTTCTTCTCTACACTTCCTCAAAACTGCCTGAAGTAGAGCAAGATGTTAAGTTCATTAAACAACAAAACCACAACATTCTCAGACATTTAAGAGTCTCCAAATGCAATCTTGAACCATTTTAAAGTGTTGCAGCTCCCAGTGGGCCATATTTAACCTGGCCTCCTATTTTATAATGTACCTATCCAGTAAACCTTCATATTCTCTTACTTGCTCGGTAGATGAGCTCGACATTCAAAACAAAATTATAGCAGGGGGAATTTATTCACAGATAGCCTCTTTAAATTTCCAGATCTCATTAACAGAAACTGTTCTGTTTATATCAGATTAGTTCATCAAAACACAACTATTGTATGCTCTGCTCTATTGAAAACATTTTCTGTAAGCCCCAAACATTAATATTCTCACACTGCCTTGTTTTTCTTGTCCTCAGTTTTTCCTTCATTATACTATTTAAACATTCACAAGCATTAGTATTCATTAGCAGATTTTGTATTTGCCACCTAGTATGCTTTTTGCCTAAACAATATGTCGTGCCTGCATCACTAACAGAGTTGTAAAACCGTTGGACTCTGTCCATCATGTTCTTTTGTTGACCTACGATCTCTCATTCTGCTGGAATGCCTCCCCACCTCAGAACACCGCCTGGGGATCTAAGCACCGCAAATAAACATTTTATTCCTTTTATCCCCACTTTCTCCATTTTTTCTGCCGAACAAGAGGACTTGATGAATCCAAATAAGGCGTGCGGCCTCACACTGAATCTATCTCCCAGGACTTGCCTATCGTCAAGTTGTCTGGCTCCGTATGTGAGCGTGAGCACTGACACACGCAGTTACCCTGCAACCGCACACACTCCTGTCCGCGTTCTCCATAAAAATCTTTCCCCTTTAATGGATTAAATATGTCATCGTCACTTTCCCGCTCTTCCCGAGGAAGGGAGAGAAAGGGGACGGCACTAATGCATCTGTCAGGTCAGTCTGACCTAAACTGGTTGCAAAACATCAGAGGAGATCTGAAACAAAACAGCCTGGATGGCATGGTTCTCAGGGTCATTGGAAACCAAGGAGAACTCTGCTTATCTTTTCCATGTCTGAAAATCTCTTCTTTCACACCAGCCCATCCCATACACAAGACGTTTTCATCACACAATGGTCGCCCGAGTTGCTGTACTCTGACCTACCATTGCTCTCCTTCACTTCATACCCCCTCATTTCTGCCATCTGAGAATTAGGTCAGGGAGGGGAAGCGCAGGTCTAAGGGTGTATGTACATTACAAGGGTAAGAAAAACAGAGCACCAGAGTCTCTGTTATCACTTTACCTCCATCGCCTAATATCATGCAAGGCTCCTCTTTCAAAATGGGAAAAACAGCTATTATTATTTTTGCTGCTCTGCAATTCCATAGCGTGGTTGCTGTTGGAAAGGAACTTGGTGATTAGGGACATGGAGGATGGAAGCCCTGCTGGCCAGCTGCTCTTGAGTTGTTGGGACGACGGGTCAACCAGTCCACGCCCTGCCGCCTGATCCGAGTGGCTTTACCTCACAACAAGGGTAAGCACAGCTGTACAAGCTGGCTCGGGGCCAGATGGATTCTGGATACTTCGACTTTCTGAGTAGTCCACATGCATTCATTTTCATAACAGTTTAGCGAAAGAAAACTCACACCCATTCGCTAGACAGAGCTCAATTTTCCGATGAAGGAACGGTCAAGAATGCTTTGGTAAACTGCACCCGACTTGACCTTTATCCAACTCCAGCTCTTATTCAGCATTATAATGTTTTACAATTTAACGATGTGGTAAGAACTGAAAATGTGCAATATTTGGATCATTCCAGGTCTGTGACAGATATGACCGCGTTTACATACTGTGGCTGCATTAAGGAATTTGTTCTCTGGGGTGTGATGCAAGCAAACCTAACTCAAGATAAAATCAAGATAAAGTTAAATTTGTCAACATTTTGGACTATAAATCACACCAGTGATAACAATAACTCCCACCAGCCCACTAAACGTGGGTGAAAATCAACTATGGCGGGAAGTGCATAAGAACACACTAGCCAATTTGGCAGGTTAAGATTAATAAATGATGTTATCACTTTGCATGACATCATTACCAGAGCCCTTCCCTGAAAGAAAGCCTCAAACATCAACAAAACAAAACTGTACAAAATTATGTCTTTAAAATTTTGCTGCACCACATCTTTAAGATTTTAACACATTATTTTGAATAATACGATCAGTGCACCACTCGGCATCTGTGCCTAGTGACCAAATATGACAATAGCTATTCAAAATCACGTTGCACCTTAACATTATTCACATAGTTTTCATGTTCAAGGCCTTTACACAAAAATAGTTATTATTGCTGCATGCAGGTAAACTCATTATTGAGAAACATTTGCCATCAGTACTGACATGAAGGCATGGACATTTTACCATCATGAAACTATATGATGTGGTATAATTGTCATAATAATGATATTGTGAGGCATGATTTTTATTATAATTATCAGACACCTCTGGAGTAAGAAAAGATTGGCTTTTTTGAATGGATGACTCTGTCCAAAGGCAGCATTCTGTTATATCTATGGGAACAATGGGTGTCCCATTTGTCATTTTAACTTGTATAAGGGTGTTTGCGAGTGCAAACTTTGTGGCTACTATCTGCTCTCTATGCACATGTAACAAAGGCCAGTGGGTAGGTTCTGTGCAGGTAAACCTCACTCCCCTGATCTCAAGAGGCGCACTAGCGGCTGATGCTAGTGGCTGCTGTCTTTACACTCCGTGTTAGAGCGCCCGCCTCCCATGCCAGAAACTTGGGTTCAAGACCCACTCGGAACAAGAGCGAGGTGTGGCAGTGAGTACCCCGTGAGGTTACATACACTTCTGCCGAGCACTGAGGCGAGATCTGCAACAGACTTCTACCCAATCGCCAAAGCAGCATTACATAATAAAAAGTGTGGACTCAAGCGTTTAGTGTGACATTTGGTGCAGAACTGATGTCAACAGAAAAGGCTTCTATATACAAAGTTCAGTTCATTAACTTTTTTGAAGAAACAGCTAATTACTCTATGAACTGACAGCCACTCCACTGGGTAACCAGTATAATTATAAATTATTGACCTTCATTATGTTCCAAACTTTCGTTCGTATTTTGTTTTCAAATGAAAGTCATGTTGAGAGTAAAAAAATGGTTAGTTCATAATGCAGGAACTTATGTTATTTGTTTAAATCTTAATGTAAAGTGTCAAAGTGTCAAGGATGTGAAATTCAATTTTGACTTTTTATTGTAAGAACACAAAAAGCAAACTGGCGTGGCACTTAAAACAGGTCAAAATGTTTAAATGATCAAAGGAAGGGAGCTGAATAAGACATAAGAACAGCAGGATCTAAAGTGGCCTGAATTAGTCAAATCCCACTCTCTACACGAGGATATAAATGCACATGTTGTTATTATTCCCTCTCTCTGGGATTACTGCCCCCCACCCCCTTCTCCTTCTCCAAGAACCCCTCCCTCACCCCCAGACGCTTGAGTAAGCCAAACAGGGAGGCAGTGCTGTAACCCTGGGCTAATGAGAGGCCTGGCCTCCCCAGACACACACTTCCAAGAAGCAGACCAGCGGGGCTCTTGAAGAGAACCTGTCCTTCTCCTCAGAGGATTTTCTTGAAATAAAAAAAGACCTTATGCTTCCAAGCATGGGGCACTGAGTCCTAGGAATGGCAAAGCCCACACTCTAAACAGAAACAAGATACAATTATTGAAATAATATCAGAACCATTACAGCTGAACCGAAGAAGACGTTTGCATAGCTCAAACATAAACAACGTCTGTTCGATGCCGTCATTAGCCAAAAGCAGGGGAATAACACTCATGTTCTCGCATTCATAAATGCCATAATCAAATTGGGCCTGAAACCAGTTTGAAACCTCTGTTAACAAACAAAACCAAATTGACAAAATATGCCTTGTGATGCAAAAGCCTTTGAGGTTCAGGTTACCAAAACATTTACACACATTTGATGAATTTCTTTCTGTTGGCATCAGCAGGCTTGCACCAACATTTTGTGCGATGTGTACAAACTCTGCCCGCAGTTGTTGAGGAATGTTCTAGAGCATGATAGCATGTTTGTATGAACTTTGAATGTCATATTTGGGCTGTATACATTGGTCAGTTACTCTGAATCACAGTAATATGTGTGACCTTTAAAGCAGAAGAACAGCACTGTTGGAAACCTTCTTGCTTCAAGGGGCTCACAATATCCACAGCATTAGTGTCAACAGCTACTGCTTTGCATTAGCTTGAGAAATTTCTTACTAAAAGATCAATCTTTTCATTTTTCTTAGACTTTTCCCAACAAGCCTATTACCCATGGTCTGTAATATTGCAAGCAAAGTTTTTTCCTTCTCAGTATAAGCACAGAGAGTGGAAAAAGGCCAAATGGTGAAGACTAATGTTATAGTTGGACTCAACCCAAGCTTCCTCTCCTCTCATTTGGCTCATTAAAGCCAAATGAGAGGAGCATCAGCCTTTCTTCTGCGTTCCTCTGTTTATTTATTTTACCCTTCAACAATTAATTTGGCTATAGACACTAATCTGGAAATAAGGGTGAATTCATCAAAGAGTGTTTTGTCTGAAAATGTGTACATTCATGTGGTGCAAATGTTAGAGAACATGAAAAGTTGTGCGGCTGGCAGCAGAAGACAGACCCAGCTGCAGTAAATTGAAACTATTAAATTGAATTAATATTCCACATTGACAAGCAGCGGGAGAAAATGCCACTGGCAATCTGGCAGTGACAGGCAAGTATGTCCTCAAAGATTTATTCAAACCTATGTTGCATAATGGAAGTTCCCTGCAGCCAAGTGCTGTACTTGCCTCGTGTCACAGTGGAGGTGTGCAAACTGACACCATGAGGTTGTATGGTAACATTAAAGAACATATCCATGCCTTTGCTTTGACATTCAGCACTTATATAGGCAAGGACTGAAAAAAGAGGGACATTTCCTCACTGTCACACACTTTGAATGGGATCTTTCTCAGCCTTGTAAAATCAAATTGAAGAAACCACAGACATTTGGACAGTTTTTTTATATATACTGTATATATATATATTTTTTTTTTACTTTGGTCTACATGAATCTACTCCACCATACTACTGTTATAAGCATGAGCCTCGTCAGACTGGTCGTGGCGGCGGTGTCGTAACAATATATAGTGATATTCTCAATGTTACTCAGAAAAAAGGATACAGGTTTGACTCATTCGAAATACTTCTGCTTAATGTTACACTGTCAGATAAGCAAAATAAATCTGTCATATCTCTTGCTCTGGCTACTGTGTACAGACCGCCAGGGCCATATACAGATTTTCTCTCAGACCTATTGGTTAATGCTGATAAAGCACTAATTGTTGGAGATTTTAACATTCACGTTGATAATACAAATGATGCGTTAGGACTTGCGTTTACTAACCTAAGAAACTCTTTTGGTGTCAAGCAAAATGTCACCGGGCCGACACATCGTTTTAATCATACGCTAGATTTAATAATATCGCATGGAATTTATCTTACTGATATAGATATCGTACCTCAAAGTGATGATGTTACTGACCATTTCCTTGTATCGTGCATGCTGCATATTACTCATATTAACTATATGGCTCTGCGTTATCGTCCAGGCAGAACTTTTGTTCCAGCCACAAAAGACAGATTCACCAATAACCTGCCTGATTTATCTCAACTGCTCTGTGTACCTATAACTACAGATGAACTAGACACAATTACTAGCAACATGGGAACTATCTTCTCCAATACGTTAGAAACTGTTGCCCCCATCAAATTAAAAAAGGTTATAGAAAAACATGCTGCGCCATGGTACAACAGTTATACCCATTCTCTCAAGAAAGAAACTCGTAATCTTGAGCGCAAATGGAGAAAAACTAACTTGGAAGTCTTTAGAATTGCGTGGAAAAACAGTATGTCCAGATATAGACAGGCACTAAAAGCTGCCAGGACCGAGCATATCCACAAACTCATAGATAATCACCAAAACAATCCAAGGTTTTTATTTAGCACAGTGGCTAGATTAACAAATAAATAGATCTCACCCGATCTAAATATTCCCTCACAGTTTAATAGTAATGACTTTATGAATTTCTTTACTGATAAAATAGATAATATCAGAAATACAATAACAAATGTAGATTCTACAGCGTCTCGTACTTCAGCTTCATTCATCGCACCCAAAGAAAACCTGCAGTGCTTTACTACTATAGGACAGGATGAGCTAAATAAACACATCACTTCATCTAAACCAACAACATGTTTATTAGATCCTGTACTCACTAAATTATTCAAAGAGTTGTTACCTGTAGCAGAAGAACCGCTTCTCAATATTATTAACTCCTCGTTATCTTTAGGTCACGTCCCAAAACCATTTAAGCTGGTGGTTATTAAGCCTCTTATTAAGAAACCAAAACTAGATCCTTGTGAACTGGCAAATTACAGACCCATTTCAAATCTTCCGTTTATGTCAAAAATATTAGAAAAAGTAGTGTCTGCTCAATTGTGCTCCTTTTTGCTAAAAAATATATCTATGAAGAATTTCAGTCAGGTTTTAGGCCCCATCATAGCACAGAAACTGCACTTGTTAAAATTACAAATGACTTACTTCTTGCGTCAGACCAAGGCGGCATCTCGTTGCTAATTTTACTTGATCTTAGTGTTGCGTTTGACACTATAGATTATGACATACTCATAGATCAATTACAAAACTATACAGTATTCAAGGGCAGGCTTTAAGATGGTTTAGATCCTACGTGTCCGATCGCTACCACTTTGTTTATTTAAACGGGGAGTCATCTCAATTATCACCAGTAAAGTATGGAGTACCACAAGGATCTGTCCTAGGTCCTCTGCTATTTTCAATATACATGTTGCCCCTTGGTAATATTATTAGAAAATACGGGATTAGTTTCCATCGTTATGCTGATGACACTCAACTATATATCTCAACAAGACCAGATGAAACTTCTAAACTGTCTAAGCTAACAGAGTGTGTTAAAAATATAAATATTGGATGAACAATAATTTTCTCCTATTAAATTCAGATAAGACAGAGATATTACTTATTGGACCTAAAAACAGTACACAGAATCTCTTGGATTACAATTTGCAACTATACGGATGTACTGTTACTTCCTCTACAGTCAAAAATCTGGGTGTTATATTAGACAGCAACCTATCTTTTGAAAATCATATTTCCCATGTTACAAAAACAGCATTCTTCCATCTTAGAAACATTGCCAAGCTACGGAACATGTTACCTGTTTCTGATGCAGAAAAGTTAGTTCATGCATTCATGACCTCTAGACTGGACTATTGTAATGCACTGTTAGGTGGTTGTCCTACATCTTCAATAAACAAGCTACAGATAGTACACAAATCTGCGGCCAGAGTCCTTACCAGGTCAAGAAAATATGATCATATTACTCCAATTTTACAGTCTTTGCACTGGCTACCTATTAAGTTCCGTATCAGTTACAAAATATTATTACTTGCCTATAAGGCCCTAAATGATTTAGCTCCTGTGTACCTAACTAATCTTCTATCACGCTACAATCCAACCTGCTCCCTAAGGTCACAAAACTCTGGACTCTTGGTAGTACCTAGGATAGCAAAGTCCACTAAAGGAAGAAGCACTTTTGCATATTTGGCTCCCAAACTCTGGAACAGCCTTCCTGATAACGTTCGGGGTTCAGACACACTCTCTCTATTTAAATCTAGATTAAAGACACATCTCTTTAGCCAATCATTCATATAATGCATCTCACAATCTTGTACTGCCAGTATATCTGAACAAATGCACATTATAATGCTTTAGCTTCGGTTATACTGATAATTTCATCCAGGGTTATTCCTGGATGGAACAACTGCTACGCTAATTGTCTTTATTGTTTCTCTGTTTCTGCCACGGGATGTAGCTAGGAATTACACAAGCTTCAGTCTGGATCCAACCCTTAAACGATCTGAGATGACCAAACACCTGAGAAGAGATGATGACAACCCCTCGGAGGACCTCAGAGGAAGCCAACCATCAGCGATTATACTGAATTAACCAAATTTTGCCATAAATGGAGGATCAGCACCTAGAGACAACCTCTACAGCCCTGAACATCAGCAGAGTCTAGGACACATAGATGAGCCCCAGAGACAGATGCCCAGTGAGGAACTCGTCACCTAGACAATCATCAGGAAAAGACCCTGGAACCAGTGGACCACTTAAAATCTGACTTTGCTGCAGTTGGAACAAACTACTGGTTCGTCTGGCCGGAGGGGAACTGGACCCCCGACTGAGCCTGGTTTCTCCAAAGGTTTTTTCTCCATTCTGTCACCGATGGAGTTTTGGTTTCTTGCCGCTGTCGCCTCTGGCTTGCTTAGTTGGAGAATCTTCATTTCCAGCAAAATCATTGACTTGATTGCACAGATACTATTTAAACTGAACTGAGCTGGACAATGCCATTACTAAATTCAATAATGAAATGCATTCAGCTGAAAATTGAGTGTTAAATCCTGTCATTTTACATTATTGACACAATTTTCCTATTTTGATACTGTGCAGTGCTTTGTTACAATTTGTATTGTTAAAAGCACTATATAAAAAATAATAAAAATAACTATAAAATATATACAAACATTTGGCCCTTGTCACATATCTCTCACTCTTTTTGATCACAGCATAAATTCTGCTGAATTGCACAGTCACTTCTCTCGCACCAGTTCATCTCTCAGAAGTGCTGTGGTCTGTGACTGCCACTGCCGGACACTTTTTGAACAAATACAATACAATACAATACAAATTTTATTTCTATAGCACATTTAAAACAACTGCCATTGACCAAAGTGCTTTCCAGCATCATTACATACAGTCACACAAACAAAATTAAACAACAATTCAACAAAATTCAACATTAAATTGTAAAGCCTGATCCCTCTAATCGACTCCAAAAGCTCCTAAACTAAAGGTATGATTTCAATCTAGACTTAAAAACATCCACAGATGGGGAAGATTTAATATGCATAGGGAGAAGGTTCCATAAACGGGGAGCAGCCACTGAAAAGGCCCTATCACCCTTAGATTTTAATCTTGTTTTGGGAACATGAAGAATCATCTGATTCGAAGATCTCAAGTTTCTTGAATTTTGGTAAGAAATTAAAAGTTCAGCAATATATTTTGGGGAAAAGCCATGCAATGCTTTAAAAACCATCAATAAAACCTTAAATTCAATTCTAAATTCTACAGGCAACCAGTGTAAAGAAACCAGGACTGGAGTAATTCTCTCTCTCTTCTTTGTACGAGTCAAAAATCTTGCAGCAGAATTTTGAACTAATTGAAGATGAGATAACTGACCCTGTGTAATACCTATATATACAGAATTACAGTAATTGATGCGTGATGACACAAAGGCATGAACAATAGTCTCCGGATCCCTAAAAGAAAGAATAGATTTCAGTTTAGAAATAATTCTCAGTTGATAAAAGGCAGCCCTCACAACACTAGAAACCTGTTTATCTAAAACTAAAGATGAATCCATTATAACACCCAAATTCTTAACATGATTCCAAATTTTAATCGCTGCTGGATGATTTATTTGTCTTTGGATGAATGAATTTTTGACCTCAACTTGTTCTTCATGTTAGTGGACTTGACAAGAAAGACTCAGGTCAGAGTTTGAATCAGAGTGTAGGTGCACATTTTGGTAATGCAGCATATATTATATATATTTTTGGATATCTAATGTGCAATATATTACCCTGTAGTCTACAGATATTACACCCGTTTTACTTAGGATCTTTTTGTCATTGCTGTGAATGCAAGTCATCCTCATACTGTGGTTTGAAAGCAGTGAAATTGGACAAAAATCAACAAATGTGGTTTAATCAGTCATAGTTAACATTTTACTTTAAAATAGTTTCCATAAATTACACTTTTACATGATTGTCAAAATACATTTTTATAATAATTTGGTTCAAAGTAGATCGGGTTGGAGTCTTATCACACATTTTCACAAGTTTCCACTCATATTTTATCAAAGTGCAATATTGGCAATCATGAGCTTGTTTTGACAGGTAGTGAACATATTTTGGTACTTTGTGTGTCACTGATAGGTAGAGGAATGGTAGGAAGACAGCAGGACGAAGAATAATCTTCTAAAGACCCCTATGTCAAGAAGCTCCTGAAGTTTGGAGGTGACACCACACTGATCGGTGTCATCCAGGATGGCGACGAATCTGCTTACACACAGGAGGTTAAGGAGCTGGCTGTCTGATGCAGTCTTAACAACCTGGAGCTCAACACGCTCAAAACTGTGGAGATGATCATGGACTTCAGGAGAACCCCCCTGCTCTCCCCCCACTTACCATCATCAACAGCACTGTGACTGCAGTGGAGTCATTCAGGTTCCTGGGCACCACCATCTCTCAGGACCTGAAGTGGGACACTCACGTAGACTGTAAAACATGTAACAAAAAGTCAGCTGAGGAAGTTCAACCTGCCACAGGAGCTGCTGAAACAGTTCTACTCTGCCATAATTGAATCCGTCCTCTGCACATCAATAACTGTCTGGTTCAGCTCAGCTACCAAATCTGACCTCAGAAGACTACGGGGGTAGTCCGGGCAGCTGAGCGAATCATTGGTACAACCCTCCCCGGTCTCCAAGAACTGTTCTTATCCAGAGTGAACAAAAGGGCTGGCAAAATCCTCTGGACCCCTCACATCCAGCACAGTCCTTCTTTGAACTGTTGCACCAGAACATAATAGAGACAGAAACAGTTTCTTCCCTCGGGCAATCCATCTCATGAACACTTGACAAAAATTATGGTACACACACTATTTATACACTTATACACTTCAATTGCACATGATATACCTGTACATGCAAAACTGCCAATTGTTATATACCTGTACATACAATTGTTAACTTGTATATTGTTATTCCTTATTAACTTGTTCTTTTTAATTCTTCTTTTTTATTATCTGTGTTTTTGTTCGGTCACTGTCATTCTGTTGCACTGCGGTAGCTTCTGTCATTAAAACAAATTCCTCGTATGTGTAAACATACCTGGCAATAAATCTCATTCTGATTCTGATTCTGAAATTAGTAACCCAGAGGTGTGTTCTTTGTACATGGATTAGCTACTCAATTTTCCCCAATAGACATGGCCAATTTTACTCATTGATAGATTTATCCATGATTTATCTTAATTTTATTACAGTCATACACACATTACATACATACAGTTTTTAACAGTGTATTAATTTGAATGGTGTGCTTTTATGCGGGTGGCTATGGTGCACCGCAGGAGATGCAGACTCAATTATCAAATCTCAAAATGCTTGCATGATGCAAAATTAATTTAAATACAGTCAATTATGTCTTAAAATAGATTTTTATATGGATTAAGAAACTTAATTAATGCAAAGCCAGTATACAAATACTAGAAATTGTGAAAAATTATTGGGAGTCTTTTCCAGTTTCCAGAAACTAACAGTTTCACATTTTATGAACTTTTATGTAATTATGCTTGCTTCGCTGTTTCCTTGATCTTAATTATATGAAGTTGTTATATTGCTGTCTTGCCACCAGCCAATCGCTGACTGCATTGCTGACCATGGTTTCGAGTATCCATATATTCTGCCCTTTCAACATGGAGTAATCTAACAGCTTAATCAGGATATTTTAAACAAATCTGAAAATCGTTTGAAGAATTAAATTAACCAGATATCAATTATCATGATTAAAAGATCTGGCATGTGTCAAATCATTTCAGATGTATTGAATGGGGTGCGAAGAAGAACACAGGTGAACAAAACAAAACCTAAACAAAACATAATCATTACATTACATCCCCTACTTTTCAGAAAGGCATGTCTTTGTGCTGTAGAAAATAAGTCCAACAGGGTAGGGGAGGGTGGGTTGGTGGAGGGCAGAGAACCCAATGAGAAGGTACCTGCAGGAGAAATCAAGGCAGATAATAGAGAAAGGAGCCAGGGAAGGAAGGAGAGCAGGAGGAGCCAGGCATGGACCCAGAAGCCAGCTAGGGTGGTAGCCAAGAGGAATGTGACCCATGGAGGAACTGATGGAGATAATTTATTGTGGAGAAAGTGGCAGACGAGAGCCTAGAGCAACTCAGTAGTCAGCCATGAAGAAGGTGTAAGAATCTATGAATCGCCAATGATGTTGAACTTGTGCACAACTGAATGGTTTCAACTTTCTGTCATGTAAATGACTCCTAATTAAAGTCATTAACATATAAAAGATCACCAGTCATCATCCAAATCCTTTAACTTAGAAAAGCGAGCTGCAAGAACAGCTTACATTTTCAAAAACCTGCAGTAAACCAAAATAAAAAAGTGTGTACGTCCGTTCAGACCCTGACGTGACGTTAAGCACTTTTCCATGTCAAAGACCCAGAATCCCAGAGTTTTTACAAATATAAGCGTTGCTGTGGATTTAAGTGTAAGTACGCACACTCTAAGATCAAATCTGGGCACACACACTTTATAAACCAGCTAGTGGTTTAAAGGGTGTGTTGGAAGTGCGTGTACATATCCATCCTATATTTATAAAAATCCACCCCAGTGTTTTTTTAAATCTCTATTTAAAAATTCCCTTTCTCAAATCAGGCTGTTCTGAGATTCCTGTCAGAATGACATAGTTCTGTACAAGCCGCTCCCACGATAGTTGATTGACAAGGCCGTCTTAACTTAGACCTGTCCTGAGTGAGCTATAAACAGTCCGAGCGCCATTGTGTCGACTACGGTGCAGGGGAAGATAAGGTGTCTCAGATTAAGCAAATGGGGTGTTTTGTTGTTGGATATAACAATGAACATGGCAGTCATCATTAACTCCCTCATCTGAGCCACTGAAGACACAGAGGATTAATATTACTTTCGCTTTGAAGTGAATGTGCTTATCTGCCTAAATGTGTCTATGTTCGCGTGAATCATTCGTGATCCAGCTTCATCTACAGAAGAAGTGAGTAAAAAGGTTTTTTTTAATGAATCTTTGAAAATCGCCTTTCTAATAACATGCTAGTTAGCCAGTTTCCCAGCTAAAGTAAACAGTACTGCTCGTCACCCAACGGAAGAGAGGGGTGAGGTCAACAGATTTCATTAGCATTTAAAGGAACACAATTTAGTCATTTTAACCAACGTATGTTATAGATGTTTAATTAAGACCCTAAAGAATCATCTCAACTTGTGCAAAATGGGTATCCGATGACCCCTTTAAAGGGGTCCTATTATGCTCTTTTACAAAGTCTTGATTTTGTTTTGGGGGTGTACTAGAACATGCTCTCATGCTTGGTGGTTTGAAACTCGCATTATTTGTCACATAATTTACATTATTACAATACCTTTCTCCCCAGCCTGACACAAACAGCTCGATTAGTTCTGGGTTTAATGAAGGCCCACCTTCCAAAAAACTAAATGTTTTGTGATTTGTTAAATGTCCCAGTGCATTGTGATTGGCAAACAGCTTAGACGGTGTTTCAGTACTGCCAATACAGCAAGTTCGTCAATATTGCCATATCAATTCAGACCACGAGAATATTGAACAAGAGGATCGTGCAGAACCTTTGCACGCATGGATATTTCGCATGGTGATTAGGAGGTCAAGTGCATAATAACTAACACTTGTCTCTAATTCCAGTGATTGGCAGAAAGATGGCTTTTAAGCAGATCCCACACCTGACTGAGGAAAGTTTTTCTACAGGCAGCACGGACAGTGTTCGAAAGGTGTGTTTTGATGTTGGCAGTGTGCCGAACAGCTTTATTTTTTTGATATTGTGGGACAATAAACCCTGTTTCTCGCCAACCTGACTTCTTCGTCATCCTTGCTCTAACGAACCTTGTTACACTGGTGCCGAAACCCAGAATGAAGAAGTCAGCATGCCGCCATGCAGTTAGCTCCTCCAATGCTACTTGCGGAGCTCGTTAAGTCGCTCGCCGGTCTCCATTAGATACAACATTAAGCGCTGATTGACCTCAAGCTGGAGCAGGAGGATTGCTTCCGCCTGCTGGTTCAAGGCAAGGAAGAGGACCGGCGGGTCAACTGGAGCCTGCTTGGCGGGAGGTCAGTGCTGACACAGCACCCACTGTCCCCCGTACCCCTGACGAAGATGAGTCAACAGGAAGACCCAGAGGCGCTTGTGGACCTCTTCGAGAAAACGGCTGAAGCGTGTGGGTGGGCGCGCACCCAGTGGCCGGTGCACCAGATCCCACTGCTGTCTGGGGAGGCCCAGAAGGCAGCGCATCAGTTGCCTGTTGCAAACCTCGTGCCCTATGATGACTTGAAGAGGGCCATCCTCCAACGGGACTGATGCTCCCCTGAGCAACATCGTCAGCGCTTCCGCTCTGCAGACCTGGGAGACAGCGGCCGACCATTCGTCATGGCCCAACAGCTCCGTGGTGCATGCCACAAGTGGCTGTTGGCCGAGGGACACGGCTTCGAGTTCTCAAACTGTCAAATACACACAAGTTTATTTTAAAAACACAAGTTACAAAAACAGCCAGTTATGTTTGTGAAGGTAAACAACTGCCAAAGTGCTGCCGAAGACAGAAGAGCTAGCATGCTTTCCTCAAACTTTCGCTATGGCATTAGCTGGTACACCATTGTCGCTTGCGAAAACACAATGATAGCACCGTGGGTGGAAACTTGCAGATTGGGGGGGGTAATATTGTAATACATTCCCCTATCTACATCACAGGGGGAGCAAAATCAGATGCGCTAATTTTTTTACAAGCTTGCAGAGAAAGGCTTACCAAAAAAAAAAAAAAAAATACGGGTTAGATTAAAAATCGTAATCTTTTTCTCGTTTCCTGGGATGGTAGATGCACCCGGGACCCGATTATAGCACTTAAACACGGAAAAAAGTCAGATATTTCGTATTTCACCTTCACGTTCTTGAGGAACGGGCACTGAAGGGGGCTCCAAAGGAGTGGAACTGGCTGGGACCAGCGGAGATGAGGGAGAGCATCCTGGAGCAAGCTCTGGGGCTGGAGGCCACACTGGAGTGAGCTCTGGGGCTGGAGCCTCCACTGGAGCAAGCTCTGGGGCTGGAGCCCATACTGGAGCAAGCTCTGGGTAGCATTCTGGGCTCCAAGACATCCCATCAAAAACGATGAGTATTCCCAGAGGCACCTGTGTGGTGGACGGCAGGCTTGAAGGAGCCGCGGACGGCAGTCTGGAGAGACCCGCAGCCGGTGGGCTGGTTTTGGATCGGGTTTGGACACTCTCCAGACACCAGAGGATCCCTTGCCTCCAGCTGAGTCCGGTGATGTCTGGGAGGTCCACAGGGCGATGGTAGTTGGCCCCGATCCAGGACAAAGAGTTGAGCGCTGCGTCGTCGAGCCCCGTCCACACAGCGAGCCCGCTGAACTCTCGCGCAAACTCCTCCAGCTAAAAATCGCTACACGCCTCACCATTCTGGCCTGCCAAGATCTCCCACTGGAGCAGTTTGCGCGAAAGTTCAGTTGTATCGGGTAACCCAAGATATCCAGACAACCTATCTTTTATAAGGGAAAAAGAGGGATATGAAAGCGATTGACCAGGCTGGAGAAGCTGTCCGTCGACTCTGCGGACCTGGTTATACGCATTTTTTAGCTTCTCATCACAAGACTGCTTGAGAGGAAAGTCCTTTGGTCCCCATGAGGAAACAAGCTTATGAATGATACAGGTTGTTTTCTTCTTCTAAAAATGCATACACTTTGGTAGGTTTCACATTCCGAGAAATTCACCCTCTCTGCTCCTCTTTAATAAGCTTGAGGAATAAGCTTATTCCTTATTAAGAAATAAGCTGTCAACCTCCACCTGAACTGCTTGGATAAAAGTGTCTGCTAAATGCATACATGCTTTTTTTTTTACATGCACACATCTTTATCTACCATCCAAATGAAATATCCCACTTTTAAGATCTGAGTATTAAAATTCTTAAAAATATATATTAGCCCATGTTTCTTGACTTTTCTGTGAATTCATCATTTTTTTTTTGAGAAAGAGGTCTCATTACACACAAATACAGAAGCCTTTAGTGTCTGACAAATAACAATTTATAAATGTCTAAATCATGACAAATTCCACACATGAATAATGTGAAATCACTAGTGAGCTTTCAGTCAAAACAAGGCCAGCACTAAGTCAGAGGCTTGTCTGCTGTTTTCAGAGAGGATCAGTGCTATTTTTCCAGTTCATACTGCAATGGTCCACAGAATAAAAGGAAGATCTCCTGACAAATATATAACCACATCTCATCCCGGCAGACCACTTCCCAAGCTATCCTTCCCTTCTAATATGTGCGCTGGATGAAAAATGGAAAAGTCACAAGGTTGTTTTTATGTAAAGCAAATATTGTACCAAATATTTGGGCACATTATTGTTGGACAAACATAATGTCCCCCCCCTCCCTCATGTGTCCTGTGATAGAGTATGGGAGGAAAGACACCAGGTGACTATGAATCAAACAATGACTAAATAATAAAATTCCACAGTGATAGCAGGATTTCCATTTAGGTCAGCTTTGCTGACAACACATTCAGTCTCTTGGGGAACGCTGGGCTTCCTTTTTGCCCTGGACTTGCCGTTGACCTCTACAAGGGCGAAAATTCAGCTGATTATTGAAGTGGTGCAGGCCTTGAGCATGTTCAAATAAGTCTATGCAACAAAAACAGTAATAAATAAATAACTATAAATTATTTAAACGAAAGGACCTTTATTCTATTCCATCAAATGTCAGTGGTTGCCAAAGTGTCAGTATGCCTTAAGGTATCACATTAGAGAGAGGAAATGATTAAAGGAAAAATGGCATCAAGTCTTTTCAACAATCACGTTTAACAGACTTTTGTTTGCAACCAAGCTAACCATGGCCATAACTGGACACCTTAATCTGATCTTACAGACAGCCTGCTCACATGTTTAGGCAGTAGTTTCAACAGTTTTATTTTATATTTATAGTATTATGTTATATCATTATTATTAGACTTTATTCTCCAAGAGCATATAACTTTACCTGGATCATAATAGTAAACTAGTATTCGCTCATTCACTCAGGCCCTGTTTATACCTGGTATTAAGATACATTTTGTTCGACTGGATCAATAGACAAGGGAGACACATTGCCAGGTAAAGGGCCGGGTTTATGTAGGGAAGTTTTCAGATTTTTCGAACTAATATTGGAAAATAATCTTGTGCAATTTAGAAATTTAGACAAAAAACGCATCTGAATATCAGGTGTAAACAAGGTCTCATTCACTCATAAAGTCATATAACTTCACCTGGAGTTTAAAAAAAATTAATTCGACATGCGTCTGGCAAACATGAAACCATCAAATACAGCGGGGATCATCAGGGTCATTGCATTTGCTTCAGACAACAGGGTAATAGTCAGACAAATGCCTCACTGAAATAGTACGCACAACAGACAAGGATTATCTTAGAGACTCACCAACATTGCTTTCCAGATTTACCGTTACCTTCAGGTTTAACTTATCAAAGGCCTGACAAAGTCTTTTTCATTTAGTCTCCCCATCTCCAGACCTCCCAGTTCTGGCCAACAGCCACCTTGCCCCCAGCTACCTCCCAACCTGCATCTGCGCAGGGTATGCTGGGCCAGAGAAAGCAGATACAGTCACCCACCCCTGGCCTGGTGTGTGTAAGGAGGGCAGGGGGTTCGGGGAAGAGGGCGCTTACATCAGTACCATGATATTAGCTGACGGAGGGCTTGTCCAGGGGTACTGACTGTGAGTAACAGCCCGCCTCCCCCACCCATACACAAGCACATGTGGTGTCAATTACAAAAAAAATTGTTTTTGCCCACCGCCGGATGGAGAGGAAAGCTCTCTGGGCCGTTGTTTTTTGGCAGGACAAGTAGGCAGCAATTCAATTTTGTATCAGCGTCATGGCATTTCGATCACACCACTGTTTACTCACTTATAAACAAACAGTTCATTAGAGGCTTTATGACGAACAACAAAAGGATGATAGTACCCAGAACGATCAAACTTCTCTCTTCTGTATGAACACATGTGTATACAGTGTATACTTTGCTTGATTTTCTGATTTTCAGTACGCTTCAATGTGTTTATACGTAATAAACATACTACACATGTTCGTTTTAGTTCTGATAGGAGAAAAAAAATAGGGAAATTAATTTGTCTGGGAAAGATGGAGTTCATGATACTAAAAGTATTGACAACTTCTGCCATAAAGACATAAATCAATAATCAGGTAAAATCATCTGAAGATTAGGCAGTACGTAGCATACAAACTATTAGCTTACATTTTAAAATACAAATTTAGAGAGGAGATGCTCACTGTTTTAGATTGTATGATTTGAAGTGATTAATAAACCATTACAGTATACTGTATAATACATTATGGCTGTAAATATAAATCAGTTCTGTCATAATTATGACATAAAAAATAAAAAAGATGAGACATTAGTTAAAAAGTATTTAATCTAATAATTATAACTTTTATGTCAGTTTTAACTGTTTATCCCATAATTGTTTCTCTGTCATAATTTAGACTTTTTATGTTATACTTCTGTCATAATTATATCACAATTCACCAAAGCATGATCTTTTTCTCATGGGGAAATGGGAGCAAACTAGGATGAAATTATTTTCGTCAGACACAGACACAAGTTTAAAGCTAATTTAGGGGTTCCATCCTTGTAGTTAGCAGTACATGACATAGTACAGTAAATTATGTGAGGGCATGAACAGCATGATGCTTTGTTAAAACGTGGATCCTTGGTAGATTTTCGCTCACATTTAAACTCACTGTTGCAGTTAAAGGGCCTTTTTATAATTGTTTGACAGTTGTGTAATTACTCAAGGCTGTGGACACCAATACTCTCTCTCAGCTGAGCGTTCTAAAATGATAGAAATCCTTTCACACCCCAAAACAAATGACTAGTGATTCTTCCAAAAGCAACTGATTTATCATTTTCCATAATTGCTGATCTTTTCATACTCAATAAAAAGTGAGAAACATTCCCGCCCACTGAGTCACTGCTGTTCACATGTGCAACTAATAGCACCTGTAAACATCGGGGGAAGTCCTTTACGCAGTCGTTAAACGAACCCCCTCTTTTTCTTCACGGAGGCCTCGACAGGGGCTTAAGTGTTTGGGAAACACTTCTGTGTTGTTGATACTTAACGTATCACAACACATTGTAGGTTCAGTGTGTTATTTGCGAAGTTCGGTTACAGAAATCTGATATGGAAACAACCTCATGTTCTCCACTGTGGGTAAGGGAATGAGCCAAGCTCATGGAAAGCACAGGTCTGCTCTTGAGCTTGTGTTGGTAATGAACTGTGCCTTCAGGGCCCAGTTTATTGCACTGCCTACCAAATCACATCGAGAAAAATTTATGTGGCAAATTAAGACCCTAAACATTTCCGGAAAACTCTTTTCGTCTTGCGGTATACATGGTTATATGGCAGAGAAGTTTTTTGGAATGAGTTAAATTAAGCTTGCTTGTCTCCCAAGTATTTAAGCATGAGCAAAAACGTAGCTTAATTGGAGTGGCTAATAGTTAGCAATTTGTTTGCTTTGGAAACTCTGAAATATGTTTGTCGAAGCCGCTCTTTCTTGGTTTTTTAGTGCATCTCAAATGGGAAAATATGATCACCGCAAGCCATGTCAAATCACAGAAGTCTTAAAGTTACAGCAAAGTTGGATCTGAATCTTAGCAGGCAGCTTTTTTTAGTGTGTCAGTTAGGTCAAATTCTGAGGTCACAACTCTAGTCCAACTTCATAACAAAATATGATATATTGCGAACCACAAATCCACACCACTATAGGCCGAGGCACATCAATCAAAGGTCTGGCTCATGAGGTAGGGTGGCTCCTCTGGTGTTCTGAGCATAAGGTAATGGAAACACCAACCCATGACGCAGACAGACACATCCTTGATGTAAGCGAAAGCCAGTTGTTCTGTCACTTTGAACAACTTTCCAATTCAAGGGCAGTGAGAGGCGAGTTTCTTGCACCAATGAGTGATTTGGCCATGAACTGATAAGATCTTTGGGACACTGCGATGGTTGGTTGAGAAGACTTGAGAAACGAAGAGCTGAGCCATTTCTTCCACACAACATCGTGTTGTTCAAACCGAACATTACTCCACACACACTGGAAGCCTGCATGGAGATGGTGGGGCTCTAATTCTTACTTTCATACGGCCTTTCTCTGTGAATGAAAACCCATGACGCAGGTAATAAGACTTTCCCTAACACAAAACTGCATCCCCTCCCCCTTCACTATGCTTTCCATCTGTTTTTCAGACTCTTTTTCAAACTTGTTTAATTCAAGTCTGAGTGCAGGTTCATCAAGGAAAAAGTTCACCATTTCAGATCTTCCAACGCATCATATATTTCTAGCAGACTGAGCTTCATCTCCAAGGAAAACCAGCTTTGTGATGAATTAAGGCAAATTGAAGAAAACATTTTAAAGGTTTATTATTGAACATTCTGTAATGCACTCACTTTATTTATCATGTGCAGCTCATTTGCAACTAAATAGACTCTGAAAACAGATGTAATGTGAAGGTCAGAGCAATATTTTATGAAACATATTTCAAACATTTATTTTATTATAAGACAGACGGGGCATTGCTTTAGGAGAGTAGGAACCTCTAAAAAAAACACTGTATAGGTTAAATAAACCAAATTCCCTGATTTAAGGGAAAAAGGGTATGAATCCAATAAATCCAATGGGTAGTTTCCATGGAAACTGTGTAAATAAGTTCCATTTCATTACCACTCTATGGCAAGAGAGACTTTCCTAGAGAGCACATGACCAGAGCCGCCAGCTTTCAGTTCAAAAGGACTAATCTTGTGCCCTTCCCTCCTATGCCAGCTGTTCCTGATGACACACTGCCTGTCATGGCCTCATGTTTGACTGACCACCTGCTTTGTCCACATCAACAGTCAAATGGTGATGTTTGTGATATTTCTGCCTGCTCCACCTGGCACTGGGGAAGAAGAAGTCGGGAATGATGGCCTCGCTCCTCTCCTCGTTCATTCATCTAGTGCACCTTCCTCAGTTAGCTGTGACCCAGCTCTGGGTCAAGGAAGTGCCCTGAAATCCAGTCTGTCCACCCAACAAGAATGTAAAAAACAAGGAAATGCCTCTGTCTAGGAGTGTGTCTGTAGCCTTGCTTTGACTCGCTCTGACAATCTCCAGTCCAGAGCACTGGACTTACGCTACCACTGCGGTCAGCTTGATTAATGTTTTTGATTATCACCAAATATAAATTTAATTAAATATACAGTACAAACTGTAATAATGTGAAATTGTATTTCCACTTAAAATAAATATTTTCTTTTTTTATATATTTTAAAATGTAATTTAATCCTCTGATGGAAAAGCAGATATTTTAGGACGCTATTATCAATAGAATGTTCACTAGAGTATTTATTTGAATATGTTTTGCATTATACATTTGACATTTTATATTATTAATTTCTTTAGCATCAGTTTTGAGCTTTCTAATGAAAAGCATTGCACTTTTTGAATGGTTGTGAACAAGAATGTGAATGCCCGTCCCTTTTCTGATCATTTTATATATTTGTTTAAAACAAATTACTAAGATGTTTCATATATATATATATATATATATATATATATATATATACAATGCTGCAATTTTTTTCAATTAATAAATGTCAATGGAAAACAGACTTCACAACGCTGAATAAAGTGTTTTTTCGCATAGCCAATCGACAGCATATCGACTAATCTTCAACATGTTTGCCATTATATGTTCAATTTGGATCTATCTTTTTTTTTGTTTACACTGAATGGAGTTTTAAAAAGAGTTTAGTTTTCAAAACAATGCTGTTTTAGATTAAGTATTGTTACAATACAGTATGATTAAGTTTAAGCCACTTCTCTTTCAGTGATTGACTGTAGCACAAGCCAGAATATCAATGATGTAAGCACTGTAACGTGATTGGTTGTCAGTTCTCACATGATCTATCTATCTATCTATCTATCTATCTATCTATCTATCTATCTATCTATCTATCTATCTATCTATCTATCTATCTATCTATCTATCTATCTATCTATCTGTCCGTCCGTCCACCTAATTTTAAAAGCCAAATAGAAAAATAAGAGACCAGATTTATTTTTATAATAATACTAATAACATGATGTGTATGTTATGAAGTGTAACATGCATAGCAGGAAAAAAACAGCCATGTAGGGTTCAATGACCTCTTGTGCTACTGTACGTCTTTATCTGTAGAACTGCTCTGTGCCAAATCAAACAGTCTCCCCCACCTCTACATACAAAGAGAATTGTTCAAGGTCTCCACCTGCACTGCCATTCACTCTCATGTTCCACAGGAGGTCTTGGATCATACCATTTCAGAGAAGACGATGAATCTGTCAGGGAAGGAACAGGTCTGCCTAAAAACACAGAATCAGGTTGCAGCACCTCAGGCTTGTATTGTTCCTATATAGGCCAATTCTTAAATTTTAAATTTGTCTTCTAAAATACTGAGCCGACAAAAGCCCCCACTCTCAATTTCTGCTAGCTATCATGACCATGCCCCATTGTCCGCACCCTGAAACACACATTGGCACACAAACGTGCACACACCCTCATACAGACACTCTAATTTCCACAACAAATGAAAGGGGACATCTTGCAGAGAAACTCTCTCACACATTCACACCCATGTGCTCTATGTATCAGTATAAAAGATACGGAGCCTTGAATGGATTTTCACATCAGAGCTCTTCAATCAAATGAAAAACGTCATGTAAACGTGATGTTTGAAGTGCATAAATAAACAAAAGACATTCATTGAATTCATTGAAGTCACACAGGCTACGTGGGATGAAACTAAACCGGACTGTACTAAACAACAGTTAACAGATTTGTTGGGTTGAATCTCTCATTTCCAGACAATCATAGAGGGTCATAAAAGTCTATTATAGGCATGCTTCCATTGAATTTATGAACACTATCAGATTTCCACAAACCCTTTGTAGTTCTTAGCAGGTGGGATGGAAGACAAGCCATTCTTCATACACATCTCAGTTGTTTGAAAAAGTAGGCTAAGTAAGCCGTTTGGCCCAAAGTCCTCTGAGAGATTTTTTTTCTATAAGATGAGAAAATATCGGTTCAAAGCAAAATGAAAAGTAGCCTGAACAATTTTCCTTCACTGTCAAAATTTCACAGCACGCTAAGTATTCAACATGTCCATAAATCTTGTCAACTATATTTGAAGCAATTTACATTTGAATTTTCAAACAATTCCATGAACACCTAGTAACTTTTGAAATACTGTATATGTCCTTGTTGCTCCCATTTTTCTTCTCATTCCATTTCCTTTCAGTGGTTCATTTCAGGTGATCTGCTGTTATTTCTCTTTCCCTGAATGGATTTTATTTGTATCTTGGATAATACAAAGCAATATGATACTCAGAAACAGGTAAAAGAACAAAAGAAAAGGCGTAGCCTTTGCCCCCCTCACTCCAGTGCCTTGCTTTTCACCAGAGACAGCAAATCCCTTCAGAAAAACAGACTTACGTAATCGCACGGCGCACCTGCAGTGAGCACAGAAGAGAAAACTTGAAGGCAACAGTGTTTGAATGGCTGGATTAAAAGACGTCCTAAACCAACTGTCTTAGTATGTAAAAGAATATAGCCATGAAGGCTAACACTTTCATCTGTAATTGTTTAGAATTGACCTCTATTCCATTGATTCTGTCATCAGTTTTGAGTTTATTTTATACCGTTAAAAAAAAAAAATCCAGATTGTGACCTTGCATGCTTCATTCACTATAAGGGAATGTCTCATCTAGCTATGATGAAAGCCAAGCCAGCATAAACAGAACAGAAGGGAAACACTCATGCAAACCTTTGACCCTTCAATGTGTCCACATGTTGGATGTTGATGTTGTCTGTGGTAATGCTTTTAGCTTGGAATTTCTTGCCACCTAGTGGACAAAAAGGGAACTACTGTAAATTATTTACAAATATGTAGTCATGAGTGTATTGTATGTACCTTGTACAGACTATGAAACTACTATATAACTGATTTGATCTTTACAGATGTATTTTAGAGATAACTGTGGATTAATTTAAACGAATTTGGACTAACCTCCTTAACCCGTTTAATCCCACATTTTTCCTAGACATGAAAATATCCAAATTATGCGTCGTTAGTAACCCTTTGAAATAATCAATAATTTCTTTGTGAATTTTTTTGGAAAAGTGTGTAAAAATGTGTGTTTTGTGGTCGGTCACCATTGTGACCAGTGAGATAATGTGTGTACAGAATTAACATATTTCTGCAGTCATAAAAACATGTTATATATCTTAGCTCCGCTATTTTAAACTGTTTGATCACCTTATAGGGTTACTATAATGCATAAAAAAACCTTACACAACATTTATACGAATACTGAGATAAAAGACAAAAAAAATCAATGTATTTAAAAATTGTTACTGTTTTTTTAAATATATCATCACATTTTTATATTAGTGCTACCAGTATTACAACATCAATATTGCAATTTATTTGTAACATTTGAACTTTTAATTTAGTGCAATATTTTGTCATTGCAACATTTTAGTGCAGTTTTCACTAACAACTGTAACTGGATTTATATGTGTACCTAAGTTCATTGTTATTCCACCGGTCACTATTGTGACCATCAACACGTTTACTAATTCTATGACCACACTCAACAAAACTGAATATATGTGCATTCATATATTAATAGTAGACAGTAGACACCCTGAAGATCATGTGTACCAAAAACCTTTGTCATATATTTATACTTTAGGCTTTTGTTTTAGAGCTGCTACCATCAACATCTCAAGGTGCAAACAGGAAATAAACTACTCTAGTCATGTGACAATTTGTACTAATCATGTGAAATTGCATATATTTAATTGAGACCCTTTAATTATTGTTTTTTTTCATATTTGCAGTAAGTGCACTAAAACATCAGTCAATAAGGTTTTTAGAGCTTTATCTTTTAACCTTTTTATGGATTAAATGGGTTAATTCAAAATTTCATTCATAAAATATGCACTGTATATTTACAATGCCTTTTTTTACTTAGTAGTTTCATCTATTATTTTTGAGCTGCATGTTTAGGGCATTGTCTATGATACACCTACATAATTGATTGTAATTACTTTTCCACTCCTTTTCCCCATCCTTTGTTTCTTATCTACTATAAGTTTGTTGACATACTATTAATAAGCCCACATTACGTTTACATGTGTTTCCTTTCATTGCTCTCTCTTACTGCCAACATGTGACATTAAAGCAGAGATGTTGCTGGTAAATAATGATTCTGGTAAATTTATCCTCATTCTCCTTCATTGAAACAATAATTATGTAAGTCTAGTATCTATGTATTTTTTAAATTGCATATAACAGTTTTTCTTGATTGCTAGCACAAAAATATTTTCTTCGGACCTCGGACACTTTGAACTTCTGAGATGGACACACACACACACACACACACACACACACACACACACACACACACACACACACAGTGTATTAACATACAGACATCTGTCTCCACATCCCACTGAGAGAAAATGTGGGAAAACACCTCTCTCACATATGGATCAGTTCCTTTTCACCCCCTTCCTTCCCTTCAGTCAACTCACTCAGAATGGTTAATAGTATAATATAATATTCTACATTAATGCAAATAATATTTGTTAATGTTTATTAATGTTTAGTTTCATTTGTATTGTCTCTGAATACCAATGGTGACTGGTGCATTGGTCTTATTCTTATAAGAAGTAAACTAAAAGGTAATACAGATCCTAAGAGTTTAGAGATATTTTGCACACTGTATTATGGGTAAGTTCGCAGTGCTTTTCATGCTAAATTACCCTTTGTCCCAAAAGGTGATAACTCTACTTGATCAATGCATATTCCAATTGTTAGTTCCTGTCTCCATCTCGGGGGACGTTGTTATTGGTCTGAAGTACTTAAGGAAATGTTTCAAAAGGATCGGGACGATTCTGTAGCCAGAAGTCCGTGGTGTGGTGTCTCTATATTTCACACTATATATACACTATATATTTCTATAAAGTCAGGCGTGCATCTTTTACTCATAGATTTATCTTTTAGAATTCAACGTTTTGTATTAATATGATTTGATATCTCTGAATTGGCTTTATATTTGGCATAATACATCCAGTATTTACCTGACTGATAATAAATTGTAACGTTTGATCTTATTCTGTTTACTCTAGTTATTGACTCTAGTAGATTATGCTGTATCCCTTTTGGCGACACGAGCACCCAAATTAATGAGTAAATATAAAGTAAAGAGTTAACTAGAACAATCTAATATCATACGAATACTTATTAGAAATAGACAAACAACCAATTTCTATTTCAACTATTTCAAATTCGAGGTCATAATAAAATTTTTATGAGTTAGATTAAATAATAAAATGGAGTCAGATTTGAATTTAACCTACATTTAATAACTTTGCACGCTGAAGAGACCAAACATGCATGAAACCTTCATCCACCATTGGATACCTTATTTGGGCCAAATGTGTGGACCTTACACTTACAATTAGAAACACAATCTCAAAAATACACACCAACTTGTACAAAACTCACACTGTCAAATATTTTAAATAAAAAACATATTCTCTTTTGTCATAATCAAACTATTACTTCATATGATAAAGAATACTTGTGGGATCAATAAAAAAAAATGGTTTATGAAGTTATCTGATATATAAACCTGCCTTTGTCACAAATCACAGTTGTTTAGGTGATATTACAGCTCTGTTACAAAACCTAGTTATTGTCAGTTAATTGGCCAATGATACCAAAATAAATAATGTGACAATGTTTCAGGGCCCTACATGTAAACACAAAACATTCCATGTATATTTATGAAATATACATGAATGTCTGACAGATTTTTATGGATGATTTTGCATATAACGGTTCACACAAAATAAATAATGTTTAGCTGTGAAGCTGTGAAGAGTACAGTATTTCTCTGAGAATCAGCTCATCAGTTTTGAGCGTCCATCTTTTTTACAGTCTACGAGTAATACCAAAGACTATAGACGACCGAATAATATAGAATGTGTCTTAAAGAGACTTTGGTAATACGCAGATTAGGGGAAGAAGGCATCACATTTCTGGGGAAAACGCAACTCGCTGCCACCAGTCTCTCTGTTCCTTAACCTCATCCAGAAACGGCGAGAACGCGACAGCAGCGTATAGGCAAACAAATTCCATCACATGTCTATGGAACCGAAAAAACGTGGAATACAGCCATACAAAATCAGCATGGATAAGACGTAAATAAATTAAAACAGCTACCAGTAAACACACCTGCTCTCTTTGAGTCCATAATTTGTGTTGTGCAATGGGGTATGTGAATAATGGCAGTAAAAAATAAATAACCACAATTCATAGCGAATAATAAGAATAATGGAAATTGCATGTAAACGGAAGTAAGAGCTTAGTTCGTGACATGTAAACATCATAATGCGATTTAAGTCCTTACTCTGATTATTTGAAATAATCGCATTATCGCGCGCATGTAAACGCAGTCACTATGAAATGTAAAACATCACTATAGTCGAGCTTTTAAATTGGTAGACCTAATATAGACCAAACATTATTGTTCAATAGGCTATTTAAATAAAAACACTTTTAATTCCACTTCTATTCTCATTTAATCGATGATTGGAAGGATTTTAATTTAAAACGTTACACCTCTCAATGCCATTATTGTATTATAAACCAATAAAAAATTGCCTAAATGTGTCACTCCGGCCCATACCATCAAACATAATGTAGCATACTAGGACAGGTAGGCTACTTAAAGTCAAACCCATCATTATCACGCAATCACCAGCAGAGGGCACACTTGCACTATTCTCTCTTCGATTTGTTGACAATAGATCCAACTGGCTATCTGTCTGTCTGTCTTTCTGCCTGTCTGTTCACATATCTTTAATACTATCTCAAAGGTTATCGTGTTATACATTTTGACATGGAAGAGCCTCTTAAAACCTCTCATGGCATTTCAGTTTTGGGTGAAGTATCCCTTTAAGACTCAACACGAACCACACCAAAATATTTAGATATTTTGCCGTAAGTTTGCATAACATTCTTTAGACACTGATAGGTATAGATGCGCTTGCTCAGTGGATGCCTATGGACGGCCATCATTTCCATAGTTTGTCACGTGACCTACCCTGCCAGCAGCGAGCAGTACTTGCCAGAGCAGGCTGTACTGGCAGATCACGTGACCAGCTGCCAGCCAGGATCGAACTGTAGGCTGCTACAGACTGTGCGCTCTGACGTGCTGCTTTGCGCTCCTCTCAACGCGGTTACATGCAGCTATTGTATTCGCCACGGGATTTTAGCTATTCGCATCGCTTTACCTCCCATGTTTCCAGCGACGAAGGAATGAAGAGTCTTTTCAATTAAACGGTAGTATTCTTTTTCCCATTTATGGGGATTTTATTTATGCATTCGCTATTATAGCATTCGGTTCTCTGTTTATTCTCACTGCTCCTGAACGTTGCATACCATAACAGTGATATTATGCAATATCCAATATAGCCACAGAAAGAACAGCAACGGCACAACAGAGTGTAATTTTAAGTGATTCTCGTTCAAATTAATTATATGTAGGCTTATTATAATTATGTGTATTATAATTTTGTAGCTAGGCTGAGAGCATTTTGAAATCCACCACATTTAGCAACATCTCGGTTATTTATGTCTGTCGCCTGTTTTAATTCAGTCGATATGACGTATAGAAGAATGCACGTAAAATTGGCAGTTATTTTAAGAACCAGTTTATGAAAATGCACGAGAGAAAGCAATAGTTCACTTTCAGCGGATTTAAATCGAAGGTGTTTCCAAACATTTCTCTTGATCCCAGCTCTGTAACGCGTCCTTCAGTCTGGTGCTGTTCAGGTGATTCGTTTATGGAATATTCCATATTCCAGACACATATCTGATGCTTTCCTTTGTGTTCTATATTCTTTTATTCTTGCTAAATGGCCATGTTTACACGCACAATAAATTTTATTATTTTTGATTTGATGGTTATGTTTTGGTTCCTTTATTCTATTACTGTTTGAAGGTGCTAGAGATGCACTGATTCATTATAGCCTAGTGGAACATTATATTTTTAAAGGAACATTATTTTACAATCAGAATATTATGCATCAACTGCTATTATTTGGAGGTACCGGAAATGCAACCATTTTATTAATTCTCAGTCATGTTTTTTTTTTAAATGACACATGAGGGCACTTTAGACTGCAGTAAATAGAATGTAAAAATCAGAATTTTGGCTTATTCTGGTTAAATAATCAGAATATAAAGTGTTAATTGTCATTAGATTAGGTCTTCTTTAGATTATTCACTGTAACTGATTGTATATATTTGTGCAAATCAAAACAAAGGTAATTCTGGTAAATATTAGATAAAGACAGAGAGAAGCCGAGCTATTTAGGAAATACATTGATTGGTCTCATGGCCTACATTTTGCAATTCACTGTTCTTGTGATTAAATTAGTTGATTAAATAATATCCAAAGAGAGAACAACTCCAGTATTTCTATAAGAGAAAACATGATCAGTTTATCACTCTTTTTACCATACACAAACATGCACGCATATTTAGGGGGTAAATCATGCTGCTTTTGCCTTTCCACACACAGATGTTCAGTAGATGGAAGTAGGCCATTGCCAGATCTGTGTGTAAGCTTTAAGGGTGGGCTTCTTTACAGATGTATTTTATAGTCATTTTGCCCTCATATTGCTCATACTGGCCTGTCTCATTTAACAGTAGGTGAGGAGAGAATAACTTACAAACATTTCTGCTCACAGCCTCAATTGCGACCTGTAAATGTTTGTTTGTGCATTTTATTTATAATCTTTGTGTTAATTTTCCAAAAATTGTTGTATTGTCTCGTATATTTTAAAATATGGGATACACCTTTTCAGTAATGGTCAGAAGAGAGATTTCAATGAATTGTGTCCAGTTCATCTCAGGATTTGTACTTAGATGAACGTGCATATCAGTATAACAAACTGCTGTGGCTCTGTTTATGGATGGCTGAGCCACTAAATATAGACACTGCCCATCTGGCAGACAAATAAACTGTTCACTGATACGTGTACTTGTGTGTAGCCAGACTTTTGACTATGGTATAATGTCTGGTCCACATTGCAATCTGGTCAAAAACTTGGGAAACATGGGAAAACAGAAAAAAATCTTTCTGGCGTTCTGAGTGAGGACAAAATACAATATAACTCTACTTTGTTTCCAGGTTTTAACTGGTGATTTTAGTCATTTTTGGATGCAATGTACATCAGACAGTGAATGGATTGTGGGATGACTGTGGGTTTGCTGTCTGAGGCTGAGACTAGACTGCACATTATCTTCTGTTGCTCTTTGTTGATGTCATAGGGATTAGTTATTCTTATGAATCTGTTTAGGTATGTTTCACAGTCTTTGTCCTAAAACATTAGAGACATGCATTTTAAATCCATCTACTCAGAACAGATTATAAACAACCTGCTGCTGTGATGCTGCATTACTTAAAACCTTCACAAATATTGCCTGAAATGAGCTGGTTCACCCAAAAAATGAAATCCTCATTTACTCACCCTCATTTCATTCCAAACACATACGACTTATTTTTCATCTTCAAAACACAAATTAAGATATTTGTAATACAATTTCAATGAACTATTGAAACTATAGTTGCAGTCTATTCAACCAAAACTTTGAAGTTTCAGAAAGTTCATAACGACATTATAAAAGTAATCCATATGAATCAAGTGATTTGTCTTTTAAAGAAATACTATAACCAGATTTAATTTAAGCTTTTATTTACAAATAAAAAAATATAAATTCTCGTACATGGAGCTCATTAAATATATTGGCAACATGGAAGCTCAACCGTACTCGGTTGATATATAGTATCTCACAGAAGTGAGTACACTGACTCCTCACATTTTTGTAAATACTTTATTCAATCTTTTCGTGTGACAACACTGAAGAAATTACACTTTGCTACAATGTAAAGTAGTGAGTGGACAGCTTGTATAACAGTGTCAATTTGCTGTCCCCTCAAAATAACTCAACACACAGCCAGTAATGTCTAAACCGCTGGCCACAAAAGTGAGTACACCCCTAAGTGAAAATGTCCAAACTGGGCCCAATTAGCCATTTTCTCTCCCCAGTGTCGTGTGACTCGTTAGTGTTACAAGGTCTCAGGTGTGAATGTTTAGATATTTTGCATAAAGTTTGTATAACATTCTTTAGACACTGATAGGTATAGATGCGCTTGTTCAGTAGATGCTTATGGACGGTCATCATTTCCATAGTTTGTCACGTGACCTACCCTGCCAGCAGCGAGCAGTACTTGCCCCAGCAGGCTGTACTGGCAGATCACGTGACCAGCTGCCAGCCAGGATCGAACTGTAGGCTGCTACAGACTGTGCGCTCTGACGTGCTGCTTTACGCTCCTCTCAACGCGGTTACATGCAGCCTACCAACATGCAACCTCGCTAACCTACCAGTGGTAATACAGCTCTCAGACAGAACAGCCAGGTTGACAGAGCAGAATAAGTATGGAGCAAAGTGTTGATGCGCTGTCCTTGAAGGACTTTCAACTCCCTTTTTTTATGCTTAGCCTATCATTTTAAATGACAGTGTCAAATTTATTTATTTATTTTTCTTTCTCTACGACACTTTTCCTACCGTGTTAACAGCAAGACCTTAAACCAATTTAGTATTTTGACAAGACGAATAAAATAACAAATACAATTTTGTGCAGACTACACTTTTATTTGTTAGCCTATCTCTCTTTCTTTCAGTAGCAGGACATTTAAACGTGAGATTCTGGAAAAGAGATCTAAATTTAGCAGGAACGGTCGGGTCGGGAAGAAAATTATTCAAAGTCGACAACGGGTGAACAAACAGTGAATATATTGCGTGAGAGGGTGGGTGCGGAATAAAACCTAGCAGGAGCGGGAGTAAAAAAAACACTCCCGGTTAGACCTCTATCTCAAAAAGTGCGGTTTAGTTTCGCTTTCTTTTCGTTTGCCGTTCGATGTGAGTCAAATACTACCGAAAAGTTAAAGCGGCCGTGCCGGTGCGAACACTCACAAAAATTACACATTTTTACACATTACTCACATTTTTCTGCTGTTAAATTATGCAATGCTAACTCTCGACTGTCAAGATTAATGGTTATAATTATTTGTCATTAGGATGAGCTAGCTAATTTGTCTATTCTGTTGTCTGACCACATTAACACATTGCTTAAATTCCTTTTTTACAGTCGATCTTTGTGGAAAGATCTCTGTTGCTTGGCCAGCTATTGTTTTCTTATTGTAAATAAAATAAATAAATAAATAAATAATGGTTATTGCATAATGAGCTTTTTATCCACCCCCATTACCCATAATTGTTATCCATATGGCCAAAGCTTTATCAGTCAGTGGCGGTGACTTTATAACACACACTCTCTTCACTGAGATTTATCTATATCAATATAATTTCAAGGCTTTCTTTCATTTTTATTTTTGGTCTTTTCCCTGTAGTATTGAGAGCTATGGTAGAGAAGTGGGACGGGAAATGACAAGGGAGAACAGGCTGAAATTACTGTTCTCTCTGTCTCATATTTGCATCAGTTATGAGATGGTCCTCCTCACTGCAGAACACAAGATCAAGGGGGCATGGTTGGATATAGATCCAACTCCTCCCACCATACATATACCCAAACATTTACGTTGTCATTTTGTAAACCTTCACATCTCCACCCCTGATCCCTAAACCCACCCATCCCCACCCCTAAACCTACCAATCTCCACCCCCTAGATGTGGATCCAACTCCGCCCCCTGGATCTTTGTTCTGTAGTGAGGGGTTACTGTCAGTTAGGGTGTATTCACACCAGGAAAATCTGCTAGTTCACTTGCTTTGGTCCGGATCAAACACAATTTAGATTTTTTGTTGTTGTTTGGTGCGATTTGCTTTGACACTGCCCTTTTTGCAAGTGAACCAGAAACTGTAAACAAAACCACACGTGTGCTTGAGGTCATCCATTCATTGGTTCATCTATTCAACCGCACCAGAGTTTGTTTGGAAGCGGACCGGGAACACCTCTTCAGCTGGGTCTTGGTACGGTTGTTTGGACCGTACCCGAGTGCGATTGCTGTATTCACACCTGGCCAAAAGATCCTCACCAAGGGGGGAAATGAACTTGAATTCGATTCAATCGAACTAAACAAGACAGGTGTGAATACACCCTCAAACTTGCATCCCCTGAATGAGCAACATAGCTCAGTGCATTGGATGCTAGGCTATAACTGACCATTCTTAATTCTTTTTTTAATTCACTAAAGTGATTACTTTGTGTGCTCTCTGTATTGATCTCAAACAAGGGTTGATGCTGAATAGTGCAGTAAATACTGTAGTAGCAAAGAGACAGTTACTGTAGGTCAATGATATGCTTACTGTCAGGGTTGCTCTTGAGAGTAAGAAATCATTGAAGTAATGTAAAATAACTATGGAGTGCTATCTGCTATATATTAAACCTGATACATTTTAGCAAAAAATCGAAATCAGTTATTTTCATCAGTGCTGAGCTCATTTTTATTTTACACTGAAACATTCTCATTAAATCTAGAAGCATGATGCATTTATTGAACATTAAAAAATAGAATTTCTCATAAATAGTACATTTATTTATAAAACGTGTACCTTAAATGCAGTGTAAAAGGAAAAAATGTAATAAAAAAATCTGCCGAATGCATCAGTATTAATGCGATATAAATAAATACTCCAGAGCCTGTAATAATTTACAAATGTAAGCTTTACATCAGATTCTGCATAGCACATTATTTTATACGTTTACACGTTATACAGGGCTGTATGTTAACTTTATGTTTGCACATAGAACTGGAGCTACAGAGGTTGAAAGTTTTATAGCACCGTCCACACAAATGTAGCACTATGACAGACATCTCTCTTTTATGTGCAAATTCACAAAAAATATCTGCATTGATTTCACACCACACACAAACAAGCACACAGAAATCCTTGCTTCAGAAAAGTAGCTCTGTCTTTCAAACACATGCAAAACTGTATCACATACTGTGGTAAATGCTTTCACTGTACAGGCCGTTTTTCTTAGCATGTCTGACATACATGCTGCAATTTACAGCCCTGTCATAAGTTAAGCATAATCTTGTGCAGAAGTCAGTTAATATTTAATTTATGTAGAAAACATGCATTAACCACTTGGCCATGGCTCCAACATGAGACCGTTTTCATTGCAGTTTGGTTCATATGAATGTAGGTATTGCACATTTCCTTCCGTCGACCACTTAAAGTGTTACCAGATGTTGTTTGCATGCTTCAGATTTAGGAGATTCTTATTAGTATTTCCTCTCCATGATTTGGTTTTGCATTATATGAATAAAATCTTTCTTCAGACCTGTATGGGGAGATATTCATATTATACATATATTTTGGTATATATTTAGGACATAAAAATGTCCTATATATTTTGTGTAAAACTGGGAACTGGTACATTCCGGCAGACTACTACTCAGTTACTCAGTTACCAGCCACTCAGATGTTAACTCTTGTCACTGCCATATGCTTGTGCTAAAACAACATGACAGCACTGAACTCAAGTACATTAACCAAACAACTTGCCACATTAATAATTGGTCTTGGTGTTGCCCCCACTGTGTGTGTGCGACTCTGAGTCAGAACAAGGCTCCCTCAGTGTGTTGAAGTGCTCTACATCTGTGAGCAAGTACGAGGCAGTGACGGCCCACCCAGATGGCGGTGCGAGTGATGCCAGTTGTCCCTGCTCAACCACTGACAACTGCTCTCCACCTGATGACTGTTTCTCTCCCTGGCTCTAAATGTTTACCTTCTCCCTTTCACAACGGAACAGTAAATGTCAACAGGGCAGACCTACTTTATTATCCGAATTAGAAATCTTTCCTTAAACAAAAAGGCATACTGTCCAGTCTTGGCTTTGCTTAAACCTTGACCTCTTTGTTTTCTTGCATAAAGGGAACCAGTCACTGTAGTCTTTTTTTCCCATAACCACACTAGACTCAGATTGCACCTCAGATTTCGGTGCACGCCCAGGAGCCTGGCCAGCAAGGCCTGATGTCACAGTTTGTAATGAGTCTCGAAGGTGTTTTGAGAATGAGAACTATTCAACTTGAAGGCTTTGTGTTTGTGTTAAGCTCCTCCGCCAAACTGAATAAATATATGTGACAAGCTTAAAAAAACTCATGTAAGTTTCTGCCTACAGCTCTGGGCCAGAAAACTAAAATATAGTGGCAAAGTTATCAAATCAAATTCTGATGTTTTTTTTTGTTTTGTGTTTTACTTTTCATGAGAATATGAGAATATTCTCAATATTCTCAAATAAGTATTCTCAATAATATGAGTAGTATGAGAATAACTAAAAGTTGTGTTTTTAAAGTTAAATTATAATTAAGTATTATTATTATTTGATACAAGAATATCAAGAAACAATTATCTGAAATGAGTCAATTTTGACATTCTAAACTGCTCTGAGGGATATCATAAAAGCTCAAATGTCATGCATGCATATTGCTCTTTTAAAATGCTGAAGACCCGTCTTTTTATGTATGCTTGCCAACAAATGTAGTCCTCATTCAGCACACTTAAATAATTCAACTTCTATTATAATTAAATAATAACTTCAGCCCAAAATGATCCTCATTTTACTGAAATACGTACATATTATTGCCCTCTTCATGAAAATATTATTCTCTTGAGTAAACAACAAGTCCATAATTATTGTGACATCACCTTTATGTGCTGAATCTTATTCCAAATAGACATTTTATAATAACGGTCAGTAATATTAACAAACATTATTACATTATGTAATGTACAGCAGTATATGAAAGTGTGTTCATTGACTTATCACTGAGTTATTTTATAATGTTATATTACTTAATTAGCTCCTCTGGAATTTGTAACATAAACATAAAACACCCAATTGCTTTAAAAGATACTATAGATTTCGTGAGAACCTATTCAGTCCTCAGTGTCTATATGTTTGGAGGCCAGTGGGCAGTGATTCCTACAGTATTCCTACAGTTTCACATCCAGCTGGGAAGACGTTCAGCAGAAAGGCTTGTCATTCCATACACCAGTGGAAGCTGAAACAATTAGAAAGCCAACCGTTAGACTCTGGCTCTCTGGAGAAATGGCTATTTATGGTACCTTGTGTGCGATCTTTGCCCGTAGGTCAACATTTTCCCTTGTACTTGACTCATAAACAGAGTTGGAGGAGAGTGGCAGTCAAGCATAAAATGGAAAGTCCAGATGAACTAAATAGGCACTTTTATACTAACACAAGCGATCAAAATAAAAACCCCACCCAGTCTCCATTCAAACAAGAGCATAATATCTTGGCCTAATTTCTGTAATACTTGTTCTCCAGGAATAACGAAACTAAACTATTTGATCCAATGAATCCAGCAAATAAAGCTGAATTCTTTCTGTGTTTGATAAAAGAAGAAATTGTTACATAAAAGTGTTTTTCAATAAATTTCACAGCATTAGATTTTTAGGCTTCTGTGGTTTCAACAGATGTTTTTTTATATTTTATATTAATTATATGGTTTATGATTTCAGTATGTGATTACAGTATGTGCAAACGTTATGCAAATGATAATATGCCCGTACACATTTGTCTGGTCATTTCAGCTGGAAATTGCAGTGAATTGTACTGTATATCTACGGTACGATTTTGGAGTGCAAAAGTGTAGGTAGAGGTGCATTCTTTCAATGAGCCTAACATGTGACATATTGGTCAAATTTGCCATATTGTACTTCATACATTTTTAGAAACAATTTACTATAATGTGCAGCAGAATGTATATATTTTCTGTGAAATAGTTCTGATGATGTGTACTGTCAGCTGATTGGTCTGTATGAAATGCTTGCTCATCGTTGTCTCCAGTAAGGCATCCCTCTCTCTCTCTTTTCCTCTTGAAAGGGGGATGGTACGCAAACCGACCAACGGAGCTACTAGACCACAGTTTTTCTTTTACCATTCTCAAGTCAAATGCAGCAGTCCAATCTTAAAAAGAATAGTTTCCAAATGACACAACATTATATTTAAAGGTTTTTTAAATAATATTGCAACAAGGTTCCTCTGAGGGACTCTTGTCCCTCTTTTTGTGGACTGTCATATAATATCAGTCAAACAGTCCCTAAAGCTGCAACATCTGCCATTGCCTTGTTGACACCTCACAATAAGGATGCAGTGGAAATGCATTTCTCAGCTATTCTGTTGAAATTAGTTGTAATTATCAGTGGTTACATGTCATGCAAATGCCTTGTGTTATTCTGCAGGGATTTGGTTAAAAACATGCAACAATTCACTAAAAACAATATTTTAATCGCAAGATTTGTAATTATATTTTTAATGATAAGAAACAAACAAACGAGACCCTTATTTCATTATTTGGGTCAAAGAGAGAGGATGGAAAATAGTTCCAATACAACCCAGCAGATTAGACAATGAAAACACACACAAACTGAGGTTTGGAGAGGAAATACCTCACAGAATGCAGAATTCCTGCTGGATAGCTCTTAATTCACCTAAAGCATGTTATATTGTATGTAAATGTTATAGTGTATGGTATGATTGACTGGACCATTACATGTAAATATTTGCAAACATGCATTGTTCTGAGCACTCACACTTTTTGAATGTCAGTCTTGAGGTTTATAATCTGGGGATTCATCAAAGATTGCATAACCTAACCCTTTAACTGTTTGCTGCAAGGGTGACAGATGACAACACTGATTTCCTCAGGAGAAGGAAGGATTTGAACACTTATCCTTAAGGAAGTGGATTAGGGTGTCTGACAGAAAGACATAAGAACATATTTGACGTCTTGGTTTATTTATGTAAGTCTGGACTAGGCCAGTTTATTCAGATTTCAAATCAGTTTCTTTGATGTTTTATGTACAGTTTAAAGGGGTCATGAACTGCCTTTGTTTTATTTATTTATTTTTATTTTGTACTGTTCTCTGATGTCCACTAAGGTTATCAAAATTGTTACATACCCCGACCCCCATCATATTTAGAAGTAATAAGCTATTTTCTGACCTGTTTTGACCCCCCTCATCAGAACACTCCATTTGAATTGGTGATTGTAGACTCGGAAGTAAACGTCCACTGCTATGTTTGGCTAATAGTTGTGTATGTTTGACAGTCTACATCATTCATAAATGGAAGCTGCTGTGATTTAGGTTAAAAGCGCATAAATACCCAGTACTCGATCTGTGATAACAGACAAAGTAATAGTGATCACGTAATAAAAACAGTTACTCACACTTGTGTGGTGCGTAGCTGTTGGAAGCATCGTCTTTTAGTTACAGTGTTTCTGAAAATTTTGCATGGAATTGTGCTTTGTTTTTAAACGAATCCATTGTAAAATGACGCGAACTAAGGACCAAGTTCTTACTGGCACTGTTTGGATCTTCATTAAAAATAAATTTCATCCATTTTTTCATAATTTTAGGATCATAAGGAAGGCAATGCAAAGCGATCTTTTTTGTTTGATTTCTGCGTAGACCTGCATTTGCCTCTTTTGTTATACACACTACATCCACAAATCGGTGGGCGGGGCTAAACAGGCAGTGAGGTCGAAGCAGGTGTTGATCTTCTGTGAAAGCGATATTTATCGACACTATTACGTCATAAAGTGGCACATTCCACAACCTGTCTTTTTGGCAGGTTGGCTTCAGTATAAACTGTTTTTAGACTAACAAGAACGTTATGAAAATAAAACAATTATGTTCCTCTGTAATCGTTTGGATTATTTGGAGTCTTAGGGAGTTTTTCAGAACACTAAAGTGTTGTTGCCAGACATTTCACATATAACCTTACATGTTTTACAATGGCTATGCCATAGACTACCTACCTCAGCAACCCTTGTAACCCATTTTTTTAAACCGACAGAGTGTTATTTTAGTGAGGGGGTATACGATGTAATATAATGCCAGTGGGTGATCAGAAAAATGCTTAGTAAAGTTTTTGTTTTCTTCAGTTTTACAAACTGTGGTTTGGGGTTTTGAGTAAATTATTTCTCATTGAGTAGTACAAAATTCATAAGCACAGAATTATTTCCTGTGGTTCTGCTGGTTTGAAAGCCATGGAAGCATAGTCTCTCTCAAATCACGATTGTGCCTGAAGATGTTATTATTGGGTTTTTCTGAAACACATAGATCAGCTTCTCTGTTCACTTGTAGTCCTTGTGTCAGTACATTTGTGACAGCCATATGATATAAGTAAACTTCAAGAAATAGTGAAAGTGATGGAAACATTGGGAAATGGAACATTTAAGAAATTTGAAGAGGGCTATAGTGAGAAGAAGGACAGTCTTTGTTTATTGATGCATTTGAGGAGTGTACTTCTGTGTAAGTACATCAGCAAATATCATAAATGGTACTGTACAAACACGACAGATGCACTTGTTTTGTTAATTTGGCAATGAGGGCAAGTGACTTGTCATTCAAAGAAATACAGGACTGTGTTTTTAGTTTTAAATGTCAGATGGTATGATTTGGCTATGGGCTGGAAATATGGAATATGACACATGATGATGGGTCATGCAGCGCTGTGTCCCGCAGTGGGTGATTCTCTTGGTCGAATTCTATTTTTGTGTGTACGACAGACTCACAGCGCTCTCAGACAGCTGAAGCCTGGCGGGAACCTTTGTTCCCTTCTTCTGGCTCCATGGTTCCCATGGGGCTAATGTTTCTGAGACAGTCAAGGCCTTCATATGACCAACAGGATCTTCAAAACATTATGAGAGCTCAGGTTACCCAGTGCCAACAAGAGAGTTTGGACCAGTTTCTCAGTCTGAATATGATGAATATGTGGCATTCTTAACAGTCTGGGTTTTTTCCTGTTCCGCTGAGCGTTATTCAAAGGAAAAAGTCACTCGATTTAATATTTATTTGTAAAAATGTATATCCCTTAACAAAATATAAAAATCTGTCTTCCAGATTGTTGGCTATATTCATTTTTCTCCTTGTCATTAATTGTTCTTTATGTGCTATATTTCTAGATATTGACATGAAGAAGGACATTGAGGTGCTGATAGCAGAGGAACGTGCTGAGATCATCTCTAAATATAATAAGGTAAATTATACCATTTACCCTTTGCATTTACACTTTATTTCCTTTGCTCTATACATTCAGTTAATGACTTACCAATTAAAACGTATTGTGTTAATTGATATGTACAGTATATTACTATCTAAAAAGTTATAAGAAAATTAAAAATTATATTCAGCAAGGATGTATGAAATTGATCAAGTGACAGTAAATACATGTATTATGTTACAAAAGATTCATATTCCAAATAAATACAAGTGTTTTCAACATGGATAATAGTAAGTAATGCTTATATTATATTCAAATTATTTCTGAAGAATCATGTAACACTGAAGGCTGAAGTAATGAAATTCAGTTTTGAAAATTCAGTATATTAAAACAGAAAACAGTTATTTTAAATTGTAATAATATTTCACAATATTATTGTTTTACTGAATTTTGATCATCAAACTTTTGAACGGTAGTGTTGTGTACATAATGCTGATCGTTAGCCTATTTTTATCATTAGCAGGGGAAATGTATTATTGTCTTGTATGTTGCTGTATTACAGTTTGGCATTTCATTTATTACATTTTTAATTAACAATCACTCATCGCACACCTGCAGATAATAGTTAGGTGTGCAGGAAAAAAGACCAAAAAAGTGGTTTGGATGTCTGATGAAGGTCATGAGACCCAAACATTTTCAATAAATTGTTTTTTTATACTTTTGCAAGTATTGGGATTTTCAAGAGTGTGGTATTTTCTTTTGTTTCTTAGTTTATTAATGAAATCTTTATGTTGTTTATTTTACATTGGGTTGTCTACATCTGGTTGTTCACATGTGCTGTGGCCTTTGCGGTTGTTGAGTCAGGTGGGTTTTATTTGTATGGGGCTTTTTCGTAATACACATTGTGGCAAGGAAAAACTCCCTAAGATGTGTAAAGAGGGGAAAAATGAGGAGGAACAACCCTCTATGGTACGCAATATGATGTCAACAAGGAAAACATTATTTGTGATGTTTTTCCTGCTTAAAATTTGACACTATAACAATATCAATAAACATTTGCATATTTTTTTTTTTTAGTTTATTGCCTCAAGGCAACATTGTACCACAATGGACAAATTTAAACATTTGACATTTTCATGCATACAAAAATAAATGTGTTTATTTTCAACATATTTTCTTTAACCAAATACTTGAACAGTCAGTTTTATCTAGTTTTTAATTTATTGCATATCTCATATTTAATAAAATGCAATTTTATATCCAGCTGTTGCTCTCAGGCAACATTGTACCATCGTGGATCACAAGTATAACCAAACCATCATATCAAAACATTACAATCAGAGTTTTTCAAGATAAAAAAAAAAATCTGCATAACCGTATCCTAATATACACCTTATCCTTACAAGCATGCACACACACACACACACACACACACACACACACACACACACACACACACACACACACACACACACACACACACATTGAGGCAACATAATTTATTTTTTATTTCCTAAAATACATTTGATGATATATAACGTAACTTTTTTAAAATACTTTATAAATGATTATAAATGCACTTTTCATTGGAGAGGGAGTCATGTGACATGTGCACATGTCCTAAAATTTGAAGCAAAATGGACCCCTGTGTGTCATGTAACCACTTTTTTGCATTTTCATTGATTAGTTTTGAGTTCTACTACCCTGAGATAACATTTATCAATTAAATGGGTGTCTCATTTGATTTAAAAAAAAAACTAAAATAAAGCATGCTGCCTGGAGGCAACATGGCACCACAGATGTAAAAGGCGATTTTATGTGCTAGGGCAGCAGACAGAGGATTTTTGAACCAACAAAATGTTTGTGGCGTAAATGACCACCATGCTGATCAATTTGCCCATGGCACATCATGACATTCTCGTACAGACTCATTTGAAATTGGGAAATACTGGAACTGTAATCCTCAGCTGTCTGTCATGGATCACTGCTTTCTTTCCACTCTTCTCTCCACTATGGGGTTGAGAAGAGGACAGGAGAGCAGCATCCGTCCCCCTCAGGGAATCAATCCACACCAACTGGATAAGCTTTTAAACGGCAGCTATACTGACAGGGTGCAAATTCTGTTGAATAAGTGCAGACTGAGCATTAAAATGTTCTCTGCTCATAAGTCAAAATTACAGCTATATGTCATTGGATGTATGACAGGAGTTGGGACATATTTGTTTGCATTTGATAATTTCACTAGAATGGTTAGCAGGCCAAAGAAAAGAGAAAGGGTAATGTGGAGAGCTATGTGCTACAGAGAATACTGATGCTGACGCGTTCCATAACTGCATCAACCACTCAGCAACACATTAAAAAGGAGAAGATTAAGCACGGAACTGTTGTAAATGCTGTAATGATAACATATAATATATATATTGTTATAAGGGAAACAGGTCAATTTAGCTCAAAGGGAATCTTTAATGATTTTATAGGGAATTTGAACAGACTCACTGTTTCACGGCGATTCACCGAACAAGCCGTATAACAAACTCTGCACTGGATATTAAAATCCCAAAATATAGTGAAAACACTATTAAATAGCACAGTAACAAAATCGACAGATTAAGGCATTAACTTATGAGCACAAAACACAAGATATTTATCTTTTCAATATAAACAAGACTTTATTTATATAACTCTAAGACATGTAAACTAATCTACACATGAACACAAGCATTCACACATTCACAGCGTTGCAGAAAGAGAAAGTGAGGAAAGGATTAGATTAAGAGAATGAGAATTTGATATCCCACGTTGACAGCAATATGTGCAATTGCATAAACCTGAACAATCATCAATCACATATTTAACACTCGCATTGACTTTTCAATGAGGCTAAAATCTATATTAAATTGACACCAGCTCAGCAAAGTCTGGGGTTTGTACTTTGCAGCTTTTGTGTTTAAAGATTTCCTTTGTCCTCCGTCTTTTGCGGGAAAGGGTTTCTCCAAGTCGCTGATTGGCTTAGAGTTCAGGAGTCGTTGAAGTGGGCGTTGGCTCGTGGCTGGCCCTGCAGAGTTTTGGGCTGGTTTCCGCTGGCAAACGTAACTTAGCACACTCAACGGAAAGAAAATAAACAAAAGTAAAAGAATAAAAGGATGTAAAGAGACTAGGTGGCTTTTCTTCTCATCATGGTAGCAACTGGCTGAGTGTGGTCCAGAGCACATGGCTGAAGAGAGTTCATTTTCCAGAGAGTTCATTTTTCAGAGAGAGAGAATTCAAGAGAGGAATTCTTAAAAGAGCAGTTAGAGAATTTTAAGAGAGGGGAGAAGTGTGTCCTGGGTATTTAACCTCGGCCTTTTTGACACCTCCCAATGGTTGTCTTGACCAATTAGGTCCTATGCTGGAGCGGCTGCTGCTTTGTTGCTCCACCCAATCAATAAATTAACATGTCAAGGCCAGTCACATTGCCCGAATTTTACATTCTCTTGCAAAGTATCCTTTTGAATGTGATTTCTATAACCAGAATATGATGCATTTGACAGGAAATCCATCAAAAGAAATGATTAAAGCTAGACTTATGACACTCATACATACCAAACATGACATTAACCCTTAAGGCTTAGCTAGTCAATACTAATTAAAAGCACGATAAACACAATGATTAAAACAAGGATATTCCAAATTGTGGGTCACATACATAATATGCAGTTATGCATAGAAATGATTAGTTTCATTAACCATGAGAATGAAAGTATTTTAAGATGATTCTACAGTTTTGTGAACCCAGGAATTTTAGCCTTTGTCCTCGAAAGCCTGGTCGGGTGTATTCAGGCGGGCTGGGGTCTGATTTATGACTTTCTGCTGTTGTCTTGTGGAATTCGGCTCCTCATGTTTCAACCATGCTTGGATCGAATCTTGATTTGTCTGATTCGGTCCTTGATATACTACACACCCCCCTTCGTTCGGCGAGGTGTTTAGATGAAGACATCGTCGAGCGCTGGAAAAACAAGGGCAGAAGCAGCAGACAAAACACAGCAAACAACAAGACAACACCTCCATGACAGTTACTGTACTGGTGCCGGGCATTAGGTTATTCAATTATTCAATTTTGGAAATTATTGCTAATTCTTCAATCAAATTTTCGACTAGATAGATTGTGTGTTTCTTCTAAGTTGTCTTAACTTAAGAATGTTCACATTTAGTTTCTAGTAAACTAATTTGTGGTAAAATGAATCGACCTATCGTGCATGGAGCTCTCTGGCTTTCCTTCAGTCTAGAGTGGCTTGCGGATATTAGGTGTAGCGAGTCAATCCTAATATCAGACCTTTGACCCTTGCAGGGTGTCTAGGTGTTTCACCTACTAAAGAAAGAGGGGAAGGAAAAGGATAGGTAAAAGAAGAACAAAACAAAACAAAGCTGCTGTGGGTTTTCCTAGCATGATTTGCAACTACTGTTGAGCTAGGATGTCATGTGCAGCTAGCCATGCACCTTAACTTCGTGTCAGGTGTTCTAACTCTTGTGAGGATAGCTATATGTTTCTTCATGGTGGTGTATGTAACTGTGTTGCGCTAAATTTGGATATTCTACTTGTGGGAAGAATATGTTTGTTGAATGTGTTATCAGTAGATGTGGTTACCTCTGGGTGTAGGTAATGTTGTGTGTGTTAATGGTGTAGTGTATGTGTGGTCAGATCTGTTCCAGTCTGTGTCGTCTCCCCCCTTTTCAGGTATGTTAATGAAGACTGGCTCTCTTCATCCTTGGCTTGGATGTGGGCATGTCCATGATCTAATGGGGGTCAGTCCAGAAAGGCAGGAAGTTCTTTAGCAGACAGTCGGAGGTAGTTTGGCATGGCTGTGTGAAGCTGGGCTGCAAACTTTGTCTCCTTTGTTGCATTCCTCTTGTGCTACCTTCTGGATGTGGCAGACTTTCTGACCTTCTGTGCTTTGGTGGTTGCTGTTGCACAGACAGGAATGTGGTTCTAGGAGTTGGAGTTCATTTAGCAGTTTGCTAGTGAGTGATGGGTGAGTGAGGTGATGTTCTCTGGTACCTCAGTTTTCATCAACGGTTGGCCGTGAGAGACTTGCTGTCCTGTGTGGTTGTTGAACAGGTGCTTGTCATCTCGGATATGGTGGTGTACCATGCGATCGTCGGCCTTCCGTTCTGTCGCTGGTCACAGCGAGCATGACTCAATTTCGTAGTCATCCGTGTTCAGCTTATCTTGAAGGAACTCGTTCAGTTGGCTCATGACTTGTTCCATGTCTTCTGACGGTAAGCTGTATGGTTCTGGAGCATACTCAGCACTGTGCATGTCTGAGTAATGCTGAGGTGGGTTTCGTTGTCGCTTAACCCTACGAGATGCTCTTGGATGAGTCAGGTGATTACCTTTGGATGTCTGGTTAGGTTTCCAGTTGTTGCTATCTTTTGCGTTTCTTGAGAAGCGTGGCTGGTCCCATGGATTTTTCCAGAAGTTGGGCTGATAGCTTTCGTGGACATGGGGATCACGTTCTCTGTGCTCTTGATGGAGGACTCTGGTATTGTGATGCATCTGGGTGTCGTCCAGTGCAAGGCTTGAGTCTTTGTTGACAGAGTTCAAGAGTGTGGATGTTTTGTTACCTTTCTTTGAGGCCATCTTCTGCTTGTTGTAGGCCTTCTGTGTTAGGTCACGCAACTGTTGGATGGTCATGGAGCGTGGACAGGCCATGACGCCTAGATGGTGGCTGACTCAGGGTGCAGATTTCTTAGGAAGAGGCTTTTGAAGTTCACATCCTCTTCAAGGTCAGGTTGTTGTGTGCACCAAACTAGGCTTGTCGGAGTCGGTTGTAGTAAGCTTGTGGAGCCTCTTGTCGACCTTGTTTGGTTTCTAAGGCAGTTAACAGTCCATGTTCGGAGTCAGGGTCGGTAAACTCTTTAATCAGGACCTCACGAAGTAGCTGGTAGTCTGACTGCTCGACTGGGCTGTCGATCTAGGAAGTTTCGTACCTCGGAACTGGACGTGGCTCTAAGGAGGTATAACCTGTCTCTGTCAGTCACATGAGGTCTCATTTCTAGATAGAAGTCGATATCTTGAAGGTGGGCCTGGATGGTGTGGCCCCTGTGGAGTTCGGGTTGAACTTGCTGATCCTTTTAGACAGCTTGTCGAGGTCTTTGATGGTCATCCCAGGTGCAGCTCAAGGTCTGCTTGGATGGGAGGTTTTCTTTCGTTGACAGGAAAGAGTTCTGTGGCGAAGGCAGGTGAGTTTTGGGTTGTGGCCCTTCGCTTCTTTTCGCTGTATACGAGTTCTTGGACATGGGACTCTGCTCTGCTCAGCAGTGGTGAGGCTGAGTGTTGTTTTCTCGCTTTGGCTCTTGCTTCTGCTCATAAGCATGTTTGAGTCTCTTCTGACCATGTAGAGCTGATCATTGGTATCGTCTAGTTGTTTGGTCAGATTGTCCATTTCAATTCTGTATTTTTCAAGGTGGTCTTTCAGGGCACTTATTTCAGCATTCATGTTGCTGATGTCATGCTTGGCTTTCTCTAGTAGCTGGTTGGCATACTGAAGTCTGTTTACCAGGTCTTCTGGGCAGCCTTTGCATGTTGTTGATCGAGCTGAGCTGCTGTCAGGGCTGCTTGGAGCTCCTTAACTTGTTCCGTTGTTTCCTGCTCTCGTTGGGTGCTTTGAGTTGATCTTGAACTTTCACTTCCAGCTTGTCTATGCGACGTTGAGCACATGTCAGTTCCTCTTGAAGGTGGGTGATGTGCTTGTCGCTCAGTTTCAAGCTGGGTCGTGAAGGCATAGCTTAGGGAGCTGGCAATTTTGACTAGCTCCTCATGGTTGTTATTCTGGCTTGAATCTTGTGTCAGGAATCTTCTCAGGACTAGGATTATTATTAAAAATAATAACAGTTCAAACGTCTTGGGGGTGAGGCTGTCTGTCGTGCCTCTCAGCCAAGTGTTCACATCTTCTCCTTGGGCCAGGGGGTCTGCAGTCTGCGGCATGTTGGCACGCTGGGGAGAAGAGAGACTGACACAGATCTGTGTGGAGTGGAAGCTTATGTGTGGTGCGACAACTAAGTGTTATGTCAGTGATTTGAACCACTAGTGTAGTGTGGTGATCACTGTGTTGGTCTCAGAGTATCTAGGTAGACTAGCGATGTGAAGACTTCGTCACTCTAATGAGGAAGAGGGAAAAGAGACAAAAAGGTGAAAAAACCCCCCCCAAAAAAACAATTCATTTTCTATTTTTTTTCAAATGAAGAATTTTTTTTATTTATTAAATGTTGTTATCAAGGAGGCAAACAATATTATTAAATCTTTGTCTTAGACAAACGAATATAATAATAATTCTGATATCTCTTTTCTTAGTCTGACAGAATTGACAACGCAACACCTTACAGTTGGACCGCTCACAGGGAGGCTGCGAAGGCGACAGTTGCTCAACACTTATCTCTATTAAAATTGATCTCAGCGTTGCATGAGTTGTTAAAATTTGGATTGCTTAAATATAGGGAGGTTAGGAAGAACAAAAGTAGGTTTGATTGCAATCAAATTCGTAAGGATGATTCGCCTTTTGACAGGATTGTATATCTCATACACTTAGAATTGATTGATGGTTCTTACAGGTCCCTACAAATGTGAAAAGTGAAAAGGAAAGAAAGGAGGATAGAACAGGAGGGAAGAGAAAGAGACAGTAAGTTGAGTGGATCGGTCCACTAGCAAGCAGTTATGCCCGACTACAGTATAGTGTTGTTTTCAGTTGCTACACAACTATCAACAAAAATAAATTTTGGGTAAAAGAGATTTGTCTCTCTAATTTATTTGAACTCGTAGTGAGGGATAACAATGTGTCCTATTAAGGCTCAGGTGGGTCGTTCCTAAGCTAGGATACACAGAGGAAAGAAAATGGTAAGACAAAGTAAAATTGTAAAGTAATAAACAGGCAAAATAAGCAAATATGAAATTAAGTAAATGAGGAGATAAGTAAATAAAATAGTGGTTATGTGTATAACCAAAACAGGAAGAATTAGGGGTAAAATGCAATAAAGTAATGAGCGAGTATAAGTCTGAATAGAATCTACTTATATGGGTAATAAATCAATTAGGTAGAATAAGTTTACTTAAACTTTCAAAGTTCAATACTTATTTGTACCTAAAATGATTATGCCCACAAGGGAATACTAGAAGGAAGGATCATATTAGACAATACATTTAATTTAAATTATTTTCCAAATAAATTTAATGTTTTAATTAAATTTGAATTTGGCACAATTAATAATTGTGAACTAGTATTTTCCTTTCTAGTAGAACTACAAATAAGTGGTAAAAAAAAAAAGAGAAATAAGGAACAGAAAGACCAACAAGTATATTAGTTTAAATGTTTAAAGGGTTAAACCACTTTAGCTTTTCCAAACACACACTTTATTCAACCATTGGATGCTAACTTCTAACCTTTGAGGCTAATGGCTTTAGCATAGACTTCAATGTAAACAATCGATGTACTGCGCGTGCGCAGTTCAAAGTTGCTCCGGAAGTATGTTAAGACTTTCGTGTTACAATCGTATCTGTGGCAACCAAAACAAACTAGTGGCTAGCACATTAATTGTTGCATTACAAATACAGTTAAGCTTGTTACATGAAATGTTGGTGCATCTCAACACTGTACAAATAACAACACCGCTTGTTCTGCGATGTGGCGCTTAAACTTTCAGTTCGTTCAGAGTTAAACTTAAACCTTATTCAAATAACAGCTTCGTGCTGCGGTTGAGGAAACAGTGATCACAAGCCCGTGTCCGTTTAACGTTATATGGACATAAACACAACAGGGTTTCTTCGCTGTTGGTTCAAAGGTAAACTTTACTTGATAAAGCTTTTAAAACTCCCATTCAAATCACTCTCGGACACGCGCAGTGTTTTCGCGAGATTTAATTAACTTTGTGAGCAGTGTACACAAACAGGCAAGCATTATTCTCTAATGTTTAACCCGGGAGTCATATGATCTGACAATGGAACACGCACTGACGATCAAACTATGAATAATAAGGCTTTGATAAATAGAATTGAGGAACACGCTCAAAACTATTCTTTATCCACTGATTTATTTCCTTTTAATTACTGCAGTTTAGCTTCGCGGCTAACAGTTACTGAGATTATGGGATTAAATTATAGCTATTAGATGACCTGGAACACGCAGGACATTAATTCAGCTATAAAACAAGGCATTACAAGAAGAGAGGAAAACGCTCAAATCCGACCTTATTCTCCGATCTCAACTGTTAACTTTGAGTTCACTTACTGCAGTTGAACAAAGGAGAGGCTGACTCGAGTTACAGCCTTCTCTGTGCTCATTCATTCACGGAGGCGCGCGCTGCTGATGTCACTCACACATACGCACACACACCAGTCTCGATCTCAGATCTCATCCGTAAGAATATAAAAGATTAAATAACTTGGTTTATGCTCATAATTTAGATTAATCTGCCCGCATCCTCCACCAATATGTAATGATAACATATAATATATATATTGTTATAAGGAAACAGGTCAATTTAGCTCAAAGGGAATCATTAATGATTTTATAGGAATTTGAACAGACTCACTGTTTCACGGCGATTCACTGAACAAGCCGTATAACAAACTCTGCACTGGATATTAAAATCCCAAAATATAGTGAAAACACTATTAAATAGCACAGTAACAAAATCGACAGATTAAGGCATTAACTTATGAGCACAAAACACAAGATATTTATCTTTTCAATATAAACAAGACTTTATTTATATAATCTAAGACATGTAAACTAATCTACACATGAACACAAGCATTCACACATTCACGCGTTGCAGAAAGAGAGAAAGTGAGGAAAGGATTAGATTAAGAGAATGAGAATTTGATATCCCACGTTTACAGCAATATGTGCAATTGCATAAACCTGAACAATCATCAATCACATATTTAACACTCGCATTGACTTTTCAATGAGGCTAAAATCTATATTAAATTGACACCAGCTCAGCAAAGTCTGGGGTTTGTACTTGCAGCTTTTGTGTTTAAAGATTTCCCTTTGTCCTCCATCTTTTCAGGAAAGGGTTTCTCCCAAGTCGCTGATTGGCTTAGAGTTCAGGAGTCGTTGAAGTGGGCGTTGGCTGGCTGGCCCTGCAGAGTTTTGGGCTGGTTTCCGCTGGCAAACGAACTTAGCACACGAACTCAACGGAAAGAAAATAAACAAAAGTAAAAGAATAAAAGGATGTAAAGAGACTAGGTGGCTTTTCTTCTCATCATGGTAGCAACTGGCTGAGTGTGGTCCAGAGCACATGGCTGAAGAGAGAGTTCATTTTCCGGAGAGTTCAGAGAGAGAAGGGAATTCAAGAGAGAATTCTTAAAAGAGCAGTTAAGAGAATTTTAAGAGAGTATTTAACCTCGGCCTTTTGACACCTCCCAATGGTTGTCTTGACCAATTAGGTCTATGCTGGAGCAGCTGCTGCTTTGTTGCTCCACCCAATCAATAAATTAACATGTCATGGCCAGTCACATTGCCCGAATTTTACATTCTCTTGCAAAGTATCCTTTTGAATGTGATTTCTATAACCAGAATATGATGCATTTGACAGGAAATCCATCAAAAGAAATGATTAAAGCTAGACTTATGACACTCATACATACCAAACATGACATTAACCCTTAAGGCTTAGCTAGTCAATACTAATTAAAAGCACGATAAACACAATGATTAAAACAAGGATATTCCAAATTGTGGGTCACATACATAATATGCAGTTATGCATAGAAATGATTAATTTCATTAACCATGAGAATGAAAGTATTTTAAGATGATTCTACAGTTTTGTGAACCCAGGAATTTTAGCCTTTGTCCTCGAAGCCTGGTCGGGTGTATTCAGGCGGGCTGGGGGTCTGATTTATGACTTTCTGCTGTTGTCTTGTGGAATTCGGCTCCTCATGTTTCAACCATGCTTGGATCGAATCTTGATTTGTCTGATTCGGTCCTTGATATACTACAATGCTTATTGTATTACAGTGGATATTTCACTGGGGTGGGATAGGAACAAAATCAGTTGTGGCCAATAGTGATGGGGACATTGATCCATGTGATGCATTCATATATGATATTTATTTGTTTAATTCATCTTCTTTTTTAGTTTATAAAAACCTGCATCGTGTATTAGACAACTTTTTCTGGAAAATCTACCAACCACCTAATAAATGCAAAATTTGATTTGGCTCACAGTGTCAAACATAGTTTAACTGCCGTTTAATCACTAGAAAATGTGCCTACAAAGAATTTAATAGGTGACCCTTAATTAGTAATATGGACTAATTCTCTCTCTTAAGTAGTTGCCTATTAGCATTTGCCTGTTATTAACATATTGGCTGTTTATTAGTACTTATAAAGCACATATTATGCATGACCATATACTACTACAACCCTAATCAATACTCAAACTTAACAGCTACCTTACTAATTATTAATAAGCAGCAAATTAGGATTTATTGAGGCAAAAGTCACAGTTCTGATTAAGAATCTGCTGGATTTAAAGGTTCTTAAAAGTTGCCTGCAACTGGATGATTTGTTTCACCTTTGATAAACTCTACACTGTTTGTGTTTAGATGAGTCGAATGAAGTATGCGCTTGTGTATATTTCAGGGTAGAGACGCAGGAGTTCAGATCGATCCTTGGGAGGATGCAGACTACAGCATATACAGAGTCACAGATCGCTTTGGATTTCTTCAGTAAGTCCTGGTTGAAACCCAAAACTCAGTTTTCATACTGGCAGATGAAGGATGCATTTGTTGCTTTCAAAGCCCTGTAAAACTACTTTTATTTTGTCTGAAACAAACCCGTCAGTCATAATGGCGGACTTTTTTCATTTGGACTTTTACATTTTTATTTTTTTTTTGTGAAAATGCATTGTGTATTTAATTATGTTATTACATGAATCAGTCTGATTTTAGGAGTGTACTATAGCTCTATTGGGACAGAATTAGTGTTCATTGTCAAGGTTGCCAAGTTTGTCAAGTTTTCTAAGTATTAAATTCTTTAAAAAATTACATATTCAAGATTCAAGAAGATATTCTAGGCTGCATTCAAAACTGACAGTAAAGGCATTTATAAAATGAACAAAAAAATATTTTAAAATAAATGCTCTTCTGTTCATCAGGGTTTCTGCAAAATAAGTAAGTAAATAAATAAACAAGTAACAATTGTTTAGACTAGAGTAACGGCTGCTGGACATTCAGCTTTGCTATCAGAGGAATAAATGACATTTTAAAATATATTCAAATAGAAAAGAGTGATTGTAAATGGCAGTGGTGTTTTACAATTTTTCTGTATTTTTTATCAAATAATTGCAGCCCTGGTGAGTGTAAGAGATCAACCCTTTGAATTGTTGCATACACTATGATTTTAGTTCTGTCTGAATCAAACAACAACCTCTGTACAAATTACAATTGCAATTGCCTTCTGTTTTTTGACTATCCCAGGGTCCAAACCTAATCCCAGCCAGACAGGAAAGTTTCTGATGGTATATTGTATAGTTTTTTAACCCTATTTGTTTTCCCACAGTGAAGAAGAATTACCCTCACCCAGTGCGCTTGAAGAGAAGGTACGCACACACAAATTAAGCATATAAATATACTATACAGCTGATGTGTATTCAAACAGCATGTGAATATACTATTCAAACAGCGTTTTGTAAAATCACAGACAAAAACACAAAAGATCACATATTGAATCAGCAGCAGTGTGGAGACTCCTTTGTAAACAGGTTTACTGTTACCTTCAGACATGAGCAGTTAATACACACTGGAGGTGTGCTCTCATGTGACGTATTCACAGCGTGGAGGTGGATAATGTATTTCCCAGCTGGCATTTGTGCAGTCGTGTTGTGGCATGTAAAGGTTAAAGACTAGGGGTGGAAAGAGTGAAAGCTGTCCTCAGAACAGATGTCAATAGCAGCAGGGTGATCTGAATGCCTGCTCTGCATCTAATCCCTGAGTACTTATTCAAACGAGGAAAGAAATATTGCTTCATTAGACAAAAACAATGTACTCTGAGGATTCGAAAGCATGTGTGTTATGTACCATATACCACTAATGACATATTCTTTCAGCTTTTTTCTTTTAAAAGAAAATAAATAATTGAAATCATATGAAGATATGAGAACTACAAAAGTCACTTATTTCGCTTATTTCTTTGTTTTTGAAAGAAGTCACTTATACCGCACCGCATTCATTTGAAAACAGTAATATTTTGAAATGTTAGAACTGTTTTCTATTTTAATATATTTTCAAATGCAATTCATTTTTGTGATGCAAAGATGAAATTTCAGCAGCCATTACTCAGTGTCATGTGATCCTTCAGAAATGTTAATTTGCTGCTCAAGAGACATTTCTTGTTATTATCAGTTGAAAACACTTGTGCTATTTAATTAATATAAATATATTTTTGTAACAATACAAATATATTTACTCTCACATGTAATACATTTAATGTGTCTTGCTGAATAAAAAATATACACAAAAAAGCTTAGTGACTGCAAGATAGTGTATTTCATTTGAATGATGTATTACCTACAAATGAATTATCATTTATTTCAAGACAAGACAGGATAAAAAAAGCACAATTATTAAATACGATATGGATATTTTTATTATTAGTGATGTTTATGATTGTTTATTATTACTCAAGTCCATTTGTGTTTTTGCAATTCATAATTCATCAGATTTCATTGTTTTTCCCTGTGCAGCAAAAACAGGTGGAGATTGAGAGGGTGCCGAAATGGTTGAAGATGCTGAAGAACTGGAGCAAGTACAGGAACAGCGACCGGGTGAGCTTCACCTCGAGAGGTTGCGATCATTTCTTTGAAAATCAGAGAGAGCAATGTGATGTAGCTCAATGGAGATCCAGAGTGATGCTTAAAACACACACACACACACACACACACACACACACACGCACACACACACACACACACACACACACTTGCACTTACTCCTGGTGTGTCTTTGTGCAGATGATTAAGAGGGTGTATAAAGGCATTCCACTACAGCTGAGAGGACAGGCCTGGGCCCTGCTACTGGATGTTGAGAAACTCAAGAGCGACAATGCAGGAAAATATGAGGTACAACATAAAAATATGAATGCATATACATTCACACACAGTAACTCAGCAGATTAAGCTGTGACCTGTGGACACTATGTAGCTGCAAGTCCCTGCTGGTCTAAAGCCGTGTGTTTGGTGAGAGTGGGATTACTGGAGTGGTGATGTGGTAGAGCTATTTCAAAGGGATTAGAGTGTGATCTGAAAACAGACAGATGGCTGATACAAGGCATGGAAAGAGATAAAAGAGAACAAAAAACAAGAAAAACAAACCTTCAAAGCTGCTGAGATTTTACAACAAGCAAGTTTTTACACTGTGTCATCGAACAAGTTGCCCCGGTGATATCCCTAGTGATGCCCCGGTGATATAGCATGTTAGTGCACATGTATATGCTTTACACAAGTGGTTTTGTAAATGTATATACAAAGTGGTCAGTAAGAAAAAAAAAAATTAAAACCTTTCTTCAGGAAGGACACATTAAATTGATCAAAAGTGACAGTAAAGACATCTATAATGTTGCTAAATATGTCTATTTCCAAATAATTGTGGTGTTTTTAAAACTTATGTCACATTTATGTTCTTCGAAACTTTCGAAAACATTAAAACTGACCCAAAACTTTGAATGGTAGTGTATATATAAAAATATAAGAGACTAAAATAAGTTACAGTATGTGATAAATTATATAATGTATTAAACAGCTGTTCATTTTGACAAAATAAACGACTCAGTATTGTCGGTATAATATCACATAATTAAATCTAGAAATGGCTGACTTTTAATGTTATCTTGTACTGCATGGCAGCTTATTAACATTGAATCTATTTTTGATGAAGCCATTTGTTTGATTGGCAGAGAATGAAAGAGCAAGCCCAGCTGTACTCTCCAGAAATCAAACAGATTGATCTTGATATCAACAGGACCTTTCGAAACCACATCATGTTCATGGATCGATTTGGTGTAAAGTAAGTAACACATGAACACATTCAATTAATTTGATTATATGCCTTGAGGCATACATTTACTAAGGTTGAAAATCATTTCCCTAGTAGAGGTTAAAAATTTATCTTGTAATCGATTTACTAAATTGTGTATATTTGCTTAGGTGTAGGATAATTTTTCAGTTTTTAATCCTTGCTTTACAAATCCTGCAAAGTGTCCTCCTTTTTGGTGATATGGTCTCTTTAGACATGTCTAATTGAAGGCTACGCTCCTAAATTAGAAGTTTATTGAGGCAAAAGTCATAGTTAGTTAATAGTTAGTTAATAGTGAGAATTGGTCCTCAAACTAAAGTGTGACTAATATGCATAAAATACAGACAGAACTTTGGGGCTTCAGAACCTCAGTACAGGGACATGTACAGTGCATGTTTATTACGAAATAAATGCACATTGCTCAAACATTTCGTGCATTCGCTATTTATGTGCTTTCTGAAAGTGCCAGAGTATATGTTTATCAACATCTCAGTCTCTCTTTGCTACTCCTGCAGACAATTTCTGGAGCTGATTTCTGCATTTTCTGAGCTTGTTCCCCAAGCAGGCCAGAAAAGGGAATGATGTCACTATTTAATAGATTGCAGGCCTTAGAGAGCCAAGTGGAAAGTCTTGCTCATCTGAAGGGTGTCATTAATGCTCACACATGAAGGGAGGGCTTCAACTTTAATTTGAAGGAGCGAATATGTCTTTGTAGAAAAATATGGATTCATGTGTTGCTGATGTGTGTTTGTTTCATTGTGTATTTTAATTAAAAGACAGAGTTTGAGTCTGACAACACTTTTCTTCTCTTCTCAGACAGCAGTCTTTATTCTATGTGCTCTCTGCGTACTCTGTTTACAATACGGTAAGATTTTAATCACATCCATGGTTAATAAAGAGATGTTACATAATTGCTGACTTTGTCTGTTCTTGTACACAGGAAGTGAGTTACTGCCAGGGCATGAGTCAGATTGCTGCCATACTGTTAATGTTCATGAATGAAGAAGATGCATTCTGGGCTTTGTCCCAGCTCTTAACCAGTCAGAAACAAGCCATGCATGGTGAGTCCTCATTTGTTCCGCTCTTGGCTAAGAATTGTAATAATTATATATATTTTTTAAACATGTAAACTTCAGGCTATGTATATATATATATATATATATACATATATATATATATATATATATATATATATATATACATTCAAAAGTTTTGGGTCAGTATTTGTTTAATGTTTAACAAAAAGTACTACGCTATACATGTATGGTCAATTTGATAAAAAATACAGTTAAATGGTTATATTGCAAAATATTGTTACAATTACAAAATAACTGTTTTCTTTTGTAATATGTTTTAAAATATATAGTTTATTATTCCTATATTAGCAAAGCTAAATTTTTGTATTATTACTCCAGTCTTGTTGATTTCCAACTCAATAACCATTTATTATTATTATAAAAGACGAAACCTTGGACCACAAAAGTCGCTGGGGTATATTTGTAGCAATAGTCAAAAATACATTGAATGGGTCAAAATTATCAATTTTCTTTTATGCCAAAAATCATTAGGATATTAAGTAAAGATCATGTTCCATTAATATATTTTGTAAATGTACTACTGTAAATATATTAAAACTTAATTTTTGATTAGTAATATACATTGCGAAGAACTTCATTTGGACAACTGTAAAGGCGATTTTCTCAATATTTTGATTTTTTTTGCACCCTCAGATTCCAGATTTTCAAATAGTAATATTTCGCCCAAATATGTCCTATCCTAACAAACCATACATCAATGGAAAGCTTATTTATTCAGAATATATCTATTTATTGTATTTTAAAAAATTTAGTCTTATGACTGGTTTTGTGGTCCAGGGTCACATTTGTGCTGTTTAATATTTTTGTGGAAACCATGCTACATTTTTTCATGAGACTTTGATGAATAGAAAGAACAGGTTATTTTCTTTTAAAAGAACAGGATTTATTTGAGATATAACTATTTTATGTAACATTATGAATGCCTTTACTGTCAATTTAATAAAGTATTAATTTATTTCAATTCTTGCTGACCCCAAACGTTTGCATGGCATTGTATATAACACTTGCGAATTTAACACAGGTTATTGTTGTAGGCCTAGTACTGGGAAACATGTGACATTTTTATCATGTCTTCACATTTGCAACCCATCACAGGATTCTTTGTTCCTGGATTTCCCAAACTTCAACGTTTCCAAAACCATCACGACCAGATTCTCTCCAAACTTTTACCCAAACTAAAGAAGCATTTGGTAAGGTTGCTTGTTTTGCCACAAAATGAGCTCAGAATTTATAAGATTAGTTAAGTTACAGTAAATATAGCTATTAACTTCATTCACTTAACATGAGACTGAATCTAATGCTGAGTTCTCTTCCCTTCTCATTCTCATTTTTGTTCTGTTTATATGCTCTCTCATCAGGATAAGGAGCAGATGTCCAGTGGGATTTACAGCACTAAATGGTTCCTCCAGTGTTTTATTGACAGGGTGAGTGCTTGATCTGAGCAGATGCATTGTAACCAAACTGACAATGGTGTTATGTAAGCGGTGATGATATGTGTACATGTTCAATCATATGATAAGCTTAGATCTCAAAGCAAAGGAAATGATACATCAACTGTGTGTATATTATAGTGTTGGTTCAGGTCACTGCAGACAATCCTAAAAGTGGTGATTCATTTGTCTCTCTTTGAATTGAACTATTGAGTCAGCTTTTCTGATTGTAACTGTAATTATGTTCTACCATTGAAGGATGGAAACACTTCTGGATCTGCTCAAGTGAGATTTGTTTGTGTGTAGAGATGCTGGCAGTGAGATATGCTCAGACTTGTTCAGCTAAAAACGGAGGTGTTAAATGGACATTCAGGTTTATACAGGTTTATATTATTTTATTTTGACTCGTATTGTAAATGTGGACACAGAAGGAGGAGCTGGGACTGAATGTCAACAGAAAAGAATTGATAATTAGTTAATACAAATGATTAGATGTAGATGCAGAGAAGTCAGGGACACCTCTGAGGAAAGAAACTGCTGAACTGTAATATCATATATAAACTTCAAGATTTGTGTTCATTAGGTCGTTCCTCTTGTACAGGACTTTTAGAAAATAAACTCTTAAAAATGTCTTTCACACAATCAATAGTTTATTTAAATAGACTAGATAAATAGTTCATCCAAAAATGAAAATTGTCATCATTTAGTTGAAAATTCTATAATTTTATGAAATTATATGAAAATGCTTTAATTTGTAAATTATATAAATAATTTACTTATGTCCACTGGCTTAGTTGGTTCACCCAAAAATGAACCCCCCCCCCTATTTTTAGATCATCATCAGATGTAAATACATAATAATTGATCATTTGATAACAGATTCATATGATAAGAGTAAAGGTCTAGGTTAAGGGTAAAACATTAAAATCTATAAAAAAAATTGTAACGTGATAGATAGATAGATAGATAGATAGATAGATAGATAGATAGATAGATAGATAGATAGATAGATAGATAGATAGATAGATAGATAGATAGATAGATAGATAGAGAGAGAGAGAGAGAGAGAGAGAGAGACAGACAGACAGACAGACAGACAGACAGACAGAAAGATAAGAAGAAAGAAAGAAAGAAAGAAAGAAAGAAAGAAAGAAAGAAAGAAAGAAAGAAAGAAAGAAAGAAAGAAAGAAAGAAAGAAAGAAAGACATTGTAGGTAATTTTCAATGCCCAAAAATAAAGAAGCACCCTTGGATAAACATACTTTGGTTACATGAGGAAAGATGTTTAGGCTCCGTGATCATAATTAATGGGCATCAAACAGATTGTTAATGGTTGATGTTTAGCACAGAGCACCACTTTTCTAAGTTTCTGATCACTAGTTAGAACAGACCCATGATACATTGTACGTAACATTGTCTCATTTGAAAATGGCTAATAAGCAGCCACATTAAAACACTCTAAAGCATGGGAATGTAGATTGAGTTTGGTGGACTTGGTCAAGAGGAATTAGGCTTTAAGAAACTGAAACTGAAGTGCTTCTTCCTCTCTCTTTCTTTGTCAGAGCCTCTTGATAGAGGGAGCAGTGTGCAATTAGCAGGCAGACAAGGGTGTTTCAATGTTTACTCTGCGCATACACACAATCCTGTGGGTTTTGGTGGAGGAGGAAAGAGAGCAGACATTGTCAGCACAGCAGATTCCGGCCCAGCTCGGTTTCAGAGCCGTGCTTGTGGACTGGCAGCTCACTGAGGGAGATTAGCTTTAGACCAGCAGAGGCCCCAGTTGAAAATGAAATATTCTTCACATGTATGCTTTCCATTATGCTATGAGGACCTTTGTGCAGAAATGTTGGTATAAGTTTATCTACAAAGTTGTTACTATTTTCAGACCCCATTCACTTTGACCTTACGTCTGTGGGACATCTTCATCCTTGAGGGTGAGAAAGTTCTGACAGCTATGGCTTACACCACCCTTCAGCTCCATAAAAGTGAGTTTTTTTTTTTACAATACTGAAATTAACAATGATTTAATCAAAAAATCTTAAAAACAAACTCCAGTGACAAACTCAGTGCATGCTAATACACCTGATTGCCTTGATATAAAATAAACCCTCTCAGCACATTATAGAAATCTATGGCTAACTGAAGTTAATCATGTTCAGAACGATTGCTTAAGATGTCTCTGGAGGACTTGAGAGAGTTCCTGCAGGAGAAGATAGGAGAGTCCATCTACCTCAATGATGACCTTGTCATAGAGCAGCTTAAAGTTTCCATGTCTGAACTTCGCAAAATGAAGCTTGACCTCCCACCACCAGGTTCAGCCATTTTTTTATTATGATACTGTATCTAACTGCATGAAACTGTATGATTGTGTTGTTTTGAATGCTTGAATCAATTAGGATATGTCACTGTGAGTCGTTCTATGAAACAGACCCTCATCCCTCAGATGCATATGAAATGACTTCAATATTTTTTTAGTTGACACTTAATTATTATAATATTTTTTAAGAAGTACTTTTATTCAATAAGGACGCAAATTAATATAATGTTACAAAAGATGAAATTTTTAATACACACTGTTCTTTTGAGCTTTCTATTCATCTACACTCTAAAAAATGCTGGGTTAAAAACATCCAAACTTTGGTTATTTACAAACCCAGTGCTGGATGTGTTGCCAAGTCCGTGGTTTTCCTGTGGAATTGGGATACTTTAACACTGTTACCGTGGGTTGATTTTCATGTCTACGGGTTGAAGTGACCCGAATAACATGATATTTAGTCCCTAGCTGGTTGGGTAAAATGTTTTTAAATATGATTATATAACAAGTGTCAAATGAACTTTAGTTACCTTTCTGAAGAGATGACAATTATATCAACATATTTTAAAATGCATTTTTTAGCTTGTGATGGAAAAATGCAATGTATTAGCCTATATTAGTCTAATAAACTTAGTCTAATAAATATATTAGTCTAATAAACAGTCCAAAGAGCACCTGTTAATTAATGACCTAATGACCTAATGACCTAATTATAGTTGTTTTGATCGTTTTAACAGTAAAATACTAATTATTTCATTATTCATACTGTATATGAAAACATGCAGTGCTCTATGCACCTCACAGCATAAATTATGTATTTTTGGCCACAGCTAATGAGTTCATGTAGGTCACCTACATTTTCAGTCCACTCCCATTCATTATTTCTGTATTCACAGCTAAGCCTGATGAGTTTCCGCGAAAACCTCTGGGTCTGGAGCTGCCCGTTGTTTTAACTCCAGTCAAACAGCCCAAACCGAGCCCCTCAGAAGATACGCCCAACAAAGCCCAGCTCATCAAACGGCCACCTGCCTCTCTGCACATCTCTCTACAGCAGGAGTCCATCATGCTGGATGACAGCCCTTCACAGGAAAAGAAGCCTTACAACGATGGAAGGACTAGCAGCATGTCTCCCCTCCCCTCACCGGACCCCGTCCTAGTGCACAGCCAGATTCCCCTCACACCTGACGGAATGATAGGAGCCCCTGAGGACGGCGGGGAATGGCCTCCTCCATACGAACCTCCTGTACCTGAGCTTAATGAGTCCCAAAACCAACCGGAGCTGTGCGACTCCACTCCACCTTCAAATGTGGGTGATAAAAAGCCTTCACAAACATCTCAGAACTTGGAGCAGGACACTTCAGGGACAGCAGGGGGCAGTGTGGCAGGTGATTTACCCTCTGTTTCCATGCAGCCTTCTGGCATTTCCAGTTCTGAAAATGATGAGGTACAGCTAGGGGATGATGAAAGACTCTCACCTAAGATCTCCTCAACAGCCTGTGAGCTGTCACAGTTACCCGCCAAACGAATCCCCAAAGTCCATTCAGACCCTCTGTTCCAGAACCCGCCTCGTTCCAGCCAATACCTGCCCAAATCAGAGACATTTTAAGCTGCCAACTGACTTTTATTCAAGCGCATTGCCAGTGTTCCTGTGGAGAGCATTATTGATTATTTTTCAGTTTTTCAGCATTTGTCTTTTCAGCAGCTTAAATTTGCTCTAGGTGAACTCACTTTGTGATGCATTTGCATAAACATCGGAGCCGGCACAAATGACAGAGATGGGCTTCATAGCAAAAGTGAGCTGGCTCGCTGCTTAATACACAACTCAGCATATAGCAAATTGTTTTATGAACAACTGCCTTCCAACTTATCTCTCACATTCTCTGGGTTTGTACAGAACCGCCACTCAATTACACCACAACGCCGCTGATGTCTTTGCAATTTCTGGGTCCAAATTTAGTGAAATGGTTAAAGCTGTAATAGAAAGATCAGAACCACGCACTGCAATATGAATGATTTTCACTACAGTGATTTTCAACACGCAAAATCAACCATAATATGCCATTCCTAGAAAAAAAACGTAATATATTTCAAATACATTTATTTCATACTAAGTTTAGTTAACATATTTACTAACAAATCGCTTGAGACTTACTGATAATTAAACTTTATTTGGAGTTGGCTACTACTTGTGTATAATGCACATTTCTTACTATTAAGCCTAAAATATGTTTTAATGTCACTATTGATTAGAACTGTATGATCTTTATATAATATTGTTTTTTAAATGCAAGACATTTAAAGGATAATTCCAGTTTAGCACAATCAAATATACTTAAGAATATCTTTAGTTGGGCTTCAGCACTACATCTGCACTATTAAAGTGCATTGAGTACACAATTAGTTGTTCCAATTTAGTTTAGTATATATACTAAAAGTACAACTGCAGGGTATTTTATTAAATATATACAAATATTAAATGTATTTGTAGTATACTTAGAATGAAATAAATGTATTTCAAATACATTTTAGTATATATATATTTATTTTTCACTAGGGATGGCTCGACAGAATGTTGCAATTATTTGTTAATATCAAAAAACACTCCATGTTAAATAATACAGTAGCTTATCCTTTCTGATAAGAGAGTGGAGAGTTATATACTTGTAGTCTGTGGTCATTTGAATGGTTTCTGATGTGAATTGTTTGTTGATACCAGCTTTATGGTACGATGCAAATTTTGCAGTGTCCACAAGCCAATATTTATTATTCAGATAGAAAACACCACAAAATAGTTTGAATGGAATATGCAGCAGTCTGTCAGAGTATGTTCATCTCAAAATTATTTGGCACAGTTTCATTGAGACAGCTGCAGTGTCTTTGCAATTTAACTCCCAGCTGATGGCAATATTAAACATGGCCTTTAATTCAACAATATTTTGTTCTAGTTGTTTCTAAACACAACGTTCTGTACATTTGGTATTTGTACTTGTTTTTCTTTTGTGTGAACATTTTGTAAATTTAGCTTTTTAGAGTATTATATTTTGACGCTTATAGGATTTTGTATTTGTAACATACATGACTTAAATGTCAGATTTACTTTCTGATGGTCTTATAGCATAGGCATGTTTTTTGTAAACAGTGAACTGGTCTTAGAAGGCTGTGCCCAGGAAGTGCTTAATGTTTACAATTTCAACAGATTTAACCGATTCTGCTTTGAGGTTACATGTGAACTGTTTTGCCAAACCATGTTTCTCATCGTTATATGCAAACCAGGTCAAAAAGTACAATTTGAATCTAAAACAGAATAGCTGGAAACTTATGTAATTAACTTTTATGTAAAATAATTACAAATGTATTACATAACACATCTTTAAACCGGTTACCTTTTATTGTCTCTCAAAATAACAGTCGAGCACTGTATTGCTATTATACCATTGTATTAAAACATTGATGGTTTTAAATTATATTACAGTATAGACTCTGTCAGATACTTCTGCAGTGTCATGTTTATCTGTTTTAAATTCAAAACAAAAAGTTTTCAGTTCAGTATTTGAGTTATGAAAAGTGTACATTCCCTTTTAAGGAGTTTTGAGAACTCCAACCAAAATATTTTGGTTTTATTCAGTCTGTATATAGTACAACTATGCTATACCTATTTACTTTGTTATTCTATGTTTGAATTAGATTTGCATAAATAGAAGTTTTCTAATCTTGATCGGACTGTGTGGAATTATTTCGGCAATGCTCCGTGTGACCACAAGAGAGCTCTGTATATACACCGTTTGTAGATCCTCCCTGATTATCCATCATTCGCCATGTTTTAGTTCCTTGTCATAATCTCAGCAAAAAGTTCAGGAGCATTATAATCCATTTTATTATTCACTATTTTTATTTTGTAATGGAAAGGTCTTCTGGTGAACTTCAGCGTAGGAACAGCAATGGTTTAGATTTCCTTCCCAGTGAGAACACACCAGAGATTCAACCTTCAGTGGGATATTTTGCAAGCATCATCAGACTACCCGTAATATGAGGATATTTCATGCTTGTGTGCTGCTCTCGGAGGACACTGACAGCATGTGGTGACACAGGTTTGGGTGATGGATGCCACGCCTTGGCAGATTGTGAGCGCCATACATCATAATTGAGCCTCAGTGAGAGAGAGAAGGACTGGCAGAAATAGAGCAGAAGCAAAAAAAAGATGACACATCATTACTCATCATCATAATTGAGCTGGTATTGATCCACTCATCTGTGCTGAGTTCTGCAATCCAACACTTCATACTACAAAGGTTATCGAACCACACTGTGAACTATTTAGTCACAGCCAGTATGACTTTCCCTCAAAATCCCTGGTCTTTAACTGTGTTTGATCTGAAGAAAAAAGGGAAACCTATTTTTTTATATTATTATTACTATTTATTTGTATTTTTAGATCGGGTTGAAAGATAGCAGATAAATATATAAAGCAGCAGGACTGAAAAAAAACCTTGTCAATTAATTTTCAGCTTTGATTTTTATCAGCTCCTTTGAACTGAGACAGACAACTCTCAGGGTTTATAACCCTTACAAGCTGAACATTAACACTCAAACCACACTGGAAGAGTTGAGATTACACTTACTTCTCTTTCTTCTCTTGCTTTGTGCCTGATGTTATCTGTTCAAAGACATGTTTATCGAGACCATTGGTGTTTCAGCATCCAAAACAAGGAAGGCAGGCATCAGTTTTCAAAGGTTAGGTACTTGAAAGAATTATCTCCAAAGGAGTACCTTCAATCCAAACACATTCAAGGATTTGCAAAAGAGTGCTTTATTCAGACCAAACTGTTATCCAGCCCTCCTCCGTGAGCCTTTAATAATAGACTCTTCTGGTAGAGTTTTAGGCATGGTTCAAAACAGAGCCTGCTGTAAACATCACCATGTTTACATAAAACATACCAATATACATAAAAATATTTAAACATATACAAATATTTATTTAAATACCTTATATATATATATATATATATATATAATATATAAATAATATAACAAACAATTATTATATTGTGATTAAGGTTTATTTCATCATTCTTAAAATTACAATTTATCAGTCTTACAATTAATATTCTCTCAAAAATAACCTGGGCCTACTTAGTTTTTCATACAATTAAATTAACATGCAATGTCTCAAATATTTTTGAGTGGTCCAATTTTAGCTAAGTTTTGCAAAATTATATAAAATATGCAATTTTATTCAAACACATGAAATACCACAAATATATGCAGATATTTTATTCATAGTTTAGTAATATAATAAAAATTGTGATTTTGATGTGAATTAATAACAAAAAGGATTATCTGCATCAAATAAACCCAAGTTCTAATCCAAGCATTGAGATTTTTGAAATATTATTATTAAGTTGCATTCATATTCTAAAAATGTAATATGTGACCCTGGACCACAAACCAGTCATAAGTTGTACGACTATACTTGTAGTAATAGCCAACAATACATTGTGTGGGTCAAAATTATCAATTTTTATTTTATGCCAAGAATCATTAGAATATGAGGAAAGATCATGTTCCATGAAGATATTTGATACATTTCCTACTATAAACATACCAAAACTTAATTTTTGATTAGTAATATGCATTGCTAAGAAGTTAATTTGGACAACTTTAAAGGCGATTTTCCTAATATTTTGATTTTTTTGCATCCTCAGATTCCAGATTTCCAAATAGTTGTATCTCGGCCAAATATTGTTATATCCTAACAAACCATACAAAATTCACACTTATGACTGGTTTTGTGGTCCAGGGTCACATATAGTAAGAAACAATATCAGGGGACACATTTTCCCTTGATTCATTTATATATTATTATATATTATTAGTTTAGAATATGAGGCTATTGTGTATTTTGCCATAACAGTGTGGATACTTTTTTATAAACTTACATTTTCATAGCCTAAATCAGTTTGTGGTATAAATGACTCATTACTATAACGAACAGAAGTCTCAGTCTAAAGGAAGCATAACTCATTTGGCATCTGCACTACTCTATTAATAACTTGTTAAAATAGACTAATTAATGTATTTTAAGAGCTTGTCAGAGTAAAGAGATTGAAGGAGCATTCAACACTGTTCAGTGATCATTCTGAGCCCTTCAGGTAAAGCACTGACTGCTCACATGAAGGTAAACAGCTCCCTCTATCCATCAGATGAAGACCAGGATGCAACTATGGGATGCGGTCGGACAAGCGCGCTGATGCTGCTGAGGAAAATATATCAGTCTTCTTCCGTAGATGAGAACACCAAAACAAAAAGGAATTAAGACGAATGAAAACCCCTCAACACAGGGATTTGAGATGGCACCACACGAATATGTTTGCAGTCGTTTTTATCGGCTGTGAAACAGACAGACGAAACAAAAGCGTGCTCGTGAATACCAGCGCGAGAAGAGGCACGAGACAAAACCACAGAACAGCGTCCTTCATTGCTGTTTAAACAGCTTTATTTGTCTTCGGCTCTCTTTGCAATACACAAGAGGCTGAACCGTAAAAAAGTAATAATAATTTAACACTTCCACTGTCTGCACGCGAATGGAATAAGGATTTGGACACAACTCTTATGGCAGTAACAGGACTTTAGGATGAAAGCCTCTGTTTATGGAGAGATATCGAAAAGGAAATGAGCGCGTGCAGTAAGTTTGACGCCTGCCTCACCAAACCCGTTGTGTGATAATGTGTTTTTTTCCTGTATCGGCACTTCTAATGACAGAAATTATGAGCTGCCCCTCTTGTTATACTAAATATTGTTCTGGCTGGGCTCAAGTGAGCAGTCAAGATAGAAACAGGACAGCGCAGCATCAGCCAACACACACATCTTCTGTGACACCGGTTAGACATGCCAGTTTTACTGAGAAAAACACGTCTACGGTAAGTATGAGCGATTATTAAAGCAATAATAACTGTCTGTGACATTTATGACGAATGTAGGGTACATGTAACTGTGTAGATGTCATTTATAATAAATAGCCTTCCCTTCAGTACTGCAAAGATTAGAATTGTTGAAAGATAAGTATAAAGGAAAAAATTATTAGGTGTTCAATAGCAAGTCTAAATCTGTTCTAATCTGCAAACTATTACCGGTATTGTGAGTGCAAAACATAATTTCAACATATTTTAACATTCTAGCTGTACAACATCAACGCTGAAGGGGCACGCGTCTGAATTTTCCACTGAGTGGGTGATGTTGCTGTGATGAGGATGCGCTTTCCTCTGAAGAAGATCCGCAAGCAGTTCAAACTCCTTCTGCTGCTCGTTTTGCTTATGTTTGCCATTGGGTTCACGTATCTTCACATCAACCAAGGCAAAGCCATCAAACTCCACTTCAACTATGGGAAAGGTCAGTATTAATGAAACTGCACTATTGTTATAGCCTTGAATAGAGCATGGTGCATTTCTCTTCAAAGGACAGTAATGCCCACTGAAGCCATACTAAATATATCTCTGATAACTTTAAATGGGATTGTGCACAAAAATCCAATTGCGCAAAGTTGACTGTGAGAATTAGACTATTCTTACATTTCAAATTAATCTTTCTATTGGGTTTCAGAAGCAGGTTCATGAGCAAGGCAGTGCAGTAAAATTGAGTTGTCCATTGCTAAATCCATTGTATGATCTAAATTAGAATTTTTCCTTCAGGTTAAAGTTTAATTATCGCTTATTTCTGCCCAGCTAACTGCTGATTATTCCTAAACTAATTTGTACTCTGGGTTGTACAACCATTAGTGCTACAGATAAGAATCAAAGCGGCTCTGTGTAAAGATGATTTTCCTTTATGCTTTTTGAAGAGAAATTAAGTCTTACCCACAGGCACAATTTGATGAATGTCCTGAAAGGTACCAATTCAGTGACAAGAGTTCCCTTCCTTTAATTACTGTCAGGAATAATCACTTACCGCACACAATTCTAAGAGCACAAGTGGCCTTTTACACATTTTCCTGTTATACTTGGCAATGTGTGTGTGTGTGTGTGTGTGTGTGTGTGTGTGTGTGTGTGTGTGTGTGTGTGTGTGTGTGTGTGTGTGTGTGTGTGTGTGTGTGTGCATAAGAGAGGGTGATGTCAAATGCTTTTTACATGTCTAGAGTGGTATTCATACATAGATAATACTCATTAAATTAATTTGAGTACTTAATTTGAGACATTTTCATCTAGCTCAAATTTGGCTTTTCTTCTCTTGACTGAATAACACTGCCTTAACCTTGGAAAAAATATTTACATTTATAATATACAAAGATGTTTCAACAACAGTATTTAGATGTAAATTCCAGTATTTTCATTTACAATGAAGTTTGAACTGCACAAGTTATGATATGTTTGTTATTAAATAATCAGCACATTCACTAATTAATGTACTTAATTAAAAGCTTGTTTTTTAACATTAAAACACTTTCTTATTTCCCCCAGTCCACACCCATATCCTCTCTAATGAAAAAAACCTAATGTTTGCTCTGAGGACATTTTTAAACAATTTTTAATTTAGCTTTCTAGTCCAACTAAATTAGATTTTTTTAAATCATAGCCTCTCATTAACTTTTACCTTGAAGCCGTATGTCCTTTGTTATTAGAGGTGAAGTAATTTTTGCGGATTAGGTGATAAACCATGACTGTATTTGAGAGAGGAATACATTTGTATATTTCTAATTATAGCATAAAGGCTCAAGGCTTTTCTCCCTTGGTTTTCCTCTGATTAAGATTTAAAAATGGAAGATAGTTGCTGTGAATTCTGTGGCTGAAGTTGACAGGGAGAGAAATTAGAGGTGTAGACTCTTTTAACCCATGGGTTAATGAAATTTGTGTTAAGCTCCTCTCAACACACAAGGTAATGCTCATGCAAATGGGTGTTTTGGACAGATGCCATTGTTATCTCAAGTGAGACGTGCTATAGGTGAGAGGGCTGAGCTCTAAAATGTCTTCACCCGGGTAGTCATTAGTCTGAGAGGAGGTAAACGTCTTAGATGAAAAGTTGATCTCTGTGGACAAAGGTCTTTTGGAGAGACATTTGCTGTCACACTGAAATAAAAATTACCAAGCCTGAGTTATGTAATTAGGACATAAGGAACATCACTTAAATTAAAGCTCAACAAGCTTTATTTGCATTACATTTATACTGTGGATCTTTTATGTGCCTATTTTCATCAACGGCAGAGATCCTGAATTTGTGTTTAGGTGACTGAACAGTCTGTTGTCTGTTGACTTGGCTCGGGGCAAGGACACATGGAGCAGGTGGTGGTCCACTCAGCACCAAGACAGAATGAGCATAAAACATGCAGATTTTGATGAGCACTCTGCCAGTCAGAGAGTCCAGGCAGAAGCACATTTTGAAATATGAAATATTTTTCAAGATGACTAGTTAGAAGAGACACTGGAAACATTTTCTTTGCAGTTATTCTTAGCTCGTTTATAGTCAGTGTTGGGTAGATTACTTACAAATTGTAGTTCATTATTGAATAAAAATAACACGATAAAAATGGTAGTAATGTAATCTATTACATTACACATTTTAAATAATATGGTCTAACTACTTTTTAATTTATTTTACTTGAGCTGTTTATCAGATTTATTTGAATGGGATAATCTTATTCCATTTTGACACAAATACAAAGATATATATATATATATATATATGTGTGTGTGTGTGTGAGTTCGTGTGTGTCCAGTGCATCCGGCTGCTATTTGATGTCCTCTGGCTTGCACTGATTTGGGATTCTCATTGTCTCTTGTTTGGACAGCTTCTGCAAGTATCACCACATAGATATCAGAGATGTCTGCAGCTTTTTTTATTCCCACTGCCTGATGAAGCAGTTTGTCTACCACCCACTCAGTTAATTGGGAGCCAGTCGGCTGATATCCATGGAGCCATTCATGTGCCACCTACACCTGCTTTGAAGTAAAGACTAAGACCGACCTATTTGGGTCATATGTTCAGGTGTGAAGCCACTGGGCCACACTCAGAATGGATAAGCCTATCTGTGCCAGGCCCATTTCTTCCTTCAGCATGTTATCACAGATGTTAATGAATTAAATGAAACCACTAATGTTTAATGTAAGCCCTTTCAAAGAATAATACGATAGCTGTGGTCACAGATGAAGCTCTGACTGGACTGGTTGGGTCTTGGTGTCTTCAAGCATTACAGCATGTTTCATAGACCTGAACTTAGTGCGTAACATATAAAAGATCCCCCTCCCCAAAAAAATAAAAATGTGGCTGCATCTCATTGCCTTTAATTTCAGTTGCTGGCACCCCAATCTCTCATTGGTATTCCTGGAGGCAGCAGTGGCTCTGGCTCTGGGGCTGCCGCTGAAGATGTGCTCTGCATGGCCTCAGTCCAATTGTTGAGGAGATATTATCATTCCTTATTCACACCTCTTTTATTTAGGGACTATATGGGATGTTGCAGGTTGCTTGTACATTTTTAACAAATTTGCTTGTACTTTATGACGTTTTCATATTGCTATGCAAAGTTTGGAAACTTAAACATTATTGTGTTTAATTGCATCCTCTGCTTCATTAGAAATCTTTTGACAATACTGATAATTTGTTTACCACATAAACTCATTCCATGAGCAAATGTTATAGACCAGCAATTGTCAATGTATTGAGCATAAATACATTTTTATACAGGCAGTCTTGCAGTAAGAAGAAAATTAGCACTTTTATCTATCCGCTAGGCTGATAGTGGCATGTGCAATAGGCTGGTCGAGTTGATCTTTAGATGATAGTGTGACATTCAGCCATGCCATCATTGTATAATTTTTCTTCATGTCTGTCTCTCTCCTCAGTTGAGCTGTGTAAGGTTGTGCTTATTAGAGTAAAGCCATAGTGATGTAAATTAAAAGTATCGAGGCTTTTGAGCAATTGTTTATATGTATATTTCACAATGCTATAGTTTGCAACTATATTTTGATCACATAAATGCAGCCTTGTTGGCTGACCTATTTAAAAAACATAAACAATCATCACAGCCCCCAAATCCAAACAGCCAGTGTAGCCTATAGAAGTTAGTTCCAGATCTGGAATCCAATAATTCTGATATAACAGTCCAACAGTCGACTTTTCTCTGTTTGAATCAGTGCACTTGTCCAGACAGTCCAGTTTGGAGCTATTTTCATTGGGGGTTCAATATTCATTTATTGTTTGATGTATGAAAGAAATGTTACAGTTGCTGCCTGCTTGTTACTCCAGTAACTTCTGAAACGGCCCACACTGTTGATAGTTTTATAATTTTGGTCCTGTGATGTTAGACCGTGGTTCCATACACATGAGGGTCTTTGGGATGCTGCTTGGTTGTTTACTTTGAAACTACACAGTACATCAATTGGTAATCAATACTCAAAATAAAGTTAAATTAATTTGTATGTGTTGTTCAGAAATATCTGCAGTAGATATACATTATTTGATCCCCTGCATATTTTGTTCATTTTCCCACTGACAAATAAATGATCAGTACATAATTTTAATGGTAGGTTTATTTGAACAGTGAGAGACAGTATAAGAACTACAAAAATCCAGAAAAACGCATTTAAAAAAAAGTTATAAATTGATTTACATTCTAATGAGTAAAATAAGTATTTGACCCCTACACAAAACATGACTTAGTACTTGGTGGCAAAACCCTTGTCGGAAAAACCCTCACAGAGGTCAGACATTTCTTGTAGTTGGCCACCAGGTTTGCACACATCTCAGGAGGGATTTTGTCCCACTCCTCTTTTCAGATCCTCAAGTCATTAAGGTTTCAAGGCTGACGTTTAGCTCAAACCTTCAGCTCCCTCCACAGATTTTCTATGGGATTAAGTTCTGGAGACTGGCTAGGCAACTCCATGACCTTAATGTGCTTCTTCTTGAGCCACTCCTTTGTTGCCTTGGCCATGTGTTTTGGATCATTTTCATGCTGGAATACCCATCCACAACCTATTTTCAATGCCCTGGCTGACTTCAATGCCCTGGACCTGACGGTACATGGCCCCATCCATCGTCCCTTTGATGCGGTGCAGTTGTCCTGTCCCCTTAGCAGAAAAACACCCCCAAAGCTAAATGTTTCCACCTCTATGTTTGACGGTGGGAAATGGTGCTCTTGGGGTCATAGGCAGCATTCCTCCTCCTCCAAACACGGCGAGTTAAGTTGATGCCAAATAGCTGGATTTTGGTCTCATCTGACCACGATACTTTCACCCAGTTCTCCTCTGAATCATTGGCAAACTTCAGACGGCCTGTACATGTGCTTTCTTGAGCTGGGGGACCTTGTGGGCGCTGCAGGATTTCAGTCCTTCATGGTGTAGTATGTTACCAATTGTTTTCTTGGTGTCTATGGTCCCAGCTGCCTTGAGATCGTTGACAAGATCCTCCCGTGTAGTTCTGGGCTGATTCCTCATCATTTTCATGATAATTGAAACTACACGAGGTGAGATTTTGCATGGAGCCCCAGTCCGAGGGAGATTGACAGTTATATTGTGTTTCTTCCATTTGCGAATAATCGCACCAACTGTTGTCACCTTCTCACCAAGCTGCTTGGCGATGGTCTTGTAGCACATTTCAGCATTGTGTAGGTCTACAATTTTGTCCCTGACATCCTTGGACAGCTCTTTGTTCTTGGCCATGGTGGAGAGTTTGGGATCTGATTTATTGACTGCTTCTGTAGACAGGTGTCTTTTATACAGGTAACAAGCTGAGATTAGGAGCAATCTTTTCTCCCTTTATTCTCCCTTTAAGAGAGTGCTCCTTACCCCAGCTCCTTACCTGTATAAAAGACACATGGGAACCAGAAATCTTGCTGATTGATAGGGGATCAAGTTCAAATCAAATTATTTCAGTATTCTGTATTATTCCACAAGCACTGTAGATGAGCATCTTTCGTCAGAGTACATCAAAAACTCTTGTTGTGTGAATGTTACTTGTGTGTGTCACGGTACAAGATGCTTAAAGATGTTTTAAAAACGTTTAAGGAAAGTTAAAGAAACTTTATTCAGCAAGGATGTGTTAAATGGATCAAATTGATAGTAAAGACTTTTTAGTAAAGATTTCTATGTTGAATAAATGCTGCTCTTTTTAAATTTTTATTAATCAAAGAAAAAAGTAACACAGGTTACACATTTTTTTAGCAGCACAACAGTTTCACTGTTTATAAAACAGCATATTAAATCATAAACACTGATAATAATTCAGCATATCAGAGTGATTTCTGAAGGATCATGTGACACTGAAGACTGCAGTAATGATGCTGAAAATTCAGCTTTGCTTCACAGGAATAAATTATATTTTAAATGATTGGTATTAAAATAGGAAACCGATATTATAAATTCCAATAATATTTCACAATATCACATTTGTTTCTGTATTTTTTTAATAAATACAGCATTGATGAAAAGAGACTCCATTAAAAACTAGGTAAATTAATTATTAGGTTTATAATATCAAAACAAACAACTTAAACTAATAGAATATATTAGAAAACAGACTGAAGCAAAACTTAAGCTGAGATCTGTAAGTTAAACATAACAAAAAAAAGTGAGCATGTGAATTCTTTTATAGCTGTCTAACAATATGAAGTAATTTCCACAATACACCTGACCTGGGTTCTGTGCCCATCCTCCGCTATTTCCAGCACTTAATCAAGCCACTCTTCTTTAATACACGAGGACATTTATTTAACATGTCATTGCGTTTGCCTTGGCTCTCGATTTGAGCTATTTCGTCCGCAACCATTAAAATATTCGGTTTCAACAGCGACATCATTCTCTTTTTTGAAACCTGCTCGTTTGCCTGAGCATTGTGATTCTTTCGTCATTACTGATGGCATTCAATCAAATGGCTACCCCAACTAATTTTTCCGTGCGCGAGGTAGAGGTCTGCACGGGCTCAAAACTGAAGCCCGAACCCGGCCCGTACCCGAGATCGTCTGACCCGACCCGACCCGGCTAGCATTTTTAACAAACAACAAATGTAGACATTTAAACATTTACAACCCAAATTCTGGAAATGTTTGGATTTTTGTCCTGATTCAAGATATAAATATATTCAAGATGTGACATAAAATTTAGCCAATCGGCTTCCTCAAATCTTAACTGAAATGGGCGATTTTTCTGTCGCCTCAAGCTGCTAAAATCAAGGCTGGTCTCGTGGTCTGTAGCGGCGCAATTTTCAATTACGTGACAATGGCGGACTAATGTGTTATTAATTCCAGACACGGACCTAACTCTGTACAATCTCTACTCCAATGTCCGTTTGAGAGGAGAACTTTGGCAGAAAAACTGAAGGTAAAGGAGCTGGGTCCAGATCAGCCTGATGGTTTGATTTGTTGTGAATAATTGTTTGTTGAATTGTGTGCAGCCCCACCTCAAAACATTTTCACCAGCCGCTACTGGGCAGAGGCTCTCCAATCTGTGAAAGAGTGTGTAAAAAGTTTGTGGAATACTTTAAAACAACGTTCCTCAACATCAAATTGCAAAGGCTTTGCAGATCTCATCATCTACAGTGCATAACATCATCAAAAGATTCAGAGAAACTGGATAAATCTCTGTGTGTAAGGCACAAGGCTGAAGATCTTTGTTGGATGCCCGTGGTCTTCGGGCCCTCAGGCGACACTGCATCACTCATCAGCATGATTCTGTCATTGACATTACTAAATGGGCCCAGGAATACTTCCAGAAACCACTGTCGGTAAACACAATCTGCCACGCCTTCTGCAGATGCCAACTTAAGCTCTATAATGCAAAAAGGAAGCCATATGTGAACATGGTCCAGAAGTGCCGTCGTGTCCTGTGGGCCAAGGCTCATTTAAAATGGATTGTTTCAAAGTGGACCAAATTTGACATTCTTGTTGGAAATCACAGACGCCGTGTCCTCCGGGCTAAAGAGGAGGGAGACCTTCCAGCATGTTATAAGTGGTGCATAAGTGGATACGGTATGGGCAGCTCGCATATTTTGGAAGGCAATTGAAACATGCCCCCGTCCCAACTATTTTGAGACCTGTAGCAGGCATCAAATTTGAAATTAGCTCATTTTGTGCACAATATTTTGACATTTCTCAGTTTAAACATTTGTTATGTTCTATTGTGAATAAAATATTGGCTCATGTGGAATTATTTTAGTTTTCATTTTATTCAAATTTAAATACGTTCCAACATTTCCGGAATTTGGGTTATAGAAGATGGTTATATACATTGTTATGTTGTATGTTGTACAGTTGTACAGATTGTATGTTGTACAGTCAGTTCAAGCAGTTCAAGCATCCAAACAGAAGTTTGGATGGATTGATATCCATGGAGTGATATCCATAGCAACAATAAGCCTCATAGTTTTTTATTATATTCAATATTATGTGGTATATCACTGGTATACACTGTCTGTAATGGGTAAATAGACAAGTATTGTCATTATTTATAATTTTACTACAGATTTATTTCATGACATAAACCCTTTTTTGTCCAATAAAAAAGATGAAATTCAGTTATCTGCACTGAAATACGAGATGAATCTCGACAGGCTGTGCATCGAAAATTATTTCACAAGAGTAGGCATTTGCATGCATCCTTAAACTCAACGCTTCATTTTTTTCATTTAATTATAATTCTAAATAAATGTCTTGAGAGTGCCATTGCACATGCAAATTCCCTAACTAATGTAAAGTTCAGACTGTTACTGCTTAGCAAAGCATACATGTTTAAGGGCCTGATTCTCAGATTAATTTGCTTTATCTGTTAACACCTCTCTCCTCCATAACCTTTTAAAATGAGTTGTTGCATTATCACATCTGTTTTAATTCACTGAAGTACAAAGTATTTTGCATCTAGCAGATTTAATTGGTCCCACAGAATAAATTCTGGATCTGTCTAGGTAATGTTCACAGAGCTTGTCTTTCTTTAATGTTCTCTCTTTTTTACTTTAAGACCTTCTGCTGGTCCCATCAGGATTGTGAGTACATAGGTCTAGGAAAGCACTATATATTCTTGTAAAATTTTACTCATTTATTTGATTTTGACCTAATGAATGAAATCATTGGTTGCATGTGTGACTTATTTAGACAATAAATCTGGTTGTTTTGTATTTTAAGTTAAAGCCTACAGCACTGAAAGCGCTGAATTTATTCTTGTGACTTTTTGGCTGTACTGTAGCTCCCAGTGGCAGTTACAAATCACAATATTTCAGGCAACAGATGAGGGACTGGACAGCCTGTTTTCTCTGTAGGAGATCTCTCTCCTCTTCCCTTTCATTTAATCTTCTTTTCTGTGTCTCCCTCAATGTGAAACGTATAGTATCTCGCTCTCATTTGCCCAAACAGAGGAATCTAACATATGCATGTATTCATTTATAAATATTAATGTTCCTGGCGCATTCTCCATTCTTCCAGAGCTTGGAGGCTCAGCTAAAGGACTTTACTCAAGAAAGACACACTTCTAAACCTCCACACAGAATTATTTTATAAACTGGGCGGATGACATGTCAGCCCCAAATTAAATATGACTGTCATAATTCATGCCATAAATCCAGAAATTAATAAATGTCATACACATGACAAGCACACCCACACACATATATGTACTTTAATGTTTGCATTGTCAATAGTTCATCTGCAGAAATTTCTACTCTCATTTATGCTTTTATGGGATTGCAGTATCTCACTAATTTGCCCTGTTTAGTAAATCTGGCCCTAAATAACTAAAAATATTGAAATAATGTTAATATTGTGCATTGCCTGAAACATCACTTGCTATTTGCAGCCTTTTGTGATTTGAGTGTATATATGAGACCTTCAACTGTCCTTAGTAGCAAAGCTGGATCTCAGCATCATTTAGCCACTGTGGAGAAGAACTCAAATGTGCACAGCATGATGGGAAACCAAAGAACTTACAGGACCTACAGGCTTTTTGTCAAGAGCAGCAACAGTATCACTGCACAGGACAAACCAGACTCATATACAAAAACAAGGGAAACTTGGATGACTTTTTATTTTCTTGTAGCATATTAAGTACACAACAATCAAATTTGTATGACTCACTTCATAAACATTTTCTATATTGTAAATTGTATTATCATGCAGCTTTATATATAAAGTTGGATATATATTATATCCAACTTTATCTGCATACATACAGTAAGCTCGTGTAAAGCGATGTGCGCTATATAGAAAAACATTTTTTTCTCAGTGCAAAATGTAACTGTAGTATATCCCAGCTCTTTATCTAAAGTTGAATATATAAGTATGTCCAACTTTATCCACATACATAGTATACTTGTGTAGGGTGTAGGGGTCGACCGATATGTGTTTTTCAGGGCCGATACCGATACCGATTATTACAGATCAAGTAGACCGATAACCGATATTTTGAACCGATATCGTGTCTGGTGTAAAATGAAAATTAATGCCAAAATTAATAATAACAAGAGCTCTGACAAAAAACGTTCTTTAAATGCTTTTAAACATGTATTTAATTCTGAAAACTGTTAATAACAACAACATTTACGTTGATTTTAATTTACAGTACAGTACAAATGAAGGCATAAAACATTAATTTAATTTATCTTTTAATCAAATGAGAGTTAGACTTTATTTTTGGCAAACAAATGAGTTTACTATTAAAATTAAAACATGGAAGAAATAGCGTATTGTGTTATTATTCTCAACAAAAGTTGTAATAATTGTTGTAGTTGTATTAAGTATACAGTAATATATTCGGCTAAACCGAACTTATATTTTGACAGGTTGCCATGAGGACATTTTAGGTTTCTGTAGCCTATGTATATATGATATGACGATCGTTTTACTCAAATGAAACGGTCAAATGCTCATGAAGTAACTCTCCGAGCAGTTCTGGGGATGTTGTTCGTGTATTTATGTCCTCATTTAGTGAGACGGCAGACGCTGAAAACACCGCGAGCTTCACACGCTCTTCATGTATGTGTGTGTGCAGTAAATGAAACCGCACGTCTGTGTCATTCATTAACAGAGATGCAGAACATCCAGGATTCATATTTAAAGTGTTTTTGCGGCTTAATATTTATAGATACTAGTCCATAGCGCGAGTCGATTTAAGTGTACTGACCTACTTTTGATTAATTCATCCAAACTTCGACACATTCCGCGTTATACGGTAAAGTCCATTATATGACTGCATTCCGCGATTCCGCCCGCATTTTCCGCATCGCGGACATCATAGGTTATATTGAGGTGTTTTACAACTTCAGCAACGTCTGCTGCTGCTTTACCTTTGAGAGGCAACTGATGCGTGATCACTGAGGCAGCTCCAGTTAGCATGTGCTCTCGGTGTGAGACTGCCTTCAGTTTTCCGCGTTGATTGGTCGGACTCGTGACTCTCTACATATCAGATGAGCGGTGGGCGGAGATTGCTCTCAGAGATTGAGAGATCGCCTCACTCTCACAGTGTTGAGCTCAGACAGGCTGCATCAAGCCAAATAGTGCATTTAAACATTAAATAGTTTCACCTGTATTATTTATTCACCAATAAATAATGTCACCTGTAAATAGTATGTTTGTTTGCATTATAAAAAAAAAAAAAAGTTAAAAAAAAAAACATAAAAAAAATATATCGGCAAATATGTTTTGAAAATGGCCGATATCGATAATCGGTAAAATGCTTAATATCGGCGCCGATAATCGGCCAGGCCGATAATCGGTCGACCCCTAGTAGGGTGATATATACTATAGCAAATGTCAACTGCTTGATTACTTGTATTGTTACAAAATGTAAATTATGTTATCACCCAACTCTAATCTGCTAAATTTGACTACAAGGCATGAAGATATTATAAACATAAAGATATTTTAACATCATTATTTTATGTAAAACTGCTTTGAAACACTACATATTGTGCAAACCATATACAAATAAACTTGACTTGACGCTAGTTTCTGCATAGCGCATGCGCACTTATGAGTGGAAATCTATTTGCCATCAATATTGTAGTAGTATAATGGTTCAAAAAGCATCCTACCACATGTGTGTGTTAGTGGCCAATCTCTCTCTTGGTCATTAGTCTCAATGGGACAGCCTGGTGGAGAGCAATTCCCTCAGATGTTGTAGTGGCAGCTGGCGCACAGATGTTTGAGTCGCTGTCAGGCTCTGTGGGTAAAGGGCAGAGAGAGGCTATAGGCACACCTGCTTTATGTATGTGCGTACCCATCTTGAAAGTGCAGGTGCAATCTTGTTACACATTGACTTGGGCATTAAAGACACTTAATGTAGAGTAATATTATCAGTTTGACTGCACACTATGGATTGAGCAGAATGTTGACACTGTTTTCTTCTGTATAGACTGAACACTGTTACTGAACTGAACTGAATCAACATCAAATTGACTTGAGCTGAATAACAATAATATTGTCTTCAGGTTGCTTATAATTGAATTGACCTTATTTTATAATTGATTAACTTTACACAGGTATTGAACTGAACTGAATCAACACCGAACTGTCTAAAGCGGAATAATAACACTAGTGTATTTTCAGAGCTGTTTTACAGCAGAATGTATCTTATATTTGATTATTTTTTCTATAATTTCTGTTATTTGCGTGTTTACTTGTCTTGACTTAGTTTCTCAGAAGGTACGGCTGCATTCATACTGTCAGATTTAGAGGCAGATATGCTTTCCTGTCCTATAATATATCCTGATATCACTTCTTTAGCACTATTTGTAGCATGAAATCAAATCGGTCACAGTGAAAGTGAAATGCCACCTATTATTTTTAGAAGATTTGACACTTCATTTGAATAAATCATATCTGACTTTTTTATCTCACACCTCAACATAGCATAAAACACACAGCAAATCATTAAATCATACCCAGCACCCTGCTGCACAAAGCTAGATTGATCTTTCTATAGAGTCTGTATTGTTAAAGTCTTGTATATGAGCGGGTGGCATGATGTAGATGCTATGTGTGCTGTCACTTCATCAAATAGACACAGATCAGAAAGACTGATCTCAGCTCAGACAGCAAGTGTCATAACCTGTCTGAAAGAATCTGTTCTGCATCCCTAGCTGGATATTCTACATTCCCCTGCAATCAATTATCCATATTTGATATCTCTAATGTGTCTTCACATATAACATATAACATATAAGTCCACATGTTGCTCTTCTGGGTTATTTTTTTGTACTGCATCTTTGAATAAATTTTTACTCTAAGTATATAAAAAAATCTGTTCTGCTTCAGTAGCTCATGCTCTGCCATCAATTAAGCTATATCGACTTTCATTTGGGGAGAAATAAGAAAAGGTAATCAGTAGTGTGTGCAAAAAAATTATCTGAGGTAGGAAAACGCAATTAGGTGCCCAAATTCCAGTTACTTGCACATAATAATGAAGGTTATTGTTTGGAGCCAAATGCAGCTGTTTACTCATTGTAGAAGCTTTGAAACTCGACCAGATTACACTGTCAAATTGGATTCATTTGCATAGAGATTAATGAGAGAGATTGCCTGAGCATTTGACTTGTTCATATATGTACTAATTACAGTTAGCTGAATTCCAGCTCATTATTATGTAAATACACAAGCCTTTCTTATTAATGCACAAGCCAATTCATGCTGAAACATCTAAATTGTTTACAAGTGCAAGGTAGGCCTAATTGAAATGGGCCTTTGAGGATCTGAGGGTGACCTCTGCACTTGCTGATACTCTTTTGTACAACTGCAGAATATAATTCTTGCTGTGGCAAATCTGTAATTCTTCAGGTTGCCTTGCTGCATAGGCTGCAGAGATAGATTAGTTTTCAATTACCTTTGTGTAGTGAAGCCTAAAAGCTGGACTAGCCTCTTCGTCATAGCTGTTAGGGCTATTTAAAGCTCCACATATGAGATTTTGCTGATTCTGAAACTCTGAAGTGTCTGTAGAACTGCTGTGACAGATCTATGGTTTTCGGAAGCAGGCATTTCAGTTGAGTATTTTATAGCTTCAGAGTGCTGCACTAATGTACTTTAAATTATGTAAAGATATTATTGGCAAAAAGCAGAAACACGATACTGGAGAGGTTAATATTAATCAGAAACACTTGAATTATTGATTGGTTTGTTTATAGATGCAATTAGGAGAATATATGTGCATTCAGATTTACAGATTTGTAAGGTTTAAAATTAAATCTAATATTTATTTTTGCCTGCTCGAGGAAAGTGCAGGAAATATGTTTTAGTTTCGATATGCGAGTGTGTATGTTAAGTTTGGGTTAATAAGATTTTGTGATGTTTCTGAAATAAGTTTCTTATGGTCACCAAGGTTGCATTTAATTGATCAAAATACATTAAACACAACTTTAAGTGATTAATATCTATTTTATTATGTTTTAAAATGTAAGATATTTTCATATTTGAATAATAAGACATTTGAAGAATTTTCAGCAGCCATTACTCCTCGTGAGTCACCTGTCATACGATCCTTCAGAAATAATTTTAACATGCTGATTTGTTGTTCAAGAAACGTTTTATTATCAATGTTAAAAACAGCTTTGCTGCTTAATATTTTTTGTGGAAACTGATGCCTTTTTTCAGGATTCTTTCATTAATAGAAAGTTACAAATAAAAATTTCTTAGAAATAGAAAACTTTGTAACATTATAAATATTTCAATTTTTATTGAATCAATTTACTGCATCCCTGCTGAATAAAAGTATTTTTTTTATCCCCTAATATAGCCTATATACATATTTATATAGTTGTAGAGAAGACCCCCAAACACATACATTTCCATGCTCATACTGCAAGTTTTTTTTGTCTTTGTTTGCGTGGAATTGATGTTTTCTTATATTCGAGCGTGGAGGCATGAATGCTCACACCACTGCTGATTGCTCTTCTGCCTCCACTGTGCAGGGAAGCACGACTGCTTGTGTATGTGGGTTTCATGATGCAGAAGATAAAATGCCTGCCAAAACTCAATTGTCTAGTTTCCTGTCCTGCAGCTATAGACACTCTTTTACCATTTCGACTACAGCACCACTCCCAAGCACCTCCATCTGAACAAATAGAACTTCACCAGATGCATCTTAAGCCTCGCCTCAGACCAAACTGTTCAGCTGATGGCAATTCTCCCTTTCAAATCTTTTTAATTCAGCTTAATCCGTGACGGCAAACTCATGCTCACAGACTCTGAGGAGAGCTCACTTCCGTAAACAGAAAAAAAAGATCAACAGCTTCACAGTCACATAAATAAATCAATGTTTTGTGTTCAAGGTCAAAACTAAGATCAGTACAAACGTCCCTCAAACTCTTTTTCTTTACTCCCTACCTTTGTCTTTTTGTGTGAAAAGATGGTGAATTTTCAGATCAAGCCTTCCCATCAGCCATCTGTCCAGATAAATGAAGCATTATTGGTGGCAACATGCTGCATTTTTATGTCAGTGCGAATAAGATTCAAGGAAGAAATGATGAAGAAATTAAGGAATTACCATGTAGTACCAGTCTGTGGACAAGGATGTTACATGAAATGGATCAAGGTGAAATATGTTTTATTATCTGTCTTATCTTCACCAGCTGTGCTGATATTATATATTCTGTCAGAAGACTAGACACATCTCAGATGGTTTGGTTTGTGCCTCAAAGATGCTTCAGTTTCTCCATTAATGCACATGTGTAGCACTCCCAGAGGAAAATGTTATAGCTCAGAGCCAGAGGTAGAGTCTCAATTATGTTTCATATATGTATCCACTAGGGCTGCAACAACAATGTCGACAATAAAAATTGTTGACAAATATTTTTGTTGTCGAGTAGTCGTTTGATCTCATAGGACCTAATGTAAGAGCCTGCAATACTGCGGGTTGACCAGTGTGGCGCTGTAGAGAGAATTCAAGAGAAGAAGTCAGCACTTCAAACCCAGCGGAACGAACCTGAAGCTGTTATCATAACCCTATAAATATTTTAAGACATTATGTTGTAAAAAAAAAAACATTATCCAAAGCATCTTATCACTTACCTTTATTTAGTTTCTCATCCATATGACTTACAAAAGGAGATGTTAGGAAGAATTATGTAATGTAGTTACTTTTTCATGTAGCTAATTACATGGTGAGAGTGTCTCTGTCTGGCATCTAATTTTGTGTGCCAAATACATTTATTTGCATAATGAATTGGTAACACTTTACAATAAGGTATCATTTGATAACATTAGTTAATGTATTAATTAACATGTATGAACAATGCATTTATTACATTTATGTATTAATCTTTGTTAATGTTGGTTAATGAAAATACAGTTGTTCATGTTAGTTCACAGTGCATTTACCAATGTTAAAAAAAACACATATTGTGATTTGTATAAATGCATTAGTAAATGCTGAAATTAACATGAACTAAGATTAATAAATGCAGTAGAAGTATTGTTCATTCTTAGTTCATGTTGACTAATGTTAATTAATTAACCTTATTGTAAAGTGTTACCAATTAATTGTATAACAATTGTATTTGCATAATATGCTTTTCTAAAGCTGAAGTGATCTTTATTTATGTTAGAATGTGAAGAGTTCAGATGCAAAAGCCTCTAAGTGCCGTATGATTTTTTATTCTAAAATGTGATTTTTGTTCATATTTATGTTCAGTTATTTCACTTGAATTGCATGGAAAAGGACCGATACATTGCCATTAAAGTGAAATTACTGGAGATATTTAAAGTCATTTTTATCTATAATACAGAAATAAACATTAGCAAAACAACATTTACATTTATTAAAATTCAAATAAAAAGTAATTTCATGTATAACTGTCAGACTTTGTCTCCCTCTGCCTTGTGTTTCCTTACCCTTGTGTTATGTGCCCATATTTGGTCCTTCCTGTTTCATGTCATCATTAGTTTATTAGTCCCCGTCTGTGTCTTGATTGTTAATTTGATTCCAGGTGTGTCTCCTTAGTTCCCTCGTTACCCTGTCTTTAAAAGCCCCAGTCCTTCCAGTTAGTTTTGGTCGGTTATTGAATGTCTTCCCTGCTGTTCCTACGTCTCCTGTGTTCCATGTTTAAGGATTAAAACCTCTCGTTTTGTGAACTCCGTGTCTCCTCGTGCCTGATTCCCTGACTCCAGGTCAAACTGTGACAGAATAATCCACCACAAACAACGATGGAGTTCGCCGCCTCGTCCCCGCCCTTAGCCGGCGGAATCTCTCCTTTGTGGAGTTCGCGGAGGATTCTGCAAGCTCGACGGAGGTCCACGACGCGGCAATCCTCCATCTGTTTCTCGGGGCAAATTACCAGCGCCCTATGGATCTCCCAGACACCACAGGATTGTGTTGGAGAGATCTACCGGTGTCTGGGAAGTTACCGGTCCCGAGTCGAAACCAGCTCTTCTTCGTCTTCGCTGGTCCCGCCCAGCTCGTCTCCGCTGGTTCCGTCCAGTTCCGCGCTAACCGAGCGTCCCCAGGTACCCCTGGGCTTGTTAGTGGACTATGAGGGGATTGTTTGGAGCCGAGCCCCAGTGCCTGCTCCTCGCCAGCGCCCTCCAGTGCCTGCTCCTCGCCAGCGCCCTCCGGTGCCTGCTCCTCGCCAGCGCCCTCCGGTGCCTGCTCCGAGACTGCGCCCTCCAGTGCCTGCTCCGAGACTGCGCCCTCCAGTGCCTGCTCCGAGACTGCGCCCTCCAGTGCCTGCTCCGAGACTGCGCCCTCCAGTGCCTGCTCCCCGACAGCACCCTCCTGTGGTCGCTCCTCGCAAGCTCTCTCCGTCGTTCCTGCTGGTCCTGTCCAGCTCCGCGTTGTCAGAGCGCCCCCGAGACGCTGCGCTGCCAGAGCGTCCTCCAGTGCCGGTCCCGTCCGGCTCTCCAGAGCCCCTGCCGGTCCCGTCCGGCTCTCCAGAGCCCCTGCTGGTCCCGTCCGGCTCTCCAGAGCCCCTGCCGTTTCCGTCCGGCTCCCCAGAGCCCCTGGCGAACGCCTCAAAGAGCCTCCATGTGATGAAGAGTCTCCCCAAGAAAATTTTGGGGGGGGGCTACCCGCCATGGAGGCCGCCCAAGCTCCCCGCTCCACCATGGCCTCCTGAGTCCCCGGATCCACCATGGCCACCCGAGCTCCCGGATCCGCCATGGCCACCCGAGCTCCCCGATCCGCCATGGCCTCCCGAGCTCCCCGATCCGCCATGGCCGCCCGAGCTCCCCGCTCCGCCGTGGCCGCCCGAGCTTCCCGCTCCGCCATGGCTCCTGGAATGGGCGCCGCCCTGGAGGCCTCCTGTCCTGTCCTGTGTCCCGTGAGGCCTCCAGGCGCCACCCCTCCCCTCTCGATGTTATACCGCACGCGCCTATTGAGAGGGGGTAATGTCAGACTTTGTCTCCTCTGCCTTGTGTTTCTTACCCTTGTGTTATGTGCCCATATTTGGTCCTTCCTGTTTCATGTCATCATTAGTTTATTAGTCCCCGTCCTGTGTCTTGATTGTTAATTTGATTCCAGGTGTGTCTCCTTAGTTCCCTCGTTACCCTGTCTTTAAAAGCCCCAGTCCTTCCAGTTAGTTTTGGTCGGTTATTGAATGTCTTCCCTGCTGTTCCTACGTCTCCTGTGTTCCATGTTTAAGGATTAAAACCTCTCGTTTTGTGAACTCCGTGTCTCCTCGTGCCTGATTCCCTGACTCCAGGTCAAACTGTGACAATAACTTAATATTTTAACTAAATGCAAAAGCTGAATATTCAATCAAAGTTTACTGATTAACCAGTGAAATGATCGATGATTGGTCAATTAATCGTTCTAATAATAGTTAGAATAATCGATTATCAAAATAATTGTTTGTTGCAGCCCTAGTATCCACTGTATTAGTTACTCCTAAAAAATAGCTTGATGGATATACACAAATGTTGACATACAACGATAGCATAGAATATCTATGCAGTCCATATAGATAACATAGCTCTGATTATTTGGCTTTGAGACATTGGAAAGCATACTGTATACCGGCTTAATGATTGGAGTACGTTTTCTCTAATAACAGGCAATTTATTTTGCTGGGATATTTTCACATTCTTTACTCCCACAGTTTCTCATTAACCTGCTCATCACATTTCTGGTTCCTCTGTCAATGACAATATGGTGGCTTGCAGAGAAATCACAGTGGTCAGGACCTCTTTTAAATGCAAGATGGGATGAAGCTTCCCTGAGTCTGAGTAACTGTTTTTTCTCTAGGGCAAATCAAAGACATAGAGAAAAGTGAGGTAAAACTTTTTTACTTAAGTTGTCCTCTAATAAAGGACAAATGAGATAGAAGTAAAGATAATAAGCCTAATTATATTTCTGGAAGTCTGCTATCTCCTAAAATTAAAATAAAATAAATTGAAACATAGAAATATAGCTTCTAAAAAGGTGACAAAACTAAGCTGTGTCATGTTGAAGGGTACAAATCATTCGGGAATATGTGAATAATTTACATTTCATATAAAATGTAAACAAATTATTTTTTTGTGAATTCATTTATTTATAAGTTAATATTTTACCAGGAAATGACACAGTTTTATAATTCACCAACATACATAATACTAGACTTATAATTTATGTGAAATAAAACTAATTTAATCTCCCTATCATAATTCATTTGACTTGTTGAAAAAAGTTTTAGTATTAAAAAAATAGTTTCACTTCTTTCATATGCACCAGTCAACATAGGTGTCATGCGGTAGTCCACCGCCTAGAGCACCATTTCTTGGGGGAGCCAATTTACCAGGTCAATTTTGATGTTTTGAACACACTGTGTGCTTGTGTAATTTGAACACGAGCCCTAGTAAAATTAAGTTGCCACCACCTCCTTTTAAGGGAGTTGGCCGTATACCTATGAGAAATATTTCACTAGCAATATTTCTGAAACCATGTCACTTTTTTACCTATTTTTAAGAGGTGAAATAGAGATACCTGATTCATGAATCATTCACTGTTTTGAATCTTTTTTTTTCTTCCAAACTGGTTAGAAAATATTCTGAATTATTTTCACACCTCACTCACAAGCTGAAGTGTTTTGGTGGTTTGTTGTCAAATTAGTAAAACAACAATGGATGGAAACTTTATAACACAGAAAAAAGTGTGCACTGGTTAAGGCAGATTTTACCAAAAAAATCATTGCAAGCAAACCTACAAATGCATCCTAGCATTTTCCAGTGATAAAAACGATATTAAGATCAACACCTGCAACAGCTGCTTGAATCTGTACTGCAGGAAAACACATTTTATAACAAAGAGCATCGAAATAGTAACAGTTCTTTTCTTGCAGCTGTGGAGCCATTTCTCAACCTTCACAGCCAGTCTGTAATTTAGCTAATTGAAGTTTTACAACCTTAAGTACACAAAACATACTTTGTGTCAAGACGGATATGAATGATAGACTTTATGTTCAGTAAGCACTGAAAGTGTCAGAGCATTTGAATTAACATTCAGTTATTTAATTAACATTTAATAACTGAATGTTATTTCAACAGCTCTGACGCATTCGGCATTCATTCAGTGAAAGGATTCGCCTGATCCAATACAGTAACATACTTTTGTTTTGTTTTTGTTTTTTGCCATTCATAGCACTGAAAAATCATTGTCAATGCAAAAGAAAACCAAAACTACAGTACCATGGCATGTTATTTTGACATGAACATCAGAATACTATGTAAATATCAATGTACAATTTTCTAAAAGTTTAAATGGCTTTTTGTGTCTATAATTGTCATATTTTGTGAGGATATTCATTCAGTGTTTTACATTTTAGTAAATACATGAAACAGGTTTTTATTAGCATTAGTCTCATAAGCCTTTTATAATCATCTGTCAGTCTTCAGATTCACTCTGACTCATTTAAGTGGTGTCTGTCATTTGTCTAGCAATACTTGAATCATTGCTCTTCTCGCCATAATAGATGCCTTCAGGTCTGAAATATTTGTTGCATCTGTTTCTGCCTTTATCCTGGTGAGCCAACTTAAAGAGACTCAAGCATCAGTTCTGATTTTCCCCAGGTGTAGTTTGCCTTGATTAAACACTGCTCTCCAGGAGAAGACAAAGCCTCTCTGAATGTTAAGAGTGTACCTTGAGGATTTAAAGATGGCCGACAGAAGCTATAAACTGGTGTGTTCATTCACACATAATTCAAGACTGTTATGTCTGTAAAAAAGTTTCTGCTACACTTTCCCCTGGTTTGATTTGTAGAGTCAAGGATGTATTTCTTTTACATGGTAAATATTCAGAGATGTGAGATTTAATGAATTTTTGAAGTATGTGTTTGGAATTGAACTCTCCATTTGGAGATGGATACTCTCACCGAATAGGCCTATAGATTTAAAAAGCCTCATTCATTTCTGAGAGAGAATTACATTTTTGAATCCTAAGACCCAGATGCCTACCAAATTTGTATATGCTATTTTGATGAAAGTAAAATGAGAAAACATAAAATATTATTGTGATACTTTTTGGTAGACATGCTGCTTTCTTTGAATAGGTGGTCGAATTGATGGCTAGTCATCATCGTTAACTTTTGAAGGGTGATCGTGGAGACCTAGATTGATCCTAACTCTTTTGATCCTCTGCCAAGTGGTATAGAAATGGGAGTAATTTGTGCTCTTAACCATGCTGTCTGCTCAGGTGTCAAGGTCCTTAAATGCAGGCTTTTGTAAAGTCAGTATAGGGAGACATTGTGTACAGTAGCCACTGTATGATGTCTCATCATGACACAGTTTATGCAAGGACAACAGATTTGTTTAGTAAGTATCTCTAATATTATTAAGCAGTATTGTCTCCCCAACAGCCCTCAGGATCAAACTGCAAACCTTCTGAGCGTCATCCCAGTTCTGTGACCTTAATTCCAACACCACTGCTTAAGAAGTGGGATGGAAAGATATGCCATGTATCCGGCAATAAAAAGAAATCAACTGACTTCTTGACATGTTTGATGTTCCCCCATGTTGCTACTGCATTCGTTTTGCAGCATTCTCTATCAATGCTGACACTGACAACCTTTCAGGCTCCTCAGACTTCAACTTGTGAAACCACCTATTAGTCACATGAAAAGATTTTCAATGGAAGAAATTAGGCAAAAATTGTATGCTTTATCGGTCTTCCATCTGCCAGCCTGTAATCTTGTTAGTGCCAGATGCAGTGAGACAGGAACCCTGCTCCTTGGATGATAAAATGGCATCCAGTCGCCCAATTTTCCTCTGCTTTCTTTTCCTTTAGAGCCTCAAGATTGAGAGTTTTATATTTGCTGTGCTTTTATTTTAGCTTTTTCATTATTCGTGCCCTGTCTCATCCATAACTCACTTGTTTTTGCTTTCTTGCCCTCTCATTTTTTTCATGTTAAAGTTTTTTTTTATAATAATAAAAACTAAAAACATTTGAATAAATGCATGGACAAAATTTGCATAAGTGGGTGGTTTATTCTCATGCTTGATGAAATTGCACACACTATGTACTTTTTTCTAAACACTAAAATGTGTGGAGGGTTTTTCCACAGATATGGAGAGGCAGGCAGACGGTATGGGGTCCAGTCATAAGAAACACCTCCCCTCATCTCTCATCCCCTTTGAACATGAGGATGCTGCTGAAAGTCAGGAGGAGGGCTTGGGGGTGAGTGAGCTGTTTTATATCATAATCAACACGTTTTCAAGCATTAAGGTGGAATGTAAGTTACATTTGGCTTTGATATATTAGTTGAGGTGTGCTATGTTTGATGTGCTATGCTTTAAAAAATACTGTTTAGTGTTTGTTATGTATATCTACCCAGCAGGATTTGCCCTGTTCACAATACCCTTTAAAACAGCTCTCTAAATGAGGGTTTTGACTAATTCCATGCCAGTGGATTGTTGACATCCATGCATAATATAATCTCTTTTTCTCAGTGCCCCTGTGGGGATCCAGGCATGTAACTGGCTCAAGGGATGAGTCTCATTAAAAATAACAGTACTCTCATATACCAGCAGCACGATGCATTTAAATTTCTTCTTTTGTTCTGGTACTTGTATCTCTTTTAATGTGCCATGAAATTATAAGTTTTTGGCTTTTATTATGAATATGTTTATGTAAGCCATAAGCTTATGTGCTCCTGAACAGAAAATATATGCATTCAAAATCTCTCTATTGTGCATGCTCCAGAGAGCCTATCACATGATATGAATGCTTACAGTGTTCCGGATAATGACGAAATAACTATTCTGTTCTGTAATGTCAATGTGTCATGCAAATAAAAGGCATCAATTCAAATTGTGTGAGGAGGATTCCAACGGTTGACTAGCATTTTTTTTGCTGCTGTGAGATCAGCTAACAGTAATCATCTTTGTTGGACGGACAAGGTGAAGTCCCAAAAGTAATTCATGAAAAAATGTTTGCGGCGTCAAACATATCCCAGTACCAAAAATATGATAGGTCCTGTGAGAATCCAAAAAGTGAGTTCCAAAAAGGTAAGAGAGAGGGGCACCACCCCCCCCCCAAAAAAAATGCAGAGTTTGGGCTCGGGTCGTGGTGTCCTGCTGAAATACACAAGGCCTTTCTTGAAATAGATGTCATCTGGAGGGGAGCATATGTTGCTCTAAAACCTTTATATACCTTTCAGCAGTCATAGTGTGTTCCAAAACATGCAAGCTGTCCATACTGTATCCACATATGCACCCCCATACCATCAGAGATGCTGGCTTTTGAACTGAACGCTGATAACACGCTGGAAGGTTTCCCTCTTCTTTAGCCCGGAGGACACGTCGTCCGTGATATCCAACAAGAATGTCAAATTTGGACTCGTCTGACCATAGAACACTTTTCCACTTTGAAACAGTCCATTTTAAATGAGCCTTGACTCACAGGACACGACGGCACTTCTGGACCATGTTCACACATGGCTTCCTTTTTGCATAATAGAGCTTTAGTTGGCATCTGCAAATGGCACGACGGATTGTGTTTACCGACAATGGTTTCTGGAAGTATTCCTGGGCCCATTTAGTAATGTCAATGACAGAATCATGCTGATGAGTGATGCAGTATCGTTTTAGGGCCCGAAGACCACGGGCATCCAACAAAGGTCTTCAGCCTTGTCCCTTACACATAGAGGTTTCTCCAGTTACTCTGAAACTTTTGTTGATATTATGCAATGTAAATGATGAGATTTGCAAAGCCTTTTTAATTTGACGTGGAGAAACGTAGTTTTTAAAGTTGTTTTCAAAATGTCTTGCTTTTTTAGCCCTTTGTTGCCCCTATGCCAACTTTTTTGAGACCTGTAGCAGGCATCAAATAAAAAACTAATTTAGTGGATACAAGTGTAAAATGTATCAGTTTAAACATTTGTTATGTTTCTATGTTCTATTGTGAATAAAATATTGGCTCTGGTGATTTGAAAGTATTTTAGTTTTCATTTTATTCCAATTTAAAAACATTTCCGGTATTCGGGTTGTAGTTTCTAAATGTTCTGTCGCATTCAGAATTTTGAAGAAATGGACATGAATGAATAGAAATTGTTGGATGTGGAGGTCTAACCTGACTTCAGAACTAAGATGATTTGAATCATAGTGTGGCTTTTATGAGCCCTTGAGGAAAAAGTATTACTCAGCCTTTCCTTTAACCCCACTTTGGCATGGGAAATGATCAATTATATGATTTGTGTGTTTGTGTGTTTAGTTCATATGCCTAGTTTGTACAATTCATTCTCCAGCAACACATGTGCCTTCCTGCAGGATTTTAGCTTAGTCTCTTTGCTGTCAGCTTACTGTCTGTCCCTGTATCTTTGACATGCTAACTACATGAGCTAGCCATGTTCAGATCATGTTCAGGCACTTCTTAGTCAGGCAGGGCAGATGATGGCAATAAAGCTTCAGCAAGTCAACACATTTACATTTAAAGGAATAGTTCACATAAAAAAATACTGAATATTTACTAGGGCTGTGCGATTAATTGAAATCGAAATAAAATCGCGATTTGAGATTGCGCGATTTCTAAATCGCTTTATAGCTCGATTTTTTTTTTTGCGCCCGCCCCAACCTCATGCAGTATGCTATCCGAACCAATCAGAATGCAGCAGAACAGAACCGGGCATACAGACAGATAGTATGCTAAAGAAACAGGGAAGATGAGTTCAGAACAGGATAAGGACTTGGTGGCCAAAAAAATGCATGTTGCATGCAGAGCACACAGCGGGGAGTAACGATCATATTTCCTTCAGAGCAGAGACCGTCTTTCTGAAGATCCCGCTCCGCTCGCTCATACCTCAGCGCCACTTGCTAAACGCAAAATGCCCTTTGGTAATTTGTTAATTCCAGAATCTGTGGAATAAGCTAAGCAATGTTTGTCTAAGCTAATGTTTCTAAAAGCAAATTCTAAAATCCTGTGAAGATTTACACGTTTTAATGGACCGCATTTCCCGCAGTTTTGGTCTATTTTTAATTTTAGAAAGTGTTTATTTTATTTACGCCACGAAATAATTATTTGTCAAGTGCATTTCATCTTGTGTGTGCTTTCATGGGCCTGATAAGTATTTTGTGAAATTCTATATCAGCATTTCATCTTGTGTGCGTGTTTTGAATATGAAGCGTTGTTTTAATGGAAACGTATACTTTTTCAGTTATTTAATTTTTTACGCAAATGTTCCAAGTGGCTTCAAAACAAGACATGTTTTTAAATTAAGATTTTAAATGTTATACATTTAAATTAGGGATGTTCATTTCGGTAATTTTTCCTAACCGTTAACCGACAAATAGAACTGAATTAAATTAAAAAGAATAAGTGTCTGTGACCCGTTAAAAATACTAGCATCTGTTTCTCGGGGATTAATTTCACATGTGCAAAAAGCAGCAAACAACAGAACATGAGGATTCACCTGATCATATCATATCACATCACACACCTGCAGCACTTCTGCAAGCAGAGAACAACTTAATTCACCTAGATGCTGGGTTCAGCCTTTTGGGTCATTTTTTGGGGTTATTTGTTCAGTGTTTGGGTAGTTTGTGTACATTTTATTTTATTTATAAAATTGTTTCTGTCAGTATATTGTTTAAATCTATGCAGAGCAACATTCGCGGTGCGAATCACTAAACGAACGTCACTCGCGTCGGTCTTATTGCTTGATAAAGAGTCTGATGCATTGCATAAAATAAACGATTATATTTATAAAGATACAGAACACAAATACTTTGGATGTTAAAACATGTCCTCAGAGCTGTTGACTGTTTGTTTTTGGTCAGGTTATGAAGGCAATCGCAGTTCATTTCGTCCACGAGTGAAGCGCAGGGCGGCGGTTTTATCCGTGATCAGTCCCCGCCGAACACGACTCCAGCTCGGCGTAAGAGCCAGCGCCGTTACGGTGGAAGCACAGTTACAGAGTGTTGTCGATTTACTCATGAATTACATCGGTTTAATGTTTAATCTTTACTTCTAATGTTTGTTAAACGAGATTAAATAGGCAATGTGTAGGTTTATAGCTTATAAAAACAAGCAAATTAGAAATAAAGGAAGTTATCACGTCTGGAGTATTTTACAGAAGTTTAGAGGATTTAAGTTAATCTGTAAATATTATTTCATGCATAAAGTAAAAAAAAGAAAAAAAAGTGAATATTATAATAGAAACGAATAAAGCCATTAGCTGAGTTAAATCATCCATTAATGATGGGTTAAATAAACAATCACATTTACTGGGTTAAATAAACAATCACATTTACTGGGTAAAATTAACCCCAAATGTACTCTTTTACCCAGCCCAGATTGGTTTGTTTTGAACCCAGTGTTTTTTAGAGTATGCAGAGTTTGTTCATTATTGTTTTGCGAAATTAAAGCAGACGGCAGAAAGCTGCATTCTATTTTTTCTTATTTTACAAAAAGCAAAGATAATTTTTATTTTTTATGTACACAAATAAAAGCAGACCTTTTACAATTCCGATTATCTTCATGACCAAGAGGAGTTGCTTCCACTGTTGGAAGGGGAATAAATCCAGTTTAAGCTCATTTAAGCATTCTACCAAATGCAGCCTGTTCATTTATCATTATAAAAACAACCGGTCAAACATATGGAAAAACACTGCTCAGTTTAAATATGTAGTCAAATCTGTGCTGTTTAGCGTTATCACAGTACCGCCGTGAAGTTATGCAACACATTTTGTTTTATGTGGATATTGTAAGGGTAAATAAATAAAAGGTAAATAATATTTTGGCATTTAAATACCGAATCACGGAACATTTGATTTTGTGTTGAAGGAGAGACCCAACATTGGTTTCAGTTTTGTTTTAGCCTTAAATAATTAGTTTTGGTTTGTCGTTATAGCTTCTTATTTTTAATTCTTGTTATTTTCTAGCCTACTGTTAATTGTAAGTATTTGTTGTGGAGTGAGGGGAACTAAAATAGCCTAGCTATGTTTGCAGTGTTTATTATAATGTTTGTAATTCGCGTCGGCCTATTTCTGAATGAAATAATAAAATGCTACTTATAGGCGACTTGTTTTTCTCTCTCTCGGTCTCTCTAAAAAACGTGTTTTGTATACGTGTAGCTTATTTTAACCATGCAGCAATCCTTTTAAAATATTTTGATAAATTACTAAAAATAAATAAATAAGTGAATTTAAACCGTTTAACTGATTGTATGGGTCAAAATTATTATCGGTTGGTTAAAGGTTAATTAACATCCCCAATTTAAATGAACAATTTCACTCTGAAACATAACCTTTTCTTATCGGACTACTGCTTTAATTGAGACATTTATTCAATAATGTCACTATAAACAGGAAAAAATAAATATGCCTAACGTTACTGGAGACATTTAATGTGAGCGTGATTTGAGCGGGATTCGGTTTACCGTGAGCGTGAGCGGATCATTATTTTGCCATTTGTCTGTTCTAGAGACATGTTACAACTTTTGGGAAAGGTCTAATTGGTTTCCTTTGGAAATATGTTTCAAATTCACACAGAATGCATTTATAACTGTAAAGGTCAAGGTTTCTTTATTTGTCACATGATAAATTATACAGGGTATAATCAAAAGTGAAATGTAGATCAAATCAGGTCCGCTCAGTGGACAGTGCAAAGAATACAAATTATATAAAAGTAACACCACACAAGAGCATATATATATAGGTAAAAAAAGAAATAAAGAGTAAAATGTGTAATAGAATAAAGAAAAGTGCAAAACAAGATGTGCAAGACAAGAAAGATGTGCAAAAACAAGTAAGATGTGCAGAAACAAGATGTGTAAGATAAAGCATGTCTGTTCGTGTCAAAATCGTGATTAAAATCGAAATCGAAAAAAAAATCAAAAAATCGTGATATATATTTTTTGTCCATATCGCACAGCCCTAATATTTACTCACCCTCAGGTCATCCAAGATGTAGATAAGTTTTGTTTCTTCACCAGAACAGATTTAAATAAATGTAGCACTTGCTCACCAGTGGATCATCTGCACTGAATGGGTGCCGTCAGAATGAGAGTGTACAACAAATCCATCAAAAATAAATTTTTAACTTCAAACCGTTGCTTCTAGCTAAAATATTCTATCCATAATATTGCTTTCTGTAGTGAGAAATCTGTATTGTCTAAATCGGGAGTGAAATATGCACAGATCAAGCACTGTTTACAAGTGAAAATAGTTTTTAATAAATATGGTTATTAATTTTATTGTGAGAGGACAACAGAGGATGGGCTTTTTTTACTGGAGCAAGATTTATGGCTTTTTACATCACAGGATATTAATTGATGGTCTGGAGTCGTGCAGATTACTTCTGGATTATTATGTTTTTATCAGCTGTTTTAACTTTCATTCTGACGGCACCGTTTCACTGACGAGGATACATTAGATGAGCAAGTGATGAAATGTTAAACTTCTCCAAATCTGTTCCAATGAAGAAACAAACTCATTTACACCTTGGATTGTCATTTTTTGATAAATTAACCTTTTTAATCTCATGGTAGTTTCACAGCACAATACTGAAGCACAGCTCCACATCCTGAAATATAATTCAGTGATATTTAGGCTGACTTACAATGAGGAAAATGTGGGTGAAGCACCTTGTACGCAGCAGCAGTAGGTAAATGTAAATATGCCCATCTGGGTGCCACCATTAGCTAATCTGTTTGCTCCAGAAGAACACATGGCTGTGATAGCAACAGTCACAACAGAGAGTTGCTAAACTAATTTTGGAGGAGCAAAGGAGAAGCCAGTGGGAAATATCTGGGACAGCTGAACCTGAGAATTGAGCTGGGTTTTTGTGATTTGTTTAACCTCAAAAGGAAAACATTCAAAACGAGACAAATGTAGACAGAATGAGGTAGCAAGAAATCTGTTAGTGTACTGTATGTGGAGATTTGTCTATTTGGACTGTGCAGCCCTTTATGGTTATTTTGTCTTTCTGTAGTTTATAACGTCCTGTCCTCTCCTGAAGAATGCCGTCAGGGACATTTGTCACATTGATTTTTACTAGTCTTCTGCACCCATGATTGATTTTTTAACCATGATTAATACAACCCCTTGCTGTGTACATGCTTTGCTCGGGGCCACAAATAATTTTTATGACCTCAAGTCATTTTTAAATCATATTTTGACCATTGTGTATTTACTTATCTTTTACATTGTGTCATTTGCAGTTTCTGAAAATGTTATTTCCTTCTTGGTGCTCAAAAAAGTTTTGGTGCATTTGTTAAAGTCAACCTGAGCACACCACTGGACGAACCTAAATTGGTTTCTGCAGACCTGCAGGTGGTAATCTCAGTGCCTGATGGGTCTTTGCGGTCCTCTTTCTCCACGTTTTAGTGGTATAAGGGGGTAAGAGTTTGATCTAGACAGGCTTAGCAGAACTTTTGTTGACAAGCTTACAGAAATCCCACTTTGAAAAGCTCTCGCTGAGCCCACTGGAATAACACGAAAAGAGATGGATCTAACAGCTATGTCTTGGGATTTGCCAGAGCCCTGAAGAGGAATTTTAGGGTGTGAGAGATGTCTCAACAGATATATACTTAATCGATTTTTTTTGGACCAGCCTTTGGGCATTATTTCAGAACAACAACAGAAGGAGCCTCAGAGGACCGCTAGTTCCCATAGCTCAGTGTAAAATTATTTATACTGTGAAAACTCATATCATTGTACTTTTTGGCCCCCTGAGGGTGATATGAACCGGGTCATTACAAGACCAACACTATTCCCATAGAAGTGTACTTGCTGTGATGTCTTACTTCTTGGTCAAGCATCTTGGTCATTGAAAGCACTTGGAAGACTGCTTATGTTGACTTACACTTGAGCTGTGGGGTCAGGTCTCATGAAAAATCAGTTTCACATTATTCACCTTTGCATAATTATGCCAAAATACATTTCTTTTAAATCATCACATTCATTCATGATAAAAGAGTGAGCTGAGGTCCAACTTACATAATCACCAAAAGTACACCGCTTCCATTACAGCTTTAACTAAACAACATAAAATCCCAGATGTAACTGATAACAACAAAAATTAGAGATCCTTAGAGACTTCTGGGAAGGTGACAAATTTTTACAAATGTTTTAATTAGGTATGTTTTACTGTAAAATTACTGTCTTAATGAACACAATATACATTTCAATATACAATAGTAGTGCTTTTTAACTTCTGAAAACCATAAAATCTATACTATAGTATTACAGTAAAGTTATGTTGTTCCATTATAAATTGAATATATTTTGTTCATTGTATATGGTACGGTTACTGTTGATCCAATGACAAGTTTTTACTATAGAAGTTTGACATCATTTTTCAATTAAAATCACTGGCATTTTTGACAGTGTTGACATTTCCTGTGAAAATTCAGGCATCAAGTCATTCTTTAAAAATATATTAGTATTTTTAGATCAAACATCCTACAAGAGCTTGTAAGTTGTAAACTCTCAGGTAAGTTTTGAAAGAGCGCTATCCTGCTGTGAGATTTTGCAGAGCTGTACTCAGATCATTCAAAGAGTTCTAGTGCTACAGTGAGTCTGCTTTTTCTAGTGTCTGAAGAGTGGCAGGTTGAGTTGTGTGATCAGGGTCAGTGTTTTGTTTGTTTGTGTGTGTGTGTGTGTGTGTGTGTGTGTGTGTGTGTGTGTGTGGAGCCACAAATGGGTGAACACTGCATATGCATTTGTTCTTTAGATGTGTTCTCTCCTTTTGAATCTTGTGTTGGGAAGACTTGGGAAGACTTGGGAAGTTGTCATCTTTATGTTAAAACAGATTTGAGAACATAGCATGCATAAATGTGTTAGCAGCAAAAAGAAAACTTTAAGCAAATGGAAAAAAAGTTGTGCGGTTGACTAAAATTACACTTAAAATACAAGAAGAAAGATCACGTCTGTTGTTTATGTCAAATGTTTTGTATTCCTCCTCTGTCATTTACATCAAAAAAATGGATCTCTTGCGAAGGTAATCACTGGAGACAAACGTTATTTAACAGCAGACTGATATCAACTGTCAGGATGCAAACCACTGTAGGGTGAGAGTTTTCTTCCTCATCCTATAGTCACTCTTTAGTGATCTGTGCTCTGGGGACAGATCAATGCATCGAGTGGGGTGAAAGCCTCCAGGCTGCAGGAGAGTTCAAATGAAAGATAGAATAACATTAAAAGGTGAGATCAGAACAGACTCCCTGTACACCACCATGGCTATATGGGTAAAGCAGCCATGCCTGTTTATTTATAGACCTGCTTTTCTAAACCCCTATGTTGCTTTACAATCAGGATGTGACACAGTTTTAGGCCGGTTTTCACAGGGTTGAACAAACATGTCGTATATTTTTTTATTTTGGTGTGAAACTATTTGATTAATTTTAGATTAAACTTTTTTAAACAAAGTTCTGAAATCATTTTCAATGCAGTATGTAGATGTGATGGTTGAATTGTTTTCAGCTATCATATGAAAAAGATGAGTTCAATGCATGTGGCATTGGGAGTGGAGCAGAGAGAATATACACTACCCATAATTTTTGGGTTTAGAATTACTGTTGCATCTATGTATAGCTGAAATCAAAATCAGGTCACATTGCATAATTTTGTTTTAATTGTTATTATTATTTAATCTGCATACACGTGGCAACTGCATAGTAAAAACTATCATTCAAAAGTTGTGGGGTCTCTTGCTCACCGAGACTGCATTTATTATATGCAATATTGTGAAATATTATCACAATTTGAAAAAGTCATATATTTTAAAATGTAATGTATTCCTGCAATGGCAAAGCTTAATTTTCAAAATCCATTACTCCTGTCTTCAGTCTGACAAGATCTTTCAGAAATCATTGTACCGTAATATGCTGATTTGGTGCTCAAAAAAAGTTCTTATAATTATCTTTTTCTTTTTCTAAGTGCTGCACAATATTTTGGTGGAAACTATAATAGATTGTATTTTTTCAAGATTATTTGATGGATAAAAACAGCATTTATTTGAAATACAATGAACAAAATTATAAACGCAACACTTGTTTTTGCCCCCATTTTTCATGAGCTGAGATTTTTCTATGTACACAAGAGGCCTATTTCTCTCAAATATTGTTCACAAATCTGTCTAAAAGCATGAGTATTGCACATGTGTGCCTTAGGCTGGCCACAATAAAAAGGCCACTCTAAAATGTGCAGTTTTATCACACAGCACAATGCCACAGATGTCGTATGTTTTGAGGGAGCATGCAATTGGCATGCTGACTGCAAGAATGTCCACCAGAGCTGTTGTCCATGAATTGAATGTTCATTTCTCTACCATAAGCCATCTCCAAAGGCGTTTCTGAGAATTTGGCAGTACATCCGACCGGCCTCACAACCGCAGACCACGTGTAACCACACCAGCCCAGGACCACACACATCCAGCATCTTCACCTCCAAGATCGTCTGAGCCCAGACACCCGGACAGCTGCTGCAACAATCGGTTTGCATAACCAAAGAATTTCTGCACCAAACTGTCAGAAACCGTCTCAGGGAAGCTCATCTGGCATGCTCGTAGTCCTCATCGGGGTCTCGACCTGACTGCAGTTTGTCATCGTAACCGATTTGAGTGGGCAAATGCTCACATTCGATGGCATCTGGCACTTTGGAGAAGTGTTTTCTTCACGGATGAATCCCTGTTTTCATTGTACAGGGCAGATAGCAGACAGCGTGTATAGCCTCGTGTGGGTGAGCGTTTTGCTGATGTCAACGTTGTGGATCGAGTGGCCCATGGTGGCAGTGGGGTTATGGTATGGGCAGGCGTATGTTATGGACAACGAACAAAAGTGCATTTTATTGATGGCATTTTGAATGCATAGAGATACCATGATGAGATCCGGAGGCCCATTGTTGTGCCATTCATCCACAACCATCACCTCATGTTGCAGCATGATAATACACGGCCCCATGTTGCAAGGATCTGTACACAATTCCTGGAAGCTGAAAACATCCCATTTCTTGGATGGCCAGAATACTCACCGGACATGTCACCCATTGAGCATGTTTGGGATGCTCTGGATCAGTGTATACACGACAGCGTGTTCCAGTTCCTGCCAATATCCAGCAACTTCGCACAGCCATTGAAGAGGAGTGGACCAACATTCCACAGGCCACAATCAACAACCTGATCAACTCTATGCGAAGGAGATGTGTTGCACTGCGTGAGGCATATGGTGGTCACACCAGATACTGATTTAATTTTCCTTTTAATAACCAAATGACCTCCCCGGACCCCCCCAATACAGTAAAACTGCTAATTTTAGAGGGGATTTTTATTGTGGCCAGCCTAAGGCACACCTGTGCAATAATCATGCTGTCTAATCAGCATCTTGATATACCACACCTGTGAGGTGGATGGATTATCACGGCAAAAGAGAAGTGCTCACTAACACAGATTTAGACAGATTTGTGAACAATATTTGAGAGAAATAGGTCTCTTGTGTACATAGAAAAAGTCTTAGATCTTTGAGTTCAGCTCATGAAAAATGGGGGCAAAAAAAAATTGTTGCATTTATAACTTTGTTCAGTATAGAAACATTTTTTAACTTTCTAACATTGTTTTTACTCTTGTTTTTGACTCATTGCGAAATAAAAGTATAAAAAATCTTATGATGTAAAACTTTTGAATGGTAGTGTATCTACTTTTTACAAATGTGACTCTGATTTATGTCTTGTTCACTCATTACAGAGATTGTCATCTTGTGTTTTCTTTAGTTTTTCTCCTCTTGTAATTTGTCTGCTCTACTTAAAAAAAAAACATCGGTTTGTCAGAAATAGTCATGACAAGTAGGACAACGTTTACCCACAGAACATTAGAAAGGAGCTTTCAAAAAGTTTCCCAATTATATGGCCATCTTTTTCTTCAGTTTCTGTCCTTTGAGTCTCTATCCTCCACCTCTCCTGTTATCCTCATATGGACTCTTTTGTAGCGGAGCTATTCACTCGTGACTGATTGTCAGTAAAACATGCTCCTACTGTCATACTCCGATTCGTCTGCATCTGTGTCCCCTAATTGATGGCAGGGAAGACGCAAATTGAAAGCTGTTGTCTCTTGCAGATGAACATATCTATGTGTATAGTCCCCAGCAAACAAAATAATGATGATGATTTCCATCCCCCCACCCCCTATATAGTCTGTTACAGCTCACAATAAATAAGCCTTGTCTCTTCTCGCCCGTTCTGCCTTGCTAATGTAAATAAGGAGAATGAATTAACCTTGCTGATAATCCTAGGATCTTTTTCCAGAGTGTTGGTGGGAGCCATCTGGTTATCATTGCTGTCTTGTCAGAGAGTGGAGAGGAGATCCAGAGCTTGTTTATTTATGAGATCTGCCCTCAGTCTTACGTTGAGGTCAGATCTACCAAACACTTAGACAGCAGTGGGTTGCACCGGGCTTGCAGAACAGCAAGGAGGCCGATCGCTTGGACGCCATTAGCCGGGATGAAGCCTTCCTTCTGGACTGCATGAAAGGGACACGTAGCTTAATTGAGATAGATGAGTTTTAGGCTTGTCTTCATTATTTTCTTTAGCTGAAAGTGACTTTAATTTGTCTTGAAGCCCATGCAGACTGAATACTGTATTACAAATCTATGTTATGTGTATAGCTCCAAACAGACAGTGTGATCAGTGCAGACCAATTACAGAACAAATTACACTTATGAGTCAGTTATTTTTAGAGATTAAAACATACAGCACCACTAGTGTAGGTTAATTCCTGAATGAATGACTAGTAAATAAATCACATATCAACTAACTGTGAGGCTTAAAAATCATCTGAGAAATCATAATTCCTGTTGACATATAAGAGGTCACTGTACTTTAAAAACATCTTGTATCTCATCACAACTTTCTTGTTAGTCTAAAAACAGTATTGGAGCCAATCTGCCAAATTGACAGGTTGTGAAATGTGCCATTTCCTAACCCCTTTCACACATATAGTCTTTAAATTGCCAGTTATGTGTGAAACTGACCTTTTAAAAAATACCAGTAGAGTAACCCTTTAAAAGACGGAACGTCGTTGCCTGTGTGAGGAGCATATTTTTGTATTTACCCATAAGTGAGTTCTTGTAATTATACCGCAATTTACTCGTATTACTGTGTGAAATGGGCTTATGACGTAATAGTTTGATGAAACACCGTCTCCGCCTTCTTACTTTCAGTATGCCACTTAGGCATGAAATCATTAAAAATGCCTTTTTGGGGATTATAATAATTTCTTAAGGATCATGTGACATTGAAGACTGGAGTAATGGCTCAATATTACTGTTTTACTGTATTTTTACCACATATTTTGTTAGTATTGTTCTTTAGTATAGAGTCCATTTGCATTGGATGGCATTTACAGCCACCTATAAAGTTGTTAAAAGTCTGTGTAAACATATTTGCGCAATAATTTTTAAAACTGTATTTATAATATAAGTTATCTCATCATCTGGTGATGAAATTACATTAAATAAATATAAATATTAAATATTTATTCCTTTCAACTCCTAAAATATTTTTTAAAGGAATCGTTAGGGAACCAGAATACTTTTCTTTTTTATTATTCCCATTCCTAATATGCACACACACACACACACAGACACAGACGCACGCACGTACGCACGCACACACGCACGCACGCACGCACACACACAAAATGTGCATCAAAGTGTGCTAATGTAGTTTGCCTTTTCGGCAGCACTGTAGAACAAATATCCCCATTCTAACAATTCATCAAGCCTTTTTGTAGTCATCCATGAACTTACAATGTAGGTTTGGCAATTCATTAACCCCTACCCACTCAACATGACACAGACAGAAGTAAGAGCTTAAGTGCTTTTCCTGCTTCCAGTCCTTAATATCACAGTTTAATTCACAGGCAGTGCTTTTGAAGAAAGCCGGTGCTTGTTATTGCATTCTGGAACTTTTCCAGTCACTTTAAATGTGATTTTGTAGTTGCTCTCAGCTGGATGAAAACATTTTGTGTAATGTTTAGAGTAGTTCTTCATGTGCTGCAGTCATTGTTTTGATGGGAACTCATTCACAGTTCTATGTGGAGGATTTGAAGGACTGAGTGGGATTACAGGCGATATAGGAGAGTAAAAACTAAAAACCTGCACACATCCTGCTGAACCTTCTGTGAAGATTTATAAGAAATGTAGAGTAAACATTGATTATGTATATGATATACATGTATATACTGTATATGTGTGTCTGTGTGTGTGTGTGTGTGTGTGTGTGTGTGTGTGTGTGTGGGCATGTTTATGTGGTTTATGAGGACACAAATTTGTATAATGACATGGGTATAACATAGGTATTACAAGGAGAAGGTGATTTATGAGGACATTTTCAGTGTCCCCATAATTTAAAACGCTTATAAATTATACAGAGTGAGTTTTTTGAGGGAAAATAGAAATGCACCGTCTCCTGTGAGGGCTAAGTTTAGGTGTAGGGTAGGTGTAGGGCAAAAGCACATACAGCTTGTACAGTATAAAAACCATTACGCCTATGGAGAGTGTAACGAATGACTGGTCAGAGGCGAGAGTAGATCCACTTGCAGCTTTATTAATACGAAGAGGAGGTCAAACAGGCAAATCTCAAGCAGTAGTATCGAGGGCAATGTAGACAAGGCAGAGTCGTAATCAGAGGCAGAGCAATGGGTCAGGGCAGGCGGCAGACAGAGAGGATTACCAGTAAACAGGCGAGGTCAGAGAGGCAGGCAGCAAACGATCAGGAGAGAGAGTCAACAGTCCAGGTAGTACATAGATAGACAAACTAGGGAAAACGCTCGGAAATGTTAGCCAGGGCAAAACAAGACTTCGCCGTGAGTGCATGTGAGAGTGCTGCTTAAATGTGTGTGAGTGAATGAGGTGCAGGTGTGGTGAGACAATCAAGACTAATGAGTGAATGGTGACAGCTGTGTGATGGGTGTAATGGTGGACGGGAATGTGTGAGTGCAGTGCATGATGGGAGATGTAGTCCATGGGTGATGTGCAGTTTGAGTGAGTGGCAACCAGATTCATGACAGAGAGTCCCCGTAAACCATAAAAACCAACATGTGTGTGTGTGTGTGTGTGTGTGTGTGTGATTTGTCCTTCAAACTGACATTTTCCCATGACACCTAATTTAGTCTCTATACAAATAATTTGTACTGAATAGTGTGTGGTGGTGAAGGGAACATGTGCAATGAGTAAACATGTTGTGTATAAGGTTTACATTTTAATTAACTATACATTTATGTTTATTTGAAGTATCTAAATGTTTAACATCGGCAGCAATTTGTCAGGGTTCTGTCACTTCGGTCTGGTGTCATTCATGGGTTTTGTGACAGAGCCCTGACACTCCCGTCATGTCCTGTTTTCATGTGAGCTCGAGCCGTGTGCTTTCTCGTCTGCGTGCCTTGTTTTGTGTAGGAGTGTGTTGTTCGGATCCTGGCACTCATGTCTTGAGTTTTGTTTCGTGTCGGGGTTCGGACACTCATGCTCCATGTTCTGTCTTGTTTTGTGAGCATGCGGTCTGAAGTTCACTCGGCCGCGTGCTCTTCTGTTCACGTGTGTTGTGTTTTGTGTTGTTGCACACAGTTCGTGTTTTATCGGCTGTGTTATGTTATGTCTTGTGCTGTGTGGTACGCAGCTTGTGTTTTTCATGGGCTGCGTGCTTTCATGTTGTCATGTCTTGTGAACATGTGGCTTATGAGTATTCTCATTATTCTGGTGTCCAGAGGGCTGTTTCATAAAAATCGCTAAAAAAAGCGGGGATTAAAGTTTATCGTTTTGGACGATGAGAGCGTCGAGGAGAGTTGAATTCAGGTCAACTTTATGGTAATGAGCTATGACACGGTTGGGCGGCAACCAATCGGAATGTAGAAGTCCTCTGCTTGAGAGGATTCCAGAGAATGCAATCCTGTAAATGTTGGTTCTGACCACATTAGTTCCCAATCATTGTAGCGCTAGAAAAACGCTTTGTTTTTTAGCGGGAATGCTATTAATTTCCTCAAAACAACGTAGATTTGACAAATTACATTAAGGCTACTCTTCAACAGGACAGTTTGTAATGTAGGCTGCGCACAAATGAACGTTAATGTTAATTAAAGACAAAAGCTAGTAAACCTCTCCTATAAACTGCATGTTTAAATGAACACAAAAGCCACACCACACAAATGGCTTTTAGTTGGTTTATTTCGTTAGCAAACATCCAACTATAATTGTTAATCTATCAATTTCTTACTTTCACATTTCAAATATTTCATGAGGTTAACCTATTCCCGACTTGTAGTCAGTCTGCACAAGATCAACATGCTTTTTTGCTTTGCGGCTCCTTTAAATACATGATAGGATTCGATCTACATCAAAGCGTTCACAAAGCTTTCTACAGCATTGCTGGCAGGGCGGCCAGGGCGAATTTTGACGCTCTCGCCGGTGTGAATGCACAGTAATGCATTTGAGACATTGTGTTTTCCTCAGTGCATAACTGACACGTCACAGGTATATTTTTGATATGTAAATGTTAGAAAGTCATGCAAATATATCAATTTTGCTGTCATGAGTGGGCGAGGCTTACGTGAGAGAACGAGCACTGCGGTCCGCATGCGCACAGAACAGACGGAGCAGAATAGAATAATAGCACAATAATTCTGAATATATTCATTCTGCTGAAATTTTTGTTGTTGGACATTAAATGTGAGACGTAGAATTTTAATCCAACGTATAAGTGTATTTTTATGATAGCAGTAACTGTAAATCAAATGTAAGCTTAAGTAAAGCCCTATACTATCTCAAATGAGTTAAATGTGTGTTCCTCTTATCAGTTAAAAGGAAGTTCCGATTTCTATTTTTTATTTTCATTTTTAATTCAGTGATTTTAAGTTTTGATTTCGTGTTTTTAATGCTTTAATACTGTAAAGAGTATATTTAGATTGTGATGTTTTAATTTTCTAATAACCATAAAAGGTACAGCTGTCATAAAATCAGAGAGAAAAGCTGCATGGCTAGAAACTGCTGATCAACTGAATGCACAAGTAGAAACTATGTTAAAATGTTTTCATATATCTTAAATAAGATCAGTAGCCTACATTTTGGGCACAATACATTAAATACAGTTGGTTGTAGCCTATTGATATTTATTTGATTATTTAAGGTGTATTTTCTGTTTACATTTCATTTTGGACTAATAATAAAGTCAACTAATTTTATGTGAGAGAGTCTGTAATATCAATGTGTTCTTATTGGTCACAGTTAGAGGAGCTCAGCATAGCCTGGTTGTTAGCCTGCTTTGGAGCAGGCTAGCTGCAAAGAATAAATCTCCATAGTAACATAATTTAGCTTAATTAAGCTTGCTTTCATGCAACAGGGCTAAATTCAACCAGGATAACTGGAAAATCCCAGCTTAATCCTTTATCTTGCTTTTGTGCAACACCCCTCTGTTTTGAACATGGCTGGTGATTTTGTTTTGCTTTGTCTTAGTTTTCTGTGTGCCATGTGATCTCATCATTACCTGATTATTGGTTAATTTGCCCCACCTGTCTTCCCTCATTACCTTCCTCATTTGCTCCCTTTATAATCTCATTGGCTGTATCCGAAATCGCCCCCTAAGAGAATCCTCATAATGCACTGTGAGAATCGGCGCGCATAATTAATTCCCGTGTCTCACCAGAAGATGGCGCCCGCAGCTGAGTCTTCCATTAATTTATTTTAGAACCGCTCGTCCACGGCGTAATACAACACCGGTACTAGGGGTGTCGAAATTACCATAACCGATTGTAATGTACTGAAGCTTTTCTGATGTAATTTGTCGCATACATGCTTTGTCGCGGGAGCATACAATGGCGGAGGGAGGCAAAACGCGAGTGAACGTATAATTAAAAATACTCTGCAACTACTTCAAAAGCCGACATCTGAGTTTTATGAACAACCTGGTAAGCACGACCTGGAGAAGACACACTGTGTGTAAATCAGCGGTTCTCAATTCCATTCAAAGTGCATATAAGTGTGTGAGACGTGAATTTAAATTGTATATATCAGAAGTATATGATGTCACACTCGTCTGTGCTTGAAGCCGTTGCGCAGCGCAAACTATGAATGAATGTTCTGAAGTGAAGTAAACTACAACGGATTTCCCCTGCTCCGGGAGTAGGGAGCAATGGACACTGTGTATAGCGAGCATGTCAATCGGAACACAGTTCATGCACGGAGAGCACTTCTAACGAGCTGATTTTCCGAATCAGGTGTGTTAACAAAGAGAGACATGCAAAATATGCAGGGGGGGGAGGGCGCGAGGACTGGAATTGAGAACCGCTGGTGTAAATCATGTCACGCACAAATAAAATATGCAGGGGGTAATACAACTTACCTGAGAAAACATATCAGCCATTTTCACCCTGTGTTGTTATCCCTTTCAGTGCCAAGTATTTAGTATTTACTTTTGTGTATTTGTTCTAAATGCTCCTGTTGTCTTCTGTGCCCAGACTTAGTTTTGTTTGATGTTTGATTCATTCAAGAAGCGTGTTTTCTTTGAGAAGGTAAAATTAAAGGTTCCGTTCATATATCTGACTGCTTGTATTTATTGACAAAATTGTGTGAATTAAAATTGAAGATTGAGGATGCAGTGCATCATCAATTCACCATGATGCATCGTGATATCGAATTGAACCGAATCGATGACATTATAATCGAAATCAATCCGAACCTTAAGATCAGTGTAGGATCACACCCATAACCGATACAATTTAATTATGAATTGACTATTAGTGTTTATACATAATTTCTGTGATAGAGTTCAAGATAAATCCTTACTACTGGAGCTGTCTGCTGCCCATTTCAAATGATTATTAAACGGCAAGCATACTATGCAAAAGCGGCAGTAAATGTCTGAATTCACTCACTCGTTTTCATTCACTCCTTCAAGTGAAGTTTATGAGTGGAATAATCTAGGGAATAGTGAATGAGGGAAAAGGGGTGATTTCGGATACAGCCCTTGTGTTTGCAGTTTTGTGCCAATTCGTCGTCGAATGTGTCCTGTTTCTGCCTTGCCTTGCCTTGACTTGTCAGCTGTCCTGTTTTCCCCCATGGGTGTAGTTTTAGTTTGTTTGTTTGTTTTATTTTATTATAAATAAAAATCCCATTCTCCTGAGTCCTCGCCTCATCCCTTCACCCCAAGCCTGACACAATTGTGTAACAGTTACACTTAAATAAAGCTAAACACAACTGGACCTCATTCTAATTTAATGTAATTTGGTTGGTTGGTTAATTATTAAGTAAATAAAAGGACAAATTTATCTTCAATATCTGTATTGAACAATCTGTATTTTGGGGTGGTGTGATTATAGTAAGTATAGTGCAGCCGCTGAGTGTTGCATTAAAATGTCTGTGTGGCATCTCTTTATCTAGGGTCACTGAGCACTCCTTGTTCCTGCTATTTCAGGGGGAAGAGCTCAATGAATCTGCACAGGAGAGCCGTGCCAATGCTGAGATGCAGACTCCTTGCCCAGAAGTTCCTCAGGTTGCCATGGAAACCAGAGGTAAAACATGCTTTTATAGTGTTAGATACATACACTTTATTTTTCTACACAGATAACGTGCGGTGGTTTGCATTCACTATTCTCCGACTTTAAAACTGCTTTTATCTAACCCACATTGACAGTGTGCAATTTAGCTGTGAATCTCTCACTCTGTCTTTGTGTGTGATTTCCTTGGGGAGGCACATACTCCCATAGATCAGCATCCCTCCAGGAATCGTGCTAAAATTACATGAACAGGTGGCCGAAAAGACGAGAGAACAACAGGCGCTGTATTGATGATGAACCAGCCAGTTCTGCTGAGCCCTTCTATATTTTTCCAGATATAAATGAATTAGACACCCACAAACACCTGAATATCAGGAATTAACACTCTGGCATTAACGCTAACAACCGACTATTAGTAGATTACAGTCCTCTCACTGTAGGAATAGATCTTACCAAGCTGCTGAGATTTTTCACACCAAGAGGCGACAAATCTTTTTTTCATTTGACTTCTAGCTTAAATGTTCACAGGATTTGAGGTGACTTTTGTAATTTAAGTTAATTTCTCATTGGTTTTGTCAGCGAGAGCTGAAGTCAATGGCATCGTCTGAGCCAGAAGCTCACATAGAACCTACCAGAAGCCTTATGGCCATTCAAACTGAGCCAGTGGATTTTAAAAGGTTTAAATTCGTATTTTGAAAATGAATTAATATAATTATTGTTAATTAGTATAAATGTTGTCATCTAAAGCTATGTGGCAGAAATCTCAAAATGTCAAATCTGCTCCTTTCTATACACTGTATAGTATTTATAGTATACAGGGACAGTTCATGGTGATTGCTGATGTCTAGTTCAACTGTCTGTCTTACAGTTTTACCTTGAACCTTTGAAGGTGTTTATTTCTTTCCACGTGAGCCAAGACTGCCACAAGTGCCTTATGGAAAAATGTCAACAACAAAAATAAAATAAATACATAAATACAATAAACAACTTAGAATTGAATCTCTTTTATAATAAAATCGGATGTCTTTCCAATTTTGACTCCATTAGAAAACATTAATTATCTGGTTTCTAATTATTCAAGCAGCCGTGTGAAATAAGACAGTGTTGAATATTTAAAAAGGTCATATTATAATATATATATTTTTTTCTTCTCAGTCCACTTTCAGTGATTATGATGTTCCTCATTTGCAAGTCGCTTTGGATAAATAATGAAGTGACGTTTTCTTGCAATGGTTTTGCTTATTAAAATATACACTACTGTTAAAAAGTTTGGGGTCAATTTTTTTGTACTTGAATGCATTCAATTGATTTTATTTAATGACACTTGTCACAGTAGTGTGTGCATTAATCCACAAGAAAATTAGATGCATATGATTAGACTTTACTGAAACTATTGAAGAGAACACCACAAACCATCAATGTTGATGCAAGACCTGAGGAAACAGAGGGCTTATATACTCAGTGTCAGACTTTGTTTCCCTGTGTCTTATGTTTCCGTGCCCATATTTGTTTTTCCTGCTCTTGTTAAGTTAATCATTGTTTATTCCATTCACCTGTCTTATATTAATCATCTTGTTTACGCCTTTTGTTTACTGCTCTTTATAAGCATTCAGTTTCGTTGCAGTCTTTGTCCGATCTCAGTTTCGTTTGGAGTGTGTGTTTTTCCTCTATCCTATGTTTATGATTAAACATTACCTTTGAAGAAACCTCCGGATGTCTCCAGCGCCTTCCTACCTTGACACACCGTTACACTCAGGGAGTGATAATCAGAGAAATGGGGAACAGGTATGTACTAATCAGAAACCATAGTGACAAATGAGAACTCAGCCGTATGGAGTCGAGGAGATGTCGAACCAGGGTGATGCGTAAGGCCTGGAGGGCGAAGGTGGAGCAGCATGCACGCATGACTGAGGTGAAGATATGGGCTTGGCAGACCAGGAATGAGTCGGTATGACCAAGGACAATGGTGTAACCAGAGGGAAGGAGGAGCCTTGCAGAGCCAGAGGGGTGGAAGGTTGAGGCACAGCTAGAGACTTGTAAGTATAAGGCAGAGCCAGAGTGACAAGGGAGCTCGGCGGAGCCTGAGGGATGACAAATCATGGTGGAGCCAAGGGAAACTGGGGCTTGGAGGCTTGAGGTGCAACTGAGGGATCCACATACCAAGGCGGAGCTGACGACTGGGAAGCCCAAGGTGGATCCATACAGAGGATCCATCCATACTTATGCTAAGACAAAAGAACAAGCTGCTATCAAACTTACTGCTGTATTGAACAAAGTCTCTCTTGCCTTAAGATCATTGCAAACTAAGTCTGAAATTTTCTTCCGAAAAGTTTGCATGTTGAAAAATAAATATGACCTCATGTTATGTCAATCACGTTTACACACTGCCTCCGAAATTGTCGTTCGCCAAAAATAAAAATCGGATCTAGTGCTGCTAGCATTAAACTGAGCCACTGACATCCTGACATAAACTTTGAATCGCCCGTGTTAATCCAGCTGGTCCTTAATAAGGAGGCGGAACTCTCCGTCCTCTCTATATTTTAGGATTGGATGGACCCAATACTTGCTTGCTTTTTTTTTTAAAGCGAGAGGACAACAAAATCATCCTCAATGCTACTGTTTTGTGAATTTTTTTGCAAAGGATTAATTAATACGCATCAGTCTCGGTGTGCAAGATTTCTGTGAGTGACAAATTTTTAGGATCGCGAATAGGAAAAAACGTACACAGACTCAGTGTGCAGAGACCTTTACTCTTATTGCGAGTAAAACTGTAGGAATGTATTTATTGATCAAGAAAGTTGATGTGAGTTGTCCAGATATTTTAGTTAATGGAGAGGTAATAAATATTGTTGAGCATTTTAAATATTTGGGTATGATTATGGATTCTAACTTAAAAAACATTAAAAAGACCTCTAAAAGTATTAGAGCAAGCTTGATGATCTTCAGGAATATTTGGCACTAATTACCTGTGGATGATGCTAAACGTTGATGCACACACTGATCCTCCCTCGTTTATCTGACTGTGCTACAAGTTGGTCCCATACAAGTATAACTATACTGAACAAAATTATAAATGCAACACTTTTGTTTTTGCCCCTATTTTCATGAGCTGAACTCAAAGATCTAAGACTTTTTTCTATGTACACAAAAGGCCCATTTCTCTCAAATCTTATTCACAAATCTGTCTAAATCTGTGTTAGTGAGCACTTTTAGATGATTTAAATAATTGCTGCTGCTATTAAAGCAATATACTCAAGAGACAATATATATATATATATAAGGTTGTATTTTATATCTTCTATAAGCCTTCTATAAGTTTGTGTCCAAAGGAAGCCATGTGGGGGCGGTGCTCCGCCCTACAGGAACCATTTGATTGGAAGAAGCCTCTAGTGGGTGGACAGAATCCAGCCTGTTAAAACTCTGTGACACAAAGGAGCACGCTCAAACACTTTGACAAACTTCTCACTGAAGAGACTGTTAGAGCCTGAAGCCACTCGAAACTCTGAGAAGAACTTCAAGTGTCGCCATTCTCAAGGAACCAGGCAACCGCCAATCACAAGAGGGGTTCCCCAGTGAAATCACGCAACGACGTCAGCAGCCTGGAGGGAAACATCGACCACAAGGAAGCACGAGGAAAACAACAGATCAGCGATCAGAGCAACTGAAAAGCAAGTAAACCAAACAAATCTCTATTGTTGCTGGAAACTGGTGAATTGATCTGTATGCTGCTTGTGATCTACCTCCATTTAAAGTTACGAGATAGCAAAAGAGTGCTAGACTTAAACTTTCTTAAAACCACAAAACTCCTGACCTGTTTGTATGTGTATGTGTTTTAGTACGTTTAGTCCATGTATTGTAGAATAACACTAAACAAATAAACCTGTTTCATTTATAAAGAATGGTGTCTTGTGCTGTGTGATTTTCAAGTTTTATACTATTTGCCAAAGATCGTGTTACCTAGCTCAAATGTTTGATAAAGAACTATTTTGTTTGTTTTATCGTTGGCAACGAAGTAAGATAAACTAAATTGTTAAAGATATACGGATTTCAACTGTCGCTGGACGAGTCGTTAATACGGTACAAATCATACGTTTTGGAATTAATATCAGTTCAATCAAATCAATATTGAATCTTTAATAAATGATTCCCCATGAGCTGAAATAATAGCTCAAAATGTATTACATCATCCATCTCAAATAATTTAGTTGAGACCCAACTTCTTTCACACGCCTCAGTGCTAGGAGTGTAGGCGGGCTCCAATCCATACAGACAAACTCCTAATATGCCCTAGACCATGAACCCTGATGCTGGCTCACACACACAGACTTCACACTAATGTTTTATTGATCACTTTGTCTTTTTTTAAATAGCCAAATGAAACTGATTGTGCTTTTGCATTGCTGAAGGCTGAAATTCTGTCTGGAGTGGGGCTGGCATTGTCCTCATCAATGAGGCAGGCAGGGAACGAGTCACACTCCTTCAAAGACCTTCCATGGGCAGACATGCCTTTGACCTCTTATTGAGTGTGAAAATGGACTAGTATGGAAAATAAATAGTCTGGGAAGTGGGTGAAGGGCACCAGATCTAGCAAATCTCTTGTGTGTTCCTCAAGGGAGTGATCCCCTACTGACTCATTCAAGGTTCAGAAAGGTAGTAAGGGCATTGTTAAAATAGTCTGTGACATCAGTGGTTCAACTTTAATTTTGTGAAGCTATGAGAATACCCAGCACATACTGGACTGGTGTCTTACCTTAGACCCGCCCTGAGTGAGCTGTCATCAGACTGCCATTGTTTCGATGCCGGCGCAGATGTAGACAAGAATGTCTCCTAAGCGCTTAAGGTGTTTTGTTGTTGGATGTAATAATGAACATAGCAGTCGTCATTTACTCCCAACATATGAGCCGCTGAAGAATTATTCGTGATCCAGCCTCACCTACAGAAGAATTGAGTATAAGGTTTTTTTATGAATCTTTGCAAATAGGGCGGTAGCTATCGAATATTTTAGTAATCGATTATTCTACCGAAAATTCCATCGATTAATCGGATAAGAACTATTTTTTCCTTTTAAAGAGCAATCCTAAATATACAAGAGAAAATAAGACAAGTCTCTTAAAATGAACAAGTAATTTGCTTCCTTTTTAGAAAAAATCTATTTTTTATTGCTGAAATAGCATATATTAATAACTGAAAACTAAACCCATTTAGTCCATTTAATTGACATATTACGTTAAAATGCAAATACAAATAAGGTAAATAAATCAAAATAATAGTATTAAAAAATAAATAAAACCAAAACATTGTGCAACTTAACTTCACCTTTGATCCTAACTAAAGCTCAAGCATGACACAAGCCTTTACTGTCTTCTTAGAAGGCTTTGAGGCTTTTGGAAGAGGCAAACATTTGTGGACAGGAAGCTAATGTGGAACAAAAACAAGAGTCCATACACATAACATTAACACATTTTTCATTTTTTAAGCAACGTTATTTGGAGAATAATACCTATTGTGTGTGTGTGTGTGTGTGTGTGTGTGTGTGTGTGTGTGTGTGTGTGTGTGTGTGTGTGTGTGTGTGTGTGTGTGTAATCATTTAAAGGAGCATCTGGTTGCAAACAGTGCTCTGTATGTAGTTACAGTAAATGGTAGGGATGCACCGAAATTTAAATTCTGGGCCAAGAATTCTGGATGTGCATGGTCCAAAACCAAAAATACTGTAATAATTCTTTATTTTATTAAATACTATAAAGTAATTTTGTAAGACTTTTAATTTAACTCAATTTTAATGACACAGAATTAAAAAAACACAAGCCAATAAAATAACCACACTTTTATTGAAAGAGATTGGACAGAAAATATATTAATATCAGATATCAATGTATTATTTTTATTCAATTCTATGCAACAGAATCAGACATAACTGTTGTTGTTTTTGACTAATTATCCAAATAATGTATAGTCCTGCAAACAGGGTGTTTTCTTTCTCAAAATGCAGTGGAGGTGGAGGTGGTACCATCCTGATCATGTGCACACAATATACACCTTTTAAAACACTTTTCACATGCAATGTATTTTAGGTGTTATAATAATTATATTATTGAAAAAAATGACAATTATAAAGTTATGTTTTATTTTCTCTCACCTAATGTTTTATTGATATTTGTTGTTTTTTTAAATAGCCAAATGAAATGTTTTCTTTTTCTTCAGAAATTGTGTTGTGTATCTGGTTATCAAACGAAGGCAAAACACATCAATTTCATTTATCTTTAAAATTTTGAAAATTAAACTTTTTTGGCAAACAAAGATAATTTACTATTAAAATTAAAACATGTTAGAAATGTTGTGTGATCATTCCTTAAAAAAAATAAAGTATTCATAATTTTAGTAGTAGTATGTACATTCTGCTGAACAAATATTTCTGCTGCACTGTCTGCAAAAAAACTGACTTTTATTTTGACGGGTTGCCGTGAATACATTTACATTTCTGTGTGTATGAAATGAGGATAGTCTTACTCAAATGAAACGGTAAAACGCTCATAAAGTGACTCTCAGAGCAGTTCTGGAGATGGTGTTCTTGTGTTTATGTCCTCATTGAGACGTCAGCGCGCTTAAGTGTGTGTGTGTGTGTGTGTGTGTGTGTGTGTGTGTGTGTGTGTGTGTGTGTGTGTGTGTGTGTGTGTGTGTGTGTGTGTGTGTGTGTGTGTGTGTGTGTGTGTGCTAAAGGAAAAACGTATCTCTGTCATCCATTCATACAGAGATATGACCGCGTAATATGAGTTAATGGTCATCAGATCGTGTAAATCAGTGGGAAATTAATAGAAATGATGATTCGGTGACAAGAAACATCAAGAAAACATGTATTATCAGCGAATGTGAGCAGATCAGTGAAGGAAGATTTTACCAGTGTTGCCTAGATCAGCTGTACTGCATGTCACAGCACAGCAGCTCTACTGCAAACATTATATTAATGTTACATAGACCTTTCTTATCGGTGCGTTATTTGAGCGGACTCTGCTTTTCCAGTACTGCTGGGTGGTGCGGTGCGGAATATATTTTCGGCTGCCGAAAATGGTCAAAACGATTCAAAATTTCAAACAAAATTTGCCTCAATGATTTTTTTTGTATTCGAGTAACTCCAGGAATCGTTTCAGCCCTATTTGCAAATAATCTTTCTAATAATGTGCTAGTTAGTAAATTTAACGATGAATGCGGCTAGAGTTTACCGTCTCTCAGAGAGCAGCGGGGTGAGCAGAGCTCATTTGCATTTAAAGTGCCATGCAAGAAAACCACTTGCTGTGAAAAGAGCTGTTTTTGGCAAGGTAAAAAGGGTGTTGTTTTACACTACCATTGAGACATTTTAACCAAAGTATATTATAGACTTTTCATTAAGACCCTAAAAAATCATATAAACTTGTGTAAAATGGACATCCGATGACCCCTTTAAATAAAGTCATTATTTTTGTTTTCTTTGAGCACAAAAAGTATTATCGTAGCTTCTTAAAATTACGGTTGAACCACTGATGTCACATGGACTATTTTAACAACGTTCTTACTACCTTCCTGGCCCTTGAATGAGGTAGTTGTGTTGTTTCTGTTCTGAAGACGAATGAAGGTCTTGTGGGTTTGGAACAACTTGAGGGTGAGTAATTCATGAATTTTCATTTTTGGGTGAACTGTCCCTTTAAGCAACATTTGTATATGCTGTTCATGAAGGAGTTTCAATATTGTAGCCAGCTGCTGTGAAGCTCTTTTCTGAATACTGTGAAAACACTGAACCTGACTACACTGTAGTATCACCGATCGATAAGCCAACAATCCTTATCTCCTCTCCCCACCTCGTTGCCGTAGCAGGCTAGGAGACACGACACTGTGTGATAATGAAAAGAAAATGATCAAAGAGGGTCCCTGACCACACGCTGCCCCCGAGGCTCCCTTCCTCTGGGCCCTGTGACAGATGAGCTCCTCGTTCGACGCTGAAGTGTCAGGTGCAGGCGAACCCTCCAGGAAGCAATGGGAGTACAGAAGCTCTTAAGAGGCATGTGATTTAGGGAGCACCAAATGCCAGAAATAGCAAACGGCACACAGACGTCACATAAGAGTCCTTGTGTTGTCCCATTCTCCAGTCTCATTGGAAATATGTCGATTGTTTGTCAGATACTTATCCAGGATGATTCACAACAAAGGAAAAAAATAATTCAGTGCAGAGATAACCTCTGTTTTTATTTGATGATTTATGTGCTTCCCTCTCTGTGTTATTGAATGTCATTATATGGCCAGTAGGAATAACCAGGCTGGGAAATCTATCACCAGGGCTTTGGCTGGAAGCACAGCAAGATGACTCTGACAAAATATCTCATTCAATTCATTCACACTCCATATGCTGCAGCATAAAATGCTCTTATCATGCACCGCAGAATGTATTTTAGAGTTACTTAAAATTCAGAGATAAAGGGAAGATGAAAGCTATTAATTTTGACTGATAACACAAGATTCACAGGTATTTATAGCACACCTTATTCTAACAAGTACAGACAAGTCGGTTACTGATACACAATTGGACTATTTAGATATTTTTATCATACCTCTAGAGGAGTATGGTAGCAAATCCTACTTTTCATTATTTATGGTGCATTTGTTTTATACTGCACATTTTTTTATATATATATATGCTGTCACATTCTCCTTTTTTTCCCTTGCACAAAACAAACCAGGGTGACAGTTATTCATCTATTCAGAGCATGTGAAAATTGAAATAGAACACTTGATAATGCCCAGACCTAAATCTACCGTACCACCTGTGACCGCATTATACTCTCTCTTCTCCCTCTTCTGAAATCTTGCCATGTGCGAATGTGCCATGGCAATGGAGTGGCACAGTCCAGTGTGCCCGTGACAGCTGTAACCGTCTCCTAGATTCTGTGGCGTCCTGTCCACCCACTCTGAGTGGGTGGGATGCCAGTCCCACCATCCACACCAGCTGCAATTATAGAGGCTAAATTTAAATGTAACTGTGCAGCGAGAGACCTAAACAACTGACAGAAAGTGGGAGGGCAATCTAATGTGAGCTCACCTGCATGATGAGTAATGCCTGTCTCTGTCACCGCCACCACCAGGAGCATTACAGAAAGATAAAGGGTGGTGGAGAATTTGGTACATAAAGATATGCACAGGCTTACGCATTTCCTGCTAAATCCCACTTCTGCTACAGCAACTCATAAATTCTTCATTAAATCATCAGCATGGAGTAGCTGGAAATGCATTGCCCGATTTTCCTGTTTGTGACAATTTGTGTTTTCTGAAAGCATTGCTGCATATCCAATAGACATTTAATCACTCTGAAAACTCTGTGAGCGTTGGGCTGCATCCAGCTTATCGGTCCAAAACATGATAATTATACTTTCCTTCCTTCTTAGGAGAAAAATACATTATTGATATAAGGTCACTACATAGTTTACATTGCAATTAATAGTTCACTCAAAAATGAAAATTTGCTTAAACTTACTCAAGCCATCAAAGATGAGTTTGTTTCTTCATTAGAATGGATTTGAAGAAAATTATCATTACATCACTTGCTCACCTGTGGATCCCCTGCGGTGAATATGTGCTGTCAGAATGAGAGCCCCAAAAGCTAATTAAAACAAACTTGTGCACATCGATTCCTTTAAAATCAAATAGGTCTCTCTGCAGAAAGGTATCCGTAACCATTCTCAGACCCATTCTCTCAGTGTTGTGGCCCCATATGGCGTTTGCCAGTAGGAGACAAACTGGATCATTATAGCCAGCCAAATCTCAACATTTTGGTTAAAACCTGAACTGTTGCTTTAAAAATGCTTGTACTGACATTAAATTGAAATATTTATGGTTCATTTACAGTTTACTCTCAACCAACGTATTGCTCTCTTGCCTTTAGTGGCATATTTACAGATCTAATTTCAGATATGTTTGTTGTTGGGCTGTCCTGTGCATAATCTGGGTCTGTGTGAAGGCCTGGAGCCCTGTTCTCACCTCTGAATCACGTGTTTATTCAGCCACCTGTGCTATATTAATAGACATCCCATTTATGGACTTATGAGTTTATGGTAGCATTAAACTTTGAATTGCATGATAGAAAACCCTTTTCAATTGCATCAATGAAAATTGTGACAACAGTTTTTTTTTCCCCTGTGGTCATTGTTATTTGTCCATGTACTACATACACACCATAGGTAAACAATTACAAAAAATATTGTATACATTTACAGTAAATAGGCAATGTGCAGATATTCTTCCTTGACCAAATAAGTATTTGTAGTATACAACTCCAGGGCTGCATTTCCCTAAAGCATCATAAGCCAAAGTTGATCATATAACCATTGCCACGTCTATGATCAACTTAGCTCACGATGATTTGAAAAACACAGGTTTATTTGAACATAGATGAGGAAATGAGAAATGCAAAAAAAGAAGAGAAGTTGCATTGATTTAAATAATGGATCAACACTTTGTAATGGACAGACAATAAATTAAATATTTTTATTAATACACTGTAAAAAAGAATTCTGCGACATTTACAGTAAAGTATCAACAGCTGTGGTTATCAGAACTTTACCGTAAAAAATATGGTAGCAGCATTTTACCATTGTAATACACTAATAACCACAAAAATCAGGTGGTGATGAGAAAGTAAATCAATGTTCATCAAAATCAACTGTTCTAAAAGTTGATACGATAGAAGGTGCACAGTGTCATTCATAACAAATACTAAACGCCATCATGGTAGCACACGTGATATTAAAATGGATGGATTAGATGTAATTTAACAATATTATGTAACATTAGATGTAACCCTAACTCTACAAAATTGATTTAAAAAAAGGTACAACTTTAGATTAGGGAACACATTTTCACTGTTAAATAAGAGTTTTCCATCAATAAACTTCTACCTTGCTGCTTAATAATACACTGACCAAAATTATAAATGCACCACTTTTGTTTTTGCCCCCATTTTTCATTAGCTGAACTCAAAGATCTAAGATTTTTCCTATGTACACAAAAGGCCTATTTCTCTCAAATATTATTCACAAATCTGTCTAAATCTGTGTTAGTGAGCACTTCTCCTTTGCTGAGATAATCCATCCACCTCACAGGTGTGGCATATCAAGATGCTGATTAGATAGTATGATTATTGCACAGGTATGCCTTAGGCTGGCCACAATAAAAGGCCACTCTAAAATGTGCCATTTTATCACACAGCACAATTCCACAGATGTCGCAAGTTTTGAGGGAGCGTGCAATTGGCATGCTGACTGCAGGAATGTCCACCAGAGCTGTTGCCGGGAATTGAATGTTCATTTCTCTACCATAAGCCATCTCCAAAGGTATTTCAGAGAATTTTGCCGTACATCCAACCGGCTTCACAACCCCAGACCACGTGTAATCACACCAGCTCAGGACCTCCACATCCAGCATCTTTCACCTCCAAGATCATCTGAGACCAGCCACCCGGACAGCTGCTGCAATAATCTGTTTGCATAACCAAAGAATTTCTGCACAAACTGTCAGAAACCGTCTCCGGGAAGCTCATCTGCATGCTCGTCATCCTCATCGGGGTCTCGACCTGACTGCAGTTCATTGTCGTAACCAACTTGAGTGTGCAAATGCTCACATTTGATGGCATCTGGCACTTTAGAGAGGTGTTCTCTTCACGGATGAATCCCGGTTTTCACTGTATAGGACAGATGGCAGACAGCGTGTATGGCGTCGTGTGGGTGAGCGTTTTGCTGATGTCAACGTTGTGGATCGAGTGGCCCATGGTGGCGGTGGGGTTATGGTATAGGCAGGCATATGTAATGGACAACGAACACAAGTGCATTTTATTGATGGCATTTTGAATGCACAGAGATATCCACGACCATCACCTCATGTTGCAGCATGATAATACACGGTCCCGTGTTGCAAGGATCTGTACACAATTCCTGGAAGCTGAAAATATCCCAGTTCTTACATGGCCAGCATACTCACCGGACATGTCACCCATTGAGCATGTTTGGCATACTCTGGATCGGGCGTATACGACAGCGTGTTCCAGTTCCTGCCAATATCCAGCAACTTCGCACAGCCATTGAAGAGGAGTGGACCAACATTCCAGGTGGATGGATTATCTCGGCAAAGGAGAAGTGCTCACTAACACAGATTTAGACAGGTTTGTGAGCAATATTTTAGAAAAATAGGCCTTTTGTGTACATATAAAAGTCTTAGATCTTTGAGTTCAGCTCATGAAAAATGGGGGCAAACACAAAAGTGTTGCGTTTATAATTTTGGTCAGTGTACTTAGGTAGATGCTAGGTTTAGGTATTGGGTAAGATAAAAGGATCTAAAATATGGTCATGCTGAATAAGGCAGTACTGTATGTGCTTTATAAATATTAATAAACAGCCAATATGCTAGTAATATGCATGCTAATAAGCTACTAGTTAATAGTGCGAAATATTCCTAAAGATAAAGTGTTACCGAAAAAACTAAGAAACATAGTTATTTGTGAAGTGTCATGCAGGGAATTCTGGAAACATCAATGTATGTTTTTTCACTGTAAATTATACAACGACTTTTTCTTTTTCACTTCTAAAACCCCCTGTTTTACATTAAAAGAACACTCTTTTTGAACACTATTTTTTAAAATAGGCTAATTTTCCAACTCCCCAAGAGTTAAACAGTTTAGTTTTACCATTATCTAATCCATTCAGCCGATCTCCGGGTCTGGTGGTAGCACTTTTAGCTTAGCTTAGCATAGATCATTGAATCTGATTAGACCGGTAGCATCTCGCTCAAAATGACCAAAGAGTTTGAATATTTTTTCCTATATAAAATTTGACTCTTCTGTATTTACATCGTGTACTAAGACTGACGGAAAATGAAAAGTTGATAGGAACTATACTCTCATTCAGGCATAATAATCAAGGAACTTTGCTGCCGTACTATGGGTGCAGCAGGCACAATGATATTACGCAGTGTCTGAAAATAGTCCCCAGCTATATCATAACTAGTTACCTAGCTGGGGACTATTTTCTGGAACTACAGAAGAGTGTTTTCAATAGGAAAAATATATAAACAATTTGGTAATTTTTGAGCGAGATGCTAACGGTCTAATCAGATTCAATGAGCTATGCTAAGCTATGCTAAAAGTGCTACCGCCAGACCGCCAGGAGATCGGCTGAATGGATTTGAAAACGGTAAAACTCAACTGTTTAACTCTTGGGGAGTTGGAAAATGAGCCTATTTAAAAAGTGAGTGTTCCTTTCTATTACAGTTATTCACCATATATGGAGACTTATTGTTAACCAATAAACAGGGTTTTACTGTAACGCTTTACTGTTAAAATCACAACCATTTCTTTACATTGTAGTTCATAATATAGTTTATTTTATATTTAATTAACAAATCTCTGGACTATTTCCTTCACATTCATTTTGGTTACACGTGCAGAAAAGGCTGATTCTCTCTCTTTTTGTTCTCTGTCAGTATAAAGGTCAGGCGAATCTGCATGTGTTTGAAGACTGGTGTGGCTCATCTATCTCCCAGCTCAGGAAGAATCTTCATTTTCCTCTCTACCCACATGTAAGACCAGAAACTGGAAGAAAGATAATAGAATAATTAAGATTAACCTGCTTGTTTGACTTATCAAATGTATTCTGGATACTCTGGGCAGTATCTCATTTTCAGTATTTGCATTAACAAATCCCAGATGTTGGCCTAATATTTGCGAGGGGCAGGATGTGTTGCAGACAGAACTAATATATGTTCTTTTCACCTTTGCATTATCACTAAAACAGTATTTTTGAGCTGTCTGTTTATTCTTCTTAGAAGCAATTTTGAGGTGTGATTCTGTGAATCAGTTTTAGTGCCTTGGGTTTAAGAGTGAATAGGCCTACAAATGCTTTTATATTTAATTCTCCCCTACAGACCAGGACCACGGTGAAGAAAATTGCAGTTGCCCCAAAATGGAAGAATTATGGCCTTAGAGTCTTTGGATTTATTCATCCTTACAAAGATGGTTAGTGTATTTCATCAATGCTTTTGTTACATTACAAGGATTTGATATAGTATAAAGTTATTTACAAAATGTTGAAACATCATGGATTTGCTCTCATCATATAATTACAATAAAACACATGCTTATTTAATATCAAGTGGCTAATAAAATGGACAATATTTTATGCTATTGCTGTGAATTCATGCCCAGGCTCAGTAACCAAACCAGTCCTCTAGTGTGGAAAAAAAATTGCAAAAAATTTACTATTGGCTTGAGATAGCTAGAACATCCTTTAAAATAGATGGATTGAATATAAAACTGTCCTTCTAAAACACAGTTTCTTCCATCAAAGCACCATGTGGTTGATTTTCTAATTTTTGCATCAATGTAATGCTTCATGATTCAGCTTGTTATAAGTTTAGGATCATAAACAGATGGCTTGATATTCAGCTGTAGTATTTTATGATACAACTTGGACTGCATTAGTCCCTCTGGGATCTCAAGCCATTCAGGTCTTTAGACATCATAGCAGATCCAAATCGTTATATTGCCTCAAGCCTGTTTCACAGCTGATTGTTTTTTGTATTGGACTGCAGTGTTATGTTTTCTCCAAATATACTCTGTAGAATTATTTAAAGTGTTTTGTCATCTGTCCATATTTTACAGCATATTTTCTTCTAACCTACTATAAACACCATTTGTTTCCATGCTTCATGATACAGGCATTACTGAATGCTTGCTATCAGTTATTTTTAATGTAATAAAAATACATGTGCTGCAGGGTGATACGTGTTAATAAAAGTTATAGATAGGATCACATTAGAAGTGATTTGTGCACAATTCCAGGTTTTCAAACATTTGTGCTGTATCTTCACACACATACAATACATACACATCAGTTTCTTTATGTCCAAAGTGTTCTTCAAATCAAGTTTGAGTGAGGTGTAAGAGACCTGAATGTTGCCCAAGCTGATCTCTATAGGCACACAGAAACCGTTATTTCAATAGATCCCCTACAGTCAGCAAATTCTGCACACTCTACTTAACCTGATAAGAAAAGCTGCTGCGATGACTACTATATGAGCCTTGATGCATGCTCGTGTTTGTGAGGGAAAAGTTATGAGATTGTTTTCATTAGCAAATAACTAGGGTCGCTGAGTCAGGCTTTTGCCTGTGGTGCACTAGCTCACAAGACAATAAGAGAAGGCAAAATGATTGTCAGTTTGAGGTATATACTAGAAAAATACTGACAAGAAGAATAAAGCCACTGGGTAGCAGACTGCTGTGATAGAATACTGGGTTATAGACTGCTGTGAGATACATGTGACTGACAAATCAACATCTTATCAAAGCAAGCTTAGAATTCAGAAGGTCATAAGTGTATATAGTACATCTCTGTAAATTATCAATTATTTATTTCAGGGGATTTCCAGTTTGCCATCGCATCGGATGATAACTCTGAACTGTGGCTGAGCTCAGATGAGAGTCCGCTCAATGCCCGGCTGCTGGTGTACGTGGGACAGGTGTGCACTATGATATATATGACCCTTAAATAAACCTGGCTGCACTTCTGATCTATCTGTCTATCTATCTGTCTGTCTATACAGTGGAGATCAAAATTACAGAACAACCTACAATTTCCTAAATTTCAAGGTCACTGCTTAGTCCTATAAGGAGCAGAAGGGCAGTTTTTAAGCATATTTCATACATTAATTGTTCTCTGAAGAACAGTATAAAATCTTAATTGAGATATTTGAAAAAGAACATAAGACAAATGCATGAGAGTAGAAGATAATGCGGTGAATCTCAATAAGGAATCGGTTCAACACTGCAGCTGGAATTGCTTGCCAGTTCAGTGCTAAACAGGGTATGGATATGTCTCTGCAAGTTAAAGATAAGTCGGACTAAGAGTGAACGCGGCAGTGACAAAATCTCTCATCAGCAGACAGAATCAAAAGGCTAAGCTCACCTTTTTCTGAGGAGCATGTTGTGTGGACGGATGATAAATGGTGCAGTGTTCACTTGAAAAAAAAAAACATGTTACGTTTATATAGCGCTTGTCTGGGTACTCTAAAGCCTTGTTCAAACTGTCAGCCCAAATCCGATTTGTGCATATCCGGATGGAATATGATTTGAATAACTGACTGTCCACACAGCATATTGCAACTGTTCATATCCGATTTGTGAGTCCATAAGCGATTTGTGAGTCCACCTTTTTTTACTGAATGTGCATTGGTTTCTATGGTAATGCCATTGCCTTGTTATGCCTATGCTAAAACAACAGTAACAGCAATACAGATTGCAATACAGATGTCTTTCCATCGTGGTTGCGCTGTAGTGTTATATTTTGTCTTGTGAGGCAGCGGCAGAAATGCAGGAAGCTGTGCGGCTTTATTCCGTGCTGCCATCTCCACTATTTTCCTTTTTTTTTGTCTCCTGCTTCTTTCAAAATAAGAGGTGCGTGTACTAGCTGTATATTGTTTTCCCCACTTGACCTGCACTTCGAAACGGCACAAGCTTGTTTCTGCAAAGATATTCAGCATGATTTTTACAAAAACATCTGACGTATTTCCGTTTTACGTGGGGTGAGGACGTGAAAAAACCACGCTAAATCCGATCTGACCGGTCAGACTGAAACGGATTTCCAGGAATGTGATTTCAAACCTCATAGTAGCTCGAAACAGATTTGCACAAATCTGATTTCATGTAGTTCATTGCCGTTCAGACTATTTAAATATGATCGGATTTCAATCGGATTTGCACAAATATCAAATTTGGGCTGACAGTCTAGACGAGGCTAAAGCACTTTACATAGAAGGGGGGGGGGGGTCTCCTCAACCACCACCAATGTGCATCATCCAACTGGATGATATGACGGCAGCCATATTGCGCCAGAACGCCCACCACACACCAGCTTATTGGTGGAGAGGAGACAGAGTGATGAAGCCAATCTGTGTATGGGGATGATTAGAAGGCCATGGTGGTCAGATCCAATGGGGAAATATGGCCAGGATACTGGGGTTACAACCCTACTCTTTTTCGAAGGACATCGTGGGATTTTTAATGACCACAGAGAGTCAGGACCTCGGTTTAACGTCTCATCCGAAGGACGGTGCTTTTTACAGTATAGTGTCCCCATCACTATACTGGGGCGTTAGGACCCACACCCCCTGCTGGCCTCTCTAACACCTCTTCCAGCAGCAACCTAGTTATCCCAGAAAGTCTCCCATCCAGGTACTGACTAGGCTCAACCCTGCTTAGCTTCAGTGGGCAACCAGTCTTGGGCTGCAGGGTGATATGGCTGCTTGCTTGAGTAATGAGAGCATGTTTGATTTATTAGGGTCTGATGGGAAACATTTTGTTTGGCGTCAAACTGGGGAAAGACTGAAGCCAGAGGGCGTAACGAAGTCAGTTAAAGGTTTAGGAGGAAGTGTCATGTTGGGGATGTTTTCTGCAGCAGAAGTTGGTTCTCTTATACAGATGCATGGCAGAGTGAATACAAATGTTTATCAGAACCTCCTTCAGCAACATGCAGTTCCTTCCCTGCAAGCTTCTCCCAACCAGCCTGCAATTTTCATGAAGGACAATGCCCCTTCACACTGCAAAACGGCCCAGAGACCTGATCTAAACCCGATTGAAAATATCTAGAAAATCCTTTGCGATAAAGTTATGACAAAGAAACCCACTACAGTCACCAAACTATGGAAGAGAGTGAAGGAAGAGAGGACCAAGATCACATCAGCGCAGCAGGGGCCTTTACACTTCTTACTAATTTCTGACAGCTGTAACCCACCAAAATGTTATTAGTAATCTTCTTTTATGCTACAGTGGTTACTGTTTTCTAATTTTATGTTTTCCACAAAATAAAGGTTCTTGTTGAAATGCCTTGGAAAACATGTTAGTAGAACAGTGGTATACCTACAGCTGACATTCCTTCATTGAGTGATGAAGAATTACAATATTTCAGAAAAAAATAAGTATTTATAGATTGTTCTCTTATTTGGATCTCAACTATATAGTGTTCTGTCTGCCTGCCCGTCTATCTCTCTGTTTGTCTGTCTACTTCAAGGATTTAAACTTTTTAAACTTTCACACAAGAATTTGTGAAGCCGACATTTAAAGTTTGCCATGACATTACTTTCAATTTAAATTAATTTTATTCTGCTTCCTCACAATCAAATTCTAATAGCAAGACTGCTTCATATTTTCTACCTCAATTTAACTTCAAATTCAGACATTTGACTGGAATTCAAAATGCATTCTCAGTCCAATTCTGGATGGCACAACCCTGAATATTGTGTGGCCTGTGTGTGTGTGTGTGTGTGTGTGTGTGTGTGTGTGTGTGTGTGTGGCTAGAGATGAGTTACAGTCTCTGTTGTCTGTTGTCATGTAGCACGGCTCAGAGTGGACAGCTCCAGGAGAGTTCAGCAAGTTCAGATCTCAAACTTCCAAACCTGTGCGGTGAGTGTCATACAGCATATGCTTCCTGGATTCACCACCATAATTAAATGCGTATTCTGAGAATATGACACTGTGGATTCTCTCGGAAAGGTACTTGCCAGCTCATTGCTTTCAATCAAATCAAATCAAATCACTTTTATTGTCACATCACCACAGCAAGTTTGAAATAATTGAGAGCGTGCTCCAGACAGTGCAGAAGCAATTTACATATAGACAGTATATACTTACAGACTTATACAGAAGACAATGTGCAGAATACACATACATATACTCAGTACACACAGTGTACTATTAGACATACTTACAATTATCAATACACATTATGCACCGTATGTACACATTTTACATTATGTACACATATATACACACAATAGTATGTGAAAAAAAGGTGCAACAGATTATACATAGGCCGGATACGCAATATCATGAATGTACGTTGCATGTATCCAGTGGTAGCAGATAGATTGTTGTGTTAGTTGTTGTGTTAGTGCAGTGTGTGTGTCTTTATACAGTTATACAGTACATATGTTAAGTATGTTGTGCTCTGGATGAGCAGCAATGAGTGAAACAAGATATGCCAATCACACAGTAGTGGTAAGTAACACATTTTCTTATCATTTCTTTTTAAATTAACACTTGGCAGGTTTTTTGTTCTTTCTTCGTTTTTCACTACTTTTGATGTTCAGCAGCAGGTCTGAACATGCAAATCCATCCCACATCTATTGTGATTTGTAATGTGAGTTTAAATCCCATCAAACTTTGTGAATGTGTAAAACATACAAGATATATTCAGCCATTCATTATCCACTTATTAAATCCAGCTGTGTAAACCACATGCTTTAAGCCCGTACTCAATGTAAGGTTGTTAGAAGACATCAAAGACAGCACATTCTCAACTTCACTGTTAAATGAACAAACGTCAGGGGGAGTTACTATAACAAGCACGCTGCCCAAAAGGTGTCTATATTGACAGTGTGATTGTGAATCACAAGACACATTAAACAGTAGTTTGTCAGCGAGTGAAGTGTCATCTCGTCCGTTTTAATCGCCCTTGTCGGTCTTCTCCAACCACTGCTGATTGGTGCTTCAATGGAGCTTCAGTGTGAGTGGTGTGTGGCATTGAATTATTCATCAGCAGTGTCAGTCTAAAAGCGAGCATGTACATGTTCCAGAATCTTTTAGTGGCAATAAAAAAGGAGCATGCTTATTGGCACTCCAGAGGGAAACGCAGAGAAGTGCCTCCTCTTTTCACTGAGCTTTGACAATGGTCTGGCACCGGTTCAACCTGCCACAAGAGTGTCTTTGATATCCTCTGCTTTTCTAGTTGAGGATGTCAGGATATAAACATTTTTACTTCTATGCAGCCCAAGTTAGACAGTTTCTGTCTACCTACCTTCTCAGTTCTCTGTTTGCTTTCATTTTGCCCTTCAGTTGGAGCTTGTTAGTTTGGTGACACAGACAGAGCAGAGTAGGCCGTTGTATCGTAAAGAATAATGGGCTGGGTTTTAGAGCGTTAAACAGAGCAGACGTCTGACAGGATCGTCTGGAATTCCCACAGTTGCTGGGCAAAATAATTCACTAATGAACCACGGTGAAAAGTTTACAGAGCAATCAAGAGGCGAGACACGCCTGTCAGTCGCGGATGACAGCAACCAGGAAGGTGTTCTTTACAAAGCATGTTACACACAGTAGAGCTAGAAAACCGGTGGAATTGTCAGATGGAGAGATGATGTTAAAATGTCATCAGCTCTGTGCCTGCAGTTTCACTGCGTTGCTATTATTTGTTGGGACTGAGACACAAAGATACCCCGAACATGAGATAGGAGCACATCCAGCAACCCACAAACCTCTGATGTCAAGTTTAGGTATCTAACTTGAATTCATGAATCTGTTTACATATTCAGAGAGTATATTCCACTCCATTTTTTTTTCCAGTTCTATGCATGGTAGTGTCTATAACTTATGATAATCACAAATGATTGAATGTTAGTTAATTATGTTATGAAGGCATAACACAATTGTGTGCATAATTTACATCTGATTGAATTTGTGTTTTGTTTTGTTATTTATGTTTATGTTGATGAATGTGGATTATTTAGTAATTAGCATAATCCATGGTACATAGTAGTAAAAGTTATAATACATGCCTAAACAATTTCCATATAAAGGCTTTCCACACAAACTCTCTGTAATCTATTTTGTGCTTGCATATTCTTTCTTTAGTAGTTTGTCAGAGTGAAGCACCACTTTAAAAAGCAAAATGAAAAACGCCTTATATAGAGACTAGCCTTCTCATTATTAACTGCATTTTTATGCAGAATCTATCCCAGATCATTTTTGTTATTCTGAAATCAGACTGTATTATCATGCTATTATTATAACAATACATTTATTATTATCATCATTAGCAAATGAGACTTACTCTTGTGCATGTACAGTGTGTACTGTATAGTCTTTTTAGCACTTACATAATATAATGGAGTATATCTGGTTTGCCCTCCACGGCTGAAGGAAAGAAAGGGCAGAGTAACTCCAGGAGTCTCAGATATTGCATGTGACATTTATGGGAATATACCAGTTCAGCAGGGCCAGCAGAGGTCAACCTCTCTTGACATTATAGAAGTATCTGTCAGAAGTGTGCTAGAGAATGTTAAAAGCAGTTTCAGTTCACTAAATTTATAAAAGGACATCCATCAGATTGAATTCTAATACTAGTACATTTACATTAGCACTTTTTGAGTATTTATCTAAATTGCAAGTTTAAAAGTGCTATAAATAATGTACATAAATAATGTATAATTTACTGTAAATGTTCTTGTCCTTGAATAATAATTTTGTTTCTTTACAATTTAATACAAAAGTACAGTGTAATCCCCAAACTCCATCCTAAATTTTATGCTGTCAAATTCAGTGGATTCAATTATGTTTTGTCTTTCTGTATTCAGTTAAGGCAGCTCTTATTCTGATGAAGTCATTGATTGTTCTGTCTGTTTGTTATCCACTAATCTGTGCATAAATTACTCACTTACTTTCCCAAATTAGCAAACAAGAAATAAAGTTTACTCGAGGGAATTTGCATTTTAAAATGGTTTGCAATCTCCCTTCTAAGGTTTGTTTTTAATTCAAATTGTTGTGCCGGCGCTTACTTTCATGTTACATTGGGTTTATGCAAATGTCTGAAGCATCCGTAAATGAAGTCAGGATAGTGTGTGCAGTCATAAAAAAATAAGTTAGATAAATAAATCAAGGCTACAGAGAGACATGCATTGCGGCGCATGAGTGAATGGTCTGAATTTAATACTTTTTAACATGTTATTTAAACTAGGCTGCTGTTGACGTGTACATTTTCACATGCGGTTAATTTACAGGAACCATTTGTGAAGGTTAAATGTATCATTTATGAATGACGGACATCAGTATTCCCTTTCTAATAAACACTATAATTAGAAATGAGCACCACAAGACAGTAGGTGAGGTTTTCAGACAAATTTTCCACATTTCCACAAACTGCATTTGCTTAGAAAAATAGACTTGTCTGATATATTTTAAAATGTTAGAGTAATACCTTTTTTAAGAGTAATGCCATTTTGTGGAAGTCAATTCTTTTTTCACTTATAAATTCATGGAAAAGACAGAGTTTAGTAGAACTAAATAGCAGTTGTTGGATTATGCCATTCATCTTCATGTAAAATCAATATTTCAAACGCATCTACTACATTGGAACAAAGAATACAAATGCAGAATCTGCTTTTGCTCATGTAGATTTGCTCATGTAGAAGTCTGCCCTTGTGAGTAGTTTGACATCTCAAACAAGCTTATTGTGTTGCTACAGCAGTCAGTTGAGAGTGTGTTCATGTGGGCATTGCCTGAATACATTCTTTCTTTATCTCTCTCATCACTCAGTCCTATTCAATTATTGAGCAGAACACTTTCAGATGGAGCCAGGCAATTAGTCAGCCAATTAAAACTCAATTATTTTCCTCCTCAAGCCTGTCTCAATCTAAACCCTGATCTACTGGCCACTCCTTTCTTTTGTAGTCTTAAAACCTTTATTGATTTAAGCTCTCAGTACACATGAAAAACAAACTACCATTAGAAGGACAACAAACAAACACACACACATAAATGCTTGTAATGCTGATTGCTAATGCTCAGTTGATTTGGTGTGTGTATGTACATAAATAGAGTCATAGGAGGAGAGATGTCGGGGATTCTTTCCTAGTGAAATAGTGTAATGTGTGATGCACATTTGCCGATAAGTTGTGTACTGTGTAGTAAACTTTATGATACCCAAACGGTTTGCAGTGTGAAAGGAACAGCGATCCGATGACTTAAAAAATTGCGTAGTGTATATATGGCATAAGTGTCATTGCGATGGACATCCTAGGGAAATTGGCTTCTTGAATGAGGAAAGAAAATGTAGGGCAGGACTAGATTGTGGGAATTGATTGGATCGTTGGATTTTTGTCATTTTCTTTTCCTGCTATCTCATGTGAGTGGCTGGTTGGAGAGGAGGGATGTTTGCCCTGTAGCACACAGCTGGTCAGATACTAAAAGAGACGTCGTTGTGAGGACGAAGGAAAGTTATTGTAGATTACAAGGGCACCTTCATTTAAAATAATAATAATAACGATGTTGAATAATAATAATAGAATTGTTAATTTTGATTTCATTGTGACTGGAAGATTTTAAGTATAACTGAATACAGTTAAACACATCTACAACTACAAAGACTATTGTAAAGGCAGTTGTCTTTGTAGCACAGCCTTCGCCTTCTCTTGCTGTCACAGTGAGCTGCATTGCTATATGAATTGTGCTTGGCTGATTTAATCAAAGCAACTCCAGAAGAACATCTAAAGAATAACCATGTGTCATAATACAAGCTGCTGTCCACGTGTCTGTCTTATAAGATGAAATCATCTTGCTAAAAGAAATTAAAATCCTGTGGTCTGTTTATACATAAAGATAGATCACACAAGTGTTTTCATCCAATTATCAACACTAAAACAATCTCCTGGAAGCTGACATTAGACATATCTTTATTTGTACGAAGTGGCATGACTTTGCAATTTTATTCAGTTCGAGAGAGATTATTTGGGAAAAAGAACCTGCAGCATTTATGGGGTTAGAAAGGTCTTTCTTTGAATTTTTCTTTAACATTGGGTGACTTTTGCTAAAATATTTTGTAACAAGCACATTGTTTTTACCAAGCACATGGCACACCATCTCTGTCCTTATTGCTTAGTTTGATACTGTCACCATTGCTTTGTATTATTATGTTGACTTGTTTTATGTTAATCAACTATTCAACTATTGGAGGTCACCCTAGAAAGCTCATCGTTTGCACTTTATTTTAGTATTTTATGTAGTGTTTTCAGACACTTTGCATGTTGATTGATTAAATGAAAATCTATTATAGGTTTTATTTAGATTAAATGTAGATAGATGCAATTGCTTTTTTGACCCACTTAGGTAGGACATAAATGCATCTTTATATGTAATTTCGTAAAATAATATTGTCTTGAAATATGTCTTACATACGTATTACATTGAATTGAAATGAAATGCGGTTAAAGTGTACTGCCAAATGTATTGACAAGCAATTTAAGGTTAACGTAAGTATACTGTAATGTGATTTCTGTTACTGTTTAGATTAGGGAATACTATTAACCAGTTGCTTATTAGCATGCATATCATACTGGCTGTTTATTAGTCCTTATATAGAACATATTAATGCCTTATTCTGTTTGACCATGTTTCAGATCCATTAAACCCAACTGGCACTCGAGTCTAACTCTCTAACCATTAGGCCACGACTGCCCCGTTAACTTAACTAGTAATCTCTGTTTTTCTAGTAGTTGAACAAGATCATAGTGCTTCTTCGAGTAGATGAGAAGACACCTCAGGGATTCTGTCACTAACAATGTACACACCTTCCAGTGCCCTATGGTGCAATGTGCATTTTTCATCTTCGCATCTGCCACTGTTTTTCCTTTCCTCATCTGGTCTGTCCCTCTAAAGCTCTCTGAGAGTGTCCACTGCCCTCTCTTTCTTTCACTTTAATTCTCCTCCTTCCCCTCTCTCCTTTTCTCTGCAGTCTCATGTCCTCGCGGCGATACTACTTTGAGGTTTTGCACAAGCAGGATGACAGAGGTTCAGACCATGTGGAGGTGGGGGTGAGTACAGAGCCAGAGTTTGGGAAATTCTGGTAATTTACTGTACTTTGAAGTGTCACCATTGAAACTTCAGTGAAAGTGTCAATAAAACATACTTTAAGTCATAGTGTGTAGAAATTGTATGTAAAACCTTTTTCCTGATATTGTTTTAGTCAGGACATATATCCTTTCCATTAGACTGCCTACCAGGCAGAGCTTTTTTAATCATTGTACTTTCACTTTTAAGTAAACAGACTGAAGTATGGGATGCGTCATGAATGAATTCTGTTTAAGTGGTCTGCTACACTTAAGCTTCTATAGCCTTATACTATTTTCTCTACCTCTCTTTCAGTTATTGCATTATATAAAGCTGAATACGTGAAAAGATGAGAAATGTGGCAAATTAGTCAGGGAAACATTTTCCATGGCCTGCTTCACTTAAATACACAAAACACATTCTCTGTAATGGCCAGGTCAGAATTATTACAGCAGTACAAAACAGATCAAATTTAGTAAAAATATAATGGCTATATCCACAACAAACAAACGTCTACCGGCACACTTCCCTAGACTACTTTTGCAACTCATTATTTATTAAAACATGTATAGATACTGTGTCTCTGACCATTACGATGTCCTTGACTTGTATAACAGCCTTGAACTCTTTGATATACTGATTATGTCCGGAGAGCACCCAAAGGATGCAGAGTTTAACCAGCGTATTTCAGTAATTTTATTATCTAGGAGAAGATAGAATATAGAAGACAAACAAAGAGAGGCAGTGAGACAGAGAACGAGAGAGAGAGCTGATAATGGAAGAGAAAACAAATAGATTAAAAATAGATTAGATCATTTTGTGTTCTTTCTCCTTTAGAGCAAAATTCAATGGTAAAATCTGAGTATGAATAGAATATCCTAAATGGAAATGTAATTTGTGAAATAAAATGAATACAATTAAATAAAAATTATAAAATGAATACATTGTTAATATATTTCCATCAAAGCCCTTTATACACTGTTGTACCCTCTCTCTCTTTCTCTGCATATAAACATATATGTATATGAAATAATGTTATTTAACAGTATTTCATTTGTTGATTTTTCCTCTTCATTATTCCACTCCATGTTCATTGTAGATATGCTTATGCTAAGCAAATTTTTGCTTTATATTAAATATAAATAACAAAAGAGCAGGAAAATAGATCGGCTAAGCATGGGGTACTTCAGGGTTCCGTGCTTGGCTCTCTCCTCTTTTGGATTCAGACAACATCTCTGGGACCGACTGTATCATTCAGGCACATGGATTTTCCAGTAAAATCAGACTTTTCTTACCTAAGCATGCTGCACCACTCCTCATTTAGGCTTTAGTCATCCCTAGACTAGACTACTGAAGTGCTCTTTTATCCAGCCATGCTGTATGCGCATTCACACAACTGCAAATAATCCAGAAAATGGCAGCGGTGGTCTTCAGCGAAACCTGGCAGAGCATATTAATCTTACCAACTCCATCAGAGTCCTGAGTCTACATCAAAACAGGTCTGACCCAGCTCTTAATGCCCTTACTTAACTGTACTATTCTCTTTCTGTTGTTTCAAAGGGTCAGGTTATCCCCTTTATTTCTCTGCTGGCTCGTAATTTTCAGGTCAATTCTGGAGCTTTGTATAACAGCACTTTTCATTCTGTATCCCAACGATGCAGTGCATTTTATGTAGTATTCCTCATTTGTAATCACTTTGTATAAAAGCATCTGCTGAATTAATAAATCTTACATTGCATAATCTAACAAAGCAATTATTACTAAAGAACAAAAGTGAATTCATAAATCTTTCAGGTTAATAAAGATTTCTCATCTCTGCTTCATATGATGCTTTTCATAAAAGTGGCCTCATTTTTAAACTTAAATCATGGCCTCTAGATCACTTTATTCCTTTGTGATGGAATCTTTTGATGAATTATTAATCTGAATGTAAAACTTCAACTAAAGTAAAATAAAGCAAACTTGACAACTGAATAGCAGTACAGAACAGTGAATTAAATTCAATTAGTTTGACCCTTTTATTTCACACATTTGACTGGACAATCAGCACAGGGTACTGATAGTGAAGCTGTTAATTGCAAAGAAAGGATTTAGTGTAATTTTCTATAGATGTTTCACTTCTGCTCAGAGTATGTCAGCTGAATTGTTACACGCCTTTCCTTGCAAGTCTTAGAGACTGGACCTTTTTATATTTAAAAGAGTATTACAGCGGTTATCTACATGCAACACTAATGTGAAAGCGATCCTTCCAGCCTGCACAACTTTCTTTGTACCACTTATAAAGAATAAAAAAAAAATCAAATCCGCACTGCACAAAACTTTCAGTGCCTGGAGGCTGAGAAGGCCCAAGATGACGCAGCTGTTATTCACTCCTTATTTAATGTTCACTGCAGAGTGCTGGAGAAGAGGCGGTTCAAAGACATGAGAGGAGCCCAATGAATAAATGCATTGAATTTGGAGGTATGCTCAGCTAGAGAGTCAACAGGGACCAGACACCAAAAAGCAAAAACAGCTAATTATCTGTGGCAAACACAGGATTTCATATATTAACCAAACTGCAGCGGGCTAGTCTGTGGAGTTCACTGGAGATGCTTTAGATGTTCAATGTGATCAGGCTCACTGCTTCTCTAGGATTCTCCCCTTTTCCCAATTTAACCGATAACACATAGAGTATTGAATCAGAAAAGGTAGGCTAACCTCTGTGATATGCGCATGTACTTAAACTTCTCATGGTTGCACCCTACGTCAGAGTTATTCCGAGCCTGATTAGCATTTTAACAGAATCCCCAGGATTTGCAGGGACAAAGAGATCTAATAAAGTCTGTCTGATGTAGTCTGACCAGAAACTATCCAATATGACATTTGCAGTTGGAGCTATTATGGATGTTGCTGCCAGTCAACAGTGAATGGGCTCAATTTTGTTCATCGTCAAGACAAAAGAGAAATAAATCTGAAGATGATGCAATATGTGCAACATCATGCAAGCTGCACGTTGTTTTCTAGGAATTGCAGTGTGTTTGCTATTGATTGCGTATAGTTATTTGTGCAAAAACAGATGAAGCTTTGCAGTAATCTTTGCTACTTAAAAGGATCATGTGCCTTGGGAAGCGTAGCAGGTTTTTTATCTCCTATTTTCTCATCACTAAAAAGAATCTAATGATTATTTTTAGTCATACATGCAATGACAAAGAACAGTGTTAGCATCACAGCTAGTCTTGATCGGTGTGTAATACTGCTTAGGTGTGTGTGACAGTGCATGATTGTTTGCATGGGCATATTTGTGTGTGCATGTGTGTGTATTATGTCACTGGGGGCAAACAGGCAACTGTGGCTCCTCAGATCTGACATTGTGCTGTAACTGCACTCCATCGATTCCCAAAAGGCAGATCTGACCTTGAGAAACACAAGCTGTGCAGAACAACATGGTGAATACTAAACACTGTTGTGTGTTTCTAAAACTAGCCCTCATCAATGTGTTTTAGGTAACGATATGTGTGTTAGATGTTTAATTCTGACACGTAACAGGAGTCTTTGAGTCTTTGTCAAGATTCCTTGACGGTCAAATAAATGAGTGAATTCATAATTGAGTCAAATAATATTTTAAATGCTCATCTTTTGAGTGTGTGCTCGTGACTAATTATTATATAACGGTGGTGAGTTTGATAGACACTCTTATGTACTATTTTCTGGGTCTGAAACTGTCAAACTATAAGCAATGGTCGACATCAAACTGCTCCAAATTCAAATGAATTTCTCTCTTATTTTCTTTTTCTATGTTCTCTTTTTTCTTGTATTTCTTCCCCTTCCTTTCCTCTCTCAATCTTTGTTCAGCTGTACAGTCTGAACTGCTGAAAGCCGTTGTGTAGTGTGGCATTGGTGTGTGAATGAGAGTGGAAGTGTGTGTGTCTGAAGATCAGTTCGATAAGAGTTATTGTTATGCAGCTTCTAAATGACCTCTTGCGTGAGAGTGGCCGAGAAGTGATGTTGTAATTGTAGAGCCTCTTTATAAGAATTGCTACGTGTCTGTATATCACATCTATTTTGAGAGCCAATGCCATCCCAGTGCATTGTGAGGGCAAAAGCAAAAAAAGACGGGAGAGTGGAGCATGATTCACTGAGAATGAATTGTCGCTGCTGATAGTGCCACTTATGTGCATGCACTTTTACATTGTTTAAGCTCTCGATTTACTAACGAAATTATGCAAATACGTAGATAATGCTGCAAATATGGCAAAAAATCTATCCTTGATACAGAGATACAGTTACAAACCCGATTCCAAAAAAGTTGTGACACTGTACAAATTGTGAATAAAAACAGAATGCAATGATGTGGAAGTTTCAAATTTCAATATTTTATTCAGAATACAACATAGATGACATATCAAATGTTTAAACTGAGAAAATTTATAATTTTAAGGGAAAAATAAGTTGATTTTAAATTTCATGGCATCAACACATCTCAAAAAAGTTGGGACAAGGCCATGTTTACCACTGTGTGGCATCCCCTCTTCTTTTTATAACAGTCGGCAAACGTCTGGGGACTGAGGAGACAAGTTGCTCAAGTTTAGGAATAGGAATGTTGTCCCATTCTTGTCTAATACAGGCTTCTAGTTGCTCAACTGTCTTAGGTCTTCTTTGTCGCATCTTCCTCTTTATGATGCGCCAAATGTTTTCAATGGGTGAAAGATCTGGACTGCAGGCTGGCCATTTCAGTACCCGGATCCTTCTTCTACGCAGCCATGATGTTGTAATTGATGCAGTATGTGGTCTGGCATTGTCATGTTGGAAAATGCAAGGTCTTCCCTGAAAGAGATGACGTCTGGATGGGAGCATATGTTGTTCTAGAACTTGGATATACCTTTCAGCATTGATGGTGCCTTTCCAGATGTGTTAGCTGCCCATGCCACACGCACTCATGCAACCCCATACCATCAGAGATGCAGGCTTCTGAACTGAGCACTGATAACAACTTGGGTTGTCCTTGTCCTCTTTAGTCCGGATGACATGGCGTCCCAGTTTTCCAAAAATAACTTCAAATTTTGATTCGTCTGACCACAGAACAGTTTTCCACTTTGCCACAGTCCATTTTAAATGAGCCTTGGCCCAGAGAAAACACCTGCGCTTCTGGATCATGTTTAGATATGGCTTCTTTTTTGACCTATAGAGTTTTAGCCGGCAACGGCGAATGGCACAATGGATTGTGTTCACCGACAATGTTTTCTGGAAGTATTCCTGAACCCATGTTGTGATTTCCATTACAGTAGCATTCCTGTATGTGATGCAGTGCCGTCTAAGGGCCCGAAGATCACGGGCATCCAGTATAGTTTTCCGGCCTTGACCCTTACGCACAGAGATTGTTCCAGATTCTCTGAATCTTTGGATGATATTATGCACTGTAGATGATGATAACTTCAAACTCTTTGCAATTTTTCTCTGAGAAACTCCTTTCTGATATTGCTCCACTATTTTTCCGCAGCATTGGGGAATTGGTGATCCTCTTCCCATCTTGACTTCTGAGACACTGCCACTCTGAGAGGCTCTTTTTATACCCAATCATGTTGCCAATTGACCTAATAAGTTGCAAATTGGTCCTCCAGCTGTTCCTTATATGTACATTTAACTTTTCCGGCCTCTTATTGCTACCTGTCCCAACATTTTTGGAATGTGTAGCTCTTATGAAATCCAAAATGAGCCAATATTTGGCATGACATTTCAAAATGTCTCACTTTCAACATTTGATATGTTATCTATATTCTATTGTGAATAAAATATAAGTTTATGAGATTTGTAAATTATTGCATTCCTTTTTTATTCACAATTTGTACAGTGTCCCAACTTTTTTGGAATCGGGTTTGTATTTGGAATCTGAGGGTGCAAAAAAAACAACAAAACAATTATTCACCTTTACAGTTGTCCAAGTTAAGTCCTTAACAATGCATTTTACTAATCAGAAATTATGTTTTGATATAATTACGGTAGAAAATGTTTGCGATAGAAAACTTTACTTAATATCCTAATGATTTTTGGCATTAAATAAAAAAATTAAATACATTTTGTCCAATACAATGTATTGTTGGTTATTGCTACAAATGTGGTCCAGGATCATATATATATATATATATATATATATGTGTATGCATATATAATATTCATTGAGTTTTTTATTACGTTGAGCTGCTGGTGATTAGTGAAATTTTGTATTAAATTAAATATTTGCATTAAAATATACGTATATTTATTTTATTTCATTAATGTTATTTGGTTCATTTGAACGGCATGGGGTTTACAGAATAATTGATTTTATGATATATATGTAACAATCAATATTTAAATATTTTTAAATAAAAAAACAGGTCTATATACACAGGAGTAAACAAGCAACTTAAAAAGACACATACGAATTGAATTGATAACTATGAAAACAAAAAACAACATGCTTAGAAACCTAGCAAACAAAGAAACAATAAATAAACAAAGAGAACTAGAAAACATGAGCAACATAATGAAAAGAACAGGAAGAGTCCTCTTTCTTTAGTGGATCATTCATTTTATAATTAATTTAATTTTAATTTTACTTTCTCTTCTTCTGCAGTGGAGACCTTTCCTTCCTGGGCTGAAGTATGATGTTATTGACTCAGCTTATATCTCGTTGTACACAGGTAACTGCTCCTTCCTTTTTGATTTTTAGTTTTTTCAGGCTAAAACTACATGCATGCATTTCAGGGAAGATAAAACAGAAAATGGAGGTGAACTCTCAAGAGTACCATTTGCAAACTGCCTGTTCCAATCATATCTGAATATTGCAGTTAACATTCACAGCCTGAACATTACAGCTTCTGCTGTTTGTGTGAAACGTGTCATTGTACTTCTATATGAATGTAGGCATTAGCAACTAATCACCAGAAAACACTTGCCCCTGAGCCTCCTGACAGTCAGCATATACTTTGTGTTCCTTCGCATATCGTCTTATCAAGCATTACACATGTTCATACATTCCCCTTCAAATTACTGCCATTCATCAAGGGAGCTGACTTTCATTTACATGCTTTTAAGAGGAAGTAGAGACACAAAGTGAGAGGGACAGTGAAAAAAAGAGAGAAAGACAATCCCCATGGCCCTCCTTTGCTTCGTTTACATAATTATTTGAGACGAAAGCAATTTTTCGATTAAATCCTCACTTACTTAACAAGCTGAGGGAGAGGGGGATGTGCGTTAGCTTCCATCGCCATCCCACGCAGCTCACCGGATAGTACGAAGCCAACTCCAGAGTGTCCTAATCATTAATCACGCAGACCACTCCCTCAAGGAAGACCGCACCGCATGTAAGGCGCGCACATGTCATCAGGGAGATGCAGATGGAGCGAGATCTCCCAGGTGGTTTGGCTGTGAGTGTCTTTCTGCTCTGTTAACAACAGATACAGTGTATGGCGAGCTGTCAGTCATCTCTGTCACTGCCACCTGTCTCCCTTCCATTTGTTTTGTTTATGTTTTTATTTGTATTTTGTAGTCATTGTATTGTGTAATCATAATTTATTTTGTGTAATTATAGTTTCTATTATTTCACATTAAAATGTTTGGATGAGTACTTTGTTAATCATTGTTATATTATTGATCAAAGTTGTATTTAAAGGGTCTGTATTTGCGCTTTTTGGCAAAAAAAAATGCTTTACATTGAATATTTTTCATGTATATCCAGAGTATTTGTTTTTTCTAATGTCTAATTACAGTGAAGGTATGTAATATTTGTCAAAAAATCATAAAACTTACGCAATATATATATATATATTTTTATCCAGTACATCCAAATGTAATACTTTATTTGATAAAACTCAGAACTGGAGCAAGGAGATCTTTTTTTTTTCCCCTTTTTTTTGCCCAGTTAGTCCTTGTTTTTCATTTTACGCATGTCCAATTAAAATTGTTTGGACTATTGAATAACCAATAAAGCCATATGGTCCATTACTAAAGCATCAACAGAGACACCAGTCAAAGCCTGTAGTCTTTCAGCCTCCTAATGGCACATTTCTGCTCCATCACTTTGTCTGTTTTCTTCATCTTGGATATTACTGTAATATCCAACACTCTTATATTATCTCTTTTCATCCCTCTATCAGTGTTGTATACTTGCTTTCTGCATTGCTGCCATCAGTGACAGACTTTGATGCTGTATAATGTAACACATTTGCAGTGGATCGACAGGACTAATTAAAGTGTGTTTTCATCAGTGGCTAGCTGAGCAGGCCGTGTTTTGAGCTCTCATAATGTCAGAAGATAAACCACAATGAATAGAGTCTCACATACACACACCTGCATGCTTCAGTGCCCATAGACTGATCACCAAGGAATTGGCATAAAGCGTAGGCAGTGTGTGTGAGCCTGGTTGCGTCTCTTCAAGCCTTGAGGAAGTATCCATATTTATTTATTTTTTGAAGCTGATCCAACTAGAAAAGATGTTTTCCAGAGTGAGGTTGGATTTAGAGTTTCATCGGGGGTTTGGGGCACAGCAATGTGGATAATATTGAAGAGAAACATGTTCATTGAGTGTCTGCACTGGCTCCAGATGTGGTGTGCTGATGGAATGCTGTTTAAAATATGCAGTCGATAACTCTTTGCAGTTATGGTGACAATTAGCTTCTTGTTTTCTTACAGCTGTCCGTGATCATCAACAGTCCACTTTAGAGCATTTGATACACTATTTCTAGTGTTGTGAAATATTGTTACTGTTTATAATAATGTATTTCTGTGTGACTATATATTAAAATGTAGTTTATTCCTGTTATGGCAAAGCTGAATTTTGAGCATTACTTCGGAAACATTTCTTATTATTATCAATATTGAAAAGAGTTGCGCTGCTTAATACTTTTGTGAAAACAAAATGTTTTTTTTTACTTGTAGTAATTAGCTAAAAGTTCAAACTAGGAGAATTTATTTCAAAGACATTTTGCTGTCAGGTTTGATCTGTTTATGATCAACAGATGTTAATGTATGCCCATTTGTCACATTAAAAAAGCATGGTTAACACACCTTCAGAAAGTGTGGAGCCTAATCTAGGGTTCACAGTTTTAATCTAGAGTTCAAAAAAGGTAAACCTGGAAGTAAGTTTCAGCCTTATGAGACAAAATAAATAATGAGTATTTCAGATGCTGCACCTTTTTTAGGTTCCTAATCAAATAATTACATTTGTGACATTGATCATGTGACTCTTTGTACGTATGGTCAGATTTTCTTGCATCTATGCTTTTTGGATCTCAAATCATGCTGGAGAATATAAACATCAGGTTTTACACAGTTTATGCATCTTGAGTGTATAGTTGTCATTAAAGCTCATAAAATTCTCAAATTCGTGAACATGTACTTTATTTACAGTTTTTCTCAGTCACTTTGGTGCATTTCTCGAATCATCCTTAATATTTGCAAAGAAGTATGTGCATTTCTCAAAACAATTCATACAAACAGCCCCACAGAATGGATTAACTGCAAAAGCCTGTAACTTACTCAAAATATTTAGTTGATCTCTCAAAAGTATAAGTAATTATGTCAATGAACATATCAGTGTCCTTAGGAATGAAAAGTCCTTGTGTCATTGTTCGCAAACAATATAGTCAAAATGATTTGTCATGTTCTCAGTATAACAGTGCACTCTGTTAGTATTACCTGCTGTAAACTATGGCAACAGTTTGGACGACAGTTACTGTACTGAAATGCAGAAGTCTGCACTTTTTATGTATGCCATATATCCTTTCAAAAGTTCAAATTTACACATTACTGTATGTGGGGATATTGATTGAAAGAGACTGTTTCGAAATGTTTGAATTATTGAGGATATGGTCGATCTCCCAATATTTAGCTGCACCCTTCAGCCATTGTAAGGCCATGATAGACAACATGGTCCACAATAGTGGCCCTTACTTCATCTGATATGCGCCTGTCCTTGGCCTGTTCCTCTGTTTTGCCTCTGCACCCTTCCACCATGCATCATTACTCCTCTTCTTCCTCTCGGCTGTTGACCCTGATAGTTTTCTGTCTGTTCATCCATCGTCAGAATTTGTAACATTATGTTGTCCTCTGTCTATATGCTATCCAATTGAAGCTTCATGAGATGCACCTTTGAGCTATTTCAAAGAACTGGTATATAATTCCTTGATCTATATTCTCTTCATTGGTGAAAGTCAAGATTCACGCACAATTCATGGCAAATCTACAAAAAGTCTAATAGAAATGTGTAGAAAATATGCTTGACAGTTTATGACAACAAGATCAACCATTTTGCATCTAATGACTTACACGATGAACTAATGACTAGATGTTTTGTGGGGTAAGACTATTGAACGGAGAACTATATAATGCATTTTGAGCAACATGATATTAGCAACTGAAAATGTAGGGAACTGCAGACAAATCTACATAATCTGTTGCATGAATGTACCAAAGTAATCACAACTTGTTGAAAAGAATGAGAAACTGCTTTTATGATTGAGTGTTAGTCTGTTAGCTGATTTAAATTCACATGCTGTCTCTCGCTGTCCTTATTCTCTGTCTTTCTCTGTCTCTGACAGATGAATCCAGTCTGAAGATGAACAGTGTTCGTCACATCCCACAGACTCTGGCCAGTCACTCTCTCGCTCTGCGGGTTAACCACAGGACAGAGATACATGCTGCAGATATGCTCAAACCAGACCCACGAGACACCTTCTACAAGAGTGAGTACTCCCTACAGTGTATGTGGATATTGAGGTTATTTATGAACACTGTCCAGTCATATTGCTGGATATCATTGTGCTGCTCTCAGTTGTAATTCATGCATTCACCTGACCCAACAGATGCTTACCATTGGTTTAATAACATGATGGATATATAATGTGATTGATATAATGACATAATCTGATATATCATATATTATGAGGCGCCGCCTAGGATTTAAATCAAACTTCGCTTATCAACACACAAAAAACACGTGCATATACACCTATAAACACTCGCACATACATATAAACTTCCATGCATATACACTTCTAAACACTCGCACATACATATACACTTCTAAACACTCGCACATACATATACACTTCCATGCATATACACCTATAAACACGCGCACATACATATAAACTTCCATGCATATACACTTCTAAACACGCGCACATACATATAAACTTCCATGCATATACACCTATAAACACGTGCACATACATATAAACTTCCATGCATATACACCTATAAATACGCGCACATACATATAAACTTCCATGCATATACACCTATAAACACGTGCACATACATATAAACTTCCATGCATATACACCTATAAATACGCGCACATACATATAAACTTCCATGCATATACACCTATAAACACGTGCACATACATATAAACTTCCATGCATATACACCTATAAATACGCGCACATACATATAAACTTCCATGCATATACACCTATAAACACGCGCACATACATATAAACTCGCTGCACGCATACACACCCATAAATGCTTCAGCTGAGTATATACGTGTATGCAAGTGATTTCATATGTAGATGTGCGTGAACTTTTCAGTGTAAACGGAAGGCATTTCAGTGTAAACGGAAGGCATTTCAGTGTAAAAGGAAGGCATTTCAGTGTAAAAGGAAGCAGCGGCACTTCCGGCGGCTTCTCCAGATGCCGGGACATTTGAAAATTGAAAATTCTTAACGTGGCTTAATGCATTAAAACAGTGTTTTTAAAAGACCAAACCCAATAAACACATTATTAATAAAGCATACGATGTATAGACAAGCAGATCCAGAATAAGAACGTAATGCGTTTAATTACGCGTAAAGCTTAAGGAATAAGCTAACCTGGCTTGCAACGTTATGTGGGTCTCGGAAGCTAAATAAATGTGGGTGGTACAAAAAATACTGGAGTATTTGACATTTTCTGTAGTTTGGTGCCTTTTAAAGAACGTGTCTATTCACACAAAGTGTACTTGTACTTTTGTCTACTGATGTTAAAATAAAAAAAACACGGCTAGTCTCAAGAGTTTTCAATGGCGTAAGAGGTAAGGCATGGACCATCAATGTTACTGACGCGAGAGACCCGAGTTCGCGTCCGCCTTTTTCCGATATCATTCTCCCTCACATCTCTTATTATATTGGAAAGACAGTTGTTTTCAGTAAAAAATAAAATAAATAATCGAAAAGTTTAAATAAAGTATAGGGTAGGAGTGTATCGAGCAGCAGGTACGCTCAATTGTTTACTTTGTTGTTTCATTTCTATGGACTCTGAATGAGCCAAGTGCAGTAGATTACTGCGGTCAGGCCAGCCTCCACTTTGAAAAACAGTCATTCTAGTCGCCACGTTATTTTCTGGTGCGCGCGTATACTATGCGTTGCGGTAATAGCGTGTAACAACTCAGATCACAGGAAAAGCGATCTCTGGCATTCATTTATTGAGGCAGTTTCTCTGTCAATAACTAATAAACGAATTAACTAATACATTCCACTACCCCAGGGTGTCACTCAAGCCGTTTCCAGACGATCTAAAGTTGTATTACATAATAAAAGCACTCCAAATCTCATATTCCACCTCTTCTGTCTGTGATTTTGAATGGCTCTAAAAATAAAAGTCCTTGCTTCCACAGATCAATTTAAATTCAGATTGACAGTCCACTACCCCAAGATGACACTCAAGCAGTTTCAAGACAATCTGATGTTTAATTACAAAATAAAAGCACTCCAAATCTCATATTCCACCTCTTCTGTCTGTGATTTTGAATGGCTGTAAAATAAAAGTCCCTGCTTCCACAGATCAATTTCAATTCAGATTGACAGTCCACTACCCCATGTTGACACTCAAGTAGTTTCAAGACAATCTGATGTTGAATTATATAATAAAAGCACTCCAAATCTCATATTCCACCTCTTCTGTCTGTGATTTTGAATGGCTCTAAAAATAAAAGTCCCTGCTTCCACAGATCAATTTAAATTCAGATTGACAGTCCACTACCCCAAGATGACACTCAAGCAGTTTCAAGACAATCTGATGTTTAATTACAAAATAAAAGCACTCCAAATCTCATATTCCACCTCTTCTGTGATTTTGAATGGCTGTAAAATAAAAGTCCCTGCTTCCACAGATCAATTTCAATTCAGATTGACAGTCCACTACCCCATGTTGACACTCAAGTAGTTTCAAGACAATCTGATGTTTAATTACATAATAAAAGCTCTCCAAATCTCATATTCCACGTCTTCTGTCTGTGATTTTGAATGGCTCTAAAAATAAAAGTCCCTGCTTCCACAGATCAATTTCAATTCAGATTGACAGTCCACTACCCCATGTTGACACTCAAGTAGTTTCAAGACAATCTGATGTTGAATTATATAATAAAAGCTCTCCAAATCTCATATTCCACCTCTTCTGTCTGTGATTTTGAATGGCTCTAAAAATAAAAGTCCCTGCTTCCACAGAACAATTTTAATTCAGATTGACAGTCCACTACCCCAGGGTGTCAATCAAGAAGTTTCAAGACGATCTGAAGTTGTATTACAAAATAAAAGCGCTCCAAATCTCATATTCTACCTCTTCTGTCTGTGATTTTGGATAGCTCTTAAAAGTAAACTCCCTGTTTCCACAGAACAATTTCAATTCAGATTGACAGTCCACTACCCCATGATGACAGTCAAGCAGTTTCAAGACAATCTGATGTTGAATTACAAAATAAAAGCTCTCCAAAACTGACATTCTACCTGACCTGCCTTTGATTTTGGATAGCTTTTAAAATAAAACTCCCTGCTTCCACAGATCAATTTCAATTCAGATTGACAGTCCACTGCCCCAAGATGACACTCAAGCAGTTTCAAGACAATCTGATGTTGAATTACGTAAAAGCTCTCCAAATCACATATTCCACCTCTTCTGTCTGTGATTTTGAATGGCTCTAAAATAAAAGTACCTTATTCCACAGAACAATTTCAATTCAGATTGACAGTCCACTACCCCAAGATGACACTCAAGCAGTTTCGAGACAATCTGATGTTGAATTACATAATAAAAGCTCTAAAAATCTCATATTCCACGTCTTCTGTCTGTGATTTTGAATGGCTCTAAAAATAAAAGTCCCTGCTTCCACAGATCAATTTTAATTCAGATTGACAGTCCACTACCCCAGGATGACACTCAAGCAGTTTCAAGACAATCTGATGTTGAATTACAAAATAAAAGCACTCCAAATCTCATATTTCACCTCTTCTGTCTGTGATTTTGAATGGCTCTAAAAATAAAAGTCCCTGCTTCCACAGAACAATTTCAATTCAGATTGACAGTCCACTACGCCAGGATGACACTCAAGCAGTTTCAAGACAATCTGATGTTGAATTACATAATAAAAGCTCTCCAAAGCTCACATTATACCTGATCTGTCTTTGATTTTGAATGGCTCTGAAAATAAAAGTCCCTGCTTCCACAGAACAATTTCAATTCAGTTTGACAGTCCACTACCCCAGGATGACATTCAGGCAGTTTCCAGACGATCTGATTTTGTATTACATAATAAAAAAAAATGTTTTTATAGTTTTTTTTTATAAAAACATAAAGCGAATTTTATAAAAGACCCACATTTCTAGCTTTCATTCATGCGGATAACAAATCTACAGATCTCACATTATAACTGATCTGTCTTTGATTTTGAATGGCTCTAAAGATAAAAGTCCCCTATGTCCCCTCTGTTTTTATGGGACGTGGGCCCCTATCTCGGGACGAACCCATTCCAGGGTGCCCGGCCCTTCTTAAAGAAAAGAGATCTCTTCCCGGGGCCCCTGCCAACTTCTCCGGGTTCCTTTGCGTTACCGCACTGGGAGCCTTGCGGCGCTCGTATCCGCCACTCCGGGTTCTGGGATCTGAACCAGACTCCCTTTCGATCGGCCAGGGGCAATGGAGGCCATCGCCCCTCCCTTCCGAACGGCGTTCGCCCATCCCTTAAGACCGACTGACCCATGTTCAACTCCTGTTCACATGGAACCCTTCTCATATTCGGCCTTCAAAGCTCTTGTTTGAATATTTGCTACTACCACCAAGATCTGCACCCGCGGCGGCTCCACCCACGCCCTAGGATTCCACGCCACACACTCTTGCTCCAAACTTGCTGGTGGTGCGCCCCCCTTATTTTTCAAGACGGGTTGGGTGGGTGGCCGACCTCACCGCGGACCTCGAGCACCCTTTACGAGGGCCTGATCCCCGCCCTGATGGCGCGGCGCGGTCGGAGAAGGACTGAGAACAGTCCGCCCCGGTCAACGCACGTGCCGGGAGACGCAAAGTGCGTTCGAAGTGTCGATGATCAATGTGTCCTGCAATTCACATTAGTTCTCGCAGCTAGCTGCGTTCTTCATCGACGCAGGAGCCGAGTGATCTGAAGGTACGTGTCGGTTCCGAACGCTTTGCCGGGCGATGATCTTTCCGAGGTCTCGTGCGGTGCAGCCCCCGGGCTCCGCCACACCCGCCCCCACCGCGCCTTTGGCTGTCACGATCCGAGGACCTCACTAAACCATCCAATCGGTAGTAGCGACGGTGTGTCCAAAGGGCAAGGACTTAATCAACGCGAGCTTATGACCCGCTTACTGGGAATTCCTCGTTGATGGGAAATAGTTTCAATCCCCAGTCCCAATCACCGGGGTAGACACACGCTGATTCGCCCATTGTGGTGCGTGCAGCCCCAGACATCTAAGGGCATCACAGACCTGCCGCGTAACTATTTAACAAGCCGGAGTCTCGTTCGTTATCAGAATGAACCAGACAAATCGCCCCACCAACTAAGAACGACCATGCACCACCACCCACTGAATCGAGAAAGAGCTATCAATCTGTCAATCCTTTCCGTGTCCGGGCCAGGTGAGGTTTCCCGTGTTGAGTCAAATTAAGCCGCAGGCTCCACTCCTGGTGGTGCCCTTCCGTCAATTCCTTTAAGTTTCAGCTTTGCAAAAAATACTCCCCCCGGAACCCAAAGACTCGTGGTCATGGTAATAACGCCCGGATCGCTGGTCGGCGTCGTTCTGATCGGAACTACGACGGTATCTGATCGTCTTCGAACCTCTGACTTTCGTTCTTGATAAATGAAAACATTCTTGGCAAATGCTTTTGCTTCGTCCGTATTGCGCCGGTCCAAGAATTTCACCTCTAGCGGCGCAATACGAATGCCCCCGGCCGTCCCTCGTAATCATGGCCTCGGGTTCCAAAAACCCACAAAATAGAACCGGAGTCCTATTCCATTATTCCTAGCTGTGGTTTTCAGCGGCGACGGGCGGCCTGCTTTGAACACTCTAATTTTTTCAAAGTAAACGCTCCGGGCACCCAGTTAAGGGCATCCGGGGGGCGCCGGGAGGCAGGGTCCGGGACAGGCGGTGGACCGCCAGACCGCCAGCCCATTCCCGAGATCCAACTACGAGCTTTTTAACTGCAGCAACTTTAATATACGCTATTGGAGCTGGAATTACCGCGGCTGCTGGCACCAGACTTGCCCTGCAATGGGTCCTCGCCCATGGGTTTAGGATACGCTCATTACAATTACAGGGCCTTGAAAGAGACCTGTATTGTTATTTTTCGTCACTACCTCTCCGAGTCGGAAATGGGTAATTTGCGCGCCTGCTGCCTTCCTAGGATGTGGTTTCTCAGGCTCCCTCTCCAGAATCGAACCCTGATTCCCCGTTACCCGTGGTCACCATGGTAGGCGCCTAAAGTACCATCGAAAGTTGATAGGGCAGACATTCAAAAGAATCGTCGCCGCCGCAGAGAGCGCACGATCGGCCCGAGGTTATCGAGAGTCACCAAAGGAGCCCGACCTCGGATGGGTTTTGGATCTGATAACGACGCTCCCGCCCCGAGGGGTCGGCGCCCGTTTTCATGTATTAGGTCTGGAATTGCCACAGTTATCCAAGTACTGGGTGGAGCGATCAAAGGGACCATAACTCATTTAATGAGCCATTCGCAGTTTCACTGTACCGGCTGTGTGTACTTAGACCTGCATGGCTTAATCTTTGAGACAAGCATATGTTACTGGCAGGATCAACCAGGTAATGGGCCCTCCGGCGAGGGGGAAAGGGGAACAACCGCAGCACGCTTGAGTCCTATACACGGGTCTCGCTCCACGCGGAACGTCCAGGTCGGGGGGTCAGTCCCCTAGCCAAAAGGTCCTGAACCAGTGTGGCCGCTCATAGGGCGACGTTGCGGCGGCCTCTCCTCCGTCGGGTAACACATACCGACGTTGGGGGTGGCCGCTGGATCGCAGCCGTAAGGTGGAAAAGTGCGTTTCACAGGGATGGCAGGAGTGCGGCTTACGCCCATAGCGTCAGGGGCGGACACCTAAAACCCTCACCGCAGGCCCCTGTGCCTCCGCTGGTGGCGGACCTTTGAAGATAGACCAGCCGTCTGCATCTCCCAATGAAGGGTGGGCCCCCGTGGGGGCCGTCTCGTGCGCGTTATAACGGACAAGTTGCCAATTTGCCCCTAGACACCCGTCTACCTATAGCGGCCGGTGAGGTCTGTTTGAAAATAGATGACCGTCACTTCATCGACCGGGCGGGGCCCTAGCTCGGATGCACTTCGCATTCCAATCGATCAGAGGGGGGCGAACTTGCCCGGCACCCCGAAGCGCACGCCTTCGAGGGCCGGGCAGGCGATCCCTGTCATCGCCCCTCTGCTTTGGAGGTCCGTGTGTATTTTTGCCAAAGCGTTCAAAACCTAAGTACACAAAATTACAGGTTCGCCGAAATCGCGATGGCGCATAGAAACGGCTTCTTCCATCGGACCGACCTCCAGGGTCGCGGTCGAATCCGGAACCGACCCGGGACGAGGCGCCTAACCCGGCCCGGCACTTCGAAGAGGGTGGTTGTTATGACCGAAGCCCATATGACATACTTAGTGATTTTTTGAAATTCATCCAGGGTCGGCGCCAAAATGGTCGGGTCCTCTTCGAGTCCTCATCGGTCATGCCTCTCGCTGAAGAGACCCTGGAGCCTCGATCCGCCACTGGTCACCCGTATACCTCGGCATCCGGAAAGGTGAGGCGGTTGGGCACGCTCCCCTCCCGGAGCTCGGCTCTCATCGTGACCGACAACCAGAGTAAGAGGCGTTGGGTCACACCGCCAGGGTGATGGTTTATGGGCCTGGCAACGCCGAAAAGCCCCTGGAGCTTAGCTCTCATCGTGACCGACAACCAGAGTAAGTGGCGTTGGGGCACACTCGACCCCGCCAGGGTGATGTGTTTCTGGGCCTGGCAATGTTCGAAAAAGCCCCTGGAGCTCCGTTATTTAAAATACAATATTTGTGTCATGAGTCCAGGTCTGGCGATGATCCCTCTCACCACCAGAGGTATCCACCTCCAATCTTCCTGGACTCAATTGCTCTAATACCTCACACCTGCCACTCCTCACACTCCCAGCTGTTCCACATCACCATGGACTATTATACACCACACTCCTGCTGCTCTGTCTGGTAGAATTGTATGTGTTATTGTCGTGTATTGCAGTGAACACTGTTCTATGCTCTCGAGGACACCAGCACTGTTATGCCATCAGTGGTGTCCCGTTTTGTATCTTGTTTGTTTTTTGCCTTGTTGGCCTATTTGTTTCTCAATAAACCGTACCTGCATTTGGACCCAGACCCCTGTTTCTCCTGGGTGTCCTTGCTCGCACTGTAACAATTTGAGTCAGAAGTGGAGTATAAGTAAATGGTAGCACGATATGGGTATACAAATTTGTCGTACCTTGAATTTGTTATATTGAAATTGTAGTTTAATGTGAATAAGGCACAAACTGCCTGTCTTCAAAAAAAAAAATACAAAAACAAGATCTTCTAATCGTTGGGATTAGTCAAAGAGAAGAAAAACAATGAGGAAGAGAAGAACTGATGGTTGATAAGGAATAAACAGTTATATACATTGTGGAAGAAAACAGTATGATTTTGTTAATCATATAATCATTTTTAATCATTTAATACTCATGTTTATGTTGAATATGTTAAAAATAATTATTTGTCTGTTTCTATGAATGTCTCACATTGGATGTTTCACATTAAGAAGTGTTCTAAAACAAAATGTTAAGCTGTAAGTTAGGCCTATGAGTCTGTGGTGGAAGATTCCCAGACACCATAAATCAAGTTAGATAAACCGAGGGTGGTGCGAGATGACACCAGCAGGATGGAGGAGCTAGGGGTCTATATAGGCAGAGAGCTGCTAGAGCGAGGGCATTGTTTTCACATGATCTGCCGGTAGAACACTTGTGAAACTTTCAGTATCATTTGGGCTGAAGACGATTCTTCAATAAAAACCTTTTTATTCTTAAAACATCCTTCGTCTCGACTATCTTCATCCAAAGTTTCAACCACAACATTTTATAAAGCAGTCATACCAACCAGTGGTAGGCATGATGTAAGGTAACATGGTCAAAGATCCAATATTTTTTTAAGTTGAATTTACTAACATTTTATTGATCCGTGATACAACAGATGTAGATGCATTTAACACATACAAGTTTCATAGACAATTTACATTTGTATTGCACAACAGAGATATTTAAGAATGATGTCAACACAGATGAGAAACTTGTGCCCCCAAACTCCATGAAATGGCAGAACATATAGAAAGAGGCCATAGGAATATGTCTCTTCCAGAGTAGTCTTTACAACAGAGTTGATTTAAGTGTTGCACTTCAGAACATAAGAATGACTTCTTTCTTGTGCATCCTCTGTCATCTTCACTTTTTAGAGTGTCTTGCTGTTGGAAATAAACTATTAGCCAACTTTTAGTTCTAAAAAAAATCCTTCTAAAGGATAAAATCATCTGTAAAACAGGAAAACTTGTATTATTAATCAGAAAAATGGAAAGCACTATGTACCCATATGACATTTTATGGGTGTTTTATAATTATTTTATTGTGTAATTCATCGTCAACCACTGTCTGAGTGATACTGTGTACCTTAATATCAATCTGAAATGAAAAGGGTCTTTTAAAACGAGAAGTAAATGAGCTTTTAAACAGCATAAATTTGGTAATGTAATATCAGATAGTCTTGAGTTTGGGTGAGTGACATCTAGGCTAAAAGTTCACAGAGAGTCTTCTATCAATCTGAATTGAAACTAGTCTGTGGAACCAGGGAGTTTTATTTTAAAGCTATCCAAAATCACAGACAGAAGAGGTGGAATATGAGATTTGGAGAGCTTTTATTTTGTAATTCAACATCAGATTGTCTTGAAACTACTTGACTGTCATCATGGGGTAGTGGACTGTCAATCTGAATTAAAATTGTTCTGTGGAAACAGGAGTTTACTTTTAGAGCTATCCAAAATCACAGACAGAAGAGGTAGAATATGAGATTTGGAGCGCTTTTATTTTGTAATACAACTTCAGATCGTCTTGAAACTTCTTGATTGACACCCTGGGGTAGTGGACTGTCAATCTGAATTAAAATTGTTCTGTGGAAGCAGGGACTTTTATTTTTAGAGCCATTCAAAATCACAGACAGAAGAGGTGGAATATGAGATTTGGAGAGCTTTTATTATATAATTCAACATCAGATTGTCTTGAAACTACTTGAGTGTCAACATGGGGTAGTGGACTGTCAATCTGAATTGAAATTGATCTGTGGAAGCAGGGACTTTTATTTTTAGAGCCATTCAAAATCACAGACAGAAGAGGTGGAATATGAGATTTGGAGTGCTTTTATTTTGTAATTAAACATCAGATTGTCTTGAAACTGCTTGAGTGTCATCTTGGGGTAGTGGACTGTCAATCTGAATTTAAATTGATCTGTGGAAGCATGGACTTTTATTTTTAGAGCCATTCAAAATCACAGACAGAAGAGGTGGAATATGAGATTTGGAGTGCTTTTATTATGTAATACAACTTTAGATCGTCTGGAAACGGCTTGAGTGACACCCTGGGGTAGTGGAATGTATTAGTTAATTCGTTTATTAGTTATTGACAGAGAAACTGCCTCAATAAATGAATGCCAGAGATCGCTTTTCCTGTGATCTGAGTTGTTACACGCTATTACCGCAACGCATAGTATACGCGCGCACCAGAAAATAACGTGGCGACTAGAATGACTGTTTTTCAAAGTGGAGGCTGGCCTGACCGCAGTAATCTACTGCACTTGGCTCATTCAGAGTCCATAGAAATGAAACAGCAAAGTAAACAATTGAGCGTACCTGCTGCTCCGATACACTCCTACCCTATACTTTATTTAAACTTTTCGATTATTTATTTTATTTTTTACTGAAAACAACTGTCTTTCCAATATAATAAGAGATGTGAGGGAGAATGATATCGGAAAAAGGCGGACGCGAACTCGGGTCTCTCGCGTCAGTAACATTGATGGTCCATGCCTTACCTCTTACGCCATTGAAAACTCTTGAGACTAGCCGTGTTTTTTTTATTTTAACATCAGTAGACAAAAGTACAAGTACACTTTGTGTGAATAGACACGTTCTTTAAAAGGCACCAGACTACAGAAAATGTCAAATACTCCAGTATTTTTTGTACCACCCACATTTATTTAGCTTCCGAGACCCACATAACGTTGCAAGCCAGGTTAGCTTATTCCTTAAGCTTTACGCGTAATTAAACGCATTACGTTCTTATTCTGGATCTGCTTGTCTATACATCGTATGCTTTATTAATAATGTGTTTATTGGGTTTGGTCTTTTAAAAACACTGTTTTAATGCATTAAGCCACGTTAAGAATTTTCAATTTTCAAATGTCCCGGCATCTGGAGAAGCCGCCGGAAGTGCCGCTGCTTCCTTTTACACTGAAATGCCTTCCTTTTACACTGAAATGCCTTCCGTTTACACTGAAATGCCTTCCGTTTACACTGAAATGCCTTCCGTTTACACTGAAAAGTTCACGCACATCTACATATGAAATCACTTGCATACACGTATATACTCAGCTGAAGCATTTATGGGTGTGTATGCGTGCAGCGTTATATGTATGTGCGCGTGTTTATAGGTGTATATGCATGGAAGTTTATATGTATTTATAGGTGTATATGCATGGAAGTTTATATGTATGTGCACGTGTTTATAGGTGTATATGCATGGAAGTTTATATGTATGTGCGCGTATTTATAGGTGTATATGCATGGAAGTTTATATGTATGTGCACGTGTTTATAGGTGTATATGCATGGAAGTTTATATGTATGTGCGTGTTTATAGGTGTATATGCATGGAAGTTTATATGTATGTGCGCGTGTTTATAGGTGTATATGCATGGAAGTGTATATGTATGTGCGAGTGTTTAGAAGTGTATATGTATGTGCGAGTGTTTAGAAGTGTATATGCATGGAAGTTTATATGTATGTGCGAGTGTTTATAGGTGTATATGCACGTGTTTTTTGTGTGTTGATAAGCGAAGTTTGATTTAAATCCTAGGCGGCGCCTCATAATATATAAAGTTTTACATGAGCTAACAAAACTGTCCGTGCTGTATGTGCTGAATTATTTTCTTGCAGTATTCTAGCACTGTTGTGTGTACTGTATGTATAGCTATGGTTGCTAAACAAAATAAACAGCAATCTGTCAGGATAGACCGTGTGGATTCTTTGGTTTTCAAGCGTGTTCATGTTTAATTGCTTGTGTGTAAGCTCAACGGGCGCATTGGTAGCATATGGTATTGAAGATATAGGATGTCAGCTTGTTAGGAGCAGAATCACTGAATATATGACAGTCAGGACTGAGATACAAGCTAATAGTGATGAATGGAAGCCATTGAATATCTGTATGGAAATCAGCAAACTGATTTTTTGTTACATATTTTTAACTTAGATGAATAGAAAATCTTTGTGCTGAGCAGTTATTTGTATGTCAACTGTCTTATGAAGAGTGTGGGAATTGTCTCGTATTTGTTGTCCTAGTTCCCATGATAGATCAGTCCAGGCTGGAGAATGTTCTGCCATCTTGTGTCTATTCTCCTACCTACGTGGTGAAGGACTTCCCTATCGCTCGCTATCAAGGCCTGCAGTTTGTAAGTAAAAGTCTCGCCAAGCACACTCTCTGTGTTGATGACAGAAGGATGGCTTCCGATGTACTAAATGTACTACGGTAAAATATGCGGTTGATAACGCACCTCGCTCTAGTGCAGCTTTGGCTCAATGAGTTGCTTTAAGCTTTGCAGTTGTGGTCAACTTTAGAGCATTTGATACATTATTTCATATTGTGAAATATATATATATATATATATATATATATATATATAATTTTCTAGTTATGTCAAGCTCTGAAATGTATGACTTGCTATATGCAAGTTAAATAAATAAATACATAGTGTAAAAATATCAAACTTATCTTGTAATCATGATTGACTGGAAAATTGGCTGATCATAAAGAGTGTGATTTTGAGTAACGTTCAGTCCATTTATTTGTATTTTTTATTTTCATTCATTCATTTATTTATTTATTTTTTAAGGCTGATGAAGTGGACCTACTCTCTTTAGCAATATTTCGAGTTTAGAGCAAACATTGCCCTCTTTTGGTCATCACTGTTAAACACAAGTCTGAGAAGAGAGGGGGGTGCATATGTTAAATGTCATGCTGTGCAATTACAGTCACTGTTTTCAATTCTTCTGATTGTCTTATTTGATACACTTTGGCTTAATATTTCATCTAATTTCTCTTATTCTTATGTGTTCTCAACTAGGTCTACCTTTCGTATGTATATCCCAATGACTTCACCAGACTTACTCATATGGAGAATAAGAACAAATGCTTCTACCGAGAGTCTCCTGTCTACTTAGAAAAGTACGAATCCTGGCTGATCATGACAAGAAATTAAGCAATAATCAAATCAGTAAATAAACAGATAACCATGGCCCTGTTACTCTTTTGAATTGTCATGTAGATTTGGCTTCTACAAGTACATGAAGATGGATGAGGACGAGGATGACCAGCCTGTTTTCTTCCCTAAACCTGATGGTCTGTGTTCAGCTGGGATCTTAATAACAGATAAGAATACAGCAGCTGTTTGCTCTCTTTAAAATCTCACCATCTGTAATGAGCCAAGCGACATATGTGTTCCCAGGGTTCAAAATTAATACAAACCAGACGGCAAATGTGAGGAGATGGGCTTTGAGAAGTAAATAAAACAGTTGGCAGCCAACTTTATTAGGATCATTACATGGTTTAGGTTACACTGTTAGTAAAATATAGTTTGATTGTCACTTAAACAAAAATATTGTACATATAGGCTATATTACATTTCACATATTTTTGTTTTCTCTTTTTTTGGTCAATTGGTTTAAGGGTTTCCTCCCCTGTAGTCACGACATGAAAATACTATTAAAATTATAATATGAAGAATATTTTATATTGAAATGTTTATATTAACTGACTTTCTGTTAAATTTAGTACAGGTAATGACAACCTTCTGTGGTCTCCAGTGTTTTAAATTATCTGGATTATGCATTTTTTTTGCTGCTATTTATTAATAGATGTACAATGTAAAACAAATGTATGTACACAAGTACACAATGATTTATTTAAATGTAAGTACATAGTAATTAAGGCCACTTAATAAAGTGGGACCTTGTCTTCGTTTTTGGTGGCAAACAGCATTAAGGTGCAATACTGCCTTCTACCACACCGATGCATCTACCAGCATATAGATTAACATAATATCAATATATATGTATGTATGTAGGGAAAAACACAATGTGTGTTTTTTGTTTTTGTTTGTTTTGTTGGTGCATCATTCTTCAAGTGACTACAGTAAACTAAATCGCACATAAATGTAATACAAAGTACTGTTTTGTGACAAGAAATATTTTTAACTGATAAACTGTGTCAATGTAAAAGTGAAATTGGCATATGTGGCAAATATTTAATTTTGGACCTTGTGTGTGCATTTAGACAGCTGTAACATGCTGTGTGTAACAGCATAGATGGAAGGCCTGGAGATGATAATCATTAGCTGTAGATTTTCATCAATACTGCAGCAGCCTCACTGACTCTTTAATCATGCCATTAAGCAATTCTCATTTCAGATTACATGAATTATTTAAAGGGATTTGGTTTGATGGGACTTGTCTCTTCTGACAGATTTCCTGGAGGAGGAAGAAGGCGTCGACCCAGAGGAGACGATCAATTCCAGCAACCGGCCAGTCAAGAGGACTAGTCTACCCTATCAGACATCACGAATTACAGCGTCCACTGCCTCCTCCAAGGGTTCAAAGAGCTACATCCTTCAGCAAGGAAGGCAGTACGTTCAGTTAAAAGAGCGAGAGGGGAGTACAAGAACGAAAGGGGAAAGGTTTTATAAACACTCTCTGGTGGTGGATGATGAAATGACAGGAATAAGACCGGCAAAGGGTAGTACAGGTGCATTAGAGCCTCAAAGTTGGTCTCTAAATGAACAGACGGGAGCGAGCGAGGAGCAAGGGGAATCCCAAACACTTGTGCTGGTTAAGAGAGGGCGTTCTTTAACATGGCTACTGCCTGACCCAGGACTGCCAAACCAGAGTAAACTGACAGAAACTTCTAGCCCACCTTTGAAAGGAAGATCCCCCTTTAAGCTTCCTCAGAAGTCCCCTCTCTATGTCTTAGCCAATCGGATTTTTGGCAATGCAGGGAAACCTGTGGTGGAAAAGGGGACTAATACCAATAAAATGTACATCACTAGACCCCGTCCTCCAGTAAGCAGACCAAAATCTCCTGTGGAAGTGTTTCCTGGTGTGTTCCTTTACCAATCAAAAAAGACCAAGAGGCTTGTGAACCTGAGTTCAAAATGGAGGACCTTAAAAACACAAGCAGCTGCTTCTCTCCCCTGGCAGAACTTCCCCTTAATGGGGCTTAAGACTTCCACCCAATCTGCCCTGTTAAAGCACAGTTATCCTTCCTTGCCTACGGAGCCTGGGCCTCATAATAAGGGTGACCCTACAGCTTCCATATCAGATCCAGACAGCTTGCCCCCTTCAAACTCAGATAGGAGGGACCCCCCAGGGTTAAACTCGTCTGAGAACAGCCGGCCTCCGGAGGTGCAGCCAACAAAGGTCTTAGAGATGCCAGAGGGATCGGACATGGCTCCTCAGAGCAGAGGCCTTGAGGAGGGAGAGATGTCAGAGTACAGTTATGAGGAGACTGATGTGAGGCCACACTTGTCAGAGGAGGCCATAAATTGGCAGCGGACCTTTAGCGTGAACCCTGTGGACTTTGAGCTGCTGAGGTCAGACTGGAATGACCTGAGGTGTAACGTCTCGGGGAACCTGCAGCTCGCAGAGAACGAGGTCGTTGATGTGATCTCACAGTACATGGAGAGGCTGAATGAGAGGAATGGAGGGTGGGTGAGATCTTAAAATGTAAATGAGGATGTCTAAGGGGATAGCTCATCCAAAATTCAACATTATTATTTACCTATTCTCGTGTTGATCCAAACTAGTGTAAATTTCTTTTGATGATTTTAATCCAGTATCAATGCTCAACGGTACACGCATTCATACCGAAATTTTTCGATAAGGGTCTTTCGGTTCAGTATGCATGTGTACTGAACAAATACAGCATTGTTTGTGCAATTTACATGTTTGCATACATTTTTATTAAGTTGAGGGTTTATTATATTTAAAAATAAGTGGTATTTAAAATCAAGATTTAGCTCAGTTGTTAATTGTAATCTTATAGTAATGTTAAATGGCTCCCTATAGTTTAGCGCATAAACTGAGGTATTTATGTGTTAATCCTTAAGAAAATGTTAATTATAATTACATTTATTTATAGAAAGAGCAATTTGTTCAGTAAACCACTGTTTAATTAAAAGAAATGCTATTTTATGTTTAGTTTTGTCGCCCTACTGTATCGAAACCATATCGAACTGTGATGTCAAAATTATATTATATTATTATAACATTATAAAGAATGTGTTTACATACAGTAGGTTTAAAGGCACGGTTACAAAAACAGCCGTTTTAACACTCTGAATAATTATAGAGAAGACAGAAAATGAACAGTATTTTAGACTATTTTAGGTATAGACAACTTTACTAATAATATTGACCTTAGTGAAAAAATATATATAATAAAAAAATGAATAAAAATGACCCCTTTAAATATATGTGTGTGTTTTTGCTGAGCCTGCAGCTCAAGTGTAGAGTTATCTTTTAATTCTAACCTTGTACTGAGACAGTCTGAACTCCTGCTGTTAATCAGTCCCTCAGTGGGTCGCTTTATGCACTTTTATCATAACAAATGGGAAAGCTTTATTACTCCTGACACAACTAGATTAAAGAGGATACGTGGTGTTACAGTATGTACATATGTATCATGTATATTCCTTATTGTCTCATTTAAAAGCACTCTATTTACAGCAACTGTTCTCTATTTTGTCCCTCACTGTTTCTTACCTCTCTATCAGGATCTACGCTCTGGTCCATATTGTAAATGTAGAGAAGAGGAGAGATTCAGCCAGGGGCAACCGTTATTTGATGGAGCTGGTGTTGATGGAGGGAGGGAAAAGATTGGTGCGGCTGTCTGACTACATCTATCTGCTGTTGCACCGCAGTCGATATGAGGAGGGAATTTTACCCTCATCCCACCATACACCCTCTAAAAACCCACCGTCCAGCGGCTCCAGTATCCAAACACACACCACCACACCATGGAGCACCAGCTTGGCCAAACCCCTGCTCTGCCAGCCGACCATGTTACAATGGAGACATGACGTGATGGTACACTTTGTAGTACCAGGTATACTTATATATACTAATATGAGCTCCTGTTTATGCATATTTATGTCCTCATGTATGAGGTCTTTTGAGAGTATGTCAATTAGAAAACAAAGCCAGATACCAGACATTTTAGGACCACAGTTTAACTAGTTTAATTTGTTTAGCTTGGCAAACTGCAGGTTGATAGCCACTCATCTGATTTGTCTTCTATGACAGTAAAGAATCAGGCTCGCTGGGTGCAGCAGTTTATCTCAGATATGGAGCTCCTGCACCGTGAGACCAAGGATGAGAATTTCAGCGTGATCATCGTAGACTTCCAGAGCGATGACATGGATGTGGAGCAGGCATTGAAGGAGAGCACTGTGCCCAGGTGAGTTCTGAATTCTTGTGTCTTTCCACTTTTAGCTAAGCACCTGCAGAGCAGAGTCCCTGCATAGATCTTCACATGAGGATTCTTCATGTGAGTCCTGTTTTTGGGCTCGCATAGTGGTTATACCTGAGAAAAATTATATTTGTATCAGTTTTTTTTTGTTCTTGGCCCTGTGTGTAGGTATGAGTATCTGAGACGTGAAGGGAACTTTGAGAGATCGTCTGGTTTACAGATGGGTGTAGACACCATAGAGGTGAGAGAAGATTTTATACAGGCCTTTTCTATTGTAAATATATACAATACCTGGGGTGATCAGTGTTTGGGAACAATATTTGAAAGTTTAATTTTAATGGAAAATAATGCATTTTTATAGATGATTAAAGAGCTCTCTTTTCCAGAATGGTAGCTTGTCTAGAAGGTGTTTTTGGATTTTTGAAAATTTACAAAAACTTCCAAAACAACTGTAATTTAAAAAAAGTCATATTTACAAGAAAGTTGGTTGCAAAAAGCAACACAGATGATGGTGTAACATAATTTCCAGGACAGACACAGCATAGTGTTCCTGTGTGACCTGCATATCCACTTCCCTCACCATATCCTGGAGACTATTAGGAAGCACTGTGTGGAAGGCAGACTGGCCTTCGCACCCATCGTCATGAGGCTGGACTGTGGGAGCTCACCCCTGGAGCCTGATGGTAAAACATATACACAGACACTTTTAGAAACAGCTGCTAAGTACATAAACACATATGTTTAAACACCAGTTGTGCATAATGTGTCTGATTCTATTTCTTGCATATCCTGTTTGTTTTAAACAGAGTCCTATTGCTCTCTTTAGACATAATGTCTAGCAGTTTACTTCTGACTTCTGTCACTTTAATGGATCTTGGTTAGTAATAGTATACATTTGTTACAAAAACATAAGTTCATAGTAATTTGAAACATTTGAACAGTGTATGTGCAGATGAGCTGTTATAGCAAATTTATTCACTGAAATAAATATTAAAATCTCCACATTTTATTTATTCACCAGTTGTATTTTACCACAAGCAGGATTGATATGTGATATGAGAATAATGAGTGGAATGGTTGTTTGAAAAAGGTTATGGAATGTAATCGGTTATTTATACAGAGAGGCTAATTCAATTTATTTTCTTATTTGCCTTTGTCAGACACATTTTAGTCAAAATTACATTTGCATATTTATTCTGATCGGTCAATATATTGTATGCATCAGGCTGTCAGCCTCCTCTGGCATGTTGGAAGTGATTTCCTTCGCCTTGGGGTACTGCAATTGTTTTATGCATCTTCTAGTTTATGCACATCGGCTTGAAATTCATCAAAACTGTTTTTGCTAAATTTGTTTAGAATGCATTTTTAAGAGACTGGGATCTCTCCAGTTTGTGTACATGTATCTGATGTCTGATTTTCTCACACAGGCTTTTGGGAAGTGAATGGCTTTGGCTTGTTTGGAATTTATAAGTCTGATTTTGATAAAATTGGTGGGATGAACACGGATGAGTTTAAAGACCGCTGGGGAGGAGAAGACTGGGAGCTGCTGGACAGGTAACTAATTAATTCCATTGCGAAAGCCAGTTTGTTCTGGTAACACTGTATGACAATGTTCCATTACATAACATTAGCTAATGCATTAATAAACTATGTGTATCAATAAAGTTCCAGTGTTGGTGTAACTAGTGTGTTGTGCCTCTCGTCCTCTATTCTCTCAGGGTTCTGCAGAACGGACTAGAGGTAGAAAGACTGCGACTGAGGAACTTTTACCACTATTTCCACTCCAAACGGGGCATGTGGAACATTCCTATTAAAAGACCATCTCAATGATAACAGAAGAGCACAGAGCACTGCTGTTGTTTTTGGCTGGCTTAGTTTGGGTGGTGGCCATTTCTGTCCCAGTCGAAGCTCAGGGGAACATGCGCCTGCCACACTCTGTTTGATGTGAGTGCTGGAGTTTGATGAACAAGATTCTCTTAAGGGCTTTGCCAAGTTCATTCAGCTTGATGGGTAAAATATGAATCTCTGAAGAAACCAGGAGAGCGCTGAGAGTGGATAATTGAAGACACATGCACAAGAGACATTTTAAAATGCTTCTTTGCCAATCTAAAGTTTTAAAAGAAATATAAAGAGAGGGGGTTGTCTAATATTCTGCAGTATGTCTCTTTATTTCAAACTTAATGAGTAGTTTAAAATAGCAGAGGTTTATTCAAAATACATACAATAGAGGGTGCCAAATTATAAAGAGTGTTAGACTTACACAGTAATACAGACACGTTTTGATGAAGGGATAATTTCTGTGAAATTAAGTGTAGTGAGTTTATGTACTTTTCCCTGTTAAAATTTCTTATTTTGAAGAATAAATAAAGTTCATTAAAATGAATCTTGTTCAGATATTATTTCAGAATAATTATTTTACAAACCACCACACGAGGGCATAGACGTGCATCAAACAGATGCAGGAATATTTCACCTCTATAGAAATAGTATACCACTGTAATTTCAGTTAGCTGCTGTGTATTGCCTAGTAACCCGAGACTAATCAGGGTCATTTAAACAACATTTCTTCATTTATTTATTATTAGTTTCGTGGTATCGATAGTGATATAAATTAGTGGTAGACTGTGTTTAGATATCGTTTTTTAAGAGAAAAAGTTCGAACTCTTTTGTTCTGTGTTCCGACTTTGCGCTGCACTGCGTGTGTCTGATTGGCTAATAGAAAGCTGTGCGCTGATTGGACGAAACTTTTCGCTGTCAAAAGTTTCTCTGACCAGCGTGGGTCACACGGCACTGGATTGCCCATGTGTGCAGACATCTAAACCAAGCGCTGTGCATAACGATGGGCATGCGTTAACTTAAGTCAATGAGTTTGTCTTTGCACTGCGTTTACTAACCAGGGAAGAAGTGTACCTCTTGTTAAGTCCTACATATTGGAAAACGTGGAATAAATCACTCCACTTGCAGAAAAAACAAGCTATGGCAGCCTTGAGCAACACTACTATGAAGACTTTGGAGGATTTGACTCTGGACTCTGGATATGGAGCCGGTGATTCTGACAGATCCCTCAGCTTGTCCTCCTCCAAGTCCAACTCGCAGGCGCGTATCAGCTCTCCACAGCGAGGAACCTGGTGGAGCTACACGGATTCCATGAACAGCAGAAACAACAGCTGGGACACAGTGAACACGGTGCTTCCTGAAGACACAGAGGACATCTCCAAATGTCCGAGGTTACCAGAGTTAGAAGAGTTCCCCTGGACAGATGAGGAGATCGATGTTGTCCTGCGTAAAGTTGTTGGAGAGGGACTGTCCTTCACTCCAGAGAGCGTCAGGAGTCTGTCACTGCTTATGCGTAGAGCTTTGTTGCGGATCTCCAGAGAGGCGCAGCGGTTGAGTGTCGTGCACTGCAGGTGCACGCGGTTCGAGGTGCAGAGCGCGATGAGACTGGTCATGAGCTGGGCGCTAGCGGAAAGCTGCGTCTCGGCCGCGGTCAGAGCCATCTCGCTGTACAGCATGAGCGCCGGAGAGGTCCTGCGCAAGAGCAAGTCCTCCCGCTGCTCACTAAGTCTGTCTGTCGGGCGCTTTTTCCGCTGGATGGTGGACACTCGCATCTCAGTGCGCATTCACGAGTACGCGGCCATCTGTTTGACCGCTTGCATTGAAAATCTAGTGGAGGAGATCGGGCTCCGTGTGCTGGCGGTGCAGAGCGGGATCAACACCTCTCCAGTGACCCCTGGGGCGCTGGAGGCTGTCGTCAGCAATGACGCGGAGATATTTGGTCTCGTTCAAAACTACGAACATCTCATCTGCGGGAAGAACGCCAATGGTAAGTCGCTAATTAATATAATAATAGTTAACACTTTACACTGTTTGTAGAATTAAACCCGGAAGGAAAGTAGCATTGGGAGGACTTCGGTTCTCCTGGGAACTCTCTATAGTGGTCATGGATTTATGGCCCGTGGTTCGTTTTATTTGTAGAGATTTTAACATTACTGTGCATAGTAATAGCAAAAATATAATATAATATAAATATAAGTTAATGTGACTTGAGTCAATATAGAGTGCCTTCAAAACAAACGTTTGATAAAACTGCATGTGTTACAGTTGACAAATTAATACATGTTCACTGTAATACATGTTCACTAATTTATTCTATAAAACGGTTTTATTGTGCATTTTGATACCTTATAAGTAATTATAAGTTCTAACACTAATTTATAATTGCAAGTGGCCCTGCAAGGCTGCAAAAATAATTGCATTTGTAATGTAACATGTTCTCTGTATGTAAAATGTATTCATTATTATTTTGGATACAGAGACAACTGTGAGATTTGATTAGATTATGAGTCTATGAAGGGCACCTTAATCTTGGTCTTGGTGAAAATGCTAATTATCGTTTCCACTTTCATCTTGTATCAAAGAGGGGTGTCAACTCTGCCTAATTATGCATAAACAAATATCAGAAACACAAGTCTCCCCACAAGTCTGAGCATTATGCATGACAACTCAAGGCCCAGTGATGCGATGCCTTTGGTGTAGCGTTGGGCGAATACAAGAAAAGTATTTGTGTTATCTGTTGGCACAAGTAGCTCGGCTTATTAAACCGGTGCATCCATGATTTTGTTGCAGACTGTCATAAGTAATACTGATTCAATTATAGCTAAACATTTAATGATTCAGTCTTGATGTGTTATATTTGTTGCCTGTCTGTATTTGTTTTCTAAATTCGATGGTTCTCTCTGTATCAGAACTTACAGATTAAATAGTAGGTTCCACATTATAAAAAAGGTTTAGTGGCTGTACATCCCAATAGGCACATGCATTTTCAGAAGTGCACAAAAAGCCCATTGTTCTGCTCTAAGCCATCAACAAACAGGGCAAGCTGTGTAAAATAAGCAGAAACAAGTGAGAGAGGCCAGAGTGAGAAGAATGCAAAGCCATCACACACTCTCCCTCTGGTTTAAACCAGTCTGGTGATCGTCTCTGTGACAGTCTGCTTGGCACTGTGCAGAAAGAATGTCTTTTGGGGACAAGAGAGGAAATTATGTTTTCATTTTCAGGAAGAAAACTAAGAGTTTATTGACATTTCATGGGATTGAAATAGAAACCATCAAGTTGTCTTAATGCCAACAGCAGCACACAAACTACATACATCACTTTGTACATCTGAATGTGGTATCTATTAACATCTTGCTGTGTGTGTTTTTTTACTTTGCACCCTACGCTCTTAAAAATAAAGGTTCTTAATTGGTTCCATGAAGAACCTTTCACATCCATGAAACCTTTCCATTGCACAAAAGGTTCTTTAGATTATTAAAATATTCTTCACTCTAAGAAAGTATTAAGAATTATTTGGGAAACCCAAAATTGTTCTTCAGTGGCACTGATGTGACACCCACCTTTATTTTTAGGTGTAGTTCAGAAACCCCTCCTGAAGGCATAGGCTTAGAGATGTATTAATCCGATTCACGTGTACACACTCAGCATGATTGATGTGACAGTGCACTCGTGCTCAATCACCCGTGGCTGGTAAAGTTGTTTTGCACACTTATACTGAGACACAGCTGACCTGTGTGTTACTGAGACTTAGAAACTCAGCAGTCACATGCCATTCTATGAAGCACACTTGTGTAACACGTTGTATAAAATATTACATTTACATATAATCATTTGGCAGACGCTTTCATCCCAAACGACTTACAAAGTAGAAGCAAACAGTCTTCTGTAGAGCAACAATATACAAGTGCTGTGACAATCCTCAGTTAGTCTAACACAGTGCACATAGCAAATATTTTTTTATATAAATAAATTAGACATAATATAATAGAATAGTAAGTGCTAGTATTAATTGGTCAGGTGATGGTGAAAAATATGTCATATTATTTGCATACATGTATTGGTGTATCAATTTCAAATTTCATTCATCCAGGAAATCTGACGTTTGAGTAACAGAAATAGTACTTTTTTACTTAGAGAGTACGAGAAGAGACTGAAGGCATACATATAGGCTTTCATGTCAAACACTCTTATCTCACATGCTGAGCAGAACCACATCTGGGACTGTTTCACGATTTCACACTTACATCTACTAGCACGATAACGTAATGCGTATTTGGCGTGTATGGTAATACGTTGTAGGCGTGCTGTCCTGGGGGAGGGCTCCTAGCCGGGAATGGCCCGAACCCAGTGAACCCCCCCCGTGTGATTAGAATTCTAGTGATATTGGTGGAGAAGGGGTGGTGGAGGGATGCTGCTTAACCGTCGACTAGATTGAGGTAAGTCAGCTGTATTTATGTCCAAGGCTGATTACCTAGATTGTGTACCACCTGTGCTAATTAGCCTGAGTATCTGACGTGCTCCTCCCGAACTTAGTTTAAAACTACGTGTCTAAACTTCATTTCACGATTTCACACTTACATCTACTAGCACGATAACGTAATGCGTATTTGGCGTGTATGGTAATACGTTGTAGGCGTGCTGTCCTGGGGGAGGGCTCCTAGCCGGGAATGGCCCGAACCCAGTGAACCCCCCAAAAAGCAATAGAATGTAGGACAGCCGCCAGACTAAGATTTACCCCCCAAATACGCGTTTGACATCTGGCGGGAGCTAGTTCCAAGGAGTGGCTTGTGTGGCAGGCCGGGGGGGTCTACGTGCTCTGAGGGAGCGGTTTAGCATGCATGAGTGGGCCCCACCGACCGCGGAGTGAATTTCGTGGTTTTGGGGCGACCCGGTCGGGAGGGCTCAACCGAGGCCCAGCGATGGCTCACCGCATTGGGACGGGTGAGCCCTGCCTGCCGATGGAGGAGCACCGTGGTTGGAGCCCTGGCCAGGAGGACCCGAGTTGCCTGCAGTGGGATAGTCCACGGAGTCGGCGTACCGGCCCTACTGGCCGTCAGCCCCTGCTAATCAGAGGACAGAGGGCGGTATCTGGCCGAGAGGACCCATGAAGCCTCCGATAGGGCACAATACCCCTCCGACGGACGGATGGGTCCTGTCGGCTAGGCAGATAAAAAGAGTTTGGGACGCCCAACAAGGAGGCTCTCACAACATCCGATGGGAGATCGAGACTCACGGCATCGAATGGATGAGCGTCGCATGCGGACGGCAAGCATAGGAGCTCACCGGGAGACCAGCGTCAACGTCATGACATGAGACCAAGGCTACGCTGCCAGACGGATAGTCTCGCCGACGAGTAGGGAGAAGAGAAACCCGGAACTGGGGGGGCTCTGGCAGCATCCGATGGGAGATTGTAAGACTTAGGACATCGGACGGGTAAGCCTCGCCAGGCGGGGGGAAAAGGTTTGAGGATAGCAGAGACAGTTCAATGGTGTTCGGCGGGCAGATGAGGACCGCAGCGACGGCTAGGCCTCGTCGCCCGTCGGACGGAAAAAATAGATGGGTGACTGAGACTGACGCCGACGCTCTACGGTGAGGCCAATACTCACTGAGTCTAACGGGTTAGTCTCGTCTGCCAAGTGGGAAGCGGTAAGTCGTCTCGCTGTGAGGCTCACGTCGACGCCCAACGGGGGCACAATACCCGCTGTGTTGGACGGGTAAACGTCACCAGCGTGGGACTAGAAAAGGTAAGGATGCCTGGCCGGGAGCTCGCACGGCGTCCGATGGGAGATCAAGACTCACTGCGCCGGACAGGTGAAGGCGGAAAGGTAAAGTTTTGGTCGGGATGCTTAGCCGACATCCCACTGGCGGGCATGCCCGCCTGTTTGATGGGTTAACCGCTGGCGTAGGAGGAAAGGTGAGGTTGTCCAGCCGGGAGGCTCTTGCGGCGTCCGACGTGAGATCAATACTCGAAAGTCGGATGGTTGAACCTCGCCGGTAGTGGACTGAAAGCTTAAGATTGCCTGAACGGCCGGGCACGTAGCGTTCGACGGAGTTCGATATCGTGGTGCGAGCAGACGGAAAGGATGAGTTGTCTGGCTGGGAAGCTCTCGCCGACGTCCGACGGTGGCTTCAACAATTGCCGTGCCGGACGGGTAAGCTTTGCCGAGCATGGGACTTTGAAAGGTAGATTGTCTGGCTGGGAGGTTCCCGTCGACGTCCGACGGTGGCTTCAGCAATCGCCGTGTCGGACGGGTAAACCTTGCCGAGCTCAGGACTTGGAAATGTGAGATTGTCTGGCTGGGAGGCTCTCGCCGACGTCTGACTGTGGTTTCAGAACTGCCGTGTCGGACGGGTAAGCCTTGTCGAGCGTGGACTTGAAAAGATAAGATTGTCTGGCCGGGAGTGCTCTCGCCGGCGTCCGTCGGGAGATCGGGGCTCGCCGAGTCGGACGGGTTTAGACAGAAAGGCAAAGTTTAGAGGGTCGGAAGGCCTCGCCGTCAACCGGCAGCGTGGTTGGGTAGGCCTTGCCGGCCGCAGGATGGAAAAGGAAAGTTGTCTGTCCCGAGGCTCTACCGACGTCCGACTGGTTTCGGAATCACCGTGTCGGACGGGTAAGCCTGGTCGAGCAGTAGATTTGAAAAGGTAAGGCTGTTTGTCCCGGAGGCTCGCCGACGTCCGACTGGTTTCGGAATCACCGTGTCGGACGGGTAAGCCTCGTTAAGCAACAGGTTTGAAAGGTAAGATTGTCTGGCCGGGAGCTCGCGCGGCGTCAACGGAGATCAAGACTCGCTGTGTTGGACAGGTAAAGACAGAAAACAAGCTGTGTGGCCAGGAGGCTCTCGCCAACATCCGACCGGAGGAAAATACTCGCGGTCTGGATGGGTAAGCCTCGCCGGCCGTGGGGTGGAAGAGGTAAGGTCGCCTGGCCGGGGTGCTCGCACCGGCGTCCGATGGGAGATTAAGACTCACTGTCGGACAGGTAAAGACGGAAAGGTAAAGCTGTGTAGCCGGGAGGCACTCGCCGTCACCTGACTGGAGATGGAAGCTCGCAGCCTGGATGGGTGAGACTCTCCGGCCGCAGGGTTGAAAAGGCAAGTTTTTTGGCTGGGAGGCTCCGGCCAGAAGTGGTGGTCCGCGGTATCGGGAGGGGGAGCCTCGCCAAGCGTGTGATTTGGACAGGTAAGTAAAAGCCAGGAAAGCTCGCACCGGGTTTATGAAACGAGAGTTTGGTGAGCTGATTTGATGTGGAACTGGTCCGTACGGATGTAGCTTTGAAAAGCTTCTGAAGACCATCTACCTAAGGTTTGGATTTGGTGTTTAGTAAGGCCTTTTTGGGCCGCTGACGTTGCTGCACCGATGCGAAAGGAGTGGCTGGAAAAATTTGCTGCCGAGATCCCTGCTGATAGCAGGACGGACTTGAGCTGTTTTTGAAACCAGGTACGACTGACTGGTTTTCCGGTGTGGTCTAAGAATAAGGGTTCGAGGGGGGATTTGGCCTGGGAAATCCTGAGGTGGAGGTACTCACGGACGGCTTGGTAAGGTTGGATAGGTGAAGAGAGATTGAAAATGTAAACAAAATGACCTTTCTTGACTTGGTCTGTTTTGCTTTGTTTGATCAAAAAGGAGATGGTTTCGCTATCGAGGATGGTTAGATCTGAGATGGTGGGGTTGATGGCTGGGTCGAATTTAGAGGAGGTTAGTTAGTTCGCATCTTAAAACCCAAAGAAGGCTAAAATAAACATGGTGTCGAGTGTACGGGCGGTATTGGGGTTGGTAACACGTGCGGAGGGCGTGGATGCACTTGGTGAGGATGTCTAGAGTAATGGGTAGTCTGGAGTCGGACGAATAGGTCGGGATCGCTGGATTCCTCTTATCAACAATGCGGTTTGGGAATTGTTAATTTCGCGACGGAGTCTGCAATAGTTTGTGGAAAAATTGGATACCTTATGTAGCTCTTGATGGAGCTGACTTGGAGGCTTTTAATGCTGTTGAGGAAAGAAATAAAAGAGGTTATTGAGAGTAAGGAAAATTCAGGGAATGGTATGTTATGAGAGAGATGGAATGACTTAAAGCATTTCCATGCTGTCACGTATGTTTGGAGTGTTCTGGGGCGACAGCCTGGAGGATGGTGTCGCGACTTGTCGAGGAGGGGTTTTAGTGGGTGGTTTATGGAAATATTAATTCTGAATATGGAGGTACTGGGGTTGGGACTTGTCCGCCTCTGGAGCCAACCTCCTGAATTTCTGAAACAGAAAGCGAGACAGTGAGTCAGCGATTTGGTTTTCTGAACCTGCGACATGTCTTGCAACTATTACGAATTGGTCGCATGCCGATCCATTTCAATCGTCTTAGGAAAGGCGAGAGGCGGGAGAATGGGAAGCGGCCTTTGTTGACACATTGAGCGACTGCTTCGTTGTCGCAGTGCACTAAGATACATTTTGAGGACCATTCGTTCCCCCATAAGAAGGCTGCTACCACGAGGGGGTAAAGTTCGGCGAGAGCTGAGGATTGTGGCAAATCCTGTAGCTGAGCGGGCCATGGAGACGCGAACCAGCGACCTTGGTAAAAACCTCCGAAACCGATTGAAGGAGCCGCGTCTGTGAATAGATTGATGTCAATAGGTGACGAAATTAGGTTGTTATAGAAGAGGGAAAGGCTGTTCCACTGTTTAAGGAACAAGGTCCATAACCTGAGTTCGTCGCGGCATTCTTGGGATAGAGAAATTAGGTCCTCGAGCGCGTGGGCGGATGAAGCGAGTATGAGGAGATGCGAGACAAAGGGACGACCCTGGGGGATGATGCGCATAGCGAAATTTAAATGCCCAAGCAGTGACAGAAGTTCGCGTTTGCAACAGCAACGTCTGTTGACGAGCTTAGTGGCGATGAGGATTATTCTATCGATTTTCTCTTTCGGCAGCGAAACCTGGAATTTAACTGAGTCTAGATTAATACCGAGGAATTCGATGGATGTAGTTGGACCCAGGGTTTTCTCCTGGGCAATGGGGATCCCTAGCTCGGAAAAAACTTTTTGGACTGTGAGTATGTGGGCGGCTGGGATGGCGTCGGGGGGCGAAATTATTAGGAAATCGTCTAAAAGGTGGATGAGCTGGGGAATAGCGTAATTGTTGGATAGAATCCAGCAAACGGCTTCTGAAAGCATGTCGAAAATTTTTGGGCTACTTTTGCAGCCGAAGGTTAGGCGGACGGCAAAGTAATATTTTCCTGCCCATTGTATCCCGAATAAATGCCATGAATCTGGATGGATAGGCATCACTTTGAATGCGGAAGTGATGTCTACCTTTGCGAGCCAGGCTCCTCGACCCGCAATTTTTATTAACTCGACTGCCTGTTCTATGTCGTGGTATCTAAGGGAAAATTCGTTGAGGGGAATCAGGCTGTTAATACTGGGGACTGTAGAATTGTGGGGAGAAGACAAGTCGATGATTAGCCGTTTTTTGCCTGAAAATTTTCCTGTGGCTATACCGATGGGGCTGACGCGAAAAACTTTGAAGGGAGGTTCGTTGAAAGGTCCGATCATGAAGCCTGATTTGACTTCTTTCCCGATGAGATCGTTTACGACGTCGGGCTCGGCGTGGGCTGATTGGAGATTGTTACAAATGTGATTTTGGGAAAGTGCGCATACGACACCGGGGTCAAAACCGTAACTCAAGCCGGACAGGAGATATTCGCGGAACTCTCTATCTGGATGGTGGGTGAGCTCGGTGGCCAGACGAGAAATATTCACGGGAGTCGATAGGTAATTTCTGTATTTTTTATTTGCAGCTTTGGACACTGGGCATGTGACGCGAGCATGGGCTCCGCCGCAGAAACTGCAGATATGGAGATAGCGGCATCGGTGTCTAATGCACCTCCGGTTGTTGAAAGAAAAGCATGGCTGCCTGCTGTCCGTTGCGTATGGAGCTGGTGGTTCGTAGTCTGGCACGCGACGGTTGCTGGTCTCGGGACGTAGCTGGTGGACTTGGAGGTGGGTTCTGGGTACTGAGCTGCTGAGGGATTGATCCGTGGGCAGTTTGCGGTGGTGTGGGCGATTGATCGGCACACGGCACATGCGATGTTCCTGCAGCCTAAGAACACCCTGCTGTGGAGATCTAGGTCAAGTGCGCCCCAGTAAGGGCATTGATTCCACTGTGCGACTCGCACCGCGCACTTTGCGGAGAACAATTTGTGATACGTAAAGAAATGCCCTCCTCCATAGGACAACGCGAGTTCGGCTATGACTGCCAGATAGTCGTTGAGCTCGCGTCGCCTGTGAGGGAAGACTGAGCATATGATTTCCGTGAATCGACTGAACGCTATGCAAAATTCAGGAAACGAAAGTATACGAGATGACAGGGGGTTGGGGTTTTTCAACGTGACTGAGAAATCCCCGCAATCAATCTGACGGTTTGAGTCTGCCGTGGGTAAGAGGGAAAGGAGTGAGGAGAGATCGACATCTGCACCTGCTAGAATCTGTGCTCGGATGTTGTGAGCTGCTTGCGGGGGTTCTGTGGCGATGGCGTTTGCTGGGACGGGCATTGGTGTAGCGGTGAAGAGCGAGTACTGCGATTTTGTTTGGAGGAGAGTATTGTAAGCGGCCGGGGCGCTATATTTTGTGGCCCGGTGTCTACGTGGGTTATCGGCCCTGAGCTAAGAGGGGTAGACTGAGGATTGGGTTGGGAGGCCACTGCGGCCATGTGCTGGCTTGTGCCTACGGGCCCTGGGCCGGGTTGTGGGGCTACGTAAGCCGGCTGCTGCGCCAAGCGCCACTTGAGCTGCGGGCTCTGGAAAAGGGGTGGGCTGTTGAGCCGAACTGAGGTGGAGGTGGCCAGAAGCCCGCTTGAGTTACGGGCATCGCTGGCTGGAAAGCCGTGCCATACGGCTGAGCTACATCCGGACCCCTTTGCGTGCCTTGCATCTGTGAAATCGGGCGCGGCCTTGCTTGCCGACGGCCTGGGGCCGCTTATCCGAGTCCCACGGGAGCTGGTGTTCGAGCGAGAGGAGAAAGGAGGAGTCCAGCGGGTGAGGCCGTATGTTTGCTCTTTTCGTAGCCTTCGTGGTGGTTTTCGTAGAGCGGGTAGTTGGCTTGAGATTTTGTATAACTCATATAAGTCCGCTTTAGTCGATTTCGAGGAGCCTGGATGTCCGAGTTGGCTAATGCTTGCTTCAGACTCGCCACGGTCCACTTCTCGATAGGGCGGAAACGCGGGCCTGGCGGACCGGGTATGAAGACGCCGTGAATCCGCTTGTGTTCTCGCCGGAGAAGGCGAACCGATGCCTGGGCGTTTTAGAGTACGCGATGTAGCTCGGCGAGTTGCGGGCCGACCGCGAGCAGAAGCCTGGGGCTCGATTGCGAGGCTGCGCGAGGACTTGGAGATGATTGGCTGCGGGGACGCTACCGGGGAGATGGATTCATTCCCTGACGAGGAGGTATCGACACGCGACATTGTGGAGACGAGCGGATCAAATGCTGCTTAACCGTCGACTAGATTGAGGTAAGTCAGCTGTATTTATGTCCAAGGCTGATTACCTAGATTGTGTACCACCTGTGCTAATTAGCCTGAGTATCTGACGTGCTCCTCCCGAACTTAGTTTAAAACTACGTGTCTAAACTTCATTTAGTGCTGTACAGCTTAAATGACAGAACAAGGCCATTTTCTTTTGTTGTGGTCTTGTTCTTTGGTCTCTATGCATTTGTCCACACCAACTGCCTTGAGCAAATGGCATTGGAAATGTGAATTTTGATTAATTTACATTGTAGGTTGTCACTTAATACACAAAACACCACTTCTTGAAATGTATTTGTTTATTCAATATATTATTAGGTCGGCATAGTAAAGTAGTTTGTTGGGTTTTTATGAACTTAAAACAGTGTTGTGGCAGGTCAATGGGAAAATCCCAGCTGAAAATATATACAACCCACTAGTGGCTGGCAGGGGGTAATTGAAAAAAAAAACCAGCATCTCTTCAGAATGAGAGAGAGCGCAGCAGTGAGAACCTTGGGAAAAGTTGCATAAATAGCCACAAAATGTATTGCATAAATGGCCTACACATCTATTTAGATCTTGCTTCCACTCACAACTTTTGTACCATTAAAGCTAGTTTACTAAAATAACCCGTTTATCAGTTTTTGATTATATTTGATCATTTAATACCTATAATTTTAGGGTGGAGGTCAACTGCTGTCACAGACAAGGCTTTACAATAAACAAGCTAATAATGGCCATTATGACTCAGCCATGCAAGTTATCAAACGGAAACTTGTCATTCTTCTGGAAGGAAAGCGATAGGGCCTTGAATAAATAGTCTGATTTAATTGAGGTCCCCACTTGGCTTTAATGACAGACAGGACATAAAAGAGCCGGTCAGATGAGGGGATGCAGGTGAGACACGGTTCACATCAGATTGGCTCTGTGCAGCGTGAGAGCAGTCCCACAGAATGGGGTGTTGAGTTTTGGTCTGTGTGTGGAGCCTTGTAATCATCATCGGTTAATTATCCTCATAAAACTTTCCACCCACGCAGCCCAGTTTCTTTGAGCTTGACTACAAACCGCAGAAATTAGAGCATTTCCCAGCCATGGTCATTTACAACTCAAGTGTGTTTAAAAGGCTAAACCTTTTTCTTAAGTAAGATTATTCGCTCTACTTTACTAAGATTTTCACGGAAGTCCAAAATGTCCTCTGGGAATATTTAGAAGTACACATTTTCTGTGCTGCTACAGAAAAGCTAGTATTTCACACGAGGCCTGTGCTCTGTGTTTGCACATGTAGCCTTTGAGTGCTATTATAAACATTGTCATTAGGGTCTCACTTGGACCCTCAAGCACCTAGAGTGGACAAATGCTTTCTATAAGGAGAGGAGAAGGTGCCTTCCTAGAACATGCAATGACAGCTGCTCTGTGAGCAAGTTGACCTTCCTCAACTCCCCAGCATGCCTGCCTGGATCCATTAGCATCTGTTCCAAAGAGGTGCTACTTAGTCGAAATTCAGGGTGGCCATGGAAGTTGCACTGCATTGACTTATATTCAGGCAAATATCCATTGCTGATTTCTGTTCGAATTTTAAGGGATAGTCCACCCTAAAATGGACTCATGTCATTCCACATCTGTATATGACTTCCTTTCTTCTGTGGAACACAAAAAGAAGATATTTTGAAGAATCGATTACCATTGACTTCCATTGTATGGACAAAAAACAATGATACATTTCATAAAATCACAGTCTCATCGCAGTTCATAACTGTTTTAAATGTGGTGAGTTGGTGGGTAGTTTGTATGAATACGTATGATTTCATTCACACATTTCAAACAATATTTGAGTTTAGGGATGGACCTTCATGCTTGCTTTTTGTCAAAAATTTTTACGTTTTTCCACAAAACACATTGTACGAATTCATACAAAATCATTACCTTGTAAAATGTATTTTGTTATATATGGTTGCTCAAAATATATTATTCTTGTTTTTATAAAAGAAACAAAGTCACACAGGTTTGGAACGACAACACAAGGATGAATAAATTATGACATTATATTCAATTTTAGGTGAACCTTTAGCTCTGATCAGATTTGCGCCATGTGAAGTCTAATTCTGTTTAAACAGGAAGACCGAGGGAGCACTTGCAGTTTGATTTACGTCAAACAAGATCTAAATGTATGTAGGAATGTAGCATTTTATGATACAACATAAAACATTTTATTGGGCTGTTTCATTGTTTTGCTAAAACAAGCACCGAATCACTTATGCTCACGTCAAGAGCATTCACAACTGTTCCCTTTAGCACCTCATTAATCCAAATATATGTGCAAGGCTAAAGATTTTACACATTGCTAATGTTCAAAGAATAACATAAAAGCACTTACATGAATAAGTATACACTGGGGAACAACATATGGCTCTCCATAGCTCCTGACAGCCCATAAAAATCACTGCTAATCAGTCATGTTAAGTATAAAATCTAGCTTAAGTTACTCCACACCTCTTTGTTCCACCATTAACTGTTAAAGTAGGTGTCAAAAATGATTTTAGCTTCTCCAAGGGGATCAATATCTTATGTATAGCTTGGGTGAATATAATGTTGTTAACTGAGGACCTCGTGTGAATTGAATGTGATTTAATCAACACCTTGTTGGAAAGTTATTTCAAAAGGTTAATAGAGGATAATTAAGCATCCACATTGTGTTCCTTGAGTGATGTATGTGGATTCTTTACCACAGAGTGCAACTTAATCAAGTGTGTGTCATCACAGCAATTACACAGTGATTTATTTAGCAGTATCTGTTTGCCTTGAGTCTTGACACCCATCATGTTTTATGGATTAGTTTTGCATGATTAATGTCATAATGCCGTCTCTACTCAACATATCCCATACTTACCAAATCCTCCAACTTTGATTAATATTGCTGTCTGACAAGCTAAATTACATTAAAATCATACTCAGCGATAACCCTGTTAGTCTGCAAAGCCCAGTGAATAGTCTGTAAGTATCATCAGAAAGAGATTGTGTCCTCCATTCAACCCCCAGATCAGGAAAACCGCTTTATAGCCATGACATGTTTTGAAGAACTGCTACAAAAACACTTTGCAATTGAAATTACTGGCTCAGTGGAAACTGGCTCGGGGTGTTATGGGTGAGAGAAGCGGGCAGATGGAGATCCTGTGTAGTGTGTGTAGTTCTGCTTTTTCCATCTTTCACAAGAATGAGTCTTCAGAGTGAATTCTTGGCTTTAGATTGTAGCTCTCACACTGGCCGCTCTGATACAGACCAGGCTGTCAAACAGTTTTAGTTATGGCTTGAGGTGGCAAGTGGTGTCTAAAGGCTAAAGTGAGAGGTTGTTATGAGTGACCTGTCTGTCAGCCTCAGAGATCTTCCATAAATGGGTGATTCTTCCGTTAGTGGAGCTTTTCCCTAAGATATCTATAAAGAAAAACCTCTAAATAGTTGGGATTTACATCTGGGAAGACACTTAATATTCACAAATATTATTAATTTGACTGCACTGACACTGCTGAATGAAGACACTGTTGTCTTCTGTAGAGCTGTTTGTTTCAGAAATTATGAATTTTGAAACATCAAAACTGTTATTGAACTGAATTAAATCAATATTGAACTGATTTGAGCTGAATAACAACACAGTTGTCTTCTATAGAGGATTATAGAGGAATTTGCTTTTTTCATAATTGATTAACTTTACAGTTATTAAACTGAACAGAATCAACACTGAACTGGCTTAAAACAAACAATGACATAATTGTCTTTTAAGAACTGATTTACGCCACAATTTGAATTTGTATCCTAATAAAAAATGTTAAACATCATTGATTATGTTATTTTCCTATTTATTACAGAGAAGCTGCTTTGAAACAATCTGTATATATAAAGCGCCAAAGGTGACTTGACCCAGTAATAATTTACAACATTTGTTGAATCAGGAAAATTTTTATATCTTTTTTAACTTTTCTATATTTATATTAAGTCATATTTATTTGTGCAATTTTTCAAAAGTTTATAATTGTATCTGCAAAATAGGTTAACTCTTTAGTATAGGGACTAATTCTCACTATTAACTAGTTGCTTATTAGCATGCCTATTATTAACATACTGGCTGTTTATTAATACTTATGGAGCACATATTCTGCATGACCATATTCTACATCCCTAATCCCACCCAATACTAAAATTTAACAACTACCTTACTAACTATTAATAAGCAGCAAAATTAGTCCACTGAGGCAAAGGTCATAGTTAATGGTTTGTTAATAGTGATATCTGGACCTTAAAATAAAGGGTGTCTGAAAATGGTTTTTATTTTTCTATATTTCAAGTAGTCAAAACAAGTGTCCCTAACTGAAGAATCATCCTCATATTCTTTGAAGCTGACCTGAATAAGTGATAGCAGTAGCATGCCGGTGAAACGCTGTTTTCAGGCTTGCATTTGAGTGTGTGAACACCTGGAGTAGCGGCACCATGCCAAGATCTGCATGATGTTTAACTTTATCATTATGAAGACTGTTAAACTCCAGGAGCCTCTCATTCGCAGAAGTTCTAGAAGGTTCTATTGCACTCAGCTTACTATTGCCACAGTAGGAGAGCCATCTGCTTTACGAGCCACCAACTGTTTCAATTACATTCTTGAGTTCATTCTCTTTTTACTGGATATATCATAAACTTTAAATGAAATATTTCAATAAAAGTTACATGATGCTGGAAATATTTATTACCTTCAAACTCTTTTATTAGGTGAAAACAGCAAAGCAAAGAAAGTAGGCCAAGCTTGTTAAGATATAAATCTTTTGACCTTGTATTTCCCCGTTGACTTGATTTGTAAAAGCAAAGCTTTTCCACTGAGTTGGGGGTTGCGTCTTAAATCAGTAGCAGAACGGGATGCAGGAAGTTGTTATTATCGTCACTCTGTGGTCTGCCCTCTGGCAGAAATGGTCCGTGTGCACAGTCACACCAAACTAACAGGGCACCTCCTCAGTCTTTACCGTTTAGAGATAGCAGTCCGCGCTCCACGTCCTCAATCAACAAGCACTTCCAGTGCAGCACCTATAGCACAAGGGCCGATTGACTCTGGCTCTTCAGCACACTTGTGCCATTGTGCCCTGTGTAGAATGGTGGTGTTGTGGGAGCGTGTGACCGAGTGACTGGAGCACTGTGTTCACACCGTATTACCTGAGCCAAATCAGGCAAGCAAAATAGGCTGATCACTCATATTTAAGCAAATTAGTGTGGTTACATTCGGGCTTGCAATTGAAAGGTTTCTTTCAGCAGTTTCTTCTCTGTTGGAGAAACACTTTTGAATGAAAGAACGGGCCAGTTATTGATCACATCAAATGGATAATAAATCTTAATGTGAAATGGTATTAAAGTCAAATTTAGGTCATTTTAACACATTGCAAGGCATTGGAGTAAAGCAACTTGTTCTTTCAGGTAACTTTGCCTGATATTAAAATGTATTTAAATTATCTGTATCAATCAACATTGGATTTACTTTTAATCTTATTTTATTTACACTTCTATTTTTAGGTTTAGATTACGTTTTCTATCATCTAAAATAAAAATAATATAACTGTTAAATGTAATCTTAGCAAATCTCAAAATGAATGTCCATAAATGATAACGAAAGATGCCTAAATCACTAGCATTTAAAACAATTGATTTACATTTATTTAAAATTGGTCATGTATTGGTTACATATCATGACAATAATTAATATTTAGCAATACAAGTAAAATAATTGAAAAATTATTATAATTAAAATTATTGTAACACATTACTTAAAGCCTTTATTTATAATGCATCATAAAAGTAGTTTTAATGCCTTATAATATGCACCTTATAACTATGCCTTTATAATGCATTATACATAAAAGCTTTAAGACAAGTTTTACCAAAATTGTTAATAATTACTTGGGTGACCATTACTTTTGACATTTTTGTTCACGTATATTGAGTAATGTGCTCATATTCTTATTTCTTAGGTCAAAAAAGATCAAAACAGATGTTGTGTTACACAAACCTGAGTTTTGTTTTGTGATAGACATCCAAAGGAAGCCCTTAACAGCCTGGCACCTGGAAAACGAGCACTTTTCAGCTCTAAAAATCTATATTAGATGTCTCCGATTGTTTTGAAAGCAGATACCATATAATTTGGCAGACATCTTTCTGGTTTTATGATGGTTTTCTGCAGTACACACATGAACACTTTAGTAGAGGTCCATTATATAGATGTAATTTGCCCTGCCAGGTGCACTTGGATTCCCTTCAGCAAATATTGCTTCTATATGCTCATCTCATTTCATGAGTATTTTCTGCCACATCTCCCAGAGCTTCTCTCTTTCATTGGCAGAGTAACTGGTCAGGCCTATGACACTCGTATGGATTTCCCAGTCTTCCATCAGTGGTGTGCATGGGCTCGATTTCTCTCCACATAATGGCAGTGCACACACATTCCCCTCTTCCTCAGTCCGCAATGATGGTAGCAGATGAGAGCGTATGTGTGTGTATGTGTGTCTGTGGGAGCGTGCGGCTGCTTATGACGCATGTCATAGCCTCACGGCTGCCAGTATAGACACGGCTAGCTGTGGGAAAGTGAATGGGTGTGTCCTGGACAGAGGGGTTTGGGTCTGTGGGTCCACAGCCTGACCAGCTGCATCACACACCCTGTGGCTCACCCAGACCCATATACAAACCCATCTGGCTGCAGAGCCCAGACCGGCGAACCTGCTTTAGATTTGGGGTCTCTATAAAGACATATTCCTGTATTTTCAGCTGCACTGTATTAGATAATAATATGATCTGTAGCACATGTGAAATGACCTCAACTAGACCAGACTGCCTCAGTTCAGGGCATATTCACAAGTGGTTATATACATATTCTGACTAGACTCAGTACTATGTGAAAATCGTCTTTTTTATAGATATTTTTAACATCAGATTCTGTTCATAAAAACATATAATAGAATATTGTTCGTAAAACTGCTATCGTTTGCTCTGATCACTCTTTTGTGTTTCAGTCGTAGCACTAAGCTAAGAATCTGCTGCTGTGGCAAAAACAATAGACTGGCAGCGGTCAAGCGAGGCCGTGGTTCACTCGACTGCACCAAGTGGCTATACAATGAGTTTGTTCACCAAAATAACTCAGTTCAATAACATGTTATAATGTTATAAAAATGAACCCAATAAATCCGGTGGTCAACATCTGGAGAGATATTTTGAGTCATCGTGGCACAGATGAATGTGTGTACTGTACCTTATGAATGGTTTATCGTTTAACTTGATGGAGAAAACAAATCCACACACAAATCCCTCGTTCTATCCCCTTCTGATACCCACTGAAAGAGGGATCCAGGGGTGAGGCATGGATTTCAAATCAAATAAAAAAGGAAGCAAAAAAACATATCCTGCATCTGGGCTGATAAATCAGCTGCCAAACATATGATCTGCTCATTATTTTTACTGAATATCATTTTGCACTTTGTTTCTGAAAGCTTGGCTTGGTATCGATTCTGCATTCAAGATAAAACCGATAACATTTATAACTCCGTGGGGATTGGTATATTCTTTGTGAATAATACTTATGCTGTGGTGAGAAAAAATAGATCACCCTTCAGTCGAGAGCCATGTGTTTCCAGTGACAATCTATACGAGTACAGACATAGCTAAAAAAAATCATCCTTATTGTACATCAGAATTAATAATTAATCAGCAAAAGAATCATCTCCAGAAGTGGAATCGACTCTTAGAGACATTTAGAAAAGCAATAAGACGAAGCATAAATAATTGAGCAAGGAAGACAAGACTGAAGTCAGGAGAAAGAGCTACATTCTGAGCAGAGGAAATGATGACTTACCGCACTTCCTCCTCTTATCTCTGTCAGAGACACATACTGTATATGGGAACGATTGACTTTCGTCAGGCAGTCTGACTTCCCCCCCTTCCCCCATAATTATTAGTTGCACAACACTGATGCAAGAGTTCACGTTAGAGACATGATAATAAACAGATCAAATTGAAATAGATTGAGTGGTGCTTTGAGTTCTAATGATTTAATCTTGCTGTAAATGTGTTTTATGACTAGGTGAGCTATCCCTGCCTGCTCACTTCAGCCCGTATGCTGCGGGTCCAGACTCAGCGGTGAATGCCTATGCACAGCTGGAGCTCAGGACGCTGGAGCAGGCTCTGCTGGCCACCTGTGTGGGCAGCCTCTCCGAACTCAGTGAGTTACAAGCATACCATTCATATTCATCTCTTTTTGAAGGACTGGGACAATGTTTTGCATATTATTAGTTTAAACAAACAAATAAATGCTTGTTGCCACATGGATGAAAATCATAAGAAATTAGCCGTTCTGGTAACTCAAGGGTTCCAGTGATGGTTCTTTAAGAACTGTAAAAGACAAATTTAGAATAATAAAGTGTTTTTAATTTACTATATAGAACCGGTTCATAAGATCCATTCATTTCATGTATACAGCTAAACCGTTTGCCTGTATATTATGTTTTAAATTCACCCGCTCATAACATGTATTAACACTGTTTTATCATGATCTAGCCTTTATGATGAAACTATAAGCAAGAACTTCAAACCTTCTTGATTTTTTTTCTTGATAAATTATTAAAAGGATAACTCATCCCCAAAACATACAAATTCGATCATCAGTTATATATAAGACTTGCGCTCATCTTTGAAATACAAATAAAGATATTATTAATGAAACCCGAGATATTTCTGTCTTCGATTGAAAGTCTACAGAACCAAAACATTGATGCTTCAAAGAGTTCATTGTTAATGTAATCCATCTGAATTGAGCAGTTCAAGCCTAAACTTGGATTAAACTTTTTGATTCATATGGATTACTTGTACAATATCTTTTGTACTTTTTAATGCATGATTGCATGGACTTTCAAAGGATTGGACATAAAGGATCAGATAATATAGAGTTCTGAAGGTGAATAAAAGTCTCATGGGTTTGGAAGGAAGTGAGGGTGAGTAATTGATGACAGAGCTTTCATTTCTGGCTGAACTAACCAAGGTGAAATAGCTTTTCTCAGTCTAGTAAAAGACTGCAGTTTTCTTTAAGAATTAGGTCACCCATAAGACACTTTTCTTCTTCTTGCTAAAAAATGTAATGTTATAAACACCGTTGCTGTCAATTTTTCATTTCAGTCTATTACTGTCTAGCGAAATGCTATTTTTGCATGAGTGTTTGTACATGGTAAGACAGAGAGAGACATCTGTACATTTTAAGTGCCGTTCTTCTAACAACTCGACGTTGCAGGCCGGCCTAGGGGTGTGTGAGCGCCTGAGCTGTGGGCAGTTTGTTTACGCAGCAGACCGCAGTTCAGGATGAGGCAGGGCCCGCTGATCACATTCACCAGAGAGCGAAACACGCTCTCCCTTAGGGGACCAGCAACACTCCTGCAGTTGTTTTGCGTACAAGAGCCCCTTCTGTTTGTGTCAAAGGAGTAAAAAACACTTTCTTTATGCTTTATGATGGCAGACGCTCAAGCAATCATAAAGCAGCCCTTGTTTAACAACTAAGGAGCACAAGTGTTCATGAAGGACCATGTAGACCATATGTGATTGATTGCTTAGATTGTTTCCCACACCTTTCTTTCTTTCATTCACATATTAGCTGTTATTTAAAGATTATCTAGCAATAGCTAAGTACAAAAGCAGTGAATTTCCATTCAAAGATGAAATGATGTATTCCCGCTGTCACTGTGTTCTCTCAGTCTCATTTCTTTCCTCTATGATGCGTTTCACATATGGAGGACAGTGTCCACGGTCTTTACTGTAGACTTCTCTGACTTTAAGGAGTAAGCCTTTGGCCTGTCCTCGTCGTATCTTCTCTTCCTTTGGGGAAAAGCTTGTGTCTGGATTTCTGCTTCGAGAGGCAAAAACAGCAGATTTAAAGGCCCTCGGAGTAATTTAGAATAAAGCTCTTAGACATTTGAGTTTACCTGAATCATCTTTCATTTCCCCATTTGGACAGATGGGTCTGAAGATATATTTTGCTGTGTTGAAATATGCTTGGTGTTGTGTGTTGTCAGCACTTTAAAAGAAAATGACACAGTTGTGCTTGGCTGCACAGCTACTGTCTTTAGTTTATGTGGTTGAACTGGAAACGCAGATGACTTTTCTATATCACACTGGGATTTAGCGTTTGTCTGCTTTTAGAACTAAAGGCATTTATTGCAGGTTATTTGAATTCCATTATTTTTCTGCAGGATATTTTTACTTATATGTGTCTTGAAAGGAAGTATTTGACAATGAGATATTTTATATCATTTGTGCTTGAAATGTGTGTGTATGTGTCTTCCAGGTGACTTGGTCTCACGTGCAATGCACCATATGCAGCGTTTAGTTTCAGCAAGTCCCAGTCTTAGTCCTGGACGTCCTGTCTGCCTTCAGCCCATCTCCTGGTCTCCAGATGCTCTTCATACACTCTATTACTACCTCCGCAGTCCACAGATGGAGTCACTGGAGAACCCCAACCTTGAGCCACCCAGGATAGCCCTTAGCAAAGAAAGGTGAGATCAATGAGCCAAAGCCTCAAGAGCCTTAAACTTTTCATTTATTTATTTAACAGAATCAGTATATGTTTTATGTATCCTTTTTTTTGTTGTTGAAATTAATACTTTAATAGAAATAAATTGATCAAAAGTGACAGTAAAGACATTTACGATATGTTACAAAGTTATATCATGGTTTCCACAAACATATTAAGCAGCACAACTGCATAAAAGCAGCAAATGAGCATATAAAAATGATTTCTGAAGCATCATGTGACACCGGAGACTAGAGGAATGGCTGTTGAAAATTCAGCTTTGCCATTACAGGAGTAAGTTACATTTTAAAATAGAAAATTACTATAAGACAGCAATAATATTTGACAAAATTACTGTTTTTACTCTGTTTTTGATCAAACGAATGCAGAATTGATGAGCATTTCTTTCAAACTTACTTTTTAGCCATTATTTGGGTAGCACAATATATTCTGAATGCCTTCTGCAGAATTCAAATGAGCTATTTTAATTCAGATTAATCTAGATTAATTCCAAGATTAATCTAGATTAAAAATTAATCTATGCCCACCCCTAATATTTATTTATCCAGCCTTCTTCTTCTAGTGTTCTATCAATAGCAATATCTTGAACTTGAACTTTTTGTCCCCTATAGATTATAGACAGATTTAGAATTTTGCTTTAGGCCTGTTCTAGTAAGATGAGGCGACTTTACTCAGTGTGGAAACATTGCTCTACATTCACATCAGATATTGAATCCTAATGTTTTTAGCAGATGGACAGTTACGGTTGTGAGCAGGCTTCACAATCATTGCGCTCCTGGCACAGATACGTGAGAAGAAGAAAACCGTAGAGGATTCGTTCTGTAATATCACAGTGATTTGAATTCCAGCGACACGGCGTGTCTGTTGAAGATGGCAGATGCTGTTATAAAAATTGTGATTAAGAATGAAGTGCCAGGCTTGTTTGTGGTAATGAAAGGCAGGATTGAAAGAGGCTTTGGCAAGCCAAATTCAACAGCCTTTGTAATTATACTGTCCTCATTTCTCTCGGATCCAGTTTTACGCCACTTTTGATCTGCCCTGACCTTTGATGGATTTAAGTGTTTGTGTGTGTGTGCATTTTGTCAAGGAGAAAGTGAGAGATGTTGATAAATAACTGAGTAATACTATATCTCTCTCTCTCTACTAGGCCTTTTCCTCTTCTTCCTCCTCTGATGGAGTGGATGCGAGTCGCTATGGTCCATGCGGAGCATCGACGGAGCCTGTTAGTGGACAGTGATGATGTGAGACAGACTGCCCGACAGCTACTTCCTGGACTGGACTGTGAACCTCGACAGCTCAAGTGAGATGTTCCTGTAGCTCAATACTAACAAATAGTACTTTGAATGTGCTTTGGATGAAAGCATCTGCTAAATGTGTACTGTAACTGTAAATGAAGAAAATATACATATACTGCAGCAACATGTCCAAAATGTCCCCCTCTCAATATTTTCCCAATTAACTTTTTACTTTGGCTCTCCATCTGTCAGAATTTTGTGCCAAGTTATTACAGTATTTTTTTATGTAATTAGCTTTAAATTCACTCTCTCCTTTTCTATTTCTCAGGCCAGAGTGCTGTTTCACCTCCTTTAAACGTCTAGATTCAAAGGCTGCCGCAAACAAGTTTAATCTGGATCTTGGCTTTCGCATGCTCAACTGTGGCCGCACTGATCTGATTGGCCAGGCTATCCAGCTGCTGGGCCCAGATGGGGTGAACACAATGGATGACCAGGTGAAACTATACTGAACTTTTAAATTATAACACAATACAAAATGGATGACTTAAAGGTATAGTCAACCAAAAATAAAAATTATGTCATCCAAGTTTATTTGTATAGCGCTTTTCACAATACAAATCATTGGAAATCATGTATAACTCTCAGGTTGTTTTAAATCTGTATTGCAATGAAGACAGAAGAAGACATTTTGAAGAATGTCGGTAACAAGTTGATGATAGCCATCGACTTTTCCTTAGTTTTTTTTTTCATATCGTCAATTGTTTTGTTACCAACATTCTTAAAAATATATATTTTTTATGTGTTCAGTGGCAAAAAAAGAAACTCATACAGGTTTGAAACAAATGAAGGTGTACAATATCACAGAATGTTCATTTTTGGGTGAACTGTCCCTTTAATGGAGTTATGCAGGAATGCAGTTGTGCAGCAATGTATAATTAACATCTACAACTGCCAAGTTTACAAGTGTTTTTTGATGAGGTATGTCTAACCCTCTTTCTCTCTCCCTACGTGGGTGTGTAGGGCATGACTCCTCTGATGTACGCCTGCTCAGCAGGGGACGAGGCTCTGGTGCACATGCTCATTGATAATGGTGCAAACCTGGATGTAGCGGTAATGATATTATATGTATTTTTACCTATTTATCTACACCAGGGCGTCCAGTCCTGCAGTAAAAATGTCCATTAATCCTGTAGACCTGGATTAGCTAGTCCAGATGTGTTTAATTATTTAGGATTGGATCTACACTCTGCAGGATATTGGCTTTGTTGAATGAATGGTTTATTGTAGTGTAGTACTTTTGGAATTCACACATATTCAGAAGCATTTTGGTGGTTTACTTAGAAATACATATGTTTTTTACTTTTTTTTCTTTTAAGGTGCCCAATTGTTCACCAAAACATCCCTCTGTCCATCCTGAGAGCCGCAGCTGGGTGGCCCTTACCTTTGCTGTGCTGCATGGACACATATCTGTAGTACAGGTAAACATGCACACTAGTTACATTACATGTACAGTACCATTACTTCATGTAGTGGTTCATGAATAGTATATGTATTTACTTTAATAATACATACATTTTAAATATGACTTACAAAATAAGGCATGTTTTGAGTTCCAATCTACTGTAAATTGACATTACAAACTGCTATTGGAGGACTATCATGTTAAATGAACTTATTTGGCCTTTCCAGCTCCTGTTAGATGTGGGAGCAGATGTGGAGGGCACAGCCCTGAGAAACGGCCACCAAAGCTCAGCAGAAACACCCCTCCAGCTGGCATCAGCCGCAGGTGGGGAAAAACAGCACAAAGTTATCCATAAAGAGTTATGTTTGAATGTATTCTTAACACAGAACACTATAGCAGAAGTTTATTTTCACCCTGGCACAAATTTATAATAGTATACACTAGCCTACTATTCCAAACCTGTATAAGCATTTGTTGAACACAAAAGAAGACATCCTGAAGAACCACACAGTTGTTGGTCCCCATTGAATTCCATAGTAGGGGAAGAAATACTATGGAAGTCAATGGGGGCTTTATTAGAAACACAGTTTTAACTTGTGTGTGTGTTCAGGTAACTACGAGATGGTGAGTCTGCTGTTGTCCCGTGGCGCTGACCCAATGCTGCGGGTGCATCTGACATCCTCACTCTATGAGGGCATGAACTGCTTCAGTCACGCTGCAGCGCATGGACACAGGTACTGACCCCTCAACGACACAAACACATGCACTGATCAAGATCGAATTAGGCTATTATGTATTGAATATCGTCTGTTCCCCCAGGAACGTGTTAAGGAAGCTGTTGAGTCAGCCCCAGCGGCTGCAGGAAGACGTGCTTTCTCTGGAGGAGATCCTGGCAGAAGGAGTCGAGGAGCAGGAGAAACAGGAAATGAAAGATGGAGTAAATGCAAAGTCTACCTGCACTCCACGGCTGTGTAAGGCCCGCATCAGATCCCTGCAAGACGCCAGCCTTCACAGCGCTGAGCACGGATATCTGGACGTCACCATGGAGCTCAGGGCACTGGGTACACAGACTCATTTACAGTAAATGAAAGAAAATTGACAACAAATTGAATAAGAGATGCATAAACAGTGAGATATTTTTGGCATGTGCACAACAAAGTGTATTAAAGTTGATGATTACAGGCTCAGTCAAGCCATAAAGAGAGATTATTAATAATTTACATTTATGCATTTAGCAGACGCTTTTATCCAAAGCGACTTACAGTGCATTCAGGCTATACATTTTTATTTTATCAGTATATGTGTTCCCTGGGAATCGAACCCACAACCTGTATATATATATATATAATAAACCACTGGTAAGATTAACCTGCAATTTTTAGGTACTAAACAGTGGTTCTCAACTAAGATAACTAATACTACCAACTTTTTTTCACCATTACAGCACAAGCACCGGTAGTTTTAGAAGTAATATATTAGTTGTGTAATCTGTTGTTCAATGTTTAGCGTGTTTTAAGATGATTCTTGTTCTCTCTCAGGAGTGCCGTGGAAGCTGCACATATGGCTGGAGTCGGTGCGCAGTGCCCAGCTCCAGTCCAGGACTGAACTCACACTTTCTCTCCTGAAAGACTTCACCGCTATTGGGGATGAAAAATACTGCGAGGAGCTGCTCTCAGAGGGTCTTCCACTCCTCTTCTCCGTTTTTAAAACTGGCAAGGTGTGCTTAACAAATCCATCACCAAAAACATCATGTGAATGCTTCAAGAATTGTCAGCCAAGTGAAATATTGTATTTGAAATGTCTGTATGTTGTTTTCTGTAATCCAGAGTAAGGATATCCGTAAGCAGCTGGCAGTCATCTTCAGGCTCTGTGTTTGCTCTACAGCCGCCCGTGTATTCTGGCAGTAAAGGACACACCTACAGCTCAGCTGGGTAATGCAGATCGCCACACACCATACTTTTACCTATGTACACTATCATTCAAATCAGTTAAAAAAAAGGAATTATTTACAGTGACATTTTAGTTTTTAGTTAGGTATATATATCTAGCAAGGATGGACTAAGTTTATCAAAAGTGTATATACAAAATATTACAATTCTATATTATTTTGACAAAGTTGCTATATTTAAGTGTGTCAGAGTTGTTTACTTGTTTTAATTAGTCTTGTCATTAATGCCATTATATTGTTTATTCAGACTGATTGTTATGCGCATGAATACAAGAGGCGGGATTTATCGTATGAACCAATCACAGCCAAGCATAACAAGTCATGCCCATTATATCACTATGGAGGCATTGCCTCTCATATGACTTTCCCCTATTCATTCTCAGTTACCCCCCACCAAACTTGCTTTAGGGTGTCTGTTAAAACTCAATGGGCTCAGGGGAGGCAAGAAAGAAGTGGACTCCTGCTGTAACTGTTACCTGCTCTCGTCACTGTTGGAAAATGTTTCTTTAGAAAAATAAGTGATGTATACACTTTTACATTTGTAATATTGATGTTTTATTTTTGTACTACACATTTTTTTCTCATTTACTATTTTGAAGAGGCACTGCCTCCCTTGCCTCCTCGGAGGAAACACCCCTGACACATAATATAGTATAGTACACTTTTAAATAATTCAGTCCATCCTTGCTAAATAATAGTTGCTAAATGCAATTTAGCATCAAAACGTTTATGATTGTTAATATGTACCATATCCCCCTAACAGATGCTCATTTTCTGAACAACACTGAGATGTCTGATGTGATATTTGTGGTGGAGGGAAGGCCGTTTTATGCCCACAGAGTTCTGCTCATGTCTGCTTCACAGAGGTATGTCTCTTACTCCGACTGATTTGAATGTAGAACCATATAATCAGTTATGTGATTGGTTATGTTTTATATATGCTCCTCTTGTTTCATATAAGGTTCAGAGACTTGCTGAGCCTCTACAGGAGTAATGGTACATCAGACCACATGGCTATTGAAATCACTGACATAAAATACAGCACGTTCCAGGTAATAAACAAACCTCAGCCTGAACATACACAAGAAGACAGACATATATGATGTAATGCTGTTAAAATAGCTTGTAAATGTTTATTTCAGATGACGATGGCACATCTGTACTGTGGAGGAGCAGAATGTTTAGATGTCTGTGTCTGATTTGCTGGAGGTAAGAAAGACATGGATAGATAGTACAGTACTGTTTAAATGTATTTCTGTAATCAAATTGGAGTTGGCATAAAGCAGTTAACTTAAGCTGAGATGCACTGTCGTGTTCTGTGCAGCTTCTTCCCGTGGCTCACTCATTCCAGCTTCAAGTTTTGAAAAGACACTGTGAAATCCTCTGCTCAGAAAGAATACACCTCAACAATGCTGTGAGCATCTACCAGACTTCCAAAGTACGTACATACAGCTTACACTGAGAAGTACACATATTATTCATGTTTCCAGCATCACACTACAGTCTGATCTGTCATCTGTGTTGTGTGTTATGGAGCAGGTGTGTGAGGCCGTGGAGCTGGCAGTGTTCTGTGAAGGCTTCTTCCTGCAGAACATGGTCGATCTTCTGGACTGTGAGCAGTTTGAGGAGCTGCTGCTGGATCCAGATGTTCTGGATGGGCTTCAGGCTACACTGGCCTCACGGCTGCACTCACTTTGTGGGCCGCGTCGAGCTTGAGCGCATGAGGAAAACCATTGGAAATAAATTACAGATGTGACTTTGATACTGTTGGAAAACATGGTTAACAAAGCTGTGATGTGCCGGCAGGCGTGCAGCATCCCATACAAACACAGGGTTTAGATGTTTGTTAACCTTCGTAATTCCTATTGTGAGTAAGTGACAATGATTTAATGGGATGTGTGAGCTATTTATTATTTTTCAAAAGTTAAATCGTATCATAGTGTTAAAAAAAAGTTTCCTAAATTGTGCTTTGATCACAAATAATGAACTTGTATGTTGATTTATGAGGTTTTTGATTAAACCCAGTATAGATCTGCTTTGCAGTTATTTTACAAGCTACTTGAAGAACCCATGTGCTTCAGAGAGGATGCGCTGTAAACTGCAGTGTTAGCGCCCTCCACTGGTCAAACGTCCAAATACTTACCAAAAATGTACATAATAGTATTGTAGATATTTTTGTATTCTTAACTCACTTTAAAGTGTAAATACAATATATTTATAATATGCAGTAAGGCAAAGGTATGCGGATATGTTGGGATCAATAAAAATAAATTATTTGATATAACATTTTTCATGCAACATATGAATGGCACATGTAATTTTGAAATGACTAATAAACATGATTTTTTTTATTATTATTTTGTTATCCGAGACATTTGTATCAGATGCCAAAATCATTTGCATATTATGTGCATACATTTGCAAATATCTAGGACAATGCTTAAATAGTTTACATTTTAAATAATTATATATATTTACACATTTTTGACAGTAAATCACACACACACACACACACACACACACACACACACACACACACACACACACAGAGAGTATAGAGTAAATAGCAACACTGTAGATTCTAATTGAATGATTTCACTTAATAAGCCTAATTTAGTTAAATTAATAGCAAATATGTAATAACCCCAACCTCATCTTACCCCAAGGGTCTATTTTATTTTTTTACTTAAAAACATGAATGAGTCCATATCCCTCGGTAGACAAACTTGATATTACACATTAAATATCACAGATCACTGTTTTACTAGAGACAAAATGAATCACTTAGCTTTAAAACTGTTTCAACTGACAATCTTACAAAAAAGCCGAAATTCATATGAATTAAAAAACAAAAAAAAGATAGGGGTCATTTTTCACCGCTCACCCTACATTTCAGAGAAAACAGCAAACACATACAACATCCCAAAGTCAATGGATTTATTTCCGTTGCACTGAAGTTGTTCACAGTAGTTACAAGGGGATACATTATCGGCGATTCTATTTTTCCCGCTCATTATTAATCAAATCCATGATACATTACAATCCAGCTTTGCTCCTTTTTTTCTCCCAAAGTACAAAATCGGAAGGACAACAATGTGTATTGCTTAGATTACATCTCCGCTTATTCTCCACGCTGTATGTTCCCATAAGTGATCGTGTGTTATGACATTCCAGACCCCCATCCCGAGAGCATGATGCAGCAGAGAAAGGGAGATGAGACAAAAACATCCAACTGAAAATGAAAGCGTGATACCGGAGGAAACAAGTCGATGATGAAAAAGGTGAAGGGGAGGATAAATCTAACATCCACAACATCATGCAAATTAAAGCCGAATGTCGGACATGCAACACGAGAGCTAGAGTCAGGAGCAGCAGGATGCCCTTGATGGATTTAAGAAAGTCGTTTGCCCAAAGTTGTCTATTTACAACATGTGATTTGAGCTCGTCCACCTGTTTTACACGCACAATGAGATGTGACATATCAATGCTTCATTATCTCTCACCCCCCACCCCAAAACAGGCTAGTCTACATTCTTAAATTACCAGTAAATAATTTAACATATACTACAAGCTCTTTAATCTGGTCAAAGCCGGGAAAGAAAGAGTGCTTCATTCACAAAATCGGATGAGTGTTATCGTACACAAAACACAAGATCCTTCAAACAATCTGAGTCGCCCTGATGCAAACAATAAAATCTCCACCACCCGGGTTTGTATATATAAATATTCCCCAACTGAATAAATTAAAAAGACAAACGCATAAATAATACATTACAAAAAATGATAAACGGTCTCTGAATCCTGCAGATGCTTTCAATACAAATTATCACACAAAATAAATACAAATCGAAAATTGACATCATGAGTAACCCTCGAATACATTAAGCATAATTGTCATTCAAAACTAACATTTCATGAAGGCTACATGAGAAAAAAACAGGATGTGACAACACAATTCATCTAAGCAATGTCACTGATAAGACATTTGTTACATAAGGAGTATTTTCAGTCTGTACAAAAGAATAGATCATTTACTGTGATGCCTCCCCCCCACCCCCGTGTCCCAGTCCACAAGCCGCCCAAAAGTTCATCCCCACCATTTTTCAAATAGGATCTCCAAATCTTGTACAGCAATGACACTGAGTCCATAAAAATGTTTTAAATTCTCCATTTCACAAAGAAAGTCTACATTGAAAAGAATACAATCCAACAACTGTCCTCGAGGGCAACTCCTCAAACACGTGCGTTGTGATATCCAGAGCTCCATTCGCCATTTTGATACGATGTCCTGTACGTCTGTGTGTTTGAGTGTGTGTGTGCATTAGCAGAGAACAGGGAGGAAAGAAGACGAGCAAGGATAAAAAAGATGAATTGTGGGTTAGCTTTGTGGTAAGAATTCATAAACATCTTTATTTTAAGGCTTCACTCCAAATCCTTGGACATTTGTGGCTGTATGTACAGTAGCTGCAGGAGGAAGGAGTTGAGGAATAGGTCGGAGCTCTTGTTGGGGTTTGGGTGTTTAGATGCATCAGAATGAGGAGTTTTCACGTGTAATGTGCCCTCCATCAATGTGCCATACATGAATCTTGTGCAAGAGCAGGACTTGGGGCTTTAACACGTTTTCTGGATAATTCCTGGCAGCAGAAATAAATAAAGGCATCATAAAACAGAACATAACGAGACACTGTGAAGAACAAACAACACTGGAGAGAAAAACATAATTTAAATTGCCATGTGTGTCTTTAAGTGCCTTTTGTAAAGTGTCGGGTCAGTACATACAGTACTTCAATATTAATTCCATTATATAAAACTTTGTAGAGGCTTGGTTAAAACCAACTTGAGTCAACAACATCCTTTCACCATGACTGGATTCTTTTCTTTTGTTTATTTTATTTTATTTTAAAACTAGTATCTAGCATTTCTCCTGGTTTTAAGGTTGTTCCTGTGTCCCAACTGATGGTGCCATCTTGGCTTTGTCTTGGCCAGATGGACATTTGGAGTCATTAGGCTCAGGCTCATGTCTCTTGCTGTTGGCATGCTTGGGCGTGCCGGGCGGATGGGACACCTGCCCGTTCTTCTCGTCTGAAAAGAGCTGTTTAATTACGTCAAAGAAGTTACTCAATGGGCTGCCTGGGTGCACAGGGAGAAGAACAAGAAAACAAGAGAGAAAGAGAAACAGAGAACAAATACATGAACAATGAGGATCACAGACGAGGCAAGGTGAGATGATGAGAGGCAGGACGAGACTGCATTAACTGGAGACAATAAGCCATGTATCAGAACACATCAGGACACGATACAGCACACATCTGCAGGCATGCTTGACATTACAAAGGTCTTATTGTGGTAGTGAATATCTGTGCAGTCTCCATATGATCTGTGATCTTCACTGAATGGAATGGAAAGAGATGTGATAGTGTTGATTCATTGAAAAGAAATACAAGGTATATGGTCAATGACTATTGACAATGGAAAATCGTCTGATTGATTAACTTGAATGAACTTGTTCATGAGAAACAATTATATGTGAATTGGACTACTCTGGTCATGCTGTTTTTTATCCAGTTAAAAGAGCCAGTGTACCGACGAAACATGCTACCTATCAGATTGTGCTACCAATAATATATGTGTATTCTTTTAAGGGTAAGTTTAAGGCCAAAGTATACTTCACTTTGTACGCGTGGGACAGCGTATAGTGCGCGTGATGCGAATTTCGTCATCAGAATAGTATGTGCGTACTTTGTTTTCAGGAATCGGACTACACTGGTTGCACTGTATGTATCTGAATCACTTAAAAGAGCAGGTTCATGACAATCATTCATTTATAAATCAGACGACACTGGTCACGCTGTATGTTTCTGATTCACATAAAAGAACTGGTCCACGAAAATAATTTGTTCATCAAATCAAACTACACACTGTATGTTCATTCACTTGAAAGAACAGGTTCAACCATTAATTTGCCAATCTGTCTACACTGGCAATGCTGTATGTTTTTGATTAACTGAAAATAACAGGTTTATTATAGCCATTTGTTCGGGAACTGGACAACACTTTGCACCGGATGTTAGTGACCCTATAAATGTTCCAAAAAAATGAAATCAATGCAGTCATGAACAAATTTCATGATTTAGTAAAGATATATAAAATCATTGTCAGAGCATATATTTACACCCTGGTACATATACAGCTAAATATATTCATGCTAAATTTGTCATTTCTGATTCAAATCAAAGGCCAAAAATGAAATCTCATAAAATGGATTGAAATGTAGTGGTACAAATTGTTGCAGATTCTGAATACACCTGACAGTCGGCCCAGAAGTATTAACTACACACCCTATTTGACACCAACACAGGCTTGCAAACCATCACCTCTTTTTCCAATTTCATAAGTGACTGAGCAGCAGCACAAGCTGTAACATGGCAGACCGTGGCCTGTGTGAACACTAGAGTAGATTGCTTTAGTTCCAGTGCTTGTCTCTCAATACAATCTGGACTCCTCTCAACATCGTGACAGAAAGCTCGAAACTGCCGCTTCCCTAGAAGACAGGCTGCTTTGCTATAGCCTAAGAGACTCTCAAAGGGACATGACAGCTGTGGCAGCTTTAAGACACACAGGACACTGCTTCAGCATTCCTGCTGTGAGCCATTACAAATGTTCATCTGCGTTTAGATTTATGCTGGGTAAACTATTGCAGACACAGAAAACGACCAGTACAGCAGGGCTATTTTTCCTCTTACGAGGCATGTGCTGAGCTTCAGCAAAATAGCTCTGGGCAAAAGACAATGGATTTATGTTTCACCCGCATGATTAAATTTGTAGCTACAATATTTCTGAATTTAACCCCACTAGGTTAAGTAAATCTGAAATGACATAACATTAAGATCCACAGCTACAGATTCTAATAATCCTGATAAAGTAAGAAAGCAGCTGAAATGGCAAATACATTTAAGGCTTTATTGTATTTTTGCTAAAATTTTGTGTATGTTAGTGAGATTACATGTCAAATAATGGCTAATAATTACTGTATTCCTTTAAAATGACTATTAATCCAATAGCAAACATACACCAGACTTCACTGTTGCCTGTTTTAATACTCATATTGTATTTATAGGGCTCTAGAAGTAGGTCATGCAGAGAAAACTAGTCCCGTAAGGATTCTGTCCCTCATTATACAGCGATTCTACAGATTACTTCAACTGTAAAAGTCCCAAATGATCAACATGAAAGAAAAGAGGTGCTGAGAAACATGCTAACATAAAAGCTCAGACAACATCTTCAAATAAAAAAACCTGGTTTAACAGATTCATAAGCGCTGCTGATTAAATGTTTAAATTAACAAGGCCTTTCACCAAAGTGATTCAGATGCAACAATTGACCCACAAAAACAAAATAAAATGATGCAAGAATTGAATGCGGAGAGAAAAACAACATGAAGAATGTGTGAAGTGTTTTCACTCTAGAGAATTTAAACTTTCATGATTGTCCTAGCAAGTGTGTTCATGCACACACACACACACACACACACACGCACGCACGCACGCACGCTCTGCATATTTCATATTTAAAGGGATAGTTCATCCAAAATTGTAATTTCTTTCATCAATTACTCACCCTCATGTCGTCTCAAACACATAAGACTTTTCATTCATCTTCAAAATACAAATGAAGATGTTTATGAAAACCTGTGCAAACAAAACTCTAATGCATCAAAAGCACTAAAAGGGATTGTCGAGGTAATATATGAATCAAGGAGTTTATTACAAATCTTCTGAAGAGACAAAAGCCTAAATCAAATGTTCTTATCTGTGTCTCTTTTTGATTGCATGGACCAAACATTGATTTGTGTTTTAAAGACCAACAAAAATCGAATAGGATTAGAATGACATGAGGGTGAATAAATACTGATAGAAATGTAATTTTGGGGAAACTATCCCTTTAAAAGGCCTCTGTGTTTAAGTGCCACGCATTGATAGCGTGTGTATGATAAAGTGACATACACTGTGGCAAAACAGTTAAAATAGACCTCTTACCACCCTTTGAACGCTTTCCTGTCAAAGGAACGACATATTACTGTAACATGTCCAATCAAATCAAATAATTAGCCTAAAATGACATTCTCAACGCACCCCATTGACTTTACAGTAACAACATGAACTCAGTGATTCAACCTCCTTGCACAGATGTTGATTACGTGGCCACATCTGTTGAGAGTGAAGCATGCTGGTGCTCAGTGCTGTGCAGGTCTGCTCACGGTCAGTGAGGACACTCAAGCGCTCGTGACCATTCACTCAACAGCCGCGGGAGAGCAGGGGGTGAAGGGCAAAGCCAGGGGAAGGGAAGGGTGTGATTGACAGGGTGAGAGGATGGCACATCTTTAAAGCAACATGATCCTGATAACAGCTCTTTTCTTTAAGACAGTCCAAATGCACAATATGAATATAATTACATATCATGTTTTAGGAATATTTTTGGAATAAGGCACGAGGGGGGGTTTGTTTGAAATGCCATACTATCATACTAACAAGCTACTATATTTGTTTTCATTTTTTATATGCAGAATATATGTTGTACTGTGCACAATAAGTTTCTGTATGAAACATAGAATACATGGATGACCTGTTTGCCAAAATAAAAATATACAGTACCTTCAAGAGTAATGAATGAATACTAATAATTACCAGTATACACTGCCTATAATTTTCAAAATACGTACATGAAACAGAAAGCATTGAAGCTGGAATACAGTACATGACTTGCCATGATTTTCAGTTTGGACAAGTCAACACTAGTTTCTCAAAGTCAGAGCTAGTCTGCAGATTTGAGCTGACAGATTTCACAGAAAATCTGAAAATAGCGTATTATGGGGCACAGACTCTGATGTTTTAGCTTCTGACAATGATTCAGTCAAAGGACAACAGACACTTATATTTTGAGTCAGTTTTAAAATACATGCAACAAGGTGCATGTTTCCGCATGAGTTTGCTAAACTACTCAAAAAAGTCTGGCAGTCCTGTGTATGATGGCTAGTTTTGATTTTTAACCATTTAAAAAGCTGACGAGAAGCATTCACTTCAGTTCTGATAAGATATTTAAGGTTGTGTAGTGTATTCCAGCCTTTATGCAGCTCTAAACATTACAGGCAGTGATTCAATTGTTATTTTGCATTTCTAAACTAAATAGACTGAGTATATGTGTATATACTATCTAGATTCCCTTTGTGTATTCCAATGCACTGGTTTCGGAAGTCATCCAGGTATTATATGCACATGGAAAATGTGCTTATTGTGCACAGAAGTGCAGAATGATATCATGGTATTATGAAATGCCACTGTATTACTCAGTGATATTGCTTTTGGACAGTAAGGACTTGGAGCTGTCCACTAGAGGGAGCTGTAACAGTCTCTTCATCATGTGCAAAACGCCCATGTGAGAAGACAGGCAGAGGATTTCTCTGTTCTTTCATTTCATCATCTCCAGCAGGAACCACAGTCTAGCCCATCACATTTCTGTTCGTAGAATTAACAATTTGAAGCCACTCTGATTTACTTGGGACACAGGTTTGATTTAGATATCAGCAAGAAATTTCCTGAGTATGTATATAAACCCTTGTTAATACACGAAAATGTGCTCTAGCATGCTCTGTGTGTGTGTGTGTGTGTGTGTGTGTGTGTGTGTGTGAGTGAGTGTATGTGTGACTCCTAAGGAGTGTGTGTGTGTGTGTGTGTGTGTGTGTGTGTGTGTGTGTGTGTGTGTGCCAGTGCCTTGCAATGCAATTCTGTGCAATGTGCTCTGATAAGGTCAAACATGTATTTCCAGCACCTTTAGATAAGACATCATATTCGACATTAATGGAACAGTGGATACATTGCATCTAGAGAAGTACATTTTCATATTAACAATCTGATGGCCTGAAAATGTCTTTGAAACCACCTCAAACAACCATGTTAAACACTGGAAAGACTAATTTGACCTTGATGGGTGTGTGCAGCGTTCAGTGCTCTGCAAGGGTGGGCTAGGCGCCATGCATGTTCAGGATGCTGTGTAAGAGAGCAAAGAGAGAGAGAGAGAGAGAGAGAGAGAGAGAGAGAGAGAGAGAGAGAGAGAAAGAGGTGTGTCAGTGGAGTGATTGGCCACTCACCAGACAGCTGCTGGACACCAGGCTGGTCATGTGTACTTAACAACTGAGTCTGAATCGTCTCCACCACCCGTTTGAAGCGTCGGCTGGGACCTGCCACACACACACACACACACACACACACACACAGAAAAACATATAAATGTTTCACAATGATCCTGTACAAACTGGTTCATGCGTATCTTTTGAAAAGAATGTACATTTATGCTGACACATCCTGGGTTTATTCCCCCTAGCGGCTGCCTCATAAAGTCTAATGGCACGAGGCTGATTTTTATGGTGCTTTCGGCCCACGGTTGAGTTCATGACACATGCACACACACGCACTTTAAATGTGTGACTTTAAGAACAAGATTCAATCCCCTTTGTGTAGCCGAGAGAGCGAAAAAGAGCGAGGGGGGGAATGAAAAGCGAGGGACGGGGTTTGCAGTAATGGCACCAGCAGCGCAGGATCTTTTTGGATTGTCCTTTGAAACACAGCAGGTTGAAAATGCACAGTGATTACCAGGAGGCAAAAAAGGCCTCTTTTAGTTTAATTTTTTCCATTACCCCTTCGAGCAGTCGGGCTATTTTCAGAGTCTTCGTAGGAAAGGGGGAGTGTAATGAAGGAGGGGATTGCTAGCGGAATGAGAGAGAGGGAGAGAAAAAAATTCTCTCCCCACTGCGAAAGACAAAAGTTCAACATCATCAACCAGCCTCTCCACACATCCCTTTGTGTTTCTATTGGCTGCCAGTGAGTTTATGACATCAAAATGGGCTTCTCACTGTCGGCATGGTTACCTGAGAGCAGTGTGAACGTGACAGAGTAGATGCCGTTCTCCTTGGTGGCAGCCGTGCTTTCGGTGTAGGTGATGTCCACCTGGAACTTCACTGGTTTTTGGAACACGGTGGGGCCGGCCGTGGATTTGTATTCTGCCCGGAAACTCGTCTGAGACACCACACTGTGGCTGAGGCTGGGAATCTGAGAGAAAAATTCACCCCAAAATGAACATTGTGAGATTATTTAGCCCTTTAGTGTGTTTTTTCCCCCTCAATGTAATAAATGTACTATATTTTAGTTCAATATTGATTTTCTTTCATAGTTTTGCAGAGGGGTAGTTTTAGGGGATTTTATGGTTCTAAATTATATTTCATGAGCATAGAGCTGAAAAAGACATTTCCAATGTAAATATTATTATTATTTTTATCTTAAGTTTGGTCTGTTTTTCCAAAAAGACACTTTACAGAGCGCGCGCAACACACACGCACGCACGCACACACACACACACACACATATCAATCGATTAAAATATTTAATTGCGATTAATCAAAAAAAAATTTCATTGCTATATTTTACTGTTTCTGTTGTCAGACAACGGAATGAATATGAAAAAGTAATTGAAACGCGACCCATGAAGACTACATAACTAGCTCTCCTTTACAATATGTTAATCTGCCCAAAAATCCTTATAATCGAGCTGTTGTCTGATAAAATAAAACACCCATAAGATAATGACAATAGCTGTGCTGTGATTTAGCCTATACTTGCATGTAAAATTAGAGAAGCAAGTAACATAATATCTGTGTTAAACTGAATTAAGCTCAGAAACAGAAACTGAGCAGACAGCCGCGCTTTGAAAAACACGGTCAAGCCACTTTTTTTTTCTGTTGCGCATGTAATTGTGCACTTACAGTACAGGTGCTGAGAGCAGTCAAAATGCATGTAAAGAAGCTGTCATACAGGCGTTTCCTTTATACTTGGGCCACGTGTCATACAGAAAATACCCGATGCGTTAATTGAGCGTTAATAAAATTAGTGCCGTTAAAAGGAATTTGCGTTAACGCGTTATTAACTTTGACAGCACTAATATATATATATATATATGTATATACCTCCCAAAAAAAATTACTTACTCTAAAGCCACACTTTTGTTGCAAATTTGAGGAGTACAAGTGTGTATATTTTTTCAAGACCATTTAAAATTTCTGAATTGTGTCAATTTTTTCACATTGTAAGTGCCAACAACTTTACCAAGTTTCATACCATTACGATGAAGTCAAAATTCCATAATTATATATATATATAAATGTCCAAAGAACACCAGAGGGTATTACTTGCATCTTTAGAAACCGATGACTTACTTTCTTTAAAATGTACATTTTCAAGTGGGCCTATATCCTGGACATTCCTTTCAATATAATGACAATTTAGGAGACCTAGGACTGTCAAGTTCCAAAATGACAGAATGTCCATATGACCCATATGACTTGCGTGCTATATTTTTAGGTTTTCTGAAGTCATATGATTTGTGTGAGTGATAGAAATTTGTTATTCACTGAAAATCTTGACATCCATCCTAGCTCTCTTTCACGCGTCCATGAGTTAAATGATATCAGATTTGTCAATGATTCTTTATTTTGAGTCAGATCTTTTCAATCAATCAGTTGATACAGGTCACAAAACTGGTCTGAATGATTTGTTCAATTTGCAGAGCTTAACAGCCCACTAGAGCAGAAGATTATCAGTGAATAACTTCAGTATGGGTCTGTTGTCACACAGAGCAATCACTTTCCTTTAAAAGATTTGGAATATAGCACACACGTCTGACACTTCTGATCATTTGATGGTGTTTTTGCATCATTTTTGAAACTTAAAAGCCTCACGATAGTAAGAAAAGTCAAACAGGTTTGGAACGAGATGAGGGTGAGTAAATGATGACAGAATTCACAAACTCATTGGAGACTTACAGAGAGAAAGGCGTGCACAATATCTGCTTTGATGGAGCTCAGAGGCTTGTCCCGAATCACCACAAAAATCTGCTCCTCCTTTTCGAGGTTAATAAAATTTCCAAACCAAGATTTTTTGGCAAGTCTGTGAAAAAGAAAAGCATGATTGAACAAGATAACACAATACATACAAACATTACTCAAGTCACATTGTGTGCATGAATCACGTTTACGTCTCATTGCGTGCTGTTACAGACAAAACATAACGTAATGGAGAACTGACATTTCTTCCCAAATGTTGACTAACATTTGCATAAATCTAAATCACACATTTTCTGCTCTTCGTATACACCATATCATCAATTGAAATGTTTGTGGTTAGTTAGGTTGTTTTAGAAAGAAGTGACTTATGCTCACCAAGACTGCATTTATTTGATCAAAAATGCAGTAAAAACAATAATATTGTGAAACATTTAAAACCAATGTTTTTGGTTTTAAAATGTAAATTATTTCTGTAATGGAAAACTAAATGTTCAGCATCATTACTACAGTCTTCAGTGTCACATGATCCTTCAGGAATCATTCGATTATGCTGTTTTGGTTCTCAAGAAACATTTCCTATTATTATCAATGGTGAAAAGAGTTGTGCTGTATTTTTTTATTTTTGGTGGAAACCAAGATTAATGAAACAACAGTTCAAAAGATAAGCATTTAAAATGCTAAAAAAAACTAAAATTTTATATATATACATTTTTGTAACCTTATACATGTCTTAACTATCTCTTTTGATCAATTCGATGCATTCATGTTGAACAAAACTAATTCTTACTGATCCCAAACTTCTGAAATATAGTGTATATATTTCAACTTCACCAATAGAGAAGCTGGCAGACCATTTTCAGACCATCAAACAATGGTTTCTCTTAGAAACAGCAAGAAATGAAAACATACATGACTTAGAAAGGTGGCATTACATGGCTGTCAAACAATTCAAACCTTACATAATATATGACCAAATGCTGTGCAGCACCATACAAATCTCAAAAACTATTATTTCAATGAAATCAATTTTATTCTTATTTTCTTTTTTCTTTTAGTGTACACGTTGAATAAAACGTTTGAGAGATAACACAGATATTGGTAAACTAGATTAACATGACATGGGTTTGTCATGATGCATGATTAGCTGACAACTGAAAGGACTGAAAAGTTTCTAAAATAGTTCATGTGTGTGTAGGTTTGAATGCTATATGGCTCATTTCTCAACCCTGCTTGAAATCGCAGAGATTTTACCACAGTCAGTGACTATCAAGGCCATCTTTGAGCCAGCCAGCATATTGTGACACTCTCTCACCAAGAACTTAACAAAACAACAGCGAAATAAGAGGAAAACACTCCAGAAGAAAGTTTCCACCGTGGTGCTGCTTTGCGTGCCTGTGAAACTAAGTGGAACTAAAACACTGAATTATTCATGACAAACTATTCCCTGATAATGTCTTCAGCAACAAACTAGGCTAATGGGGCCAGGAACAGTGTTTGGACCACCACATTAACTTTAGCTGCAGAGTTTTCAGAGCTCCTTTCAAATTATAATAACATTTGGAGAAAAGGTAAATATAAAGAGCAAAAGTTAAGTGTCTTAATTAAGATAGCTTTAATTGAGTGTTGGAGATTTAACTCTCAACAGCTCAGGTTAATTCAAAACGTGTGACATTTAGCCCTACATCTAGTAGAATAATGAGTATTGAACTAACATTTATTTTAATTCAATTATAATTTAGTATTATTTTAATGTTTATTTCATATTTTGGGATTTAATAAAACTGCATATTTTACTTGATTGTCTTCGAAAATGGCTAATACTTACTCGGGGGAAGACTCTGGTGTTAGGCTGGACATTTCCTCTTGTGTGGGAACTGGAAAGAGACAAAGCGAACAAGCCTCAGTGGAATTAGCATCATACTCTATATCCTGAGAGATTAGACATTCACAACCTGAGGAGGGGAATGCTGATTAACCACAGCTAATTACTCCAAACCTGCAGAGATTAAGAGTAATTCAACCCCTCTTCTATCAGCTCATCTGATCCTCTTCCCAGTAGAAGAAGGAAAGAGGAACAGCTGGAGGCGAGGGGAGATGCTTGTGCAGTTTTCATTATCATTACTCGATATATCAGCAGATACAGCTGATAATGGAGTATCATTGAGTTTATTACCCAGCGATCTATAAAATCAGTCCTTAGAGAATATCCCTCGCTAAGAGGGGAACGTCAACCTAAAACCCTAATAAAAAGGATTAGCAAGCATCGTTCTTTCACCTAAATGCTTTGTACTATATATGTACATAGGCTATGGTGCTGGTATTTTACACCTGATCCTGCATATAATTGCTTGAGAGCCATATAAAATTAAGGTTTTATAAATGATGTATAATACATTGGTACCATTAGACATCTTGTAATTCAGTATATAATTGTGCATGCAATGCATTTATTTTCTTCTTTTTTTCAACATTTTTACTTTTAGATTAACCTTAAAATGAACAAATACAGTTGAAGTTCAAATATACTTCAGCAAAAAATGTAAAAGCTGTCATCATTTTCTTATTCTCATGTTGCTCCAAAACTGTATGACTTTGTTTCTTCTGTGGAATAAAAAGCTGATCTTTAGATTTTCTTTTCATGCAATAAAAGTCAGTGGGATCCAGCATTGTTTTGACTTTAATTAAGAATATAATTTAATAAAAATCTTCAGAATGTTTTTTATGTTCCACAGAAGTAAGTAAGTCATACAGGTTTGGAACGACATTGATGGGAGAGTAAAAGATTACAGAATTTTCATTTTGGGGCAAAGGATCCCTTCAGTATATAAACACACTAATTTGTTAAAAGTTATCTTTTGCAATTTGTTAAATATATATTTTTCTCACTGTATATTATAATGTTGTAATAAATTCTAAATTCACTTGTGTATTTAAAATGATTTTTTTTTCGTGTTTTAATTTATTTACACAAAATATATTTTTTAATACAATTTTAATAATCTGTCATTAATAAATTAACTCTGATTTTTAATAAGGTAATCCCTTATTTAATCAGAGACATTACACATAATAAAAACATATCAATGTAAATGTTCCTAGATTTAGCCAAAATGGCACATTTCGTTTTGCCATCTCTGGGGAGGTTGATGTAAAAGGTTATTAAAAACTGCTTTGAGATGTTTCCAGCACTGCTGGTACCTTGTAGTTTCCTGCGGTGGAAGCGTGGCGAGCCAAGGAAGTTGTTCCTAATGGAGTTGAGGCGTGTTCTCCACGGCATGCCTCCAATGGAGGGGCTGGGGGGTGGCGTGGGGCTAGGGGTCCCCGCTGGGCTCTCCTTAGGCGTGTGCACCGGCGTTCCTTTCGGAGTTGGCAATGGGCTGCCCCTGGGGGAGGGGTGGGGCGTAACCTGTATGGTGGGGATAGATTTGCCGTTGTGGTCAGTCCCGGCCAGCGGGTGAAGGTGGTGAAGCCGGATGGGTGAAAGGGGTGAAAGGGGAACGGATAGCTTGGGCGGCACCATGAGCGGTGGCCGGCGCACTTTCGGGCTGCCGGGCATCGGCGGGGGCAGGGGTTGGCAGGGCGTAGATGGTTCCGACTTGGCCGCAGATGGCACGCCCGTTGTGTTAGGGAGCGGGTTGGACCTGGTAGCCTGCAGGGGCTTGTCTGCAACTTTGGGCTTGGCTGGAAGGGTCTGGGTTTTGTTGTTGGGCTGATGGGCAACTGTCTTTGGTAGAAAGGTTTTGAGGGAGTGGGGGCCTGTGCCGTTCACCCGGGACACAGGCGCGTGGGTGGGGCTGTGGTTGGGTGACTGTGTGAGTTCTGCGGATTGTGGAGGAACGGCAAACCGCCGCATGGGCTGTAAGAGCGCATGCACAGAGCCAGCAGCATAAAAAGAGCCAACACAGCCCATACACACAACACACGGCCCCGTAGTTAACAGGCATTATGGCGTAGACGCACACACACACCGACACCAAACATGAAAAGATGGCCAACAAGCCACCGGTGATGAGAAGTGAGGGAGGAAGTGCAGAAAGAAAGAAAGAAAAAACATGCCATTAGCACAACCAGCCAAGAGGCAACAAGACAGTGGAAATAAAATGTTCCCAAACCAGTGTTCCCAAAACAAACCAAAATCAGCAACAGAAATTAGCAACAAAAAAGCTCTGGGTTGTTGTTGGGATGAAAATAAAAGAGGTGTTGTCAGCACTGACTAAGCAAGCAGGAAATATGTGCAAGGCTTTGCTGTAAAAGGACGCTATTGTCAGAATACCTCATAAAGTATGAAATAATCTTCATAAATTAGGTAGAAATTACATAAAAGGTGATACAGACATATATACTGCCTCAATTAACGAGTTTTTCAAGACAATAGCGCCACACTATCAAAACGGCTAGTGGAAATAAGTGCAGTTGACCATTAAACAGAGCGTAAAGTACAATGCTGCTGTTGGAGGTATGATATGATGATGCTGTTTGACAGATGATGCTTATAATAATTATTGGGTCAAAAACAAAGGATTGATTCAAAACAGGCCACTAAAGGTAAAAAGTGTGATTACAATCAGCGAAGTGAAAGCTCATCAAGCATATTGTAAAACATCAAAGAAATACAATGGAGTGTTAACTGTACCAGCCGCAACCATAGCACAGCATAAAGAAGAGCACGAATGCAATAAAATGGATTTTTAAAGCTTTTTCATACCGCAGGGAAGATTCTTCCATGACAAACCTTTAAGTCTGTGTCTGAGCAGTAAAACTAATCTCAGATGAGCTGTATCAAGGTGTTCTTCACAGACTAATTCAAATTACTTCCACCAAGTCTGTTCTCTACGTGAGCCATTTTCATCAGCGAAGGGGCACCACTGCAGACATTCTCCAAATGTAGAACAACTGCAGATTATTTGATCAGGTCGGATTCGGAATTGACTTTGGGATGAATCCTGCTGGGAATTCCTTGATGTAACTCAAGGACTGCATATTGAGAGGTCTTAGTAGTGGATTTGTAATCGGTTAGCCTCTTTAAACAAATCAACTGTAAAAGCTGGCTACATCCAGAGGCTTCACTGTTAGTAAGGAACCAGGGATTTTCAAGGGATTTTAACAAGCCATTAGTGACTTGGGCTTCAAATATTTCCAGGCAACAAGCCTGTGAATTGGGCATAGATTAGCAGTAATTATGCTAAGCATGGTAGACTGATTGGACTAGAAGTAGTGCATCGGTGGGGGCAGACAGCCATACTGCTGCTGGATTTCAGCTAATAGGTGAAATACGATTGGCTGTCTTGTTTAACAAAGCTAAATATATACAGAATTATCCTTAGTGCTCCGTCATCACTAACAATTCTCATAAATAATATTTCATATTGCATCAAGCCAGTGATCTTCGAGGACCCACTTGGTGGATAGAAAGACAGAACAACGTCCCCTTTTTACATATTTTATCAAATGTAGTGTTGCACTTTAAACCTGTCCTATAATAACATGTGTATGGTCCTATATTAATGCATTCAAATATTTTTTATAAACATACATTATTACCATTCAAAAGTTTGGGGTAGGTAAGATTTCTTAATGTTTTAAAAGGTATTTGACCCCAAAAAAGTTAAATAATATTGCAAATTAAAATAACTGATTTATATTTGAATATATAAAAAAATGTATTTACTCCTATGATGACAAAGCTGAATGTTTGGTATTACTCCAGTCTTATTGTCACATGATCCTTCAGAAATCAATCTAATATGCTGATTTGGTGTTCAATACACATTTCTTATTATTATCAATGTTAAAAACAGTTGTGCTGCATGTTTTGTCGAAACCACATGATACATTTTTGCACGATTCTTTGATGAACAGAAAATTTAAAAGAACAGCACTGTTTTGAAATAGAAATCTTTTGTAAAAAAGTAAAAAAGTATTTACTGTCACTTTTGACCAATTCAATGCATTCTTGTTGAATAAAAGTACATTTGTTTCTTTCAAAAAATCATACTAACCCCAAACTGTTGAATGATTCCCAACTGTTGCATTTATATACTTTTACAATACCCAGCAGTACCACCTGTTGAAGACCCCTGCATTATGCAATCGATGCATATATTCATGCTGTAGATCAAACAGATGTGGCATGTGCCATGAAATTCCCATCAGTGCATTATCTATAGATAGAGGCCACACCAGCTGGCTATGGAATTCAACACAACCAGACTCTGAGTGAAACAAATGTTTTAGTATGGATGGAAGACTTACCCGAGGACTGCTGAGAGGACTAGTGGACAGACAAGAAGAGGCTCCGCTGATGGACCGGGACCTAAAGTTACACAACATACATAGTAAAGACGTTTCTGCCTCACATATAGCACACTGTCATACCTCTATAGGAGGTTCCGCATGTTGTGTAGGTGAAAGATGATTAATACTTGATTTTATTCCTGCACAGAGACAGCAGTATAACACCAGACCTCTATATTTTACTATAAATCTTGCATTTCTGTTAATTGCATGTCAACTTTCTATGTAGGCCTTTAGGTCTTCTTGTTGATTATGCTATTTTTACATTTTGAGTTGCTATTAAATTTGAGCAATTTATCATTTCTCATCCTAAGGATGTAAAAGGTCATCACAACCTTTTATGAGGTTCTGTATGAGGCCCTGAGTTCTCCTGAACTTCATTGTGTATTAGATGGTGAGCTTCAGTAATTCTCCAATAAATGATTGGGATTTAATTGACCGTGGACACAATGGGTTTTGTCATCAAGGCAAATTGAAACAGTAAATCATCCCTAACGTGTCAACATTTAGACTCAGATGATTTGACTCCAGGAAGGATTTGATCCATAAACTGATCAATTGCATTCGCAAAGGCTACATAGATGAAAATTATGCGATGGTCTCAAATTGTCTTTAATCATTCAAGCATTAAAATCACAACACCAAATGCACTGCAGCCTGATTCAGTGCAATGTTGATGTTCATTATATGCCTCTTGAATTCAGCTAATTGGCTTACCCAAAACACAGCGTCAGGAAGAGAGCTCTTTATGTGTGTAATAAATGACTATGGAATTCAAGGGAGGAAAGGACAGTAACTATATGAGCTCATATTTCTACTCTTTAATCATTGTAAAGATTGTATATGTAGTGCATCGTTAATATGAAGCTATAACTATATTAAGATAACTACTGCTTGTGAAAACGCTGTTTAAAATTGTATAAAAGATGCAGGGGAGCTTTTTGGCTCATTTAAGTCGTTACATTTTGAAATGTAAACATGCATAAATGTGTATTGGATCTATCTAGCCTGTAAGTAAATATTAATTTACCAGTACCTAACCCAGTGTACCTCTATTCAACGCAATGATTAAATACAAATAAATAAATAAATATTCAAGGCCCATTTTATTATCTGGCAGACTAAACAGTCTCAGTGAATGCAGACGTAAGGCAGGATTGTGAAACTCAAGGTCGAAGAAAAATGCTTGAACAGATGAACACAAACAATCGGATAACCTCCGTCTCTCACCTACTGAAAGAGCACACATCACTAGGAAAAACAAACATCCAGGGTGAACGCAAGAGAAGCATAAAGGCAAAACGAGAGCGAGGGGAAGAAATTAACAATTTGGGATCTACCAAGGGACAAAAATGCCAGACATCAAACGAAACATGAAAGGCGAAATAAGGGAGATAAGATGCTTTTGATGTGTGTGGAGGGAGCCAGAGGGCCGCTGCTTTACCAAAACTGAGAGGCCAAACCAGGAGGAAAAAACTCTTATTTACACGTGCAACCTCCACTTTTTTAACTTCCTTCTCAAGCAAACTAAGCTCTTAAGATCTTAAATGTCAGTGGTTGAAATAACAGGCCAGTGCTCTCTGTGGCATGTTTAGAGTGTTAAAACCCCACTGCATCTTCAGAACAGAAAAAAAAAGCATGGCGGTGGTTTATACCTCTCCTCCTTGCTTTTCAGTATGGGGTTGGCATCTGAGATATCCAAGCTTTTACTGAAAACAGATTTACTACAGTAAGAGAGAGTAAAGTTAGAGTAATTTACAAAAGTATTCATGGAGTTGAGTCAAAGCATCTACACAGGGAAAGGACATGTGGCTGATGAAATGGATCACAATGGACATGGAAAAAAAAGTCAAAGGAATTTGTAGTAAAATGTCAAAGATACCGAAAAATGAAAGGCACGTTAGAAAACCCATTGTTCCTCATAAAATCACTTTGAGAAGTTAAAATTCACCATATGGCACATTCAGCATGCTGCTTTACTAGCTGTGAAACAGATTTTCAGAGAATACTAAAACTCTCGGCTTTTGAAATCATTTGTTTTCCCTTTCCAAAGAATTAATCTGAGCTCATTGAGCTTATTTCTTTTACTCTTTATGTGTGTTGTAAAATTAATTTCAAAGCTAGTATGCGGTTTCTGATAACTGTGAACTTCATTTTGGCAATCCAAAGTTTATTTTAGCTGGGGGGGTTTTTGTCTTCAATTTTCCCTTTCAAGGCTCCACAAAATGTGACATCCTTTCAGCTGTTTTTTACTGTGGCCCTCGCTGCTCCGATTGTAGTGTTATTAAATAATAGAGGAGCGAGAGATGCGTTGCTGTACCTCTGTCCGTGTTGTGCCATGTCGATGGCACGTCTCACAGGAACAGGAGATCCGCCCTCTGTCATGCTCAGCACCTCCATAGACTTGCGCTCTGGCCTCCTCTTGTTGTGCCTTGTCAAGAGTGGAGAGTCCACTCGCTTCCTGGGAGGATCTGAAGAAACCAGCTTATGATAAATTCAATGATCCATAATACATGAAAACAGCCCATTAAGCGTGTGGGATTCATAATGGGAAAAAAAAAATCGAACAGTGAATCTATTTTTCTTTATGTCTCTCAGCCCTTCAAAGCATGTACATCCCGTAAGATTATTTTTTATAAGACATTAATACTTTTATTCAGCAAGGATGCATTAAATTAATAAAAAGTTAGGGAAAAGACATTTTTTCAAATAAATTATGTTCTTTTAAAAAATCTTGAAAAATAATATGGTTTGCACAAAATATTAAGCATCACACGCTTTTTATTATTATTGATAATAATTAGAAATGTTTATTAAGCACTAAACTAGAATGTTTTCTGAAAAATAATGTGACACGGAAGACTACTGAGCATTGGCTGCTAAAAAAAGTATCTTTGTAAATCACAGGAATAAGTGACATTTTAAAATCTATTTAAAGATGAAAAAAGGTATTTTAAATTGTAATATTTCTAAATATTACGTTTTTTAACTGTATTTTGTTCAAATAAACACCAAGTGCACACTGCGACGATTCTCAAAGTCATCGGATCACCGCTGTTTCCACACTGCACGACTATCTGGGGTAGCATTCAGTTGTTGCTATGTTTAAATTGCACGATGGATCGGCGACAAGAGGTTACATACTGCATGACTTTACAATAGGAAGAATCACCAATGACTGTCTGTTCCGCAAACTGTTTCATATAACTCCTCCCCAAACTTCCCACTGCCCTGTATCTTGCTCTCTCATTGGCTGTAGGTCATCGCTGATGTATTTTTCAGTCCGAACTGATTTCACACAGCAGGATTTTGAATCGCCGACAGCTCCAGATATTTAGCATGGCAAATATTTCACAGTCATTGGCGATTCTCTTAGATTGCTTCTTTGATAATTCACACTGCATGATTGTCACCCACGTGAACGAGCATCGGTTAGCCTCAGATTTCGGGTATTTCTTGCAGAATGATCGTACAGTGTGAACTCTGTATTAGTGAGCATCAGAAACATTTCTCACAAGCATTAAACAATCTTAAACTCCAAACTTTTGAATATTAGTGTAAATTAAAAGAACATTAAAAAAATACCCCACTGACTTTAATAATGAGTGTCTTTAGTCTTAACTGCATATGATATATCAGTAAATACATTGTTTGATAGAAAACTATGTTGTGATCTTTCAACAAAATGTAATTTTAAACCTTTTGTTTCCACTAGTTCTCCAAGGATGTGTGGGCGAGGAAATTATGTCACATCACAGAGCTGTTGTGAATGTCATTTCATGCTGTATTTAAGGATGAAATACAAACGAATGGATTTAGAACAAATTTACTGAATAATTATTACCAATTTCATTTCTGGGTGGTAGATTCTGATCCTCATGGCTGGGATACCTCTCCTTACGGTCCAGCAGGAGGAAGTAGATCATCTTTTCCTGGTTATCACTGGAGGTCAAGAAGGCACGAATAAAAAAAATGCGTGTGGTCAAGACAGGTGTCTGATATAAAGTGCAATCTCCAGAATAATCCTCAGATCAAGATAATTAACCTAATTAGTTAAAGAGCAAAGAGTAGCATGCACATCGTTTCCAGAGAGCTAAAATACATCCTGCAGAGATCACAGGATATCTCTTATTTCATTAATGATGCAAGAAGACAAAATATCCGTTAAAAGAGTCAGGGCGAGCTCAAAAAGTCTTTAAATTCTCCCAGCGAGAGGCCTCGTGTTGAATTTTTCTGCCCCAGACCACACAGCGGGAAGTAAATATGACCAATCTTTGCTGAAGGCGCCATCTGAATTGTTTAAATGCTGGGCAAGAGAAGAGACAGAGGCCGCAATGTTTTAGGAGGGAACACCCAGGCCATCTATCAGTGGGGCTAACGAAGTTGATCGCGCACAGTGGAGCGTGCAGGCGGTAATTGTGCAAAATACAGGAGATGACAGATGAGCGGGAGGAATAGGCTTCTCTAATAGCCCGCAGCCAAGATGCTGTACTGCTTGCTTACTAACCCTAAGAAACAAGGATGTAAAATAATAATACCCTCACATATGGTCTCCAAAAGCAAAAACAGTCAGTCTTGTCTAATCACAGGCAATAAAACTTTGGTTTCAAGGGAAACAACCTTACTGAGGTGAATGTCTCGTTCTTAGTTACTCACTCATCTGACAGCAGGTCTTTCATCAGTTTGTTCTTGTCCCGGAAGCAGCCCAGCGAGTGCATGCTTTCCAGCACATCTGGGTCGATGTCCTCGGTGGAGGGTAGCATGCGGATCGCCACTTTCCGTGGCACCGGTTGTTCTGGTTCTGGCTCGTTCTTCCCTCCTCTGAATAGAAGATCAAAACAAGAGCATGTGAATAATCTAGTGTTCTTGTTTATTTTTCATTAATTGAGCACACATGGTAATCGCCTCTGGCGTGTTCTAGGATCCTTGCTGGTGGTATAAGTCACAAAAAGCGCCCACAGAAAGCTCTGGAGATTTAAAACGCCCATCCTCTACAAATGAACCACCTCCCTGTGTTTCTTTGTTAAATATTTTGTTAAATTTGATTAACGCTTTCTTCTACCAATAAGAGTGTAGGAGACTCTCTGTTCAAATGAACACATTAAGTAAAACATTATTATATTTAAATCCTTACAGAATATTTTAGCCAATTTTCTCAGTCCACAGACACTGTTTGGTTTAGGGCTGCTCGATTATGACAAAATCCATAATCATGATTATTTTAATCAATATTGTAATCATGATTATTCAACAAGAGTTTTTTATGCAAGTCATTTATGTAAGTTATGTAGTAAACAGCATAGCATATTCCTTTATTTCTTATTATAGTTATAAAAGACCTTCTGGGAAGAGCAGTGAGTGATTTTGTCTTTGTCTTTTGTTGTTTGATTAATATTAAGCCCAGTACAGTCGGGAGCAGGAATATAGCCCACTGTCACTTTAAGAGCTGCATGGATCCAATTTACTGTTACACATGTATCTTCATCCTCATCTGTTTATATTCATTTATCAAATAACCTACAAGGGTTTACATGAATAATCACTAAGCGACACATTTAGACACATTTTCGTGTGTATTTGACCATTTAGTCGCTAAACATGACTTTATATGTCCGTGTTCTGTTACAAGAGCAAGCCTCCTGAGGAACAGTGCAAGTTCTCTTTCACGCATTTAAAAACATCAATAAATCAAAATAAATCAACTTTAATAACTCAAGCACGTCCCATTTAGCAAAAGTCACATTACATGATTTGACTGATTTACACGTGGAAATGGGCTTTTATGGGTTAGAGAAAGCGCACTGCTGGAAAGGGGGCGATTGGGGCACAATAATCGTTTAATGTCGATTATTATATTTTCATAATCATTGGAGGCTGAAATTGAAACTGAATTTCGATTAATTGCACAGCCCTAGTTTGGACCCAGTAGTATTATTATCATGCATGACAATTGAAATGAAAACTTGCCAGGTAACATCACAAAGTAAAACTGGAACTAAAATAAAATACATTTTCCTGACTCAAAAACTAAATAAAATTTAATTAAAAATTGTAGTTTTTGATACACAATATATTATACAACTTGAAACCTTTACAACTCACCTGCATTAAACATGAAAGTGCCTCTAGACAACAAAAACACAAGACTACACTGACAAATTATTTACTACACCAGTTGTTAGACTCGAAAACATAAAAATGTAACTACACTCAATATAAATAGCTAAAAAAATCTAATTCAAATTTAAATTCAAAACTGTGATAACCCTGGCCCCCAGTCACAAATCATGACAAAATGTTGGATACTGGAGAAATGTGTGTTTAAAAATGAAACAGTTTAAGACAAAAACAAGTTATTGCTTATGGGGGCAAAAACATTGAGTGAAGCCAGCTTAAGGATCTTCTCCATACCCACACCCCCACCCACACACACACACACACACACACACCACACACACACACATTGCTGTCATATTACTTAGAAAAGCGTTTTCATTGGTACCATATGTTCTCAGTTATTGCAGTGAGGACACATAGATGTACAGGACATGCATAGACACAAACACACAGACAGATACTGAGCAAAAACAGCACAGGACGACAGAAAAAGTGAAGTTTATACTCACATGTACCATGTGTGCTTCTGTATCTGTTCTAACTGTAAAGAGAGAAACACACGAGCCAAACCATTATACATTCATTACCAGAGCCAAACAAAAATAGCAGAGCATGACAATAAAAGCAATGAATCATCTCTAAACATCAGGCAGTTTCCTGCTGGCCGTCTCTAATCTCTCTCTCATGTCACATCCTTTGATCTTCCTGGGTTTAAAGTGTGGAAGCTACAATGACATGTACATTTCAGCAGCTAATTAAAGCTGTGGCCCTCCGAACAAGAACAACAGCCTTAACAGCAGCAGCCCCATCAGAGTGAATGCTTTTTGTACCTGTTCACATAATACTGTACCAGCAGGCATGAACTGAAATCAGTCTCTATAATTGTTAGCAACAGATACGTGTCTGATGTGTGTCTTTTCAGGAGCTATAAACATTCAGCACTTGACCTTATCAAGAAACTGTGAGGAATGACACACTGAACTGGAATGTTCAAACAAATACTTGCTTGCGGTTGAAAGTAAAAATAATTGTACTTTATGGCCATGAAAAAGATTTGTAAAAATCACTATATAGTTATAGCACTTTTGCACACAGTATTTCAGTTCAAAAACCGTCGTTATATTCACTAGCCCCCTGTAATTCCGTTTCCAGTGCTCCTTTCTATGTAAATTAGGCTTACTGTAGCTATTTTTCACAAAAGTTACCACAATTAATGTGATGTAGAAGGCAGGCAGGAAATGCAATTTTATTTAAAATAGTGGTTCTGAACCACGGGACAAGGATCCATTAGGGGGCCTCAGTAAAAAAATCCAATTGGGTCTTAAATTGCTTTAAAATAAGACAAAACAAGCATGAAAACAAACCAAAAGGATTAGAACCACTGATTTAAAAGATATGTTTTTGTACATTTTCTATCGATGATGCCAGCAGTAATTAATCAAATGATGATGAAATGATCCGACTGAGGGATAGCTTTTCCCCTCGCTATCAGGCTAATGAACAGAAAAAACTAATACACCCTACAGGCTACAGCACACTCCCACTTTACGATATGCCATGCACTGCACTTTAACACAGTTCAACTGGACTACACGCACACACTGCACTAACACAACAACTAACACAACAATCTATCTGCTACCACTGGATAACCATGCAACGTACATTCATGATATTGCGTATCCGGCCTATGTATAATCTGTTGCAATTTTTTTTTGCGTACTATTGTGTGTATAAATGTGTACATAATGTAAAATGTATACATACGGTGCATAACGTGTATTGATAATTGTAAGTATGTCTCAAATAGTAAACTGTGTGTACTGAGTATATGTATGTGTATTCTGCACATTGTCTTCTGTATAAGTCTGTAAGTATGTACTGTCTATATGTAAATTGTTTCTGCACTGTCTGGAGAAGCTCTCAAGAATTTCACTCACCAAAGCACACATGCTGTGACAATAAATGTGATTTGATTTGATTTGAAATGATTGCATTTCAGCAATATAACAGCAAGAATAGCAGCTACGCATAAATTGTGCCATACAAACTGTATTTAGAACAGATTTTGTGGGCCTTTAAATTCCTTTAGAGAATCAGGTGCTACAACAAAACGGTGCAGGAAACTGGGGCCATCATTCTTTGTGAACTCCCACTGAATGTGTGCTGACAGTGTTTAAGAAACAATGATGACACATTGTCCAGATGTCTGTAAAGCTGTAGAACTTTTGGTACTCTGCAATGCTCTATTGGATTGTTTTAATTGGATCTATAAGATAATATTTCAAACTGGCAATAAGACAGTATCAACTTCCTTCCCACTCTGGAATGATACAAAAGATCAATTTTATATAACTGACAAACCGCACAGGAAATGCGCTATGTTTGGAACCTTCCTAGGAGAGCGCTATTGTTTTCAATCACTGCGAGATGTGGGCAGTGAAGACAGCTATCTGTTTTCTCTAGAAAGCAAAAAAGGAAACTGGAGCATTTCAAAGGGTTTGCACTAGGACAAGCTTATAAAGCTCTCGTCACTCCAGCATGTTACAGGAAAAAAAGGTGGTGGGGGAGGTGACTCTGAAGTAGAACAATGAAAATAGTAGCTAAGGGAGAAGAGCAGAGAGACGAGGAGACCATGAAAGAGAGAACGAAAGAGATAGACAGAAGTGCAGACACTCAAGCTTTTTGAAGCTAATGTGTGAGATCCGGACAGACAGGCTGGTTGGATTAGTTCTGCTGTGTGTTGACCTGAAGTGACAGCTCAAAAGCAGAAAAGCTCTCAGACCCATAACACTTATTTAATAGAAATCAGCTTAATATACTGTAGATGTCTGTGGAACTGAGCAGCCAACCGGAATATGTCAACAGTGTAGTGCACATGTAACGCTGCCTCCACCTATGATAACTTAGGCCACATGAGCCATTTAAGAGCTAAATCATCTCTTTTTTTCAGGTATCAGGTTTTACAAGGTTTGAATGATGATGTTATGAGATAAAACAGTAAATATGACGATGCTGGACTCTGACCGTGAGTCGTTTGGTGGCGTCCACCTCGATCATCCCCCTTAGGAGGTTTTGGCAGTCTGGAGGAATGAAATGGGGCATGTGAAAGACCCCGAGCTTCACTTTCTCCAGCAAGTTCCTCAGGTTATCGTCGTCGAATGGCAAAGCACCCTGACAGAGAGAAGTATTACATGTCAGTTCTATAATCAATCATTGTGTGGGACAAAATCCCCCCCAAACACCGTTTTCAGAATAATGTCAACCCATATTTATTTTTCAATGGTTGATTCCTAATTGATTTTTGGTCACCGTAATCCTGCATACACTAACATCAGAAGTGTGGAGCCAAGACGATTTTTTATCTTTTATGCGCACCAGGACTGCGTTAAATATATTTGTATACAGTAAAAACATAAATATTTTGAAATATTGCTAACATTTAAAATAACCTTTTTCCATTTGAATATATATTTTAAAATGTAATTTATTCCCGTGATGGCAAACCTGAATTTTAATTAGCAATTACATTCAGCATCACATGATCCTTAAGAAAGCATTCTAATATGCTTTGGTGCTCAAGAAACATTATTGTATATCTTTTTTTTTGTGTAAATTAATATTGTTAATGTTAAAAACTATTGTGCTACTTAACATTTTTGTGGAAACTTTTATTTTTTCAGAATTGTTTGATGAATCAAAAGAGCAGGAATTATTTGAAATATAATTTTTATAACAATGTAATAGTCATTACTGTCACTTCTAATCAATTAATGCATAATTGCTGAATAAAAGTGTTAATTGAAAATAATATTAGCACATTATTAAAACATAATTAAACTGAAATAAAATACGTAATCATGTTTTCTCTTGAGAGTTGGAGTTACAGGGGAGCATGGATTTATATCTAAACAAATAATGGTAGAATTGAAGGAATAGGAGTGATACATGCTTTGATAAAAAATAAAACACCCCCGCCATATTTTAGAGAGTTGTATGAAGGATATCTACACAGGAAGTAGGACGCAAAATAAATCAAGAAAAAGCTGGCATAGAGAGATGATTGTGTTTTGATAATTAGCTTTGTTTTGTGCCAGATACACTTCATCATTTTCACATCAGAGACCCATCAGGACCCCTGACACTACTGAGATGTCAGCGCTTGATAAATGACACAGAAAACTCACAAGCATGATATAATCTTGCAAAAATGGCATATAATCTTGCAAAAACTAGCAAAGTAGAGATGATAAATAAAAAAGGATGCAGAATGCATCTCTAATGAAAGGTCTTTGAGCACTGCAAGATCAAAGAACAGGTTCCTGGGATACGCCGGGATAATTTGATTGTTTTGTGAATAGGATGCAGTTCAAATGGAGCACAAAACACAAAAGAGAATAGGGAAACAATTGGCTTTTCGATTTCACTGGGGCAAACGGTTCTTCTGGGTTGGGATTGTGTTGGGCTCATGGTCTTGAACAGTAATTACACTTGAACCAGCTTGATTATCCTCAAAGCTTGATTGACTCAAAGCAAGCCGTCTGCTGTCAGAATTGTTGTCTGGTTTGAGAATGATTTAATTATAAGCTAGTGCCATTTGTCTCAGTTAATTGATGTTGGAAAAAGGAAACAGGCATGGATAAGAAAGTTCTAAAGTTGATCAACAGCTTGGCGTGACCATACGTGTCCACTGGCGCGGAGCTGAACAGAGATGAGCGGGCATTTTCACTTCATGCAGGCTTGCATGGGCGATTGTGGGATTGACAGCCGAGCCGAGTAAGCAGTGGGAATGTCAAAAAGTTAAGACATGTTTAACTTTAAGCAAATGAGAGGCAAAAAATGCAGGATGGCAGCCAATCACTTTTAGGTGAAGGCTGTGACACCTGTCATAAGCAGTTCAAAATCTGCTGATAGTATTTTTGGTGGTTTCAGATCATATAATTACTGTATTTAATTCAGATATAAAAAGTGTTTTTTGTGCTTTTATTTTAGTTAGGTTAGCAAAAGTGTTTTAAATTGATATTCTATGTACACTTTGGTAATTCAGAAACTAATGTATACATATAAACACTAGCATTCAAAAGTTTGGGGCCAGTAAGTGTGTTCATTTATTTAATAAAAAATTCACAACTCGTTTTAACTGTAAAGACAGTAAGAAATGTTTCCGAGCATCAAATCAGCATAATATAATGATCACGTGACACTGAAGCTGAAGCTTGGACATCACAGAAATAAATTACATTCCAAATGAATTAAAAAAGATAACTGCTTTTTTAAATTATAATAATATTTCACACTCTTTCTGTTTTACAGTCATTTTGATTAAGTAAATGCAGACTTGGTGAGCATTAAAACAATCTAAAATCCAGCCTAACCCAAACTGAGATTTTTAAATGTCTGACAAGAGCTTGACACTCAAATTTTATTTTAATTCCCTACTCCAAGAACTTGAAGTCTTTTACAGTCTAGGTAAGAAGAGTAAGAAGATAAAAGTGGATTCATAAAACGCTCAGCGTGATGAATAAAAGGGCTGATCTCACTCATGTCTGATATAAAGATGATTCACAGCCTGGAGTGAGAGACCATATTGGAGCTTTGGTGTTGTCAGACTTTTGAACTCTTACTACAGAGCCGGTATAACACCTTGATTCTCTTAAAGCCCATTTCTTGCTTAGCTGATTAGCTAGCACTGAAATATCTTTGTCTGGATTCTCCCACATCCTCTGATAGATGTTCATTCAAACACAGGGGATTTCTTTTCCCAATGCATGCTGCTGAGAGAGAGACTGTGGCTCACATTTGTCATGAAGGCAGAGGGCTAAATTACAGCAGAATTATATGACACAAAATGGGGTCTCTGCCACAAAAAGGTTTCACTCACCACCAAAAGTGCAAAGAGAATGACTCCACAGCTCCACACATCAGCTTTCCTGCCATCATATTTCTCCCCCTACCAGAGAGAAAGAGAGAGAGAGAGAGAGAGAGTTAGAAGTGGAAAGAAAGAGATTCATAATGGGAGATGCCACTGAGAGCACGTACTTACCCTTATAACCTCCGGGCAGGCATAGTGAGGGGATCTGAAAGAAAACAGGACAATATGTCATCATCATCATCCTTTCCCAACCTTGGCAAAAACACCCATTAGAGAGGAAACATGCAGTACACCAATTTAGTAATAACTCCTTGTATCAGCATGAGGATCTTCACACCATCTTTTCTGATAAGACAGCTCTTTGTCTAACCACCCTATACATGCTGTTGTCAAATGATCCAATAATATAACATTAAACTGTAATGACTTTCTGCTGGAAGTGTGTAAAACAGGTTTGTAATCCTCTGAATTGTGTACCGTATTTTAAAGGCATGGCAGATCATTAGAAGCAGTTCTCTATTTTTCAACACCAATTTTCTACAAATGCCTGTTTTGTCGTTGCAGGTGTCATATACCATTATGTAGATTGAGTCTGTATTGATAATACATTAATTTAAATGGCTTACTTCTCTGCTTTAAAACGTAACTACTGCTCACTGTAGAGAAAGCTATTATTGCTTTTTTTCAACGCCAAATTGCAAGGTTTTTATCCTAAATTAAGTGGTTAATGCAACATGCCCCGCTCAGTAATTTCAGCTGCTGCCTCAATCATTCTGGGTGGAAAGAAATATAAACTTTTACTACATAAATAATGTGATGAAACAAAGTAATATTGTTTCTGTGAATATGTCTGAATGTCATATATGCATTTGTTTTGTACACTCATTTTTCACACATCCACTGCAACATAATACAAAATGGTAACATTTTACAATAAGCTTTAACTTCTTACCATTTTTTAAAAGCATTAAACATGAACTAACAATGAATGTATAATGTACCTAATGTATTAACAAATATGAATAGAAAAGCATTGAAAAGTGTTAAAATATCCATATTTGGTTTGCCCTTTAAAAAACAATCACCTGTGACAGGGCATTACGTTAATTGCTATGACCTTACGATGCTACTCCCTAGCGGTTAAATGTTTAGACGATCATACTGAGAAATTCATGTGTGCACTACAAACAGATACAGTGCTCTCCACCTCATAATGCTGCAAACTAAACCACAATAAGAGTTCCAGCACGAGATAAAATATTTCTGCAAAGCCTAATTTCTGTCTGTGTGTCATGATATCCCCTATGATAAGAACATGAGGGAGGATTGATATGGCAAATCAGGGAAGCCACGGGGGGTGATTAGGCTATTGTGCAAAGACCCTGATGGAGTGTAATTACTCATCTAGTCCAAGATGCGGTTCATGATTTCTTAAAGATATTTTTTGTTATTCCTCAAGCGCTGTTGGTCTGACTAGAGGGAAGCTGGTTAAAGAGTCAGACACAGTGAAATAAACTATTTTTCTTTTGACATTAGCATGTTTTTCACTCTAAGCTAATCTGACTTTGTGCTAGTTAGCTACTGCTGGTTATGCCTCAGAGAGCAGAAGTGGCAAAGAAAGGTTTATTTGATGTTGTTATCAAACTTGCAAGCTTCGGAGACCCAGAGTAATGGTCCAAATAGGACCAGCGGTACTAGGGATTTTTAACTGTGTTGTGGATAATCTAGTTTCACTTAAATGGAGGTTCTGGAGAGCAATCTAATTACATTGACTGGATTTCCAAGCAGCCTTGGATGTTTTTTTTTGTAACCACCCCTTCACTCAAAATTACCATTGGGTTGCAAACATGGCAGAGACTTTTCAGGACCAACGCCATTTCAAAATTAGTTCAGCCCATCTTCTAAGCAAGAAACGAGCTTCAGGTACAAATGCATGAATACCTGGCACAGAGATATGACTGGGAGGCTCCGTGTTGGTCTTCCGTTCACACGTAAGGGGTCTGCCCCTTTCAAATTCAATTGGAGTCCATTAACCGTGGTAAACAGAATACATTTGTGTCAAGCGGACAGCATACGAGGAGGCTAAAGATGAATGTGTTTAATTAAAAGCTGTCATATCTGTGCCTAGAGTAGGGAAGTCGCAATCAATAATTACAGCATGCCTCCATCGAAAGAAACCATCAAAGCCGTGGCACCATTTTAGTGCTGGCTAATAGGAAGCAGAAGTACACAGACTGAAGTCAAGGCTATGTTCTGGTCACTCGGGGCGGATTTTAAAGTCTTGATTAATCCCCATCTGTGATAATATGCTCTGCTCTGTAGCACCTAGCCCTCTCGTTTTCATTGATAATGGGGTCTCTAATGGCATGCGTTATACATTCACAGGGACTATGAAAGCATGAGTGAGGTCAGGCCATCTTGTTCATATTTTTTACTAATAGTAGCAATTCAGTTTGGTGGCAGCAGGTCCAGCCAAGTGTATCAATGCAAGACTTAGTCCTTCAGAAATAGCTATCAGTTGTTAATATGGAGCCATTTCTACAGGTATTTTCATAATGAAGCATGCAAATGGCAAGTGGTGCATTTGTGCATTGGACTATTATTGGGAGTGATTTCACTAGTTTTCGACTCGCACATCTCTCAAAATCATCTCAAGATGATGATATTCTTCTCAAAGGCCATTTAATGTGAAGGGACTGTATATTCAAATAAAAACATATGCTTTGATTGGTATTTTTTTATCTGAACAAAAACAATTGCATGAGCATGCACTATTTTTTTTATCATTTCTATTTTACTATGAAAGTTTGCCCTTGTTTTATGAAAAACAGGTTTCATGTATACTGGTAATTGTTGCAGGAAGAAGCATGACTCACCCACAGCTGGTTTCTAAGAGATTGTCTCCAACCTGTAGAGAAGCCATGCCAAAGTCTGCTATCCTGATGTTATTCTTCTCATCCAGCAGCAGGTTCTCTGGCTTCAGGTCTCTGTGGCTACAAAACATGAAAAGCAAAATGCTTAAGATATACACATCTACACATTAGCAGCTTTCATAAGTATCTCTAATATTTTCTAATATTTTATGGTGTAATTGTCAATGACACGAAGAATGAAGAAAATAATGAAGAAAAAGCCTTATCTTCCAATAGGTTTCTCTATTATTTCTCATAAAATAAATGTTTTTAACAAAAGTGCTTCCCTGCATATTCATATTTGAAAAAAATAACTCGTAGCTCACTCATAAACCTCCAATGGGCAGATTGGGCACATGTATCAACAAAGATGTTTGTGTTTATTTTTATTAAATGATCCAGCTTAACTACATTTCTTATTACTTGTTTAAGCTGCCAGTATCAGACTCAGACCCAAATCTCTTGATCAGACATCATGAGAAACATCTTGATTCCTTGTACCACTGTGAAATCCTCTGATCTGGAGATACAAATTCAGAGCGTTCTTTGCCAGCGTCAAGAAGCGAAGTCTCTTTCATCCTGATCCTGTACGTAAGTGATCGAGGAACACAAGACCATTTTAGGCCCAAGAGATCAAAAAGCAGCTTGTACATTTCAAGTATCTTTCAAAGGCAGCTGATCGTGACCTGTGAGCCAATGAGCATTTACTGAAACTTATCATTTGGGATGGTTTGGCCACAGCAACTGGCCAATAATTGTTGGTGGGATAGAAACGTGACTTGAACCAGAAATACTGTCCTCCTCCTTTTGCCGCAATAACTGCACCGAAGCAACCCTAACCGTTCTGAGAACTCAACCATCTGCAATCATAGTAAACAACATCAGAAACAAAAACATCTGCCAGGCACCTAATTACTTGATCAAGAGATAGGATGTATGGTAGTAAACTCTCAAGCAACACTACGTCGTCACAATCAATAGATTATTAGTAGCAAGTGTAGCTTTTACACACCACCAATTTCCATATAAGGCTCTGTATGTTGGAGAGGATGCAAAGAATTTGACTGCTGGAAGCACCAGCTATAAAAGACCTGGGGTCTCCTCACCCAGCGATAACTGTTATTGCAAAGGTTAAACACAGACCAGCAAATAAAGTTCTTCACTACAACGATTGATTCATCTTTCCCATGCCAAGGCAACCAAGGAGAAGGAGGATCTCTCGGTAATGGAAAGATAGCATGAGGGTCCCGGTCAATACTGGTGTGTGTTTACTGAGAGGCTTTTCTGATTATCTGCCAGCAAGAGACTGGATGGGTAAAGCAGGAGCAACTAAATTATCTCTGGGTATCAGGAACTACTAGTATTGTCAGACACAATCATAAACATCCTTTTCAAATAAAATCTGCTGTTTGTTTTAAGCAAAGTAACCAGGTGCTGTAAAATTCAAGCCTGCAAATATGTTATAAAAACATAACCCCCAACTCTAAAGCCATTTTGCTGCTCCGTCTCTCATTATAATGCCTGAAGTGCAATGACGTCTCATTATGTGATGTCTAATATGAATGCTCTGAATGAAAAGGCATCAAAATTAAAGAGAACTGCTTCAGAAAGGAGACCGTTTACTCACTACGGAAAACTAGTAAACAAAACATACAGCCACCAACTCTGTCTCAACCTTATGGTTTTTAACGGATCAATATACAAAAATAAAAACACAAGGAATAGGCATTGATTTGATTTTATCAAATTATTTGTTAAGTTTTCCACAACTTCCCCAACCCCCAAACACTGGACTCTCCCCCCTTAGTAAAGTGCACATGGCATTGAACAGCTCAGGGGTTTGTGGAAATTGAGGTGCCCAGCAGGCCTTCCATTCTGCTCACATTAGCTTGTTTTTTCTCTGGTCTTCCATCATTAGGCTTTATGTACTGTAGGTATGGAGCTGTGTGAAATGGGTGACCATTATCTTCCCTCACGAAGCACATGTTCATAGGACCAATAAACACGATCCCTCCTTGAGGAGAGCACCAGCATCCCGCTGTGAGATTGCTGTTATAGCCTATAATGTTCCTACAAATGGTTCCTTTAGAAGTAGAGATATTACAGATCCTGTAAACCACTTGCTTTTAAACCAGAGCATAAAACACAACTGAAAAAATCGGAAATAGACAAGAAGAATGCTAAAATCAAATACATTGTCATTGACTGTACACCTGGTGCCGACAAAACACTGCAAATAGACTGTATTTCCAAACAAATTTCCAGTGAACAAAAAAAGTGCAGAAACAGGAACCCTGTGACAGAAACATGGATCACAGCCTTGTTCTAATTCATGTCAAATTAAATACGGTGTCTACCCTGACTGAGGTCCATTTGTTGAGGTTTTAATAGCCACCAATATCTCTCTGTGCCTTTTTACATCTCTATATGTCCTCCTAATTTTTATGTCCCTGGAACATTTTTCTCTGTATGCACAGTTCATCCTTTGCCAACCGATACTGAAATAAAAAAGCTATTAATCTTGGAACTGAAGTTAAGAACCAAACTGCTGTTTGGAGTATATCACTAACCTGCATAGGCTACTCATTAAATACAACCCCAACATGTATTCCAGACTACACTACTGACCTCTATGTCTGTCTTTTATTCTAGAATGGAGCAGAAAGTTTACATAAACGCACCCAATCATAAAATCAGCTCTCACACATTCTACTGTAATGATAACATATAATATATATATTGTTATAAGGGAAACAGGTCAATTTAGCTCAAAGGGAATCATTAATGATTTTATAGGGAATTTGAACAGATTCACTGTTTCACGGCGATTCACCGAACAAGCCGTATAACAAACTCTGCACTGGATATTAAAATCCCAAAATATAGTGAAAACACTATTAAATAGCACGGTAACAAAATCGACAGATTAAGGCATTAACTTATGAGCACAAAACACAAGATATTTCTCTTTTCAATATAAACAAGACTTTATTTATATAAATCTAAGACATGTAAACTAATCTACATATGAACACAAGCATTCACACATTCACGCGTTGCAGAAAGAGAGAAGTGAGGAAAGGATTAGATTAAGAGAATGAGAATTTGATATCCCACGTTTACAGCAATATGTGCAATTGCATAAACCTGAACAATCATCAATCACATATTTAACACTGCATTGACTTTTCAATGAGGCTAAAATTACATTAAAATGACACCAGCACGGCAAAGTCTGGGATTTGTACTTGCGTAGCTTTTGTGTTTAAAGGATTCCCTTTGTTCTCCGTCTTTTCAGGAAAGGGTTTTTCCGAAGTCGCTGATTGGCTTAGAGTTCAGGAGTCGTGGAAGTGGGCGTTGGCTGGTTTTGCAGAGTCTTGGGCTTGTTTCCGCTGGCAAACGTAACTTAGCACACTAACTCACGGAAAGAAAATAAACTAAAGTCAAAGAATAAAAGGATGTAAAGACTAGGTGGCTTTGCTTCTCATCATGGTAGCAACTGGCTGGGTGTGGTCAGAGCACATGACTGAAGAGAGAGTTCATTTTCCGGAGAGAGAGAGAGAGTTCCAAGGAGAAGTTAAGAGAGGCTGAAGAGCGCGGATTCAAGAGCGGGTTAAGAGGGGGTGTCCTAGTATTTATTCTCGGCCTTTTAGGGACCTCCCAATGGTTGTCTTGACCAATTAGGTTCTATGCTGGAGGCGGCTGCTGCGTTGTTGCTCCACCCAATCCATAAATTAACATGTCATGGTCAGTCACATTGCCCGAATGTTACATTCTCTTGCAAAGTATCCTTTTGAATGTGATTTCTATAACCAGAATATGATGCATTTGACAGGAAATCAATTTGAAGAAATGTTCAAAGCTGGAATTATCACCATACATACTAAACATGACATTAACCCTTAAGGCTTAGCTGGTCAATACTAATTAAAAGCACGATAAACACAATGATTAAAACAAGGATATTCAAATTTGTGGGTCACATACATAATATGCAGTTATGCATATAAATTATTATTTTCATTAACAATGAGAATGAAAGTCCTTTAAGATGATTTTACAGTTTTGTGAACCCAGGAATTTTAGCCTTTGTCCTCGACGCCTGGTCGGGGTGTGTTCAGGCGGGCTGGGGGTCTGATTTATGACTTTCTGCTGTTGTCTTGTGGAATTCGGCTCCTCATGTTTCAACCATGCTTGGATCGAATCTAGATTTGTCTGATTTGGTCCTTGATATTCTACACACCCCCCTTCGTTCGGCGAGGTGTTTAGCAGAAGACATCGTCGGCGCTGGAAAAACAAGGGCAGAAGAAGCAGACAAAACACAGCAACAACAAGACAACACCTCCATGACAGTTACTGTACTGGTGCCGGGCATTAGGTTATTCAATTTTGGAAATTATTGTTTTAATTCTTGATCAACTTTTGCGACTAGATTTGTGTGTTTCTTCTAAGTTGTCTTAACTTAAGAATGTTCACATTTAGTTTCTAGTGAACTAATTTGTGGTAAAATGAATCGACCTATCGTGCATGGAGCTCTCTGGCTTTCCTTCAGTCTAGAGTGGCTTGCGGATATTAGGTGTAGCGAGTCAATCCTAATATCAGACCTTTGACCCTTGCAGGGTGTCTAGGTGTTTCACCTACTAAAGAAAGAGGGGAAGGAAAAGGATAGGTAAAGAAGAACAAAACAAAACAAAGCTGCTGTGGGTTTTCCTAGCATGATTTGCAACTACTGTTGAGCTAGGATGTCATGTGCAGCTAGGGGGCCATGCACCTTAACTTCGTGTCAGGTGTTCTAACTCTTGTGAGGATAGCTACATGTTTCTTCATGGTGGTGTATGTAACTGTGTTGTGCTAAAGTTGGATATTCTACTTGTGGGAAGAATATGTTTGTTGAATGTGTTATCAGTAGATGTGGTTACCTCTGGGTGTAGGTAATGTTGTGTGTGTTAATGGTGTAGTGTATGTGTGGTCAGATCTGTTCCAGTCTGTGTCGTCTCCCCCCTTTTCAGGTATGTTACATAAGACTGGCTCTCTTCATCCTTGGCTTGGATGTGGGCATGTCCATGATCTAATGGGGATCAGTCCAGAAAGGCAGGAAGTTCTTTAGCAGACAGTCGGAGGTAGTTTGGCATGGCTGTGTGAAGCTGGGCTGCAAACTTTGTCTCCTTTGTTGCATTCCTCTTGTGCTACCTTCTGGATGTGGCAGACTTTCTGACCTTCTGTGCTTTGGTGGTTGCTGTTGCACAGACAGGAATGTGGTTCTAGGAGTTGGAGTTCATTTAGCAGTTTGCTAGTGAGTGATGGGTGAGTGAGGTGATGTTCTCTGGTACCTCAGTTTTCATCAACGGTTGGCCGTGAGAGACTTGCTTGTCCTGTGTGGTTGTTGAACAGGTGCTTGTCATCTCGGATATGGTGGTGTACCATGCGATCGTCGGCCTTCCGCTCTGTCGCTGGTCACAGCGAGCATGACTCAATCGTAGTCATCCGTGTTCAGCTTATCTTGAAGGAACTCGTTCAGTTGGCTCATGACTTGTTCCATGTCTTCTGACGGTAAGCTGTATGGTTCTGGAGCATACTCAGCACTGTGCATGTCTGAGTAATGCTGAGGTGGGTTTCGTTGTCGCTAACCCCACGAGATGCTCTTGGATGAGTCAGGCGATTACCTTTGGATGTCTGGTTAGGTTTCCAGTTGTTGCTATCTTTTGCGTTTCTTGAGAAGCGTGGCTGGTCCCATGGATTTTTCCAGAAGTTGGGCTGATAGCTTTCGTGGACATGGGGATCACGTTCTCTGTGCTCTTGATGGAGGACTCTGGTTTTGTGATGCATCTGGGTGTCGTCCAGTGCAAGGCTTGAGTCTTTGTTGACAGAGTTCAAGAGTGTGGATGTTTTGTCACCTTTCTTTGAGGCCATCTTCTGCTTGTTGTAGGCCTTCTGTGTTAGGTCACGCAACTGTTGGATGGTCATGGAGCGTGGACAGGCCATGACGCCTAGATGGTGGCTGACTCAGGGTGCAGATTTCTTAGGAAGAGGCTTTTGAAGTTCACATCCTCTTCAAGGTCAGGTTCGTTGTGTGCACCAAAGTAGGCTTGTCGAGTCGGTTGTAGTAAGCTTGTGGAGCCTCTTGTCGACCTTGTTTGGTTTCTAAGGCAGTTAACAGTCCATGTTCGGAGTCAGGGTCGGTAAACTCTTTAATCAGGACCTCACGAAGTAGCTGGTAGTCTGACTTCGTTCGACTGGGCTGTCGATCTAGGAAGTTTCGTACCTCGGAACTGGACGTGGCTCTAAGGAGGTATAACCTGTCTCTGTCAGTCACGTGAGGTCTCATTTCTAGATAGAAGTCGATATCTTGAAGGTGGGCCTGGATGGTGTGGCCCCCTGTGGAGTTCGGGTTGAACTTGCTGACGTTTTTAGACAGCTTGTCGAGGTCTTTGATGGTCATCCCAGGTGCAGCTCCAAGGTCTGCTTGGATGGGAGGTTTTCTTTCGTTGACAGGAAAGAGTTCTGTGGCGAAGGCAGGTGAGGTTTTGGGTTGTGGCCCTTCGCTTCTTCGCTGTATACGAGTTCTTGGACATGGGACTCTGCTCTGCTCAGCAGTGGTGAGGCTGAGGTGGTTTCTCGCTTTGGCTCTTGCTTCTGCGCATAAGCATGTTTGAGTCCTCTTCTGACCATGTAGAGCTGATCATTGGTATCGTCTAGTTGTGGGGTCAGATTGTCCATTTCAATTCTGTACCTTTCAAGGTGGTCCTTCAGGGCACTTATTTCAGCATTCTTGTTGCTGATGTCATGCTTGGCTTTCTCTAGTAGCTGGTTGGCATACTGAAGTCTGTTTACCAGGTCTTCCTGGGCAGCCTTTGCATGTTGTTGGTCGAGCTGAGCTGCTGTCAGGGCTGCTTGGAGCTCCTTAACTTGTTCCGTTGTTTCCTGCTCGCTCTCGTTGGGTGCTTTGAGTTGATCTTGAACTTTCACTTCCAGCTTGTCTATGCGACGTTGAGCACATGTCAGTTCCTCTTGAAGGTGGGTGATGTGCTTGTCGCTCAGTTTCAGCTGGGTCGTGAAGGCATAGCTTAGGGAGCTGGCAATTTTGACTAGCTCCTCATGGTTGTTATTCTGGCTTGAATCTTGTGTCAGGAATCTTCTCAGGACTAGGATTATTATTAAAAATAATAACAGTTCAAACGTCTTGGGGGTGAGGCTGTCTGTCGTGCCTCTCAGCCAAGTGTTCACATCTTCCCTTTTGCCAGGGGGTCTGCAGTCTGCGGCATGTTGGCACGCTGGGGAGAAGAGAGACTGACACAGATCTGTGTGGAGTGGAAGCTTATGTGGGTGTGACAACTAAGTGTTATGTCAGTGATTCTGAACCACTGGTGAAGTGTGGTGATCACTGTGTTGGTCTCAGAGTATCTAGGTAGACTAGCGATGTGAAGACTTCCACTCTAATGAGGAAGAGGAAAAGAGACAAAAGGTGAAAAACAAATTTAATAAAAAAACAATTCCTTTTCTATTTTTTTCAAATGAAGAAAATTCTTTCCTTTTTTTTATTATTAAATGTTGTTATCAAGGAGGCAAACAATATTATTAAATCTTTGTCTTAGACAAACGAATATAATAATAATTCTGATATCTCTTTTCTTAGTCTGACAGAATTGACAACGCACACCTTACAGTTGGACCGCTCACCAGGGAGGCTGCGAAGGCGACAGTTGCTCAACACTTATCTCTATTAAAATTGATCTCAGCGTTGCATGAGTTGTTCAAATTTGGATTGCGTTTTAAATATAGGGAGGTTAAGAAGAACAAAAGTAGGTTTGATTGCAATCAAATTCGTAAGGATGATTCGCCTTTTGACAGGATTGTATATCTCATACACTTAGAATTGATTGATGGTTCTTACAGGTCCCTACAAATGTGAAAAGTGAAGAGGAAAGAAAGGAGGATAGAACAGGAGGGAAGAGAAAGAGACAGTAAGTTGAGTGGATCGGTCCACTAGCAAGCAGTTATGCCCGACTACGCGTATAGTGTTGTTTTCAGTTGCTACACAACTATCAACAAAAATAAATTTTGGGTAAAAGAGATTTGTCTCTCTAATTTATTTGAACTCGTAGCGAGGATAACAATGCGTCCTATTAAGGCTCAGGTGGGTCGTTCCCAAGCTAGGATACACAGAGGAAAGGAAATGGTAAGATAAAGTAAAATTGTAAAGTAATAAACAGGCAAAATAAGCAAATATGAAATTAAGTAAATGAGGAAATAAGTAAATAAAATAGTGGTTATGTTTATAACCAAAACAGGAAGAATTAGGGTAAAACGCAATAAAGTAATGAGTGAGTATAAGTCTGAATAGAATCTACTTAAATGGGTAATAAATCAATTAGGTAGAATAAGTTTACTTAAACTTTTAAAGTTCAATACTTATTTGTACCTAAAATGATTATGCCCAAAAGGGAATACTAGAAGGAAGGATCATATTAATAATATGAGGGGAAAATTAGAATGATTCCAAATAAATTTAATGTTTTAATTAAATTTGAATTTGGCACAATTAATAATTCTGAACTAGTATTTTCCTTTCTAGTAGAACTACAAATAAGTGGTAAAAGGGAGAAATAGGGAAGAGAAAGACCAACAAGTATATTAGTTTAAATGTTTGAAGGGTTAAACCACTTTAGCTTTTCAAAACACACACTTTATTCAACCATTGGAGGTTAATGCTAACTTCTAACCTTTGAGGCTAATGGCTTTAGCATAGACTTCAATGTAAACACCACCGTGCCATTAGCAACAGCATGGAGCTTGTTTACAAAAGCATCGATGTACTGCGCGTGCGCAGTTCAAAGTTGCTCGAAGTATGTTACATTAAATGTTGGCGCATCTCAACACTGTACAAATAACAACACCGCTTGTTCTGCGATGTGGCGCTTAAACTTTCAGTTCGTTCAGAGTTAAACTTAAACCTTATTCAAATAATAGCTCGTGCTGCGGTTGAGGAAACAGTGTATCACAAGCCCGTGTCCGTTTATATGGACATAAACACAACAGGGTTTCTTCGCTGTTGGTTCAAAGGTAAACTTTACTTGATAAAGCTTTTAAAGCTCCCATTCAAATCACTCTCGGACACGCGCAGTGTTTTCATGAGATTTAATCCACTTTGTGAACAGTGTACACAAACAGGCAAGCATTAATCTCTAATGTTTAACCCAGGGAGTCATAGCATATCTGACAATGGAACACGCACTGACGATCAAACTATGAATAATAAGGCTTTGATAAATAGAATTGAGGAACACGCTCAAAACTATTCTTTATCCACTGATTTATTTCCCTTTTAATTACTGCAGTTTAGCTCGTGCGGCTAACAGTTACTGAGATTATGGAGTAAGTTATAGCTATTAGATGACCTGGAACACGAGGAAATTAATTCAGCTATAAAACAAGGCATTACAAGAAGAGAGGAACACGCTCATCTCCAACCTCATTCTCCGATCTCAAATGTTAACTTTGAGTTCCCTTACTGCAGTTAAACAAAACGGAGAGGCTGACTCGAGTTACAGCCTTCTCTGTGCTCATTCATTCAAGGAGGCGCGCGCTGCTGACGTCACTCACACAAACGCACACACACACCAGTCTCGATCTCATCCGTAAGAATATAAAAGATTAAATAACTTGGTTTATGCTCATAATTTAGATTAATCTGCCCGCATTTCCTCCACCAATATGTAATGATAACATATAATATATATATTGTTATAAGGGAAACAGGTCAATTTAGCTCAAAGGGAATCATTAATGATTTTATAGGGAATTTGAACAGACTCACTGTTTCACGGCGATTCACCGAACAAGCCGTATAACAAACTCTGCACTGGATATTAAAATCCCAAAATATAGTGAAAACACTATTAAATAGCACGGTAACAAAATCGACAGATTAAGGCATTAACTTATGAGCACAAAACACAAGATATTTCTCTTTTCAATATAAACAAGACTTTATTTATATAAATCTAAGACATGTAAACTAATCTACATATGAACACAAGCATTCACACATTCACGCGTTGCAGAAAGAGAGAAAGTGAGGAAAGGATTAGATTAAGAGAATGAGAATTTTGGGTATCCCACGTTTACAGCAATAGGTGCAATTGCATAAACCTGAACAATCATCAATCACATATTTAACACTGCATTGACTTTTCAATGAGGCTAAAATTACATTAAAATGACACCAGCACGGCAAAGTCTGGGATTTGTACTTGCGTAGCTTTGTGTTTAAAGGATTCCCTTTGTTCTCCGTCTTTTCAGGAAAGGGTTTTTCGAAGTCGCTGATTGGCTTAGAGTTCAGGAGTCGGAAGTGGGCGTTGGCTGGTTTTGCAGAGTCTTGGGCTTGTTTCCGCTGGCAAACGTAACTAGCACACTAACTCACGGAAAGAAAATAAACTAAAGTCAAAGAATAAAAGGATGTAAAGACTAGGTGGCTTTTCTTCTCATCATGGTAGCAACTGGCTGGGTGTGGTCAGAGCACATGACTGAAGAGAGAGTTCATTTTCCGGAGAGAGAGAGAGAGTTCCAAGGAGAAGTTAAGAGAGCTGAAGATTCAAGCGGGTTAAGAGGGGTGTCCTAGTATTTATTCTCGGCCTTTTAGGGACCTCCCAATGGTTGTCTTGACCAATTAGATCCCATGCTGACTCTGCTGCCGCTTTGTAGCTCCACCCACTTAATAAATTAACATGTCATGGCCAGTCACATTGCCCGAATTTTACATTCTCTTGCAAAGTATCCTTTTGAATGTGGTTTCTATAACCAGAATATGATGCATTTGACAGGAAATCAATTAAGAAATGTTCAAAGCTGGAATTATCACTCATACATACTAAACATGACATTAACCCTTAAGGCTTAGCTGGTCAATACTAATTAAAAGCACGATAAACACAATGATTAAAACAAGGATATTCAAATTTGTGGGTCACATACATAATATGCAGTTATGCATATAAATTATTATTTTCATTAACAATGAGAATGAAAGTCCTTTAAGATGATTTTACAGTTTTGTGAACCCAGGAATTTTAGCCTTTGTCCTCGACGCCTGGTCGGGGTGTGTTCAGGCGGGCTGGGGGTCTGATTTATGACTTTCTGCTGTTGTCTTGTGGAATTCGGCTCCTCATGTTTCAACCATGCTTGGATCGAATCTAGATTTGTCTGATTTGGTCCTTGATATTCTACACTACATTCAACAGAGCAAAACAGCACTCACACTGCTAATGCATGTGTTCCACATAAAATGCTCCAAAAATATATCAACCTTTCCAGACACTGGCAACTGCTTACATAAACAAAGAATCCCCATGTGATGTTCAGGCCCAGTTACTTAGACATGAGTTAACTTGGTTCAGCTTTTTATTCTTCCTGTCTAACAACCTTGTGTACCTGACAGCACTATCATGTAAAATGTGGAGATTTTTACAGGCTTGATTCAGACTTTAGTCTTTCTGCCCGTCCTCACAGTGGGGCCAGAAAGCCATAATTGTATCCCTGTGAATACAGTGATAGCAGAAGGCCATCAACAGAGCATATTATCTGTGTGGAGGTTTCAAACCCCAGAGCGGAAAATGGCTGCGAATGAGAAGAGGAGAGAACAAGTGATGCCTCCCTGCTATACTGTTTATTCAGTGCTTTCCATCACCTATCGAGAAAGGCCTTCAAACCATCCATCAGCTAGTTGAGCTGTGCTGAAAGCATGCGGCATTCTTCATTAGGCTGTGCGCCTGCTGAAACGCATGGTAAACAGATGCAAATATTGTGCTAATGGCTGCCCCTTCAGTGCATTAGTATATTAGCATATGAAGAGGACATGGTCGTGAGAATTCAAACAGAAACATTATTAGCGCCAGCGATAGCTCTTAAAGTTGTGAAAAGTTGAAGTGAAGTTCTTTTAAATGAATGTACATTTAGGACTACAGTGGAATCCACAGTCTTCCCTCCAAATGTCTAGTTTGTCACTGTTCTGATGAATAATTTATGAAGTTCTGTAGAGTAATACTATGTTAGACGGATGGGTTTAAACTTACTGAAAAGGGATCATTTTAATTTGCAGAATTTGAAAGTAAAATTTCCAAATCAAACACAATGTAAGTTGTCTCATAAAATTAAATCTTGATATGGGAACTCATTAAGGATTTATGTATAATAAACTATATGAAAACAATAGGTAATTAAAAAAATTGACCACATTAAGTATACATTATTTCAGATTTTAAATAATTTTTAGTCTCACTTGAGAAATGTTAACTTGTTATTACCACATGTCCAGGTAAAACAATTTGAACAGTTAAGCAAAACACTTTAAACCTTTAAAAATACAATTAATGAGTTTGCACTGACATAATATGATTGAGCAATTAGTAAGCATATTTGGCGTCCTGTCCAGAGGGAGGCTCCGTGCTCGGGACAGAGCCCGAAACCAGAGAACTTGAGGTACTACTCTTCTTGGGGTACTACTCACTAATCTTCATAATTACAGCATCATTTGTATAATTGTTTTGATAATGAGAAACTGCGCTGCAATGAGGATGAAGGATTTGTTTCTCAGTATTTCAATTTAAAACTGTTTAAAAATTTAGGGAGCTGTACATGAAGGCAAAAACCTTCATTATTTTCTGTTGTACGGTGAATTGAAACCCTCTCGGCTGAATAGTCAGAAAAGACAGAGAGAAAGCATATAGAGAAAATTTGAGCACATTTTTCATTTAAATCTCAAAAATGTGGAGAGAAAAGGCTTGAGGATACACTCTGTGATAAAAACGGTACTTTTCTGCAGTTGCACTGGAGGGGAGCTATCAATCTTTGACCCAGAAAGTCTGTAAGTGTGTGGCTTTAACTTGTGTAAATTTGCAAAATTGTAATATCTCAATATAATGCGATTATGTATTCACAACAATGCTTAGTAATGACTGAAAAATGCCTCACTTGCGGTGGCTCAACATAAATAATAAATGAGACAACAGCAGTACAACACGCCGGACAACAACCGCTGATGGCTATACAGTACATGATGAATGAAAACAGACGGCAACAAACCAACACATTTGACATTCTTGAACTAAACTAATGAGTGTGCCAAGCTTTAAATGCTCAACACTAAGGATTCTGATTTCCTATAAAACAGACTGAGATTTTAACACAGTGCAGAACTCTTACCATATAGAGTGACTGTGACAGAAGTCCAGCGCTGAGATGATCTGTCTGAAGAACTTCCTAGCCTCTTTGGGTGTTAACCTCCCCTTCTTCACCAGATAGTCAAAGAGCTCTCCGCCTGACACATGCTCTAGAACCAAATATCTGTGGAAGAAAAGCAGTGGAAGTAAGACACCCTGACACACCGCAGCTTTGAAGCTCCCAGGACAGATCTATTATCATGCCAAACGTTTTTGAAAGAAGTCGCTTATGCTCACCGAGGCTGCATTTATCTGATTAAAAATATAGTGAAAACAGTAATATTGATAACAGTAATATAGCATCACATGAATGTGTCGTGTAGTCTATTGAATGTGCATCGAAGACCGACAGGTAAGAGAAGAAATAGTTGAATTAAGTCATTATTTTAGTATTTTGTGTGCACAAAAAGAGTTCTTGTAGCTTTATAAAATTACAGTTGAACCACTGATGTCACATGGACTATTTTATTAATGTCATTACTACCTTTCTGAGCCATGAATGTGTCAGTTGTGTTGCTGTCTATATAGGGTGAGAAAGCTCTCGGATTTCCTCAAAAATATCTTAATTTGTGTTACGAAGAAGAACAAAGATCTTACAGGTTCAGAACTACATGAGGGTGAGTAATTAATCACATAATTGTTATTTTTAAGTGAACTATCCCTTTAATTACAACTTGTACTAACAATATAACAATTTGAATAATCTATTAAACATCATAATGTTTAAAATTCCCAAAACATTCGGTTCACATTATGGCATAAATGGAACATAAATAAATAAACAAATACACCCCACTTTTTCAATGTAGTATCAGACTCTTGGACCCCACTGCATTTGAGTGAATGTGTAAATGTCTTCCTGCAATCGGCCTGTCTGATGAGCAAACACATTTATGTCATACTCACGCATTCATGTATTCATGAGATACACGCAGACTCCCATTCACACGCAGTCACATTTGAACACACACGCAAACACACTCACTGACACACCAGACGTCTGATTTATTAGTCGATTAAAGGATTTTCTCATGCGATTACCTGTCAGCGTTATTTAAATTAAGGATGGACTCGCACTTGATTTGTGTGTGTAAAAATGTTCATAGGCAAATATTTTACGAGCATGCGGCCCATACATCTGTGTCATCTGAATATTAAGAAAACAAATTCCTCAGCTACATCCACGGTGGCTCCTTTATCAATTATTGAAAACTACATTAAGCCCAGCCACTGGAGCGTGCGCACATATCCAGGGATATCAGCGCGCCTGCTCTTCTGTACAGATACAGAGTTTACCAGCCACTCATACACACTCAGATTAAACATTGCATGATGCATGGATAAACAAAAATGGTGTATACTCACAAATATTTCTTATTTTCATAGACATCGTGCAACTTCAAAACATGAGGGTGTTCTATGAGCTTTAGAATAGCTATTTCTCTTTCCACCTGTAAAGACACAGAGAGAAAAAACGATTAGAATTGTTTCAGTTTTATATTCAGTAACATAAGGTCAGAGTAAAACACAAGGAGCCAATGACAATAACAGCCTCTGGTTAGTCTGTGCTAGCAGAATGATGTTGTATCGTATTATCTTGCCTAGCCATGCCTAATTAGCATCCCAACACTTTCATTATGTGGTTAACCCATTAATCACTTTTTGTCAAGTTGAAAATAAACAGAGGACAGTGGATGGAGTAAACACACTAGTGCAAGTGCCTGGCCTCATAACAAGATGCCTTTGATGAAGAGTTCACATGAATTATAAGTGGACAGGACTCTAATTGCGTTAGTCTTTGGAAAGGGATACAGTAGCATGATATGGTGATCCATCATCACAGCTGTCACAAAGTGTCCCACACTAGATATTGAGAGGTGGTAATTAGCAAACATACAGTGCTTCACCGATGTGTTGATGTGTAGTTGTGTTGTTTTAGGGAGTGTACACTCCTGCTGCTGCCGCAGGAAAATCCATCTCTTGTTGCTTTGGGGGAGCACCAGAAATAATTAGACTTCATTATCAGTGGGAATATGGGAATGGCTAATAAGGATAATCCCACACTAATGAAAGTTGCATTGCTGAAGTCGACGCTGCATGAAGTCTCCCATCATACACCTGCTCAGAGACTAACCTTGTACAGTGTCCAAGTGAGCCACAATCCTATTATACCCAATTACCTTTCATTTGTACACAGCTAATCAATACTCTATGGAGCAAAAGCAATTATAGAAGCAGAGGTGTTATAAACCGAAGGGTGATGTTTTGGTCAGGGCTGATGGATGCAAACATCAGAATTTGTCGATTTGTAAAACTGAATATGCAAGTATTTTATCAAAATTTAAGGAGGTTCTATCATGTATGATGGACAACTATTAGGTACTTTTCTTTCACAACATGGCCCAATTCATTAGTACAATTGTTTTTTAAGTTGTGTTTTTGTCATTTGTATTTATTATTTTTATGCTGTAGTTTTAGTTATTTTTGTACATCAAGTTTAACTAAATTAAAATGTTACCTTGGCAACTAGCTGAAATTGAATATTTTATTTAAATTAACATTTATTTTATTTCAAGTATATATTTATTTACTTGCATACTTACTAGTTTTAGTTAATATAATAAGTCTAAATATATATATATATATAGTTAATATTTAGTCTTCCCACAACCCTACATTTGGAGAATGGATGGATGAATGTAATATAAACTGAAGGGGTGTGTTTTGTAGTGAAGAAATCCAAACACAGGCACCGTTTGTTTCTCTGCTAAACTAATTTAAAGACTTGAGGGCAAAATGTAAGATCTTGACAAACATAAACTGTCAAGTGACTCCAGACTTTTGACTGGTGGGATACAGTAACACCATCAAAAACATCCAATGCGATTACAGATGGAGTTAAACTCAGATCTAAGAGCAGAAGTACAAACACACACCGGTCAATCACCCTGCTCCATACAAACACTATCTCTCTAACCATGTGGGAGAGAGAGAGAAAGAAAGAAAGAGAGAGAGAGAGAGAGAGAGAGAGAGAGAGAGAGAGAGAGAGAGAGAGAGAGAGAGAGAGAGAGAGAGAGAGAGAGAGAGAGAGAGAGAGAGAGATGAATGTATCACCATCAAAGCCCCAGTTCTTCAAAGGTCTATCACCTGGACCTCTGCAACAGAGCAACAAAAGCAAATTAAATAATGAAATATTTCCTTCTTTAATCTGTGTCTCACTGGCTGCCTTACATGTCAATCCCTGTCATGGCAAGCTTCTCTCAACATTTCTCTCTTGTTCTCTCATTCTCTCAGTGATTTTTCCTTTATTTAGCAGATGGCTTTGAGCTCAGCTTTCCTGATCTATATAGAGAAAGCTTCTCCCTGATCTATCACAGCACATGATCTTTCTCATTGGGTTTACACAATCACTGTAATCATTCAGGGGCAGGATGCTTGTTTCTGCTCCTGGCAGAGCCTTTGATTGCTCCCTATGCTGCCACCGCTAGTCTCACGAACCTGCATTATGCGTCCTTGCCAATTTGGAAAGAACAAACTGCTTATGAAGCATCTTCTGTGCCGAGACCCAAAATTAATGTGCTCGAAGTGAGCACAAAGGTTAAAAAATGCTTAATGATCACATATTAAATAGAACAGACTCTCTGTACGATCAGGTTTATCCCGCAGGCCATTCTTGGCCCATGTCAGAGCTGCTTTGTCACATGATAATGGCGGGATATATTCCTCCAATGTTAGCCCTCAGAATAATATGACCTTTTCAAAATGAATAAGCAGCAAGTCCAACAAATAAGGAACAATGACAGAGCTCAAGTGTGTGAGTATATGTGTGTTTTAACTGGTTGGGTAAGTACATTCATTTTTCTACTGTTTTGAATGAGCTGATGATATGTTTCATTCCAAAACCCTCAAAATCTTTCCTCAATGTTTTCATTAAAAAAGAAATGTAATTTCAAACACATGTGACTTTCTTTCTTCTGCAGAATACAAAAGAAGATATTGTGAAGAATGTTTTTGGACCCCACCAGTGTTATTTTAGTATTACTTTGAAATGTATAATACAATATTTTAAATTATTTATTTATATTACTTTAGTATTTCATACAGTGCATGCTTAATCATTATACAAGTTGATATTCTGGTCATATTATTTTTCCATACACATTTTACCAATTCCAAACCACATTAATCTTAATAACTACTATTCATTTAGCATTTAAATTAGCATTTCAACAAGGGCTGGAAGTGAAAAATGCCTTACACTCAGGTGGGCTCAATTATTAAGCAGATGTACTTTATTGTGCCAAAAAAGAGATTTAACTCACACCGAAAAGTCCAAAGTTATTACATGCCCATGAGAGTATTTAAAACTAGTACAATACAGAAATTACTATATTAAATCATGACAACTGGACAGTGAAATTCACTGGGTCAAATAGGTTAAAAAAAGTATCACAATTTTAGTTTAGCAATTTTGATATGTGCTTTTGCCATTTTCTTAGTATTTCTTTTAATGTTTCTATTTAGCTTTACATTATTTTAATCTTAATTTTAGTAAGTTTAAAACTTCAGCTAAAATTTATTTTATTTCAGTTAGTTGCAAAGAACTTCTTTCATTAAAATTTTCATCTAATATTTATGTTTTATTTTATTTCAGCTTGATTTAAGTTAATAAAAAATTCACTTACTTGTGGCCATTTAACATTGTAATTTTATATCGCACCCAAACTGAAATGTTTCTCTCAAGGAGAGTTGATCATTTGATTTACAGACACTTTTATACAAAGCGACTTACAGTGCATTCAGGCTATACATTTTTTAACAGTATGTGTGTTCTCTGGGAATTGAACCCACAACCATTTGTGCTGCTAACGCAATGCTCTACCACTGAGCCACTGGAACACATTGAGAATCACTTTTGTTGGCAAGAAAGATGCTTTTACAGTGGTGCTAGGAAATTCTTTCATTTAATTTTTCATCTAATATTTATATATTTTTTATTTTAACTTGATTTCAGTTGACAAAAATTATTTTTAATAATTTTAGTTTTAGACAACAACAACATTGGACCCCACTGTCTTTCATTGTATTGAATACAAGAGGTCATGCAATGACTACAGAACTGTTTGGTGAACTGTTTCTTTAAGACGCATTCTTTATATGTTCATTAAGCTGCTTTCCTCATCAGTGTGGGATATTTCAGGTTTTACTAGGCTCATTTGGCATCTGGAGGACATTTGGCCCTCACAATGTAGGCAAACCATGACCCACACACACACACACACCGTCTACAGCAGGTGTAAAGCTGTGCTGGCACAGACAGGAGGAGGGAAATCCAAACATACACCGTTTACCTGCACATCAGATCTCTGCCAAACAGCTCTTGTGATCACAGGATAATGGAGACTTCATCTTATCAACAAACCCCAGTAATCCTGTCTGAATCCAAATGAGTTAAATCCAACTCTAATACAGAGTTAACACTTACAGCAAGTCAAATAAACAGAGACAGCGGCGGCAAACCAGGTATTTGTTATGATTTTAATGATCCAATAAACGGACACACACACACACACACACACACACACTTCTGACTATGCAGACAGATAGGAGCAGAGCAGTGATCTGCATCATTCCTCATTATTAAAGAGGAGACCGGCTCACCTCGGTGCCCTTTTTCATTGAGTTTCCATGTTTAACAATTAGCACCACTGTAATAGCATCTTTCTTGCCAACAAAAGTGATTATCAAGTGATTAATTTCCCTAGAGAGAAAGATTTCAGTTTGGGTCAGACATAAAATTACAAGGTTAAATGGCATGGCAAGGTTAAATTCAATAACATTAATGACATTGATGTATTTGGTTTCAATTGATAACACGCAGGGCTTTAGACAGGAAAGATATTTCATTTCTCAACTGGCTTTGAGCAGAGAGGAAAAAATGAATGACTAATCCCGGATATTGAGAGAGCAAATGGAAGAGAAAAAGAAATGTGTGAAAATGTGTGTGTGTCAGAGTACCTTTTTCTCCCTTTGCAATTCAGATTTAATTAAGAACATTACAATTTAAGCCAGCATATTTAACTGTGTATAATTCAACACGTCCTAAACAAACAACTTTCAACCTCTGCCTTTGTTAATGGATTTAACATCATTTATTATGCTCAATTATTGTGTGATTTCAGGTTGCAGATGGTGTGTTGATGCATGCTAATAAAACTGCACTTGTGGATGGTCACACAACACACGGCAAATGAATGAAGGCAGGGAGAGCTCATGTTCTCACAGCTGGGACTGGGACACAACTCCAATGTATTGGATAGGCATCAGATTTTACCCAATAACAGCTAATTTAACCACACAGCTGTCTGTTTGTTGTGTTGAAAGGTTTGGTTATATGTTATGTGTGACTTTATGGGTGTTTGCAACAATGTGTTTTATTGGCAATTTGCAAAAGTGTGTGCGTGAAGAGCTCATGAAGTGATGATGAGATGGAGGGGGAGGTGTTTGCCTCTTGTCTCCAGAGCTCTGCTGTTCTGTCCAAACTCTCCAGTGCCCACTAGATGAGCAGCCCTGGCACGCACACAAACACACACACACAACTATATATATATCAGAGCATGTGAGCGGAGCGGGAGCGTGAGCGAGCGAGGAGCGGAGCGTGCAAAATATAGTCGGAGCGCGGAGCGGTTTTATCAAAGGCTGGAGCGATCGCTCTGTCTCGCCTCCGGTTCCGCCTCCGATACCGCTCACACCACGAGCCTAGGGCATGCACAACCACCCTGAATTCACCTTTCAACAATTAACAAAACCATCAGCCTATAATTTAAAAAATCGTTCGTTGTGAAGGAGTATTTTAATTCGTTAGATATTCCAATAACGAGAGTTCGTTAAATATTTCCAAAAGCAAACCGACAGGTCATACAGGTGCACAATTCCTGTCAAAACAGATGATAATGTTAAACATGATCAGGAATGTGGTGATATATATGTTCTATTTTGACTGATGTTGCTGTTGCTGTGAGTTCTTTATAGGATATAGGCTGCGTGGCGGACGTCATGGAGCGTGTTTGCAGCGTGTTGATTTTCCTTTCCGCACCCATGTTAACAGATTAGAGCAGTCACATTGCCTCGGAATACACGCGTATCAGGTGTGGTCCAACCACGCCGCAACCGCGGCTCCACGACAGAATAGAAGTGAAGCGGATTTTTCCGCAGCAGTCACGCCAACAAACTCGCTCCACGTCTGCCACGCAGACAGTGTGTGTCGGAGGCTCGTTGAAAACGGCAGGTCTTAGGCATGCAGAGTAATTTTAAATTTGAGCGAGCGTGAGCGATTTCACCGGAGCGGGATGAAATTGTAGATGAGCGGGAGCGGAATTGAGCGGAGCGATCTGGTCCGACTTTTGAGCGGTGGAGCGGGAAGGAACACCATCGTGAGCGGGAGCGAAATTCTCACCGCTCAGCTCACACATGCTCTGATATATATATATATATATATATATACACACACACTATATTGCCAAAGTATTGGGTCACCCCTTCTAATGAAAGGTTTGACTACTTTTGTAATTTCCATGAGTACATATCTTAATGTTTAAGCATATAATGATATTCTAGGAAATTGTGTGCTTCTTATTTTATAGCAACAGTTTGGACAGAACCCTTTTCTATTCTAACATGACAGTGTCTCTGTGTATAAGGCAGGGATCAAAGATAAATGATGATTCAGTCAGTGTGGAAGAACTTGACTGGTCTGCAGAAAGCCAAGTCCTAATCCCAGCTGAACATCTCTGGTGTGACTTTAAATGCAGACCTTGAGCCAAACATTCATCATCAAACACCAATGACATATGGGTACAGTCATTTCATACACTTCAAAACTGTTGCAACAGAGGTGGAAATAAAATTTTTATGTACATGAATTATATTTCCATCTTTATTGCCACAGTTTGGAAGTGCCTTTTTCTCTTCTAAAGAAGGGGGTGTCCCAGTACGTCCATATAATGAATGTACAAGTCATTGGTGCATGCACACTGGTGTCCTCGTGGTCCGGACGAGAACCACACCCGCTATACGGCTGACGAGCCAGGATGCCGGGCCGTTTACCCTCAGGAAGCACCGTGGGTCAGGAGGGCGAAGCCGCCAAAGGAAGCCGCCGCCCCTGGCGCCCCGGACCAAAGCGATTGAATCCTTTAAATAAATAAATAAGTGTGTGTGTGTGTGTGTGTGTGACTCAATGGAAATGCAGTCCGTGATGTACCTGAAACATTTGGATACAGCAGTCATGCAGGAACACCTATAATCAACCAAGAGCACAGAGACTCGCTGACCTCCAGGGTTTAATTGCGGTCAGCGTGAGCATGACTTTACACGTGACACACCATGACCTCTCTTTCTGCCAGTTCCTTGATCTATTCATCATTGATGCTTTTCTTCCAATCCATCTTAAACTCCTCAAGCTCTCTCACAACACACCAACTTCCCAATTAAAGCAATGGAAGAGCAGCAGATTAAGAAACCCATAAAAACTGAAAAGTGGAAGGAAAGCACTCTTCTTTAATAAAGATGGAGGCTGTTCAGTAGCGGCGGTCCTCCTGGGAGCTGCTGTGGCTTTGTAACTAATTAACTCAAACACATGTGGAAACAGACACTTGAGCACGAGGAGAGGAGGGGTTAAAGCAGCAGACCATAACGTCTCACTGAATACTTAGACGAGGAGCACTGGGAGGCATATCATGGCTTAGCTAATACCTCCAGAGACACACCGTACAGGATATCGGTGGATATTAAACACAACAGCCATCCCTCGGTGATAGCCAATCCATCTACACAACCAACCAGCAGCTGTGGCTCAAATCAGATCCATCAGGTGTGAGTAGGTCTGAAAACGGCTGGATGGCAAATCAGTGAAAGCTCAGTGGAAAGGAGGAAAGGAGAACAACAGGGAAATAGGACAATGAAATGCATAATTCTAGTTGGAGTTTCTTTGCCACTAACAGAACCAAATTTCACATATAATGATTATTTCAAAACCAGGGTCTTTGGAAAAATAATGTGCCTATGGGGACATTTCTGCAGAATTATATTAGATTTGTTTCTTGATTTTTTTTGTGACGCTTTCAAAGTGAAATGTCCAGTTTAGTGGAGCTGAAAGTGGGTTAAGTATTATCCAAACCAGGTGAATGTGATCTGGCAATGTTTTATTACGTTGGTCGGTAGTTGCAAGGCTATACTGTATATACCAGGTGAGCTACTGAGCAAGTTTACAGTAAGAAAAGCCATTCATATGGAAATCGTTGTGCAATACAAACATCAAAATGTATTAGTTTATCAATCACGCACTATGGAAAAAGTATTTTGAGGTCACAACATAACACGGTATTATGCAAAATTGTGAGAAAATAAGTCTTTATTAAAGGGACAGTTCACCCAAAATGAAAATTATGTCATCATTTACTCACCTTCAAGTAGTTCCAAACCATAGAGATCAATTATATATCGGTTTACCGATATTTTATTACATTATTTACTATTTATAAAATATAATATACAGAACAGTTACCAAGATTTTATGATTTAGCAGTGGACAGTTCACCCAGATCCAGCAACCACCGCATGTATTTTATACAAGATTACTTGGAAACACGCTGAATTTTATTATTTACTATAGAACCATTATTTTACCAATAAACTCATTGCTATCTTATCGAAATTAATTATTTATTATCATGCAGTTTGAGTATAGTTTGTGAAAATACATAGATAAACAGCTGTAAAGTTTTCATAATCTAGAATGACAAAACATTTGAATTCTGATATCTGCAGTTGAGCAATGCAATAAAATAGGCCTACAATGGTTTTTATAGCTTATTTCAATATTCCAGAGAATATAACAGCGGCAATGAACCTAAAACTGTAGTGATTGAGTTTTCCGTCCTCCAGGTGAGCTGCTCTGTAAGCGCCAAGCATACTTTAAATATCAGCAAGGCACAAAAACAGTTTTAAAAATCAAAATACAGAACCACAATGAGAAACGAATATTATCAGATGGGGTATAGATTATTCACCTCTCACGTATTCTGTGGGGAGATGTTCCCGTGGCGCTGTGAATACAGACATTGACATTACAGGACATGATCGTGCATTAGGCTGCATGTAAACCGTTATTGACGAAACGAACACATCGCGCATCATATTTCTGCTTGAATACAGCCAGTAGGCTATATAGTTGAATACATCTCAGTATATAGTTGAATACAGCGTGAAATAATAAAACACATTTTTTTAAAAAATGAACAGATACATCCAAATTTTTTTAATTATTTAATGTGTATTTTATCATTTAACTCACTTGGTAGATGTGAGTTTTGACTTAGATTTTAATGTCAGACTGAAGTCAACAGGCTAAAACGTGCTTTTACATTTCTTGAAACTCTAAGATCTAGTCTTGTCTGTGTCACCATGTCTTTCTATCTTGTCTATCTCCTCTTGTCATTCTTCACGTGATAAATGAAATCTGATCTGTGACAGAGGTCTCGGACTGTTTTTTTAGGTTTTATTCACACATATATATTCTGTTTGTTCACATTTCTGATGAAAGACAGAGATAGGCTAACAGAATAAAAGTTTAATCTGCACAAATTGTATTTATATTCTTTATTCAGAGTCTTGAATTTATTGACTGAAAACAATACAATTTTGCTGCCAAACACGGAATAAAGTTTCACAGAGAGGAAAAGTTATACAAAATTGTTATCCATGATTATACATTTTATCTGTTTAGTTAATTGTCTGACCACAGCTAGCGCACAATCCGCCTCACATGCTGTTTCAAATCAATAGTTCAATGGCGCATACTGCAGTCACAAGCGTGGCAAATCAGTGTCATTATTTGATGAAAATTCGCACCAGTGCCCGAGACAGTTCAGAGAATCTAAATTTATGATATAATTTGTAGAGGCCAAATAGTTGTTTTATCTTGGCTTACTAGCCAGCAGAATGCATTACTTGTCAAAAATCATTACATTTTGCTGCACCTGCTAAGCCTTACACCCTGAGGTATTAAACAGAAATGACCAAAACACATGAAGAGCGTCAGAATATTTAAAACTGTCAAACCATATCACCCAGAAATTATTTTCAAAAATGAAACCCATCCGGACTATATATTAGCATGTTACATGAATGTAAATGTCTTGGAAAATCATCACATTAATTTTTTATTTTATTAATACAATTCACAGCATGGATAGAAACACAACTAGTGTTTACAGTAACAGTTCACAAAGAATGCTGTGTTATATTAAAAGGATAGTTCACCCAGAAATGAAAATCCTGTCATGATTTACTCACAATCATTCCGAACATGTATGACTTTCTGTCTTCTGCAGAACATAAAGATATTTTGTAGAATGTAAAATGAGGCATAAGAATATCTGCAGTGTGAAAGAGGAACAATAGACATCACATCCACCTGGGACCCACAGCACTGAGCATGGGGTCTGTCATCCGCTCTTAGTGACCTCACAGAATGCACAATGCCTGCCGTGGGGCCACACATGAAAGCTAGAACTCTAAACATATTGTCGAAACACAACCACACTTCTGAATTGCTTCTGCGGAAACTTCAGGAAAGGCGTGATTAGCATGTCTGCTATCGAGAAATTGGATTTGGAAATAGAGTGCAGTGAGGCAGACTTTAGGATGATGGGCTGGAGGATCTTCAGGGAGGAACCGTTCGCTGGGTCCACCGAAGATGACTTTCTGATAGAGTTCCCGTCAATACAGAGTCTCCCGGGAGAATTTCATAAACCGTGGCTTTAGTTGAGCTAAACAGTAAACATCACCTGCCATTAATTCTGCTGCAAATGTTTTGCGAATGCAGAGGCACAATGCCAAGAATACTGCGATGAATTCAAATTTATGCACGCACATTTGCATAAGAATATTGGGAGCTTTCACCCTGTCAATAAACATAGAGCCTTCAGAAACTTAGTTGCCTCTCAGGTGTGAAAACATTGATTTAAGTACGTGGATTAACCTCGCACAGACATCCTGTTGAGTCAGACCTCACGGCCTCAGCCAAAAAAGGTATCAATTTGACACTGATGGATAAGATGTGTCAACAGATATGGCGAAGACATGGAAACATATCCTAAAAAATTCACCCTGCCCAGAGCGTGTAAGAATAGACTCCGTGCGAAAAGTAATTTATCTCTCATCACTCACTCATCCTGGAGAGACAGCTTGATTCTCACCATTTCAAACATCCATTGTCGCACAGTCGTGCTGTGTGGTCACAGATTTGTAAGGCACTGACTCCATTCTGGCTCAGAGAATCTGTAGTGCTGAAGAAGTGCTTAAATATACCATAAATCATAGCTTACCCATGATACAATGTGTTGTAAACTTACTCTATACTATACCATAATAAGCAACCATTATAGCTGGGCACTTAAAATCATTACATTTTAAGAGCTTTGTTTTGCTTGGCCTCAGTGTGAAAAAAATGTAGGTGGCTGAATGAAATGGCAGTTTGAAGTCAAGATAAGATTTATTAATTAAGGTTGTTTATTAGTTTATATACTATTATAGCATTAATTTTGTAGCTTATTTTCATTTAATTATTCTACTAATATTTCTGTTTGCTAATTTGAGTTTTTTAGCATTTCACAATGAATTATTTACATTTATATTTTATTTCATATTTAGTTCAATTAATAGAAATGATTCTTAAAATTTTTAGTTTACAAGGTAAAATGTGACCCTCTCTGTGAAATCCAGGCTAAAGTCTCAAAATCTAATGAGACAATGAGCATCAAAGTTTGATTTCTACCATTCATTTTACTGTAATTTGAAACTTTGACATGACTTTACTCAGTCAATATAAAATATATAAGGTTACATTTTCACAGAATGTTCTTTACCAAATGAAGGATGATATTTTGTAGAAAACAGCAAATCACAAAAAAAATGACTTTAGCTGGGTTTTCACAGAGAGGGTCACAAATGTATTTTAAGGAACAATTCCCACTACTAACAAGCTGCTTGTTAGCTTGCATATTACTAGCATATTGGCTTTTTATTAGTACTTATAAAGCTAATGCCTTACTCTGCATGACCATATTTTAGATCTCTTAATTCAACCTAAACGTAACTAGCTTACTAACTATTAATAAGCAGCAAATTAGCAGTTTATTGAGGGAAAAGTAGTTGGTTAATAATAGTGAACGTGAACCCAGTTCTAAATGTTAAACACACAAAAAAAAACAAATGAACAAACACACAACAAACTTTGTTTTTCAGCAAATTAATTATGATTACTTTATGCCATCTGATTCATTCATAAGTTAGGCTGATAAGGTTTATAATCACCTCTCAGGTCATTCTTAAGCCCTAAGAATAGACCCCTTGAACTTCATTAAACAGAGCGTTAAGGGTAACCGTTCAAGAGAGGTCACCCATCTGTTATTAGGCTATAAAACTAAAAGCATTTTTTATGTAGACAGGTGTGAAACCATTTTTTAAGTAGACAGATCTACTAGTTAACGTCACAAAGACATCTTTCACCTTCACATCCTCTCAGGGCTTCTGTGCAATCATAATCATGGAACACAGGTGTCCACGTCAATTGATTTATCTGTCATTGTAGGCAGCAGTGGACATGGACCATAGTTATAAATCTCACATAATGGACATTTTCTCTACTGCTCCTGTCTCAGTGCAGCCATAATGACTTTGGAAAGGAAGGAAGGTTAAAGGTCACTCAAGGGACCAAATGAAAAGGTAACGGCGTTCCTTTATCTTCTCCTTCCTGATTCTTCAGGGCCTTCTCCATTTGATCAAATGATCGGTCAAAGCCGATGCACTGAGTATCAGACAGAGGGGAATGAGCTCATGTAAATACACGATTGTGGCAGCTAAAACAGCGAACAAACCCATATTATACTTAATAAAAAAATCGCATATCTTAAACTGTCCCGTATTTATCATTGTAAGCAATAAACACTATTGTTTCTACTGTTAAATATTTATTGAATGATTTATTAATGATCATCTGACACTGAAGTCTGGAGATATGACTGCTGAAAAAGTAGCTTTTACACCATGGGAATAAATTAAAATGTAAAATATATTATAATGGAAAACTGTTATTTTAAATTGCAATAAAATGTCACAAAACATTTTTTATTCAGTTTTTTAACGTAACTGTTTTTGAGAGACTACTTTCAAAAACATTTAACAAAAAATCTATCCAACTCCAAACTTTTGAACCACAGTGCACTTAAAAGCTGGCTGATAGTAAAAGAGAAGCTTTATTATCCTCTGACAGTTGTACAGCAATTAAGATCTTTCTTATATAAGAGTAGATAAAGGAAGTGACAATGACTTATAGAGCTGAACATTCAGCTTCTGAATGGACTGAGGGAGGAAAAGCTTTAATGCTGATGAACTTCAGCAGTTCTGAAACTCAGAGACCAAATCATCCCTAATTAATCCCCAACCACACAACTCATAGAAACTGTTCACAAATAACATTATTACAACTAAACATTATTACACAGCTCTCCAAAATACATGATTATTTATGATGACTCTGGTCAAACACAACATTATGATATCAAATATATTTCTATAACGAAAAATAATTGACCATTGGCAGCGGTCCAAGACAACAGATTTGCTAGTGTTACTAGTCTATAGTTACAACTTAAGAAGCTTTACATCACAAAATTAAGTCCACAATAAACTAAACCATTCAGGTTAATACCGTAACCTTGTTTTTTGGTGATATCGACTGGCCAACTGGACAGATATCCCTGACAGATTCTGTGCCCACTAACAGTTATTGACAAAACAAATGCTGCCTGTTCAACCTCAAGTAGAAGTGACTCATAAAACATATATTTAGCAATATCAATGTGACTATCACTATTATAACATTGAATCAGGTTCTTCGGGACAGGGGGATCGTTCCTGTAATTAGTGTGTGTTAAAAATAAATAATGATAAATGAAAAGCAATCAACAACCTGTACCTATTTCTCACTCCAATATGACTGAAAGGCTCAATTTAGACAAAACGCACAGAGAGCCCGAGATTGACAGCATAGGAATGTCCTACTGAAAAAGATAAACTGCATATTAATTAACCTGTCCTCTCACAAATTCGAAGAATTCATCTTGAATTTGAAAAACTGCATTGATTCAAACAACATATCCTCATTAAAACAAATGTCTATTTAACGTTGACGTGAATCAAATGAATTGCAGAGTTCCAAGTGTAAATCAAATCTCCATTTGTTGCAGTAGTAAATGACCAGCTCTCAAAAACGCCACTGTTTTGAACAGCTCGATGACTTTCACACTGTACCAGAGGAACAGCCTCAAGATCGTCCCTACCATGCTGTGAACTGAACAAAATAACTATATATCTGGTCACTCAAGCAAGAAGACCTCCAACGAAGTGCTGAGACTTCGGGTCAAAGCTGCACATTAATCATTTGAGAAGGAAGTACACATGAAACAGAGGAAAGATTGAATGTACTGTAGCGTAGGGTATTACCACACATTAGAAACAACGTTTTAAAGTTAAGGCGGCTTAATGATGTATTTGTTTATTTTAAACACAGCTTTTCACTTCGCAAGATGGAATGAAGTTGTGTTCCACTGCAGTGGATCCATTGGTGAGCAAGTAATGTAATGCTACATTTCTTCAAATCTGCCCTGATGAAGACAAACTCATTTACATTTTATGAACTAATCAAGGTGAGAAAATGTAGCTGTATCAAAACAAAATTAACAAAATCAATGTAAACTGAAAGGCATGATGCATTTTGGTCATTTGTTTAAAAAAATCAGATCACACAGAGACAGAAGATTTTAGCAATTCATGAGTATTGAAGTGAACAGCAGAGAGACATTGTAACTTAACATAGTAACAATACAGCGCTCGTTTGGGTCATCAATTAAACCGAACCTTATCGAATCAGCTTGGCATCTTCAAAGAGTTATATATGCAAATTCGATGAAGATGCACCAGGCTGGAGGGAAGCGTGTGACAGCCATTTATTTTGTTTTGTGTCCCTCTCTCTGCATGTGATGAGGGAAACATCTCCCTCGCAAACACAACAATCTACTGTAGAGCGAGGGAGAAGATGGATGATCATAATAATTTAGAGGAGAAGAGAGAGAAACGTGTATAGAGAGAAAATGACACCGCTGTCATCAATGGCAGGATAACAGGATTAGGGTCAGCCATCATTCATCAGCCATTCACTCTGCCTCTGTGCTGGACTGCACATTTCCTTTTATTCCCTCTTTGCTATGTTACCTTCCTATGTAGAAAATGAGTATTATGCAGTAGCAGCATGAACTTCAGCGAGGCTGACTATTTAGTACTTTATCTCATAAATTTGGTTGTTAAGTATTGTACAAACAAACATTATAATAACAAGCCTGTGGACTCTATTTAAATACTAATAAAAGTTGAAGCCATTGAAGTTTTTATATTTATGAGAAAACAAGGTTAGATAAAGCCAACGGCGTCATTAATGAACAAATAAGTCTGGGCTGCTGACAAACGCCTTGTGAATAATTAAACGAATGCCTACAGCTTATATTTCAAGTTCCTGCTGGCCGAAATCAGATACAGATTTATACAGTAAACATTACAAGATTACTTTGTTTTGGCGCTGCATGTTATTATTATGAAGAAACATTTTACAAACTGCCTTTCTCAGACACTGATCAAGAATGATAAAAGATATTTCACCAAAAACACATTCATTTATTTTAAATGCGTGAATAGCAACAAAAATGACAAATTTGTTACTGACAAACACTTAGTACAGCATGATATATTAATGAATCAGAGAGATTGTTGATCAATAAACCAACAACAAACAAGTACAAATACAATTGAATTTTGTTTAGCGGATAGTGCCTGTTAGTTTGATAGAATATTCTGTTTGAATGGGCAAGCGATTTTAAAATCACCTTGTGTAATTTTATGACCACGCATGATGTCGACTGCCCGAGTACAGAAGAGCATAGTATGGAGACAGTCAGCTTAAGGTCATGACAATGCAACCCTAATCAAAATAAATACCACATTATAATAGCAACACACAAAAATTTCAAATCTAAATATTTTTTTTTTTTATATAAATTTATAAATAAAATATAATATAAATAAAATAAACGATTAGTGTTACACAGTAGCACCCAGCAAAAAACACAAGCCAATAAAATAACCACACTTTTATTGAAACAAAATTGGACAGAAAATGTATTAATATCAATGCATTATTTTTATTAAGTTCTATAAAACAGAATTAGACATAACTGTTGTTTTTGACTAATTATCCAAATAATGCATAGTCCTGCAAACAGGGTTTTTTCTTTCTCAAAATGCGGCGGAGGTGGTACCATCCTGATCATGTGCACACTATGTACCCTTCAACTGCCTGAAACAAACACTTTTTACATGCAATGTATTTTAGGTGTTATAATAATTATATGATTGAAGAAAATTACAAAGTTATGTTTTATTTTCTCTCACCTAATGTTTTTATTGTTATTTGTTTTTAAAATAGCCTCATGAAATGTTTTCTTTTTCCTCAGAAATTCTGTGTATCTGGTTATCAAACGAAGGCATAAAATATCAATTTCATTTATCTTTAAATTATTGAAAATTAAACTTTTTTTGGCAAACAAGGGGAATTTACTATTAAAATTAAAACATGTTAGAAATGTTGTGTGATCATTCCCTAAAAAATAAAGTTTTCATAATTTTAGTAGTAGTAGTAGTAGTAGTAGTAGTGGTATTATGTACATTCTAGGGGTCGACCGATATGTGTTTTTCAGGGCTGATGCCGATACCGATTATTACAGATCAAGTAGACCGATAACCGATATTTTGAACCGATATACGTGTCTGGTGTAAAAATGAAAATGAATGCCAAAATTTATAATAACAAGAGCTCTGACAAAAAAAACGTTCTTTAAATGCTTTTAAACATGTCTTTAATTCTGAAAACTGTTAATAACAACAACATTAAATAAACAGTAATATTAATAATAACATAAGTGCAGGGATCACCCAGAAGCATTCTGTAAACATTTTGTAAAACTTAAAGTAAACGTATTTAGCGTATTGTGTGATTATTCTCAACAAAAGTTGTAATAATTGTTGTAGTTGTATTACGTATACAGTAATATATTCGGCTAAACCGAACTTATATTTTGACAGGTTGCCATGAGGACCTTTTAAGTTTCTGTAGCCTATGTATATATGATATGATGATCGTTTTACTCAAATGAAATGGTCAAATGCTCATGAAGTGACTCTCCGAGCAGTTCTGGGGATGTTGTTCATGTATTTATGTCCTCATTTAGTGAGACGGCAGATGCTGAAAACACGCGAGCAGCACGCGCTTCAGTATGTATGTATGTATGTATGCAGTAAATGAAACCGCACGTCTGTGTCATTCATTAACAAAGATGCAGAACATGCAGGATTCATATTTAAATAGTGTTTTTGCGGCTTAATATTTATAGATAATAGTCCATAGCGCGAGTCGATTTAAGTGAACTGACCTACTTTTGATTAATTCATCCAAACTTCGACACATTTCGTGACATTCCGCGTTATACGGTAAATTCCATTATATGACTGCATTCCGCCCGCATTTTCCGCATCGCGGACATCATAGGTTATATTGAGGTGTTTTGCAACTTCAGTGTAGTGGATTGTGATTTATTGCAACTTCAGCAACGTCTGCTGCTGCCTTACCTTTGAGAGACAACTGATGCGTGATCACTGACGCAGCTCCAGTTAGCAAGTGCTCTCGGTGTGAGACTGCCTTCAGTTTTCCGCGTTGATTGGTCGGACTCGTGACTCTCTACATATCAGATGAGCGGTGGGCGGAGATTGCTCTAGACAGAGTGTTGAGCTCAGACAGGCTGCATCGAGCCAAATAGTGCATTTAAACATTAAATAATTTCACCTGTATTATTTATTCACCAATAAATAATGTCACCTGTAAATAGTATGTTTGTTTGCATAATAAAAAAATAATAATAATAATAAAAAATTATCTGCAAATCTGTTTTGAAAATGGCCGATATCGATAATCGGAAAAATTCTTAATATCGGCGCCGATAATCGGTCAACCCCTAGTACATTCTGCTGAACAAATATTTCTGCTACAATATCTTTAAAAAAACAGACTTTTATTTTGAAGGGTTGCCGTGAATACCTTTACATTTCTGTGTTTATATGATACGAGGATAGTTTTACTCAAATGAAACGGTGAAACGCTCATAAAGTGACTCTCTGTGCAGTTCTGGAGATATTGTTCATGTGTTCATGTGCTCATTGAGATGTCACACACGCTTCAGTGTGTGTGTGCTAAAGGAAAACGCGCGTCTCTGTCATCCATTCATACATAAATATGATCGCGCACCAGGGCCGGTTCTTGAAAACTATAGAAGGGTGGGCTGGCATATGTCCTGGGTGGGCACGGGAAGGGGGGCGCCTAGATATTTACATTTATTCATTTAGCAGACACTTTTATCCAAAGCGACTTACAATTGAGGAATACAATAAGCGATACATTATAAAGAGGCAAACAGACACAGGAAGTGCATTTTTAAAAGTCAAGTGATGACGTAAAAGATACGTTTTCAGGTGTCGTTCATTTATACTGTAGATATTGCTATATTAACTATAGTCTGTTATATGTATACTGGAGAAAAGAAAATAAAACTTTCATGGGCAGCCTTGAATATCATGCACTTTCACAACAAAATACACTTTTTTCTTTATTGATTGATAATAATAATAAAAACCCTCTTTGTTCTCTTTACCTGGATTATTTTTCTACACTGGTGATTTTTTCAACTAACTTTTATTATTTATAGCCTACCAAACAAGGCCAAAATGATATCTAGAACATTATGGGGGACTATTGTTTAAGGAAAATATTAAGACCAGACCACTATGGTAAAGGAACAAAATAAATAATACGATTGTTTTGTAAAGTAATCAATCTGAAGTGCAAATAATATTTTTATTTTAAAATATGCACCCATTCAATTTTAGTTGTATTCCTAATATTTTGAAAATGCAGAAAGACAGAAAAATGCCATTGTCCTCACAATAATTTTGAATTACACAAATCACATAAATGACAGCCCAATTTTCAATTAAAAACAGCGGAACTTGATTGCTTTGATTGTTTGCATTGCTGGATAGTCCAGCCGACTGTTGCTATAGTGACGAACACAACTTTCATCCCACAAGCTCTTATTTCAGATCTACATTCTGTTACAGTCTTACATTCAACATTAACAGCAAGTCAAAAGGGGTAAGCTTTCAACTGAACTGTATAGCCTGCATGCATTTTAGACGCTTATATTATGCTCGTTCCGTGCAATGAACGCATGTTATTGAAATATATATATATTTTTCAGAACATTAAAACTGCTCAGGTAATTTCAGTGGTAGGCTATGAAACATATTTGTTCATTAAACTCCTCGTAACTCGCAAACTCCCTGTGATAGCGCACACATTTTTCTGCCCATTTTCGCTCGTGTAGGGCTGTAGTCAAGTCCACCTTTTCGAGTCCAAGACAAGACCGAGTCCAAAGAGGTTCGAGTCCGAGTCAAGACCGAGTCCAAAGAGGTTCGAGTCCGAGTCAAGACCGAGTCCAAAGAGGTTCGAGTCCGAGTCAAGACCGAGTCCAAAGAGGTTCGAGTCCGAGTCAAGACCGAGTCCAAAGAGGTTCGAGTCCAAGTCAAGTCCAAGTCCAAATGAGACGGTCAAAACAGAGAAAGTAAAAAATTATCTTCTTCAAATCCACATATTTAATTATTGATCATTTATGTGATACGAGAGACGGCATATCTTCTATTCTAATATAATAATTTTGCATTATTGTTTGTAATGATCTAAAAGTATGTGCAGCAACACTGTAGGATCAAATTAGGCTATTTTATTTATCCTCCTGAGACCCAGCCATGGAGTTTTTGCCTCTGCAGTGGACATTCTATTATAGTGAATTTCTCTGAGACCTCACATGTCACAGTTTTTATCTTGCAATTATTTTAGTGGAAGTGAAAGTGGAATTTTTTTTTGTGGCTGTATAGCTAGCAATTGCGAGTTTATGTCCCACAATTCTGACCGCAACTGCGAGACCGCAACTGCGAGAAAAGTCAGATTTGTGAGTTTGTCTCATGCAATTCTGAGAAAAAAAATAATCATAATTGTAAGATGTGAACTCGCAATTGCAAGAAAAAAAGTTTATACTAATATTCCATACTTAAGGGAAGCAAAAAAAAAGGATCAGGAAACCCTTTTTTATGTTATGTTAAACACATATATATACATATATATTCGTGGTTGCACATACCTGAAAACAATGACAGTATTCATTATGTTTATTACATTAAGTGGAAACTGGTAATAACTATTTTGAGCCATTTTGCTATTTCAATTTGAAAAGAAAAGTTGTGAGGTAACACCACAAAATGTGACATAAATGCATCAACTTGACTGGCTGGACAGTATGGAAAATCTGAAAATAAACAAGTGAGATTTAAATATTAGAATGGATGAAATTTCACTGTTGTTGTAGAACGGTTTTCTAAAATGTTGGATGGATGGATGGACATATACATGTATGTAATATTTTTTTCAATACAGTTTGGTGCTGCTAGAAGTGCAAACACTGTACACTTCTTATTTAAAATATAGTTTAGTTAAAATATATAGTTAAGGTTATCTTCCACCTTCACTATGTAACATATAGTGTGTGTACAGGCACTCATCCACAGCTTGAGTTATCTCCTCATGGCAGGGGTGCAACATGTCCCTCCTTCTCCTCAGCAGCCAGTCTCCTGGGCAACACTGGGCTTGGTTTCAGAAATGTTAGCTTTCCCCTCAGGACCCGTCTGGATTCGACACTGCACGCTGAGAGAAACTTTCAGACCTACCATCCCTTCTGCCATTTACCATTAACCACCCAAGACTTGATTAAACCAAAGAGTGATACCTTTTTGAAATGTTTACTGGGATCCACCCTGCAGTGTCAAGAGGCAGTCATTCATTAGGAGGGGATGATGTTTAATGCATGGTTTGTCATACATAATTTTGAGTAGGCTGTCTCAAGGGAAACTGAACGATAAGCACACTATTTAGCATTTTGAAACAGCTTTTCCATAACACCATTAAAATGGGACTGGAGTGGAAACCCAATTAAATACGTTTTTGCCAGTGTTTTAAAAGAGACCTATTATGTCCTATTTTACCATATGTAATATAAGTCTCAGGTGTCCCCACAGATCATGTATTATACAATTTAGAATATGCCTATTTTGAGTGGAAGCAAAAAAAATGCTGTTTTTATGCATGTCTCTTTAAATGCAAAGGAGCTGCTGCTCCCCCTTCTCCCATTTCCAGAATGGGGCTTGCCTTTACAGCTCCTTCCTCATATACTCTGCAAAAAATACCTGTTTGGTTTTAATTATTATGTCTATTGCACTGAAATCGTGTATTTTAAACCATATTAGTTTAAACTTCATACTGTATATTAGGTTTTCAGCGGCTATCACACGGCATGTGGGTAATAAACTAAGTTCTCTTTCATGTCTTATTGCGTTTAAACTGTCAAATATCCACATGTTTATGTTAAAAACACATGAGTTAAAAAACAGTCGGTTATTTCTGTGAAGGTAAACAGCAGGCAAAAAAATGACATGTTTATATTAGATCTGTGTGGCAGCAGTGTAATAAATCAATAAATCCACTGCTCTCTTATCTCCTCTGAGGCTGGGACTCTAAATAGTGTGCTGTGCTCATCTGTGCAGCCAAAGACAGAACAGGTAGTATAAGCATACTTTGCTCTAACTTTTGCAAAGCCATTAGAACTGGAACATCGTTGGCGTGGTGGAAACACTCTATATTTTTAATCAAATTCACTGGTTTTAAAAACACCACCTATATTTTTATGCAACACAATGAAAGCAGACACATACAAACACATCTTTCCCCTAAAAACTCTCTGTGAAGCATCTGCAGCACATCCTCTGAGGCAAAGTAGGCCGAGGTCACCTCCTGACATAACCCTCATTAGTGTGACCGCAAAGTAAGTCAGAGAGCTTTTCTTTTCATGTCTGAAAATGTCAGAGATGACTTCATTAGTTCAGGAAGGGCCAGACAGGGGCTGTGGAGTTCTCTGCAAGGAGCATGTTCTCAAATGCCAGACTTCTGTTCTGTGCGTGCCACGACCTAACAGACAACACCGCCTCTCCCTGGGAGTAGACATGAACACACACACACTGCATACTGCACACCTAGCTTTAGACATGCACACACAAACACAACCTGACACGCTCACCCTGGGCTCTGACTGCACACATGTACACTCTTTCGCATACTGTGTCCCAGCAAGCGCACACGCTGACAGGAAGTAGCCGAACCCCCTGCTTTTTTACATACAGCCATGTATGCTCTTCCACACAGCTGCACACCGGCTCCACGCTATGCAAATGCCAACCAACGTGTGGTTCGCTGGAGGCTGAGGAAAGAGAAGAAGGAGGAAAACAACAGAATGACAGGTGACCTCCTGTTGACTGTCTAAAATTATGCTAATGAAGTCATTATTGTTTATTTATTCCGTCAAGACTGTGGTGAGGAGGGAACTCCAGGAGAAACACAGCAGCCAATGACTGGGAGACATTGACATCCAATGAGTTGAACTGAACTGAAGTCTAGTTTAAATGGGATAAATCAATGTGGAATCATGGGAAATTACACTATAGAGAAGATTAGTCATGATTTTGCGACTCAGGCAACTTTGGGTTGCAGTCTCGCTCTTTTGCCTCCATCGTTCGCAAAATCTTAGCTACTTTGACTGAGGCATGCAACATCTGAAGCTGTTTTTTAATTCCCCCCTACCTCCCTCCCCAAGCCAATCATGTCAGGTTGCCATGACAACAGCCCGTGAGAAGCTAAAATAAGCAGGAGATACAATAGAACGGGTTACAGGGTGACCATCAGAGAAACACAACTAACTATGAGTCATGGAGGTGGATTTACTCCAACTCTATGTTGGGATCCGACAGCACCAGATTGTTTTCTAAATTATACAGCCTGGTGAGGAAAGTAAAGAAAGACAATGAGACACACAAAAGCTTGCATCCACAATCAGACTCCCATAAGGCTTAGGTCTATTTCCTGCTGAGAAGCAATTTCCCCCACAGTCCAAACACTAGGAGCGAGCAGGGGGGTCTGAGGGCATGTGGACCAGATGACTGTATAACCCACATCCAATTACAATGAGGAACCAATCAGCTCATCTAAATTACTACTGCCCCACAAACCACCAGGAGTTAATGAGCCATTAACCATTTAATGAAATCCATATGATGCTGCATGGACACTGAGAGGAAATTACGTTGACTGGGTCAAAAGTTAAGGTGACTTTTATGTTAAAGCTCACTGAATTTATAAAGCAAATTGGCAACATCAGCACCTTCTTAAGCTCACCCTGTCATTTTTTCTTAAAATGAATACCACAGTAGCAGTTTGACAGACTCAATTATTCACTCTATAAAGCAAAGAACATCTGCTAACTTTCAGATAATGTTATAAACACATAAGTATGTGACTACCATATTTGTACAGCTAAAAAAGGTTTTTTATCAGTACTTATCTTTTTTTGCCAGAAAACATCCTTATAGCCATAGCCGCAATATGCAGTGTACGGTACCACAAAATTATATCCGGGGGAACATCCAATTGCTGTCCAGAAATGCTTTTTAACTTGCAAAATAAATTCAAAGATGACTTTGAAAGCATCAGTAAAAATGGGCTGAAAACTATAAACCCAATCAATAATAAATTACATCATATGCCATTGGTTTCCAACCAAAACACATTGTTCAAAAATGCACTGAATTACAGCTGTAAAATGTATTTTTAAAAAGACGTTTCATCAGTCATGTTCTAACAATTAAGCCAATCAGCATGGCTGTTTCAATTTTTTTGTATTCCTTGTCAGAAATTGTATTGAATTTGTGAATAGTGTAAACAACCCAACTTTCCTGATTCTTTGCTCATAATTCTATTGATGGATGCCATTAATTCTTAATGAATTTCTCCCCAACACTTTCAACAACAGTATTGAAGGAACTTTACATTTCATGAGCTGTGTATGATGTGACAAACATGTCGCTTTCAGCAAAATACATACCCAATTAGAGGATCAGAGATGAAGAGCTGACAGCAATACTCACAGTGCATGATTTAAAAAATGGGTAAAATAATTGGTAAAATAATTGTGGGAAATCCTTTCAGAAACTCAAACAATCCCCTGACAGCAGGTCAGGCTCTTTCATGTTTTGTTGCCGTAGCAAGAACATCGGCATAATTAGGACAGAAATGGTGCTAACTTTCCCTTGCAGAAAGAGCTACACAAAAATAAACATTTAAAATAAGCTTTGCGAGTAATCTAAATATATTTAACCATTCAAACTCACCTACTACAGTGTATATGTAACTGACAGATTTGGTACGAACAGATTTTGGTATTCACGACTTTCAGTTCCATTATAGTTCAGTGCAGAGCGACAGACTGCTTTACTTTAGTCATCTCATGCAGTACACTGAAAGAACAGCCCAATCTTACCTTCATCAACACAGTCTCGCTGAGTTTCTCCCGGTTTACTATTTTTATGGCAACTTTCTGACATGTGACACAGTGGATTCCCAGCTTCACCAGGCCTGGAGTAAAAGGAAAAAGAGAGAAAAGCAATTCTGTCAACAAGTATAAAAAGTACATCAACCAAAAAGCACTTAGATGATAAAAGGCTGGTCCCAGCATGAGTTTCATTTCGGCAAAATGAGAATTCTCCCGCTAAAGCACCCCGGTATCCCTAATGTGACACCAAGGGGCACTTTTCATGTCGCAAAGTAAATGTCAGAGAACATACGTAAACACAAACCAGGCCAGATCAGCGTTGGATCCCCTTCAATGGCTTTTTGTCATATCAACGATAAAAGACTGTCTATGTTCAAAGGCTGACACGGGCACATATAAATATCAGCAAGCATATTTGGCTAAATGCCACGTCTGTGCATGACTTTATTACCCCCATACATTTTTCAGCATGCCTCTGCATATCAAACTGTTGATTTCCCTGAAGGTTTACTCAGGGGCAGAGGGGATATAAAGACCTGACAGGTCCCTGGATCTCTTTTATATGTATGTCGTTAAAGTCCGAATGGCATTTCGTGCCACTTTCATGACGTGTCATTGATGTTGTATTACAGGAGAGGAAGCAACGCAGATGCAATCTACACCCTCATGCCGGGCTCGAGGGCGCAGCGGAGAGTGTCCGGGGATCCGATGAATATTTCATCTTGGCGTAATTGCCTTGCACTGAGATGAACACACAGAGACATGTGTAAAATGGCAAACGGCGGCTAATGCAATTGTGAGATGAGTCACCAAGAGAACTTTCTAGGAAGACATGCAAATATATCATGTTTTTGCTTCAACACTAAGAAGGAAACACTGAATTCTGATGGCAAATGGCAAACCTGATGTAAAGGTGGTTACTGGTCACCAGAACACTAATAATGTAGATTACTTACCTTGATATTGTAATTGCGATTATTAATGCTGACTAATAGAATTTACATTAAAAGACTGTTTTTGTGGGAGGCAACTGCATACTGTATCCTTTATGTAAATTACACAAGCAAACCGGTTCAGACAGGATCACAAACTGGAGTTAAGTCTTTCTGGGTTGCCAATTATAAGTCAAAATGATTTCATCTGAAAAGGCTAAAGCTCTCATGTCAAAAGGCACTTCAAATTTCTAATAAATCCCTTAAAAATCATCAATCTTTCAAATCATTAAAGCAAAACTCTCGGCAGCAAAGGAAACCATGGAAACCTACAAGAGCACAACTAATCAAAGCTAGGCTAAAGTTAGACTAGCACTCTTCAGTCAGAGTTATTTGCAAAAAAAACATAAACATGGATGAGTCAACGACATTCGAGTCTCTCGAGCAAGTAAACAAGCAGTGTTCTTGTCATTTGTGGAGAGAAACAACACTCGCCCATAAGAGATTTCTCAACTAACACTTGATACACAACTAAAAAAAAAGATGTTAGGTTACTAAGTTTGTGAAGGAGGTGTTCGTGAATAAAATGTCTGCAAGCAATGGGAAGAGTAGAAACCAAAACGTTACAAAAATATCAAGTTTTGATTGAAGTTTAATTAGTACTTGAGCTCACCAAAAGTTTATGCTTAGCATTAAAGGGTTTAATCATATATAAGCAACAGTAACATACTCTTAAAAATAATAGTTTCAATAGAGGGTTTTTTGCAGAAAAAAACTAAATATCCTTTCAGGAACAGTTCTTAAAATAACCATTTGTATTCTTAGTTTGAAGAACATTTAAATAACCTGAAGAAACTATAAAGAACATTATGTGAATTTAAAAGCTTCAATGGTTCTCCATGTAATCAAAGACACCAAAAAATAATCTTTAAATTTACAGCATCTTTACCTTATATATCACTAATTAAATTAAACGTCGACATCGTGAATTCTACAATATATTCAAGAAAGTCCAGAGTATCGACGGAAAAACAGTAATTATGCTTCATTTCTCTTGAACTTACATGTGCTCCTTACATAGCAGTAAACTGAAAGAGCACAGCTTTGATTCGCTAACATGCAGGGAACAGCATGACATCATGTTCTCATGGTTGCACAGTGGAAATGCATCCCCAAGAGGCTCAGCGTGTGTCCTCAGAGGCTTCCCGCCACAGGGCCTCAACAGATCAATAAGTGGGAGTTCATCAGTTAGACTGAAATGCCTGCTGGTGACCTTAAGCAAGAACATGCATCAGTAATCACCAGGACTTCTCCCATCAACCACCACTCTGTGTCAGATCTTCTCTGCTGTACACGCAAACACACAGATCATTTTTCACATACTCTCTCCCTTCGCTTATAATGCCAACGTCCAACCATAGAAAGATGCAGTAAAGTTTGTATTAACTACTGTGTGTCTCTACTACAAAAAAGAAATCCCACGTTAGGCCTTGAGATCCTTTTATTTTGCCAGGACTCTTTTCTTTTCTTCTCAAAGAGCATGTAGCATGAGATTTGGCAGTAAAGTTGAGCACACAATAGAAAACCATGGCTCTTGCCAAGGCCCTGTAGTCCCACTCAGATCTAATTTTTATTAACGTAGCAGCATCAGGACTCCAGCAGAAAAACTCCATAATTATACAATGACTGAAACAAACAGAGTCTGTTTGAGGCTAAATGGAAAAGATTACTTATGCATATTTATTATGCATGTTGCTGATGCAGGTCTTATGTATGTAAGTGGCTTGTAAAAGTCAAACTGAATGTTAACCATACTTTGTCAACAATCTGTAAGTTGACCGTTGACTGTTGATGCATGAAAAACAACAATGACCTACAGTCACCATACATATTTTAATGTGTAACGTTTGACAACATTATTTGTTATTTAAAGTGGGTACCAAAATCCAAATATTCCATCTATTTTATATTAATCCATTCTAGTGAACATGAAAATGCAAACGCTCTTCATATACATCCACGATGTACAGTTTGGTTTATTTGGTTAAATGGAACTTGTTCTCAACACAAGAGATACCAAGAGACCAGTGAGTCATATTCAATATTGTATTGCTGTTCCATGCCTTTATTCACTGACCTACAAAAACCAAGAACTGACCGTGGTATTTACAAGTTCACAGGATCATTCAAATTGTTCAGAAAGAAAATCTTTTTTTAAACTAGACCACAACAAATAATAAAAAATAGAACAGAATGAAAAATAAACTAAATGTACTATTGAAATGTTTTTTTTAATGATTTTCAGACATTTATAATCAATGTAGCTAGCATTTAAGTTTTTACTGAGAAATTATCAAAAACATTTACATTTAAGCAATTATTTAATGTGAATAAATAGCTGCATTGCCTTGGAATCGAGCCCATGGCCTTGGCTTTGAGAACATGATGTAGTCTGAGCAAGGAATTCAGAACAAATACAATTCTGTACTATAGACCTGCCTGGATCGATAAATCACACAGGCAATTTATGAAAACCGTAAAATATCATGTTAAAATATAACAAATTACATGTATACACATTACATACATTAAATATAGGCTACTGTAGTAAATTATACAAATAACTAGGGCATCAAAATAAATGTTTATGTTTACCTTCTATATGTGTGTGTGTACTAAGTATATGTATTATGTATATAAATATACACACAAACATTATATGTTAGATTTATATATAAAATAGTTATATGTATATATAATATAAATTATACACAAGTACAAATATATATATACAGAATTATTATTTTTAAATATATACAAATATGAGTGTTTATTTACATATACATAATAAATATGCACAGTACACACATATTATGCAAACATAAACCTTTATTTTTAATGCGATAAATAACGATTAATAGTTCTTCAGGCCTAGAATGAACTGATCTGATGTCCACAACGTGATGCAATAAATACAAATTGACACCCATTACTCTTAAAATATTTTTTTTTGCAACAAGATAATGCTAATATTTCAAACCTCTGACCCTCCACATCCCCATTCACCCAATGAGTGCTGACTCCAAACACAGCCAGCCAAAAGTGTCTGACAGTGATGCAGGGCAGGTGTGAATCGCAGGGATCCGATGAGCGCTTGTGTTCTCTGACAGGCTGTTTAGAGCAGGTCAGCAGGAGTGTCTTCAGCGGAGAAGAGCGCTAACCACCGAAAACAATAACACAAACTGCTCTAATAACTGCCAGAAGCTCATAAACCCTAGGAGTCAGGCATCATCTTTTATGTGTATTTTATTTCCTTCATCTCTGTCACTGTTTGCACTGTAAAAATCCTTCAATTAGTGCTTTTATAGCTTCTGCCTGGGAGGAATGGTGGTCTTGAGATCACCACCCACACTTTCACCACTGCTCTTCCTTTTGTCTTGTAACTACCAGCGCTCTGCTTTTATTTAAAGGCTGTTTTTAGCATTTGCCACTGAGACTCCACTGAGCAGCTGGATGGAGATAAATTAGTCACTTTGCATTTCAAATCACTAATTGTTCTTGCGGATTCCAGCGGTCCAGATCGTCCATAGGTCTAAGTGATAGGAAGGAAAAAAGGAAGTTATACTTCTCACTGCCACACATGGGAAGGGCATGAGAGTTTAATCTATAAAGATTTGTTGTGATAAAGGTAAAATTAAATTTGTACAATTTTTGGGCCTGAAAAATCAGAACGCTGCCAGTAGGGAGCAATTTTGCATTAAATATGAAGCAAGTATCTCTGTTGCTCACAGCTGAGAAAATGTAACACCACACACAAAAGCCTCTCTTTTTTATTTGTTGTAAATTATATAAACACATTTCAAATAAATGCTGTTCTTTTGAACATATTATTCATCAAATAATCCTAAAAATATATAACAGTTTCCACAAAAAAAGGATCATATGACTCTAAAGACTGAAGTAATGGCTGATGAAAATTCAGCGTGTTTCCTCAGTATAAAACAATAGAAGTCAATGGAAAGTCTCCACCACCATTAAAACATGTGTGTTTTCCAGGTGACTGGCTTTAAGAGAGAAGCCATTTGGAAATGTATCAATGTGCCATCTGTGCCTGTCAAAAGCATGATTGATGATCCTAAATCTGAATATGAATCATACATACATAAAGTATGGAAATCATGTTGGTTATAGCAGTAGTGAAAAGTTACTTTAAATAGTAGTCCATTTGGGATATGTGCAGCTACATGAGACACAAGGGAACCATCCCCATGAGGGATTCAATAAGCAAGGGATCGCTCTCTTTCTCCTATGTGACTCTTCTTTGTGAGCATGTAATGTAGATTGTTGCATCACTGAAACAATCTGAGATGCCATCTGCTAATTGCAAACGCCCAGGATTTAAAAGGAGTCCCCTCGGGCAGACAGACCGAAGCCCACTCCCTCCCAATCGCATCCGTCATGCTGTACTCCGAGCCAAGAGCGATTATGACCCGAATGTTGACCCACCGTGAAGGTGGTAATGGGGCAAAATAAAGTTAATGTCAACAGTGTCTGAACACTAACGTTGATTCAATTAGCAGACTCATTTAACCAAAGCCGCCTACAAAAAAATAAACACAACAAGCAACTTTAACCCTGCTAAAAAATACAACATTGTATGGTTAATCAGAAGAGAATTACAATAGAGAGCATGGGCTTGCAAGGTTTTTTTTAGTTTCAGTAGCAAAGGGGTCTGGGTTCAATACAAGTTCAGCTCAATCATCAGAATTTGTGGAATAATGTTGATTATCACATAGTAACAACAAAGCAGCAGTTAAAATGTTTCTGAAGCAATTTTAAAAAACCTGTTCAATAACCTAAAAGCTGTTTTCCTAAACAGATTTCCTAAACAGAAAAAACAGATTTCCTATATTACTACTGAATGCCACTGCCTATGTGTGATCTCTTCCCTTTATAAATTAGCTTTATGAATAACTCACCATCATTCCAATTCATGTGTGGAAAATAAATTTAATTGAAAACTTAACAGGTCACACTTCGTTTTAAGGTCCAATTCACTACTCACTATTAACAAACCCTTAACTATAACTTTTGCCTCAATAGACCCCTAATTTGCTGTTTATTAATAGGTAGTAAGTTATTGGGTATTGGATTAGGGATGTAGAATATGTGCTTTATAAGTAATAATAAACAGCCAATATGTTAGTAATAAGCATGCTAATAAGTAACTAGTTAATAGTGAGAATTGGTCCCTATACTAAAGTGTTACACTTAATCTTAGCTTTATCTGATTTTGCTTTGAAAGCTGAGGGTAACACATTCAGCAGAACTGTCATTTACTGTCACACAAAGCAAAACGGATACTGCTGATGTGCATGCATGGCTCCCTTAGCGGTTTGTTCAGCCCAACGTATACTCTGGTTTTTATGTATGCTAGCATATGCATATAATGCAAATTTATTTATCAGCATAGTACACACATACTGTACATGTGCACATGCACCTGTAGGTTCTTTCACACTATTTAGTGTGTTCACAGTGGCAACATTGCCCATGCCCATTATTTCACAGTCTAACTACATGTTTATTGGTGATGCACTGAACAAGAATGAAACATCTTAGTGTGCATGTTTTGTACACGCAATCACATGAGCATACTTCGAAAGGCTATGTGTTCAACTGTACACATAAGCTAAGCTTCCGTGTCAAAACTGAAGTATGCTTTAGGTACTATGAATAATAGTTATCTCAAAATGTAAATCGACTTGAAAATCCAAATGAAAGACATACACTTTTCTCTTTATTGTTCACATACCAGTGATTACCCTCCCTCATGCCAGTGTTGGTTGCCAACCCTTGCACTATTTGATGGTTAGGCAAATATTTTTTGTACAGATACAAAATGGGTCTGTGAGGTGAGAACTACAGAGGAATGGGACTGTCAAAGTACTACGCAAAAATGCTTAGTAGACAGTCACTCAATATTCTGCCAAGCATTTTCATTTTCTCCCCTACAGGCCAAAATAAATCAATGGACTTATTTTGGGCCCATGTCCAAAACCAGTCCCATAGCTTGTACACATGATCCCTGGAAGGAGGAAGGGTTGGACAGCAGACATGTCTCCAGCTGCCCCTCCCTGAAGCACATGCTCCATGAGTATCTTGGGTCCGATTCAAATAAAAGGGCTGTGTGCCAACGGCATTAAACATGTGTTTATTGCGCTTAATGAAAGCCAAGGGGAGCCAAATAAATCCTCAAAGGCTAAGCTGTTAGTATTGCTTCCTGGTAGGCTGTGAAAGTGACCAAGACATCCTACAGAACTGGACAGGAGGCACTGACGGATGAAACAATGGACAAAAATATTACGTTGATCCTGTCCTTAATAAAATCTAATAAAATCTAAGAGCAAAACCCAATGCCAAATCCCAAAACCCAATTGTTAAATTGGCAGTGACCTACCAGAAGCACATGAAATGCAATGCAGAAGTGCTTTGGGGGGTATAAGGGAGGGTTGGGGGGGTTGTTGGGGGTTGCATTATACCAGTCCCCTCTGTAGGAGGCTGTTGACATCTCTCTCAAGCACTGGCTGATTCAAGTGCTGCGTCAGTGACGGCTCGCTCATTACCCCAATGCCTAATGTATATTAACAGTCATGCGTGGGGATTTCTGCCTCTCAACACATCATCTGCTCGCTCTCTCACACTCCCGCCCATCTTGCTTTCTTCCTTTTGATCCCCTCTCCTCTTCATTCATTACAGATAAAGCAGCCTACACAATGAGTCTGTATGGTTTGGATAAAGACAATAGAGGAGAAAGGTTGAGGAGAAAGCCATGGTCCAGTTATTAGGCACTGCAATGAAAACAATACTGCCACTGATTATTCCATGACCGCAGTCCAACAGTACAAGGACTAGCATCTGTTATGCATTCAAAAATCAATGTACATCATGAAAAGGTTGGTTCACCCAAAAAATTGAATTTCTGTCATAATTTATTATCATCACGTCGTTCCAAACCTGTACGGAATCCTCCAAGAGAACATAAAAGTAGTATTTATAAATATATTTTCCATAAAAATGAAAGTCACTGGCTCCATTGACGTTCACTGTATTGACATTTGAAATTTGAATGATGTGAAAATATTACAATATGATTGCAGAATTCTCCTTTTTGGGAGAACTATCCCTTTTCATTGAAAACTTTCAAAATATTAACATGACATTTAATTTATTTGGTTTTATTATTTCTTGATGAATGATGCAGGCTTCTTTTCTAATATGCAACATACCATTAATATAATTATGCGCATATGTGTCTGCTGATTGAGGACTGTGAGAGGGTTATTAACGCCATTCACTTATTTCCACTGAAGAGCTATTGACCCGCTCTGCTCTTCTTTCTTATTTACTGTTATGACAGCTCGCTGTCACTCCTCCTCCCTCGACCTCAGCCAATCATGTCACCCCGCTGAAGCGGTTACAGCCAACGGGCTATTGATTAACTGTCTTTGTTACTTCTCAGATGAGCTTTAGGACACTACGATCGGAATCACTTCAGCAGAGGACTAACAGCAGCAATAAAGATTTGTGTTTTTCATATTAATTAGTTAACGCATTTACCATGCAAATAGGTTTAAATATGTCCTGAAAATGTTTCAAGGAGTTAATTAAGTGCAATGTAAATAAAAGGTACAAGTAGGAACACTTTTCAATAGAGTTTAAATTGTTTTGATTAGTTAATGCATTAGAGGTGTCATAAAATAATTTTACTGCATTTATTAATCTAAATTTATGGTAATATACAGTATCAGGGATGAACTGAGACAAGCTGATAATTATTATTAAGACCAAAACCAATAAAATATTGATAGTGAAAATTCAATAATATTTTTTTTTCAAAAAAATGAAACATAAAACAAATAAGAAATACAATCAATTGTTTTAAAAGTTAAATCAGGCATCACAACATTATAAATGTGCAGGATGTAAAATGGATATGCATTGTAATATTTGCTAGATATTACAATTAACAGTAAACAATTAGTAGTAGTAGACTTTTGTCAACTGATGAATAAACAATAAATCTCCAATGTCTGCCAATAACTCATACTGTGCATCTATATATTAGTATGTATAGAAGTTTGTGTTAATCTAGAAGAATAAATGCTGTAAAAATACTGTTGATTCATCCAGTTGTTCACAATATTTCATGCATTTACAGAGCTTAAAAAATAATGCTATTCATTCAGTTGCACATTGTATATGCTACAGTACTTTTTTGTAAGAGTAAAAGGTACCACCCGCCTCACTGGATTGGGTATTAATCCTTCAAAAACAGCACTACTGTATATCAGTATATATATGCACATGAAGACCCCCTTCAATGTAAGCAGCTCATCAGATGCATTACAGGCCAGCATTACAGACCCCATCAGACCAGTGACACGACCTCCGCTTTCCTCTTCTCTTGCACCATTTATCAATCAGGCCTTCACAGGTGCGCTCCGGTTCCAGAACACAGAATGAGAATAGAAAGAAAGAAAGATTAGAGGAGACTAGAGACATGCCTTCTAGAGTCATGAGTATTCCTGCAGCATCGCATGCAGGGAAAGATGAGGACAGAGCAGCCTGTTACGCAGCACATTCACGTATTGAGTATTCCACTGAGACGGCAAAAACAGACAGACATGCACCAAGACCAGCCCTCTCTCACACACGTATCTTCTGTTCACACTCCGGCATCTTATTTTTCTGGTATTCTTAACCTTTTGCCAGTCCCTTTGGGATGTGTATATGTGAGTGTGTGAGTGGGTGGCAGTAGATTAGTTCAGCAGGAGTGTAAGGGCACAAGGTTACGGAGGTTACAGAGTTAATACCTCTGTGTTCTGGGGTTTCTCTGTGACTCTCACATCTCACTGGGGGAGTCAAATAAAGAGTCACTTAAAACAAAGAGGGGAATGACAAAGAAAGACACTGAGAGAAATGGAGTTAGAAAAGATGAGCAGGGTAAGAGGAGGGGACTACAGACATAGTGGGGCAAGAAATAGTCAGAACAAAATCTCTCGCTCAAGTAGGGGTGTCTGTTCTTATTTAGGATAGGCTGCCTGGAGAAATGTCAATGAATGCTGACAGAGCAAGACCCCGAGCGCTGTTTTAAGATGAGCGTGGCCTCCGGTCTGATAAATAAACTGAAAGTTTTATGATCTTCAAGTTCTTCAAGTAATACCCAAGTTCAAGTAGGTTCACCCAAAATTCCCTCTTGTGTGGAACAAGAAAGAAGAAAATTGGAAGAATGTACTGGTCAGTTTTTCCTGTGCATTATATATTAGCTCTCTTAAGTTTTATTATTGCTTTATTTTACAGAACAAAATTATTCACTGACAATAAATCAGTCTGAATGTTACATTCAGACTATTTTGATTCTCAAATTCAACTCACTGACTCATCATTGAGGATGACCATTACTGTATATATTACAAGTAATGTCACAGTGATTTTGGAAAATGATGAAGAGCCTGTTTCCAGGATTTGTGAATCACAAAACACTCTCATTGATAACAAAATAGTTTCAGACTCCTGTCTTTGTAATAACAGAGCAATCGAAAAGACAAAATGGGCAGCAAACCATGACAGAGGACTTGATGAGAAAAAAAACTTGTTGCTAAATAAATCAAAGTACATTTGCACTCTGTTTGCATGCTTATATAACTGGCGATCAAGTAAACAGCATCAACATCATAACATGATCACTGAATTGTTCTAAAAAGCCAATCACTTATCTTACTAAGAAAAAAATACATTACATCTCAAATAAAATATAGAAGTCTGACATCTGCCTGTTAGAGGCCGTCTGACGAAGACTTGCATCCGCTTCATCTTCCCCAACACAGCAGCACCCCACTGGGGCAAAAGGAGACACTGAGCAGCCCCATTCATTATTAATCAGCTAATTAAAAGAGGTTCACTCTCCCTAACACACAGCAGATGATGAATGGAGAGGGAAGGACTAGAAAGCAGGACAAGTCCCCTGGGGAAGAGAGAAGAAAGTGAGAGAGACCAAATGGGGGAAGTTAGTGTGAGATGCATCTAAGATGTGAAGGGGACCCGGAGTAAATAAACAGCAAAGTTTCTTCACATTTCAAGCGACTGAATCCTCATACGATAGAATATTAAAAAGACAAGTGGACAAGAACCACACTGATTTTTGGGCACACACATCAGTCCATGATTGTATCTGAATAAAAAAAAAATACAATTAATGTTTTCAAAGAAAACATGGTGCAGCAGAGAGTCTTAGCAACATGTTATGCACCAAAATATTTATTTTTTGGATACTAAAAGAAGATTGTCTTGACTGCACATATAAATCATCAGTTTATTTAATATTTTTCTACTTTCTGGAAAATATGCTCTTATTCATCTTTTTTTTTTATAGCCTATATTTGAAATAATATTCAGCAAATAATCCTGAAAATGTTTTCACAGAAATATTAAGCTTCAGTTTTTAAGATTGATGTTAATATTTTTTTTCATCACCATATCAGCTACAATATATCAGAATGATGTCGGAAGGATAATTTGACACTAAAAACTGGAGCTGCTGAAAATTCAACTTTGCAATCACAGACATAAATGATATCTAAAAATATATATTGAATGCTCTTTGAAATGGAGAACCATGTAAATTGACTCTAAATAAATACTTTGGTATAATAGTATAATAGCACCACATTGCATCCTGATACAACCACTGTACCATGCATCACCACATTCATTTCTTATAAGGGAACTTTCCTGACAAATGTGCATTTTTACAGTTTGACTGCCTAAGCTAAATTTGGCAAACATTGCACATAATCTTGAAACTCCAGCACTATTCCAAGATTTCTCACTATTTATGGCCATTTGTAATTTACAGCAACATTGCAGTGTGTTTGTCTGCAATTCCAATATCATGCAGAGGTTTCCCAGAGGTCCTGAAGAACTGCACATCTCCTCTTTAATTACGAGCCTTTTATATAACACACACACACACACACACACACACACACACACACACACACACACACACACACACACACACACACAGCTCAACCTGCTTCCTCAACTTAAAAACTAATTAAGCCACAGGAGGGGAGAATGCTCCAGTTTTTTCCTCCTCAGCCATGTGATTAGAGAGAGAGCGAAAGAGTCCTGGCATCTGAAGGAGAGGAAGAGAGAGGAGGAAGCAGAGAATGTGCCCTGACACAGACGGATCATACTTTGAAATTCATACAAACCATGTTTTTTTGTGTGTGTGTGTGTCTGAGAGGATGGCGTCCTATATTACGCCCCCGATAATGACCCTCAACACATTCAAAAGCTGTAACAAATATAAAAGAAAACAAATTCAGAATGGAATTAGGACACATCCTTGTTTCCATCGAATACAAATTTTTGCATATGCTCCCTTTTTCTACATTTCATTTTTTTTTCCAGCTATACCTTTCTTATCCACACTACATTATTAATTACTTTGGAAAGGGCGCTGAGTCAGCTTCATACCTATACCAGTAACTGCATTGGCTAAGACACTAGTCAAACCAGTGCCAGTCGAGTTAATTGAAACCGAGGGCATCAGAGTCGACTGATATAATGATTCGTTTATAGCACCTTTAAATATTTAAGGACTACTTTAACAGAGAAGATAATGTCAATGTATTTTCTAGACAGACAGTGCTGCAGTATCCTATGGGTGGGACGTGACCAGAACGGGTGTTTGTCTGACAGGCTGCCAGTACTCAGTATCCTCCACAGACTTCCCATCATGCCTGTTTCCTTTGATCTCCACATCCAATGGTGTCTTAAATTAGAGAAAGACCCAACATTCTTCATTTACCCTTCTAATTATCTCCAAACAGCTGTCCTTAGATTTCAAAATACAAAAATCTTACATCCACACAAGCATGCATTTAAACACATTTTGTAATTCAAAAAGAGCTTCAAAGCATCTGAGTGGAGATATTGTGGGTTTGTGAAGAGATATTCATATCATCATGCACGTCAGCTTGTGTTTGAGGCTATTATGCCAAGAGGTGCTATTTTACAATACATTAGCCCAACTGTATACCTCTCAGATGTCTGAAATGAGTGCTGACCAGGGTGCCATTAGCAGGAGACATGCCTATTGTCATTAAGCCTATACCGTATGTGCTAATATCACTTTATGACAGATCTTTTCACATTAGAAATGCTTTCATGTCAGTAGCTTTATTGATGGGGAAAATAATAATTGCCAGGCTCCACGAAATGGCATTTAATTGGGGATAACATTCAATGATGTTGTGGAGTAGAAATTGTGTCACGAATTGGTCCTCCTTTAATATTAAATATTAGTTTTTTACAGCTCTTTTCCATTATGTTGTTTATCTAAAATCACCTTCTCATACCATCACTGCTAAAAACTCAAATCAATAATTTTAAATGATAATGGTAGCAAATTTAGACATCGCAATATTATAATATAATACAAAGTCACACTTTATTTTAAGGTCCAATTTTCGCTATTAACAAGCCATTAACTATGAATTTTGTCTCAATATACTCCTAATTTGCTGCTTTGTAATAGCTAGTAAATTGTTATGTTTAGGTATTGGAGGATTAGGGATGCAGAATATGTGCTTTAAAAGTACTAATAAACAGCCAATATGTTCATAATAGGCATGCTAATAAGCAACTAGATAATAGTGAGAATTGGTCCCTACCAAATACAACTATTAATTTTGATACATGCTAAAGATTATATTTATCAGTGTTATTAAATTGCAAGCGTTTTTAAAGATCAGCTTTAAATTAGCATTAGATGATGGCAAAGATAATCTTTTTAAGAGGAACGGATCACACACACTTGCACAATACAATTGTATAAAGAAAAAGTGTTCACATTCCTTTATCAATAGTTTAGTACCACTCATACAGAAGTATCTTTCAAGCCAAGCAGCTTTTCTATTGGTCGACATGGCGAATTACGCACCTTTAACTAACTCGACGCCGAAATCTGTGTGGGAAGTTCTCACCCTCACGCAACACTCTCTATTCGCATGGGTTGATTTAAATTACTGGATTTAAATATCAACCAATACCAATACCGATAAATACAAAATATCAGCTAAACGTGGTAGCAATGTATCATGCATCCCTTGTCGGTAGAGATCCAAGAGATTTTTTTTTTGTCACATATACAATTATACAGAATATAACCAGCAGTGAAATGTAAGTCAAAGTCAGTGCAATTATATGTAACACACTCTAGAGAATATACATAAATATAGGTATGAAAAATGAATGAAATAAAAATAAGAATAAAAACATAAAAAAAGAATATGTGCAATAAAATAAAATGTGCAGGACAATATACTATAGACTTAATAAATAATAATAAGTAGGAAATGTGCAAGAACAATGTGCAAACAGGTTGTACTGGGTATATACATAGCAGCAATACGGATGGTGGAGAATAAAGAATATGAATATATTACGGATTATTATATGGAGTCATGTTGATGTTATGAGACTGAGTTTGAGTTAGCTTTATTTTACAGCCCTGTTCCTTGTGTACATACTATGTGTACTAGTTATTATATTAATTACCATAACCAGGTAATAACTACTAAGCCTGAAACTACTCTTAAACCTAACCCTACCTCAAGTAGCTACCTTATATAACCAGTACTTTCTGTACACATACTGTAAAATAAAGTGCAACTGAGTGGTCTGTGCATTTAATAATGAGTTTAAGAAGAAAATCGGCACAAGACAGAAGGTGGGAAGAGACAGAGCATGACAGCCGTATTGAGAATTCTTGGGGCAGTCATTCGTATTAATGCCAATTACACCCGCACAACAAATTCATATGCAACCGACCGGTCCTCGGCGCATACATACGCTCGATACTTCATGCTTTATCTAGCTAGAAAATCCCCATTAACTCCAAGCAGATCCTGAAGTTTCGGTGTGGAAACATTTAGCTCCTGTCCATTGCATCCATTACACACATTGTGTGAGTGGGCCACTGTGATTGATTTGATTAATACTGTAAAATGAATGTTACAAGAAATTCATATTTAAATATGAAATTATCAAACTGGAAACACAAAATTATCAATAAAATATGACTATTTAGATTAACAAAAGCATCCTTATTTAAGTCCTTTAACACAAAGACACTCACATTAAGCAGGAGAGTAAATCACAGCATCTGCTTTCGTCTATTCGGTGAGACTACGAAGCAAAACACACATGCATGATGTATGGTGAGGTTTTAACCAGCCATTTTAGACTACGAATATTGTTAAATGCAACTATACATTATCTTGCGAGTCGTACTGTGACTATAACGTAAAGGTGTGTAATAGTAAAGTCAGCACTGAATAAGATGTGCTGAGGTTTTGCTTGAGATGTAACAAGGTTCCCTCCAGCAGGACTGCACTGTTCGCAGTAATAGGTCATCCTGAGGCTGTTAGGTCTCGGTCTCCCCAACTGAGAACCTGTCAGACATCTCAGCCTGCAGCCCAAAATACCAGCACACACACACACACACACACACACACACACACACACACACACACACACACACACACACACACACACTACACTCACAAACATATAAACACGAAGTGGACATGAATACTCTGGTAAACATGCCCACAGTAACATATACTAAAATGCAAGGCTTAATTTGTATCTGGAGATTTCAGTAATACTTTCTAAATCCATTAATATATTTTCCCCCAAATGTATCAGTTAGAAATATTGGTCACACTATTTTAAGGTAAATTCTCACAAACCATTAACTAAGACTTTTGCCTTAGGTAAAAGGTAAATTTTAGTATTGGGTAGGATTAACGATGTAGAATATGGTCATGCAGAGTATATGCTTTCTAAGTACTAATAAACAGCCAGTATGTTAATAATAGGCATTCTAATAAGCAACTAGTTAATAGTGATAACTGGTCCCTACACTAAAGCGTTATGTATTTGCATACCTCCATGCACCCTTTTTGCATAGACATGATACGTCTTCAGCGCATTCTGAGCAAGAATGCCATTATTATTGTAATATTATGTGCTTAGTACTGTAATGTTTTCTCACTGGTGAACGAGACATGAGGTAATGTCAATCAACCCTCCACCAACACCATCTTACATCATGTCGCTGGTTAGCCTCTGGTCAGCCTGTACATGTTCATGTCTTTTGGAGGAGGTATGGCTTTGCAGAGTGATTATGCAGAAAGTGTGCTATCTTACTTTCAAAGCTAGCTTGCTATTGCTAGCCTCTCCGAAAATGCCTACCCTACCTTTAAATACCACCATGACACATTATCCCTGAAGGCTGTTTAAATCTCTTCCAAAGGTTGTCCACTTGTATGCCAGTTGTTTTTAAAACAACAAGAGTCAACCCTCCTGTATAAAAAGAGCGGTAGAGCTGCCCGAGGCCTTACAACGCTGGTATATTAGTTATGAGAATTTCCCATGTACAGTAAAGGACGTTCCTACTGTACTCCTGCTGTGAGGAATTCTGGGCTTCTGTTCTTATGTAAGCGGTCAAAGTCTGGAACACCTCATTACTCTCTATGCTCGGCGAGGACCCTCCTCGAGGATCCCTGAAGTGGGCCAAAGCATCCATCATGGAGGCCCAGAACAGAGACAAGCTCAGAGGCTCACATGGGCCGTCTCAGGAGACCGGGCGTCATTCCCTAGGGGTTCGAGGCAGATCCAAAACCCAGCATGGAGGATGATGCCGGCTTTTTGCCTGGATAGAACAATGTGAATTCGTTTTCCTTTGGATTGTATTAATGTCTGTGATATTTCTACAATGTTACACGTGGTGCTACTAAATGCCTTTTAAACATTTAAAAGTAAATGAAATTAAACAAAACTGTCCCAGTACAACTGATCATAGTATAATGGCACAATAATTACATTCCCTTTTTCATATTAATAAATGATCTGTTGGAAAATAAACCATGCACAAACAGAAAGCAATCTCACTGAACTGTGACCACGTATGCATGAATGTCCTGTTCTTTCATCTTGGGATGACACTGGAACGGTTGCAAATACTACACCCCCCGCAGCAAAGACATGTAAAGTCAGAGAGTAACTGTGAGGCTAAGTGGTTTTGGAAATAGACCGCCGATAGGCCCGAGCTGCCTTAGTGCCCTTGAGCAGAGCACTCCAACGAAATTGCATCAATATATGTTCAATCACGCAAGTACAGAGTCCACAGAAAATGACTGTCAGCTTCAAATAATAGGGTGCCAGGGGAAAAAAACATCACATTTAAAAGCAGTCTTACATTATGTTTATCATACGTGAAGTTAAAACGTAACCTTTCAGCAAAGCATAGTCTTTTTTTGCATTTTTGCTCAGACTAACGTAATATCTGCAGTTTAAAAATGGCAGCTGGTCAGTAGATGAAATCATGCATATAACTCAAGTGGGGACAAAATCAATACGGTTTTATATTGTGTAATTTCGTAACTATATCAAATCAATATACTGAAGCCAAGAACCTACAGATTTCTTTTTTGGCAAAACACACTGGTTATAAAGTCCATTACATAACATAATGAATCTTTTCTTTTATTTAAAAGCATAGGCTGCAACAATAGCGTAATTTAATGTATCCCAAATGCACAGATTGAAATGCCCTGTCTGCATTCAAATCAATTCACTTTAGTTTTATAGAATTAACGGGAACAGCATGCTGAATTAGGATCACGCAATTTACAAGCGGTGTCACGTAAAAGTCTTACTGCCTGACAATACTTTGCAATACTTAGCGAATCACATCCCTAAAGTCAAGAATCAGAATGCAATGCATCTTTCACGGTATCCCTGGTGATTTCCACCTCCATAACTCTGTTCCAGTGCTGCATAGCTTGGATCAGCACAGAAATCCATACATGAGGCTTCAGAAAATATATAGTCTCTTTTCACTCCTCCATGTTTCTGTGCGTCTCTCTCTGCTGCTGTTTCTAGCAGGCTACAGAAGTGATATGTGAGGGCACTCGAAAAACTGACAGAGAGGTTTTATTCCCTGCTGGCCGCCGGCATGGGCACTTTCTGTGTGGCAGCACTCTAAAGACGGAGAGAATAATTGAAGGGGTAGAGTGCTGTCTGTTCACAGATATGCAAAATAATACTGCAAGAGGGATCTGGATGGTAAAGTTTCCAGATGATTCTTCTTTTCAGTTCAATTCTGAACACACTAATTTCCGTTATTTATACAGCCCCTGATTCATATGACATAAATGTGCTCTGAGCTGTTAAGATCATCTAATTATCATCGGAGTAGAATTGCATGGTAAAGATGTCAATCATATGATGCACAAGTTTTCTTCAACCCATATGAATGCAATTCAATCCATATTATGTTTTTTTCTAATAAATACATTTTTTTTTCTTTATTACATCATAATGCCTTATTCTTAGTGATAGAATTGTAGTGCAGAATTCTTGAAAATAAAACCTTAATAAGTAGACTGGTATAATATTGTATTATAATTAATTTTGAAAAAAAGGTTATTCTTCAGATATTAAGCAGACAGTCTACTGATACTCTTATGACTGCTAGTTGACATGTAGTTGGAAAGTTACTTACTGTTAGTAGAATGTCTAAAGTGGACTATCGAAATAAAGTGTTAGCAAAAAAATCCTGCATCACTACTTATTAACATTTGCCAAATCATAATGTGGTGAAACTAACACACTAAACATGCCTTTGTGTGAAGGTCAGTATGTCTTTTAAAATATCACATAATTTCACCTTATTGTGACAAGGAAAGTTAGTTCAGGTTGTAAAATTTCATTTTGTGTGCCTCCACAAAAATGTAAGGAAAGATTTTTTTTATAAAAAAAAATATATATATTCATTCATTTATTCATTCATTCATTCATTCATTCATTCATTCATTCACTCACTGGGGGTATTAATGATTAGGATGTGCACACTCATCGAAAGTGTACAGAAAATATGTTATTACTTTCCTTGATTACACCTAGGGATGGGTACCGAAACCCGGTATTTAATCGGTCTCGGGGCTAAATTATAAAAGACCGGAGTATCGATAAGCTCTGACGTTAACGGTTCTGCTATCGGTACTGGAGAAATTAAGAAAACACACATAGATTATTGCTATATATACACATTATCTTGCACATTCTATCCCACCAGAGTCACCAGCTGTTTTTATGTGCAATAATATTCAAACATTTGTCTATGATGCATTTTTTGCTATTCCCAATTCAGATCGCTCACGTGGATGAGTTTCAGCACGCAACATGAAAGCCCTGTTTATGTTAGAAGAGAGAACTAACCATTAAAACATGCTTACACTTTAGGCCTCGGCTGTTATATTAAACTAAGTTTATTTAATGTTTTTTTGCTTCTAAGGATTATAGCCGCTTTTTCTAGCACAACTTCCTTCCCTTCACAGCGGGCGCATTCGCTCATCCCTGACCAAAACTCAACGTCAGAATCTGATCAATCGTCTGTCGATTGTTGTAAAATGCAGTCTTTACAGTTGCTAAATTGCTGGACATGTATGATAATAAAAGCGTTGAAAGTACAATCCACGAGACGCTGTTCCCGATGGCGTGTGTGTGTGTGTGCGTGTGCGTGTGTGTGTGTGTGTGTGTGTGTGTGTGTGTGCGTGCGTGCGTGCGCATAGGCGCTAAAACTGACAAGCAAAGGACACTTTTGAGTTTTGGTCAAACGATCAAATACACATAAAACATGTAAAAAAAAAACAGCCGGCTTGAAGAGTATTCACTTAAACACAGTTTATGTCTTAAAGTGAACGAGAACAGTTGGGAGAAAATGTGTCAATATTTTGTCTTAAAGTGACAGACTGCTTCATCAATGTTAATCAAAGAGAAAATCACCCACAGCTCTTATTCTGAATAATGTTATAGCTTTAATAAGCATTAATCTATCAATATATATATAGTGAAAACTGTGCAGTTTAGCTATTACTTACCTTGAACATTAATGTTAGTAGACATTCATGGAAAAATGAAAGCACAGTTTTTTTCATTTCATGTGTACATTTGTTTTATGGTATGACAAATGGTATATTTGTCAGTTTGTTTAACTTTGTTTCTTTGTTCATGTTCTTACTGTATCTTATCATATGTATATAAAACACTAAAAATGCATGCACACTGGTGCATTTACAAATTGATGCTTTATATTCATTTAATTAAATATGTATTTAACATTTCAGAATATAAAGCAATGTTAATTAAGCTGCTAATCTATCTATCTATGCTAATTTATAATATAAATATATATTTCCTACATTTGTGTATGTATGTATGTATGAATGAATAACAAAAAGTACCGATAAGAATACCGTTAAAGTACCGGATCGATAAGCAGTATCGATAAGAGTAGTAATACCGTTAAAACCTTAACGATACCCATCCCTGATTACACCATATGACATTTTTAGAGTAATCAAATTTAAACAGCACATATGCTAATGAGTTCACAGTGAGCATGAAACCTCAGACTCTGCTGAATACTTCTATATTTTCAACCAGTTATACATTCAGGCAATCACAGATTTCACACTGTGGGTGAACCAGTTCACAACAGCTTATAGAACCATTACAACTTAATCATTGGCATGCTGTCATTACCTAAAGTGTGATCATCTGTGACCTCATAAACCGTCAGAAGCCAAAAAATTAAAAACATAGGTCAGTTATTCATAGCCACTTCTCAGTGACCTCATATCCTTAACTGGAAAAGAGAATAGATCTGACTTCAACACTTAATCATTGAGTGGGGCATGGTGATAAATGGAGGAAGACAGCTTGATCTCAAGTGACTGACATGCCTTCAGCCCTTGGACAGCAGCCCAGATGTTCACCACATCAATGAGAATCACAATTAGCAACCATTCAAGAACTCACAGATAATGATCTTTGTTGAAAGTTAACTTCAATTCAAATTCAAACGCTTTCCTAGCACTCAGTCTGTCATGAGAGATTCCTATATGATTCACAGAGCTGCTAATTAGTAGTCAGTGAGTCTCATCTAAGATCCAAACTCCTTACTGTCAGAATCACTGACTGGCCTGGGAATGGAAGAGATTAAGTCATTTGGAGAAATGTGGATTGATTTAAGCTATTGATGATTAATTCATCACAATGGTGGCTTGGTGATGAAAGATGGGTTTTTGGATATGACTCAATACTTCAGATGTTCCATGTCTTCAGTAAGCTAAATATTTAGCTGGTGACTGCATAGGCATGAGCTACACGCACAAGACGGATTCAAAGCAGTAAAGAAGAGATCATCTCTAAAATAAAGAGCTGACTAAAACATGCTACCCTGTTGTTGTTGTTGTTGTACCCTGCACGATTTGACTTCCTTCGATCTCTCTCTCCTCTCTGACTACTTCTCTTTCAGCTGATAGCAAAATGGCATGACCCAAATAGACAGCAGCTCTCCTCTGATTGGCTGAGATTACTCAAAGAAGCTCCTTCACATAATCAGCTTTAATAATTCATTCATTTACGCACAGACTCCCCATTACCACAAGTCCTGCCTGATGAAAGTCCAAAAGCAACTTCCACTTCTCACGAAAAGTCTTAGAGATATCTGCCAGGGACAATTCATGCACAATGCAATACATACATATACATTACATATATCGCTAAATGGATAGACACTGAATACATACAACAAATTAAAATACATAGCCATTAAAGCATTTAAAGATAAATACAAATAGTAATGAATATATTATGCATTAATGTATGAAGAGTTCCGTCTGAAATTTGATTCTCAACGTAGCATTTTTCAGTCTGCTATGTTTATGTTCAGTTATTTCACATTAATTGCATAGAAAATAACATATTCATTGCCATTAATGTGAGTTACTGAACCTACACAAAGGAGCCTGATAAAAAGGCTCAATGTGGTTTTTTCTACTTTCTGTTCATCAAATAATCCTTAAAAATTTATCACCCTTTCCACAAAAACAATAAGCATCAAAACTATTTTCAACATTGAGGACAAATCAACATATTATAATTGATATTTTAGATATTAGATTTCTGAAAGATCACGCGACACTGAAGACTGAATTAATGATTGCTGACAATTCAGCTTTACCACCACAGGAATAAAATATATATTTGAAAATATATTTAAATTGTAATAACATTGTAAATTGTAAGATTATTTCATAACATTATTGCATTTTTTGATCAAATACATGCACAAATAAATTGGAAGTGTATTATTAAAGCTGTTAGATTATTTCATTTTCTGATATCTATTCCTACACATACCCACCTCTAGGCAGAATAAATGAATCTTTATGTCCTTGCGTGTATGAATATCACACAGCAGTAACGGCTCTTTCCCACAGGCTAGCAGTGATGCTATCAGCTATCAGTTACTCTCCAGCAGGGTACAGGGAAAGAAACCCTCACGCTGGGGCAGGAGGGGGAGATGGAGCGAGGGAGAAGAGGTGAGGGGTGCGTGACTGACAGATCTGTGAATGAATGCATGAAGCGGTCACCTCATTTCCCTCCAACAACGACATGCCTTTATCCGTTCAATTAGACAGCATGCTCAGTCTGAAGAGTGAGGGAACAGACATGAGGGAAGAAAAGAGGAAAGATGGAATGGGCCCTTTTCAGACTGTGATGCCGTGTTTCCACAGTTATTAACGTCATAAACCTAAAATTTAATTGAAGTGTATTTTTGAAGAGTTATATACATATTATTGTGAAAAGTTACAATTTAAAATAACTGTTTTCTAAATGAATTCATTTTAAAATATGATTTATTCATGTAATGGCAAAGCTGAATTTTGTCTAATTTCTAGTTTTGTAGAATTTCTAGTCTTCATTTCACATGATCCATCAAGTCATTCTAATATAATGATATGCTGCTCATGAAACATTTCTTATCTATATTGAAAACAGTTGTTGATTAATATTTTGCAGAAACTGTGATACATTTTCTTATGAATTTTTTAATGAATACAAAATTCAAAACAGCACTTATTTAAAACAAACATTTAGTAACATTGTACATTGAATGCATCTCTGTTCAATAAAATTAAATGTAATAATAAAACATTTAAACTGTTAAAAACTTAATAAAAAGTTTTAACTGATCAACTAATTAGACCTAATAATGTCTGAATTGTGGACTGTATTGGTCAACTTGCTCGAATGTCTCGTATCATGAACCGAGGAACCATTACTGTGTCGTGTATGTAGTACTTAAAATGATGAAAAAGGAAATGTGTGAGTTTAATGAAAATGATAATTTGTCTAAATACCAAAATTATCTAAAAAGAACACATATTGCAAAATTCTATTTTTAATTTAATATTGTGATACATTGTATAACATGATGTTAGGCTCAATTTCGAGGGAAGTAAATGTCATAAAAAAACGAAACCCTTTAGGAAACCCTGATTTATGTTATTCTTTCCTTCGCTGTAAAATACTCTCACAACAATCACAAGCTGCACACGGATGGCATGTTTAATGTAGACGCAGCCCCATGGACCCCAAGGGCATGCTTTACAATGCAGCTGTGGTGACACAGAGTGATACAGATGACAACAGTCTGTGTGTGTGTGTGTGTGTGTGTGTGTGTAGCTGTGTGGATTTCATTGATATAACATACAGCGCTGCATGTCGACTGAGCTTAACCACCCTGAGTACGAGGCGTATACAAGAGCTCAGAGATCAATACAACACAGACAGACCGAAGAGAAGAGCTTTGATTAGGAGGATTCACTTACAGCCCTGATTCACTCCACACTTCACACACACAGAAAATGACTACAGCAATTTAATGGTACACATGCAACTGTGAGTTACATGGATAGTCTCTAACACACACAGCGGGCAGGTAATCATGATCTCATATTACCGCTAATGATCCGTCCAATTTTATATGCTGCAGTAACATAAACATTTATGGTACACATAGTATCCCTATTACAGTCTAGACTATGGCTTTGTATCACTAGACATACCTCCACTCCTGAGACACATATATACACTCAAACACACTTTATAGGGCCAAGGTACCACTAGCCCACCGCGTTGTGTCATGTATTATAAATGCAGCATCTCTAAATCACTCCGCTCTTCTCCCTCTCTTCCTCGTTCTCATTTTTCATCTTTCTAATACGCAGAAATTCATAAAGACTGCCAAATGACCTAAATGCCCTTTGCTCCCATGAACCTCCCTGCTCCTGATTATCTTCCCTCTATTAGAACGGAAAAGGAGAGATAGAGAAAGATGAAAAATCAGCTGAAGAGACTGTAATTTAAAAGGAACATTTCCCCCTACATCCTCGCATACTTGCACCCACTTAGAGAGGATAAATGTCAAACTGAAATACAGAAGTGTTTTTGTGTATTTTAACTTTGACACACACTATATTCAGTACATGTACACAGTACCTTTCAAAAGTTTTTGGAAAGAAGTCCTTTATGCTCACCAAGGCTGCACTTATTTGATTAAAACTACTGTGAAAACAATAATATTGTAAAATGTTATTTTTCATCCATTTAATGTAATGTATTCAATGCATCCTTGCAGAATAATAAACATATTGATTTATTTCAAAGAAACCTTTCTGACCCCAAACTTTTGAACGGTAGTGTATGCAGGCCAACACATTTCAACACTGACTGTGTAGAAGCTAAAACTTAAATACAAAGTTAAAACACTTAGTCTGAGCATCCTGAACAGCCCGGCAACAGCCGCATTAGCTCAACCAATGGCGTGAGCTTGGGAGGGATGCATTGTTTTTTCAACCAATAGCAAACAGCAGACATGTTTGAAACAATCGTCATTTTTTAAGTGTGGCAATTTAGTACCAAATGGAATCGCATACAAATGTTCTAAACTAGTATCCCAAACACACCTACCATGATCCCATGCCTCCACCTGCCACTGTTCAGTCAAATTAGAGCTAAGCTAATGTTCCTGTTTAGCCACAGTCACCAGGTTTACACTCTTAAGAATAGGAATAGGATAGGAATAGGAATTGCTTAAATTGTTTCTAGGAAAAAGTAACACAGCACAACACTTTAACAACATGAACATGCAAGTGGAACTTCATAAAATACAGGAGTTTGAATTCAGCGAAATCTGCAAAGCTTTTGTGCAGCCGATTCGGTGTAGACCAGACTGCAAGTAATCGTCTGTTCTTTATCTGGTATTATACAGGAGTTTCCTCCTCTCATCTGCAGCGAATACAGCACACAAGCACAGAAAGCAGGTGCTATTTATAGATGGCCATCTCTCTCTCTCTCATTCAAAACACATAGAGAAACCCACAGCAGCTCCCACTAGCTCTAGCAACACTGTCACAATAATTCTCCATTCCAAAAAATCTCACACACCTACGCACGGTCGCACGCACATGTGCGTAAAAATGCGCAGACACGGGCGTGGGCTTCTGCAAAACACTCATATCAGAAGGACCTCTGCTCTTTCATCTCATGGAGAAGATTGTCTTCATAAAAGCACTCATCCAATAAGAGAAGTGATTCCTAAAATAGACTCCACTCACAATGAGACGGAGAGAGTAGCCCCGGGGCAGAAATATAGAGGAGAAGACATACGAACACATGCGCTCAAAAGCCTGATGTAACTCTATCTCCAATAAGATCCATCATTCCCTGAATGAGAGCTAATAAACTCACTTTTAAAGGGGAAATGCATGCAGGGCTTACACTGCAGTGACACTAACTGAGCACCGAATTGTCCGCTATGAACTTCACTAAAACACGTGGTGTCTGGGCATGTGCTCTGCAAACTAATGTCTCTCTCTCTCAAATGATTTAGACTGTTTACCACACAGCCTACATCCTGTACTTACTGTAAACTGACCAAGCTCTAAAACCCTATGAGAGACAAAACGTGTGTGCGTGTACAGAGCGTTAGCTTTGCTGGCATTTTACAAAGCATTATCAATGGCTGACCTTTCTGATGTAACAACTTAATATTTGGATATATATTTTATACTTTCTGAACATGATTCTGAACAAATTATAATATAATTTGACTTGGATTAATTATGTCATGTCCACACATATTCATTTATTTGGTAAGTATATGGAAATCAAATCAAATTAAATAATTCTCAAGTTTGGGGTTGGCAAGATTTTTCAGTCTGTTATACTCATTGAGACAGCATTTATCAATATATATTAATAACACAATTACAATTAAAACTGTAATATTGTATAATATTATAACAATTTAAAATAACTGCTTCATATTTTAATATATTTAAAAATATATATTAATTCCTGCAATTACAAAGCTGAACATGATAAAGCCATTTTTATTTATTATTATCACCAATTTTGAAAAGACTTATGCTGCTTAATATTTTTGTGGAAAGCATGAAACATTTGTTTTCAGGATTATCTGATAAGCGAAGTTTCTTTAAAAAATTTAATAATAATCTTACTGACCCAAACCTTTGAATGGTAGTGTGAAAAAATGTAATACAAACATTGAGGGGGGAAAAGATTAGCATTATTGCAAAATGTGTTTTTTTGGGGGGCAATTATGACTTTTACATATATTTGTCAGAATTTGTTTATATCCTCAAAATATTTTAGTTTGCAATAAACACCATATCAATATGCACTCAGGGATGGGCAGTGTGTGTCAGTTATGTGAGGGGTAGTGTGCTATGCATTTGCGGCCCTGCGTGCAGTGAAGCAAGGCCAAGCAACACCTGGTGCCACCTGACAGTGCTCTGCACCGCATCCACACACCACAGACACCCACACGCAGCACAGCAGATGGGCATGCAGCCAAGTGGAGAGAATCTGTGTGAGGACCTCATGGCCAGACACATACTGTCAACTAAAAGAAAGAGAAACATGGAAAAGACAAGGTAAACTTTTCAAATGAACACCAAAACTGCCTTTCTGTTCCTTCTATTTTCTCATCCCATAAACCCCTATGAGTGAGGACGTGCTTTAAGCAGAGGTCTCTGCAGTCAGTCTGACACAACATTCTGGAAGCTGAACAGAGTGTGTGCAGGTGACTTCACCTTACTATAGCCTGTCAAAAATGCACCTCCAGCAGTCCACCACACCAGTCAAAAAGAAAAAAAAACGTCACACACAGGGATGTATGTGTGTGTGTGTGTGTGTGTGTGTGTGTGTGTGTGTGTGTGGGTGAAACCTGAAATCACCAACACTGAGATGGAAATAGCTTAACTTGATTCACTTCGATGTACATTAAAACACAGAAGAAAGAGCATTGATGATATTTTCTCTACATTGAGATGTGAAAAAATATACTAAATATTGTCTTGATGAAAATGTACAAATTCAAAACGGTTTCTGCAATGACAGGGTTTTAAGGAATAGTCCACCCAATATTTTAATTTTTTACATTTTGTCATATACTTACTCTCGTGTGGTTTTTCCTTCTTTTGAAAAATACAGATGATATTTTGAGGAATGTTGTTAACTAAACCATTCCGTTTCCATTTACTTTCACAATATAAATCAAATATACTATGCAAGTCAATAGGATCCGAAAATGTTTGGATACTAATATTCTTCAAAATATCTACTTTTGTTTTACTCAGAAGAACGAAATGCATTCAGGTTTGGAGCAACTTGAGGATGAGTAGATAGAGAATTTACATTTTTAGGTGGACTATCCCTTTAAGTTTAGGGAATCAAAAGTATCACAAGCTCTGGATAAAACAATTAAAGTCAATGTATATGAAAGTCAATGGATAGTCACCATGATGGAGATGTACAAGTGTGTGTGTGGGGGATCAGCTCAGTCCCTGTACTCCTTCACTAGACCCCTTACATAACACTGCCACCTTACTAATTACTGTGAACGCTCCGAGCACAGATGAAGTCTGAACATCAGTCTGGTGATATAAGCAGCCCTTTGTCTTCTTACTACAGCCAGGGGACAAAGGGAGAGAAAGGAAGTGAGAGGAAAGATAAAACTGTGTGACACAAAATGCTTAAGGGATGTAGACAGAGTGATGTAAGGGATAGAGAAGAGTTGTGTGTGTGTGTGCAGATGTGGGTGTGTGAACGAGCTCAATCTTCTCACCCATCAGCAGAATGATCAATAATAATGTTATTGTGCTGTAGCGTGTGAGAAGAGAGTGGAGGCTAAATGGAATGAATGACACACAGACCATTACAGTAAGACTCTCACTCACACACTACTGTACAGACACTGCTGCAGTCCAACAAAGCCTGATTCCAAATTCACTTTAAGCTATTTTTATCCTTCTACATGCATCATAATAGATTTATTTTTAAATTGTTCTAACAATAAAAAGCTGATGGTGTGGACATGAATGATTCATTATGTGTAATATTCTTTCCATTTTAAGGCTGTTTCTATATTAAGAATACACAACACCTTGTGGTTTAATGTGATTTGATTGTCTCTGAGTTTTTTCAAGGAGCACTGAAATCATATGGCTATTAAATTAGCATTAGCATATTAGAATGACTTCTGAAGAACCACGTGACAATGAAGACTGAAGTCATTTTAAATTGTAATAATATTTCAAAATATTGCTGTTTTTATTGTGCATAAATGCCGTCTTAGTGAGCATTAGAGACTTTCCAAAACCTCTTAGATGATAATATGTGAAATGTAAAATATATCAGAGATAAAATAATTTAAGAACTTTTCAATAATACAGTATTGTTAATAATAATAATTCAACAAACAGCCTATAAAGCCTATTATGCCTTCAAATCAGCAACATATTAAAATAAATATTTCCTGAAGATTAAAATGCAATAAATAATAAATAACTAAATTAACACATTAAAATGACTCTCCCCCTGAATATATGAATCAAAGTTTGATCTGCTGACCTAATGATCAAATATTGAGCATTAGTTACAATAAGCATTACATAATGTAGCAAATATAATGTATATAATGAAACAATATATGTTAATGCTATTATGAAAAAAAATGTAAATACAGTATAACCATTATGTCTACATCTAGAGATCTCATTTGCATATTCTGAAAACTACATGTACGTACACAGAAAATGTAAACATGTGGAATTTTTGGAAGCTTATTCAATCCACCACCGTCCTAAAGGAAGTGGACCGAGAGAAGAGAGACTTTTGCTACAACAAATTAATGAGGACTTTTTATGATGTCCACACTTTGCTCTAGAGCAGGGCCACCCCTGCAGGTCTCATATTTCCATGACCCCCTAATGGAGACAGATGACTTCAATCCTCTAAAGTGAGGGCAGGCGGGAAGATCGGAGAGAGAGAGAGAGAGAGAGAGAGAGAGAGAGAGAGAGAGAGAGAGAGAGAGAGAGAGAGAGAGAGAGAGAGAGAGATTTCAGGGTTTCCTCGCTGATTGTCTTATTCTCTCTCTCTCTCCATTCCCTCTCAAGGGAAATGGCGACACTGTGCCCCATTTTGTCACTCTGAAAATAAACCTTATTGGCTGTAAATTAAAGCTCTGCCGTGTTTGAAGGCTTTGAAGTGGAGAGCTTAGAGATGATCTGGAACACACTGAGAGAAAAGGAGAGAGACTGGGAGGAGAAGTCCACCAAATTCAAAACATTTGGAGTAAAGCTGCTCTGTATAATCCCCCTACAATCAGTCTCCTTTAACACAAATACCATACACAAGCATGACTCCTCCCTCATGCTGGATTCACTGGGATATTAGAATGAGAATGAGCATTCACACACACTAGCTCATCTCTAATATTCCATGTACATTCTACATCAACCTACACATGCAAACATCATTCAGTCTCAACACTGGAAGGAACAAACACTGCGCTGCTGTCTAACACTGAAGAACGGTCACCAACAATAATTAACCAATTACTCATAAGTGAGACTAGACAGTGAAATAGGTGAATACTTTTGTTTCCAAGAGGGGAATACACTGGCATTAAAGCACACTGTGTAGGGGCTATTTTAATAGTAAACAATATTTCATAGTTAGAAACAAACTGAAAAATGATTTAAATTACTGGACCAGAGACCAGAAAACACACTTGCATGATTTGGTGTAATGGACAAAGTCAGGTTATTGAAATACATAATAAATCAAAGTATTTGCAATCAATTCATTATATCCATAAGTAGAGAGGACCAATATTGACAAGCAGATTACTTTCATGCTATGACCAATAATTATTTTGTCTGAATAAATTATAAAAATAAAACACTGAAAACTATTTTTTTTAAATGTCACAATATTATAATATATATATTATGAAATAGAGATAATAATTGTGAGAATTACATTTTTACATTTAACATTATTATAAATAATTAATGTTTTTAAAATATTTCTTAAAGAATAGTACTAGTATTCATAGTACAAATATGGTTTTGTTTTATTAGTAATATTTATAGTAATAATTAGTAATGATACTAAAAAGTATTATTATTATTATATTATTATTATTAATAATATTTTTAATTAACAAATAAATATTTGTTTCAATAATAAACAACATAATGTTAATATATTATTAATTCATCAATAATATTATAGTGTTATTATTATTATTCATATATTAATATATTTTTCTAATAACATTTTAAATGATTAAATTAATATTATATTGTTATTTTTGTTGTTGTTATTAATATAATATTAACAAGCCAAATTGTGCAGTCCTACAAACCTTTTTGGGGGAGAGAATATAAAGCAAAAATAACAATTATTGGGGAATATAGTGGATTTCTGTGAAGGGCGTTTCATGACAAATGCTTCTCTCGTCAAAAAAAGTGGTTGATGTCATGCATTTTACTATCAGACTTTCTAATCTTCACACATATTTCATTATTTGTCTCCCCCGACCTTCAAAATGCGAGCAGTATTCACACATACAAATATCCGTGGCCTGATTTATCAGCTGCAAATCCTCTTTGCCGTCAGTATCAGGGGACCGATAATGGCGTTGTATCGGTCCATGGAGGTGGCATTCATCTTAACCCACTTTTTAGGCAATAATCTACATAAACTCCAGCATCTCCTGGGAGACTGACGGCACAAGACAAATTACACCTTCAGGGCAAATGTGATTGCGTGGTCCTCTGCGTTTGTGTGTGTGTGTGCAGATATTGTCCTCTGACTGCGTTTTACAACTCTACACGCTGCCTGGCCTCCGTGTAATCCAGTGGAGTTTAACACAATAGGAGTTGGCTGCAAATATCAGCTTTGGAAACTGAAATTTGAAAGGCAGTATCAGAGATAAGATCTGTGAATCCCACACACACTGGCTCTCTCAACACGGCCCTTCTCAGGAGGTGTGATAATGACAGTTTGATTAGCTTTTAAGTGAAGACCTCTCTGGCGTGTCTCCTGTGGGGCTTTTACACCTCATCCCCTATTAGCATGATGCACAACATCTGACCACAGCTGAACACATACATTAGTCACATGATTAGAGAGAAAAACACTGGTGAGAAAGCATGTGTTAAGCTACTTTACAGTCAGTATTTCCATGCTAAGAGTACATCACAACCCTCCACGGGAAAGGGAATAAAGAAAATCAATTGTGTCAACCAACAGAGAGTTAAAATGAAAAATTGTTTTAGCTGGCAAACTCTAAATGCATCATGTTGTAGCTGTATTACAACAAATTGTTTCTAGATTTATAAAGATATAAATGCATGTGCACAGAGAGTGCACATGTGCAGAGGACACAGTCAGATGAATCCATTCAGAAGCAGCACCATGGACAGCAACACAATTCTGAAATCATATACGCTTTAAAAAAGCATTTCAAATCTCCTACAGCTCATCTTTGAAGGGACAAGTTAACAGTTTCCTTCCATATCTATTATTATCTTCTGCTGTCTGATTAACATTTTTTGTGGCACTACTACAGTGACCAAAATTAAATAATTATCCAACGTATGTGGCTGAAATGGAAAAATTGAAAAAAAAGGCCCTTATGCACCTGAATTTAGTGTCGTTTAATGTTGTTATTAACTGAAACTTAACCTCTTAAAAGTAATTTTGAATTTAAAAGAAATGTTAAATAAAATATATTAATATTATATAATATTCATATTCATATAATTATTAGATTAATTATTTCAAATTAAAATGAGAAATATACTATTAGCAACTAAGCGAAATCAAATAAACTGATGTTAAAGTACTAAAACTACTAAAAGCCAAACTGACAAAAATTTTATTAAACCATGTAAACCACATTTAGTTAGCAGTTTTATTAACATAAAAGTTGCAAAACACATACGATCACATACATTTAAACTAAAATTAAAAACTGAAAATATAAAAGTAAAAGATCATTGAAAGAAATTTTAACAGTTGTTTACAATATTACAATAACCACCAATACAATATTTTACTACAGAATTACAGTAATCACTTGAAAGGTGTGCTGTAGTAGTTTTAGTAATTTTATAGCTTTTTGTAAACTTTATACTTTTGGTAAGATTCAAATACGTAAAATCTCCCATTAATAATAGAATGTTCTGGATTTAAAATGTAAGCCAGAGTAAATGATGTAATCATAATATTTGCATACTGAATTCTGATTGATTACAAATGTTATGACAATAGCAAGTCAACTCTAATACAGCATTTATTTTAAGCAGAACCAAAGTTAAAAAAAAACTTCAACCATTTTGTTTTTCTTTGTGAAAAGCAAATCTATTTCTTTTCCACATATAACATGTGATTGTGCAACAGCATACAGAAAAACATATCCTTCAATTTACCAATTCTTACAATCACTTGCATACTGAACTGTAAATGTTCTAATTTTCCTTGCTTTTATTTAACCATTCATTCATAGGCATCTTTTCACAGCCGGGTGATCATGTGTGGACTCTTGCGTGCAGCTGACTGACGTTTCATTTACGCAGATCCAAAGCCTAAAAACAAAGTGACCCAAAACTGTAGCACATTTGCTCTTTTGTACCCTTGCACTCACTACGATTTCCTTCAGGACATGCAAATATAGTATTTATTCAACCCACATTTTAAAGTGCGATTATACAACACACACACACACACACACACACACACAAATCCTTCTATTAGACCTCAAAATGCAGCCACACGCCACAAAACTTCTCAGAAATCAACGAGAAGCAGATGCACAACCATAACGCAGGCCGCAAAAGTGACTTAATAGGCGGAAATTATGAATACAAGCAAGGGGAAGTGTTTCTGTCCGTTCATGGTAGCATTTCCATCCCTCACCGAAGCCCGTTCTCCAAACACAGAGACCTCACAGTCAGATAAATGATGTAGCCGTGGAAAGAAGCATTCAGGTGGAACATATTGCATTCCAGGCGACATGAAGCACCATCACTTCCCTCTCTCCCTCCTCCCTGGCCTTCGCTTCTTCATGGTCACAAATGTGTGCTGATGATAATCAACAACACATCAAGAGACTTCAACATACCAAACGACAAACAGTAACTTTGTTTAAATATTGGATGCAATACAGCAGCGTCCATGTTGAATGGCGTTACGGTTGAGTCTTAGCCTGCTTATGCATATAGGCAGCTAGTGAATTTAAATTGAAATTATGAAATTATGCCTTGAACAATCAGAGAGCACTTAATCCTGTTTAAATGAAAAATCCAGCTGTGTTTGTGATTTGTAATTCTAATGAATGTCAGTTGCATGAAACCAGAAAATGTACATTTGTCAAAACTCAAGCTGAGTCTAAACAAGCACCATCAAGAATTACCAAACTTGTGAGGGCTAATTTAGTATAAAGCTTATTTAAGATATTTTAACACATAAATAAACATAGAATGATGACACTATGGTGCACAGAAAGAGTATAGGAGTCTTGACTACTATTTCACTGTTCGCCCATCAGATGTGACCAGTGATGAGCAACACTGCATTTTGGTTTGTATTTCTGGTTATTGCTGGTTGTATTTCTCATATTTCTGCTGTCTTCAGGTTAGCCCTGCCCACAACAAAAACTATTTTGACCAAAGTACCGCTCCTCATGAATAGTATACACATCAAATCTGGACTTTTGTTTGTAAAAGTTAATAAACATTGTGTAATATATTAAAAAGAACTACAGTATATTTTTCATCCGTTTGATTTTTTCAAATTTATGATCAACATTTCTCTCGACTTATCCACAATCTGGAAATCTTTTATTTCTAACAAACTCACTGCAATGCATATACACTCCACAATTAATTCATACATTTATTCAGCAAAACCTCATTCATTTGTTTTAAAGTGAGAATAAAAACATTATTTAAAAAAAACTGACTTTCTATTTATCCTGAAAAATATGCACAAATATTTTCAACTGATAAGAACAATATTTTTTTATTGAGCAGTGAATCGCATATGCTTTCTAAAGGATCAAAATACACTGAAGATTGGAGAAATTGATGTGAAAATTGAGCTTCACAGGAATATTGTGAATTAAATTGAATTTTATTCAAATTGAATACGGTTATGTTTTAAATTGTACCAACATTTCACAAAACCTGTTTTGACTGTATTTTTGGTCAAATAAATGCAGGGCTAATGAGCATAAGCATTTTTCAAATATTCTCACCAATCTCAAAATTTGAGTGGTAGTGTACCTGCAAATACTTGTACTACCCACGTATTTGGCCAAATAGAAGCGCAATTACGTTGTGTAATATTTGGTAAAGCCTCCACACCTGGAGAGCACCTGTAATGCTTTAAACTGCTGTCTAAATAGGCAGCCCATTAGGATTGTGCACAGAGCTACAGTGTCTCAGTTACTGAGGTGTTTAAGGTCAGTGTAAGGTCACAGGTTGGAGATTTCAGAGAGCGTCTATCGCACAGCAGCCCTACTCTCTGTCTCAGCGTGGCTCTCTGCTCCAATCACAGTTCTCCCTGCTGTGGGAGATAATGAAGGCAGGCGGACCCCTCTCATCAGACGGCCTATCAGCATCACAGAGGTATAATCAGCACAGGCAGCCCCTCCCAGCTCGCACACATGCACACAAATTATTCATCCCATGTCTGCATTCCACCGCTAACCCTCTCATTCATCTCTCGCTTGTCCATCATTGATTACTTCTGTTTTCCCCATCCGCCTCCACGCTTGCGGCTGCCGTGATGTGCTTGTGCTTTCTATAGCAGGTCGGTTGATCGGGTGAGAAAGTGCCGTGTTGTGTGCCGACTTGCCATTTGTTCGTCCTGTGAAGAATATAAGCATGGAGCCAGTGGGATGGCAAACAGGATAACTGCCCATTTCTGAGTCAGGGATGTTTTACGACACACTGCACGTCAGGGATTGTTGCATGAAGTAACTGTGAGCAATGCTAAAATCATACACAGCAGTCCAATAGGATGTTCGCGTTTGAACATTTGCATAAATGCCTCTGAGACATCACAGTGCCTCAGATGTAAACTATGCTTGAGTTCCTCCCACTCAGAGTAGGGAATCGATTCATGAGTGATGCTTAACGATGTGCGGCCGCAGAGGTACAGAGAGAACCAGACTGCATCAGGAGGAGTAGGAGTAGGAGGAGGAGGTCTGGGATTGTGCGTCTTCCTGTCTGTGCAGCCCACTCAGGCCTCTCACTTGTTCTGTGCAACGCAGCTGAGATACACCACCACACTGCTCGACTGAGGAGAATTCTCAGTTTTTACACAGCTTTAGTGCTGAAACTTATTTATTAAGTACAACCACAATCAGTTACACCAAACTCTTCTTAAAACATACAGCATAAATACAGATGTGATTTTTTCCCAATAGCCACAACAAACAAAACCAATTAAATCCGTTCAATGGGCTTCAGGGTAGCGTTTGCACTTAACTGGTTTGGGGAAAAAATACATATAAAAATTCACATCTACAGCAGCCAAAGGCATGACTTATTAAAATAATAGTTTATATATATTACTATAACATGGTAATGTGTTTTTAATAACACTGTCAAGGGAACATGAAGGTCAATTTTGAATGTTCTGGACACTCTTTCCTTCAGAATCAAAAAGAATGACATCCCGGGCTCCCCAGTGACATAAAAACCAATAAACAAAAGCATTCTGTATTATTTGTGTATTATATTTCAAGTCTTCGGAATCTGAATTAATATGTTAGATTTGTGTGAAAAAAGACAAGTACTGAAGTCAGAGAGTTGAGAACCAAATCAGTCTATCAGTCAGATTTGTGAACAGAATCAGCTGATTAATTAAGAATACTCAAAAGAACATTATTGTTATCTATCTATCTATCTATCTATCTATCTATCCATCCATCCATCCATCCATCCATCTATCACTGTATATTGCCAAAGTCTTGGGACACCCCTTTATAATGAACAGGTTTGACTACTTTAGTAATTTCCATGAGCACAAATCTTAATATCTATCTTAATATTCTAGGGAATTGTGTGCTTCTAATTTTTTGAACCAGTTCGAACAGGACCATTTTCTATTCTAAAAAATCTGTGTATAAGGCAAAGTTCAAAAATAAATGACTGATTCAGCCAGTGAGGATGCACTTTGACTGGTCTGCAGAAAGCCAAATCCCAGCTGAACTTTAAATGCAGACCTTGAGCCAAATACTCATCACCAAACACCATTGACTTCAGTTCAAATGTAGAATACTGTCCAAGTCATATAAATGACTTATGTGTTGGTGTTTTTTTGGCCATTCTAGAGCATAACAACCCTTGCCCTCATTCACTTCAATTATACTATATGGAAATGGATATTCTTCAAAAACACTTTGTTTTTTCAACAGAAGAATGTCAGTTACATGGGTTTGAAATTACGGTGGCCCAGTAGTGCACAACACAACACAATCGCCACAACACAATGCATAGGACTAATTTAATTGTGTTTTGCTAATTTTGTTGTGCTGCAGCTTGTTTACGTTGTGTTGTGGAGATTTTGTTGTTGTGCACTACTGGGCTGCCATATGAAACAACATGAAAGTCAGTCAATAAAGACAGAATATACATTTTTAAGGACACCACAAATGAAGATGCCCAATTCAAAAATGCATTATTACATACGGTCATTCCGCAGCTGTGCTGAGCACCTGTTTTATTAGAAAACATGGAAATGTTCAGCGCACATGACAGAGGATACCCTTGTGTTTAGTGGCTATAGAGGCCAAGGCACTGTTTCCCCTGCGTAAGCAAAACACACCGATTGTATTGCAGTGGAATGCCAATGAAAGCCTATTTGGAAAAACACGAGTCTAATGACAACAAACACTGCATACATATGCAATCGTCTGGGCCCTAAAGACAAGCCTCATGCATACTGCATGACTAAACTCATAACACACACAAATAATGAGGTGAGCGAGAGTATGTGGAAGACTGAGGTGGACAGACTGTGCCAGCGTATCCAGTCCTCTCAGGAAAACACAAAAAATATATATCTTTGGATTACATTGAGAGCAAATAGGCGGCGGTGAGATGGTAGGGGTTAAGTCCTCATTGCTCTACATATTGGAGCTCAAATATGGAAAGCAGAAGCACGGCAGAGGGAGAGGAGGGGGGCTTAATCCATTTTGATCCCCTCCCCTCCGCCAAGCAAAGCCCACAAACAAAGGAAAGCCCCAAAAATATCACATCCACTTCTGCTACAGAGAACTCAAATGCAGGCACAGGGTGGGCTCCTCAACAGGGTAATCTCCATAAAGCAAACTATGCCAAAGTCGTGAGATTATTCTAAATGTCATCATTTTAATAAGCATTTCAAACATCTATCCCAACACTCCTGACAGATAACATATCTTTCCTCTGGAAAAAGGGTTGGAGAAAAGGTGCACCAGTTAGGAAAAAGTGCAATATTTCTATCACTGTGACCCTTTACAAAGACATCTCACATGTTCTCATATGAAACACAAATCTTAAGTAATGGTTACAATAATACAATACATCTTTTAACAAAGTGTATTATCTGATTATCTGATCTTACATTGAGCAAGAAACCTTCCAGTTGTCATGCCAACACCTTTACCTGTTGTAGATTACCGGTTTAATTTGTGTTAAATAAAATAACAAATTAAAAGTGCCATACTTAGAAACCTGTTAGTTAAAATGTATATTTAAATGAATATGCTAGAATACATTTTTTTAATTATCTCAAAATCTTTAACAATATCTCAAATCTCATGATGCAATTGGTGCATGATAGATGATAGATAGATAGATAGATAGATAGATAGATAGATAGATAGATAGATAGATAGATAGATAGATAGATAGATAGATAGATAGATAGATAGATAGATAGATAGATAGATAGATAGATAGATAGATAGATCATATAGTGGCTCACTTACATATAAGACAAAGCACAACATATTCTTTGGGGATCCTTTGAAGAAAGGAAATAGGTCTAAGCTTTTGCCAACAATGCTTTGGGAAAGTCATCTGGGGACATAATGTGCGTCATTGATGGCACGACGATTCCTTTTATTACTGCAAGAATGGGGCTTTACTCTTATTAAGTGGTTCATGGTCTTTCTCTGCAAACTCTGGAAGTTCAGAGGCTGCATGTATCTGCAGAGCCGCTCAGATGGACTCAGACAGACAGTTCAGGTCCTCGGCTCATTACAGCAATAAAACCGCAGAGCAACGAAATCCTCTTTTGGCCCTTTGTAATCCTCCACAATCACACCAAATTATATCTGCAGAACGCTATATGACAAATACCCAAGAGGGCTGGAGAAAAAGAAAAGAGGACGGTCAGAGACACAGAGGGATGAAGGAGCTGTATAACAGAATAACAGAGCGCTCGGTTCATGTGACCGATGGCATGGTCATCTCATCAGACATGCTTCACGGAGAAGGATGCTGGGATTGACACAACACCCACCCGCACCCCCACCAACATGTGTCCTCTGTATGGGACTGTATGGGACACTAGAGCAGAGAGCCCAATGTGAGGGGGGAAAAGCACCAAAAACTTCCCAGAATCCTGTTTTATGTGGTCATTTAACATCAGTGTGAGCTGTCCTTTACTACAGGAGACTGAGCCATTGCTCAAATAATGACAGATAAAGTGAACTCATCTAAGAATGTCAAAATAAGAGAAAAATATTCTCAAGACTTTCAATCTGGCTCAATCTATCAATGGGACCGAAATAGTCTCTAACCTATTTTAATGGGATAAATGGAATGGAAACAAAAGGTCCAAGTCATGAGAAGACACAATTGACCGTGAATGAATAGGAATAGAGCAGTCAAATTCTAAAGGATTTATCTTAACCCACTCAAAACTGCTGACAAACTTTTTCATTATTATTATTATATAGACTATCCAATATTGAACTATATTCAATTTAAATAACAGCCAATTTTGTCATTTCTTTAAAGATCTTGATTAAAATCAAGTTTTTAACGTTGATCACATTTCTATCTGACATTTGTATATACTTGCACCACATGCATTTGCACATGTGCAAATTCATCAATAACTACTGAGCATTTTTCTTCCTTACAGTCTTAAATGTGGTTTAAAAAAGCAGTTTCCTACCGTTACAAACATGTAACCAATGCCATCAACTTGTAGGGTGGGGTTTTTCATATCACTAGCAAAGAGATTCTACCTAAGGATGTCGATTTGTAGAAGGTAGCTGTCTGAAACGACGAGCAGGAACATGGGTTGAGTACATTAGCAACACATTATTAGCTGTTTGAGTGAGTAGTTAGGCCAAAGACTAAAGATATCAATTACAATTACGTGTGTGATACATAAAATAAATCCCCATGCTGGCACATCGACTTGATCCGGTCTAATTCCTGTAATAATGTCCTATATAATAATGCTTGCTCTTACATAGCATTTACTACTTCGGGTAACCAAGAGAAGATGGAGTTAGAAGAGAACAAAAAAAAATGCTTCAATATTTAATTTTGATTATCAAAGATGAGTCTTGAGAGACAAAACTGAAAATGACTGCTGCGGGACCTCAATACAAAAGACCGACTTTTCCCCATCACACCTCTAGTGTACATAGAGACAGAAGTGGGTCAGTCAAAATATTCCTGCAAGGCTTTATGTTGTCAACGAGATGCAGAGCTCGCTGCACAGACAAAACGGAGGGGAGGGATTATGCCAAAAAGTCAAATACACTGGCACTTAAATGTATAGACAAGCACACACTTGCCAAGCTGAAACCTTACAGCAGAGTAGCCGTAATGTCCTCCCAGTGATCTAGCGAGAGGTAAAAGTGTTAAAGGGGGTGGGTTTGTTTTGAAATTGCTCAGTATTTCTTTCTCTAGAAGATCAATTTGCTCTTTGAGAGCGAGGAGGTCCAGCCTTCTTTTGTCTGTGGAAAGTGAAGCAATGGACAAGTGTGGCAGGGGGTCAGCCCTGAAACACAACCTCAAAACAATACAAGCGACCGCTCACCACTCATAACAACACATGGCTTCATGCCAGGAACAGTTGCTATTGATCCAAGGCCTGAGGTTTATTTTCCTCAACACTACATATGCATGAATAAGTATAAATTAATCTTGTGTGTAGATATAAACCATAATATGTTTGTCAAACATGCTAAATTAAATTATCTGAATGACTTTGTAACAAAAAGCAATACTTTTTGAAACAAAAGCAATAATGAACTGTCACAAATATTATATTTATAAACTCAATAATAATCTAATAAAACATAATATTTGTCTGCAGTGTCCTGTTAAAATGGACACCAAATATTCAAAATATTGCCTGAAATATTGAAAGGCACAGCCTTTGGCACAGCTTTTATGAAATTTCAATATTCTCAAAGTTTTTTTTTTTTGGTCCTTACAGCACATGATCTGATAAAAGAAAAAGAAAAACTCATCCAGCAATTATTTCATGGGTGTCTGCATTTGGCAAAGAAAATGAAAAAGGGAAATAATTAGGAAAATCTCAGAGTACTTATCAACAAGAAAGAGCGGATAGGCATCAGGAGAAAAGTAATTTCACCGTTCCTGATTGTGTCCCAGGCCTTTTGGGGGGTGGCAGAGTGTTAAATACTTCCTCTTGTGCAGTCAGCAATTTCCTGTGTGCATGGAGCCATGGGCTCTCCGTTGACCTTGCATTTGGGAATTGATGACTATGTGCAAGCTGGAATCAAAGACTTTGTAACATCTAGTGTGGCGTCAAATTTTAATCACTCTCAATGTTTTGACTAGTGTTTGGTCTTTGTTCAAGATCCTTCTGGTATTCAAAAAATATATTAGGATTTGAGTGTCAACAATTTGTGTTGGTAAGAGTTACTTACAAAAGGAACTGCAAAAAGGCCACGTTCACATCTGGCAAGTTGACAGGGTGAAATGTGTTCATTATAGAGTATATTAGATATACAAAGCTATTGCTATGTTACATTTGTATTTCCACTTCAGCTCAGAGCAAATAAGTCCCCAAACACCTGATGCTGTTGATCTCAGCAAATATACATTTTGGTTTAGATTAAAACAAGAGTGTCCAAGAGATATTACTAGTCCCTACTTTGTCATCTATAGCAAGGGCTATACAATGCTTTGATCTAGCTTTGAGTCGTCAAACTGATGTGGCCTTTCCAGGGCACAAATATACATCTAGAACAGTGATTATATTAAGTAGTGTACAAATGATTCTTAGTTTATTATCTAGACTCACTTTTACCAACCCATAATTTGACAAACTTCGGTTTTGTTCTTATTTCTACTTTTAGCTAATGAACCTAAATCAGCCAACTGTTCAGAAGACTTCCATACACTGAAGGTGTGGTCAGATTTACTTTTGTTTGGCAAATTGTTTTGTGGGCGAAACCAGTCATTACAATGTCATGACAGCTCAATGAGATTTCAGCATGATAATATACAGTCATGGCCAAAAATACCGGCACCCTTGGAAAATATGATCAAAGAAGGCTGTGAAAATTAATCTGCATTGTTAATCCTTTTGATGTTTTATTTTTTAACACAAAAATCTAAGCTTTCATTGGATAATAATAATTTTAAATGGGGGGAATTATCATTATGAAATAAATGTTTTTCTCAAATACACATTGGCTACAATTAACGGCACCCTTGTATTCAATCCTTTTTGAAACCTCAATTTGCCAGTTTAACAGCTCTAAATTATCTCCTATAATGCCTGATGAGGTCAGAGAACACCTGACAAGAGATTAGAGACCATTCCTTCATCCAGAATCTCTCCAGATCCTTCAGATTCACAGCTCAATGTTGGTGCTTCTCTTCAGTTCACCTCACTCCTTTTCTACAGGGTTCAGGTCAGAGGACTGGAATGGCCATAGCAAAGCTTGGTTTTGTGCTCAGTGACCCATTTTTGTGTTGCTTTTGAGGTTTGGGTTTGGATTATTGTACGGTTTGAAGATCCAAACATGGCCCATTAAAAGATTTATAAGTCTGAGTCAGTCAATTGTTGATTTTTTTATCTGCTGGTATTTGATAGAATCCATGATGCCATGTGTCTAAACAACATGTCCAGGACCTTCAGCAGAAACATAGGCCCACAACATCAAAAATACAGCAGTATATTTCATTGTACACATGGGGTACTTTTTATCCCTGTGTTCAACAAACCCATCTTGGTGTTTGTTGCTAAAAAGCTTTTTTATTTGTTTGTTTCATCTGACCATAGAAGCCAGTCCCATTTGAAGTCCCAGTCATATCTGATAACTGAATATGCTGGAGTTTGTTTTTGGATGAGTGAGGAGAATTTTTTCTTGAAACACTCCCAAACAACATTTGGTGATGTAGGTGCTGTTTGACAATAGTTTTTTAGGTTTTCTGACCCCGAGACTCAACTATTTTCTGCAGTTCTCCAGCTGTGGTCCTTGGAGAGTCTTTAGCCTCTCAAACTCTCCTCCTCACCGAGCATTAGGCACGATATAGACACACGTTCTCTTCCAGGAAGTTTTGTAACATTTTATGTTGATTGGAAATTCTTAATTATTGCCCTGATGGTGGAAATGGGAATTTTCACTGCTCTAGCGCTTTTCTTAAAGCCACTTCACTAATTTGTGAAGCTCAATTATCTTTTGCTGCAAATCAGAAATATATTCTTTTTTCTCGTTGTGATGGATGATTAAGGGAATTTGGACTTTGTTTTCCATATTTATATTTCTGTGAGACAGGAAGACATGGCTGAATAATTTCATATTCATAATCACCCTCGAGTGCTCAAAATTGTGAATATGAATGGGAATATACTTCAGAGATATTTTACTCATAAGAATTTCTAGGGGGGGGCAATAATTGTGTCCAACGTGTATTTGAGAAAAACATTTATTTCATAATGACATTTCCCTCCCATTTTAAAATCTTATTATCCAATGAAAGGTTAGATTTTTTTGATTTTTTTTTAAATAAAATATCAAAAGGATTAACAATGCAATCAACATAAAAGCAGTTATGTTGACAGTGTTTATTATAATGTTTGTAATTTGCGTCAGCCTATTTCTGAATGAAATAATAAAATGCGACTTGTCTCTCTCTCTCTCTCTCTCTCTCTCTCTCTCTCTCTCTCTCTCTCTCTCTCTCTCTCTCTCTCTCTCTCTCTCTCTCTCTCTCTCTCTCTCTCTCTCAAAAAACATTTTGATAAATTACTGAAAAAAATGTATAAATAAGTGACTTTAAACCGTTTAACTGATTGTATTAATCTGTCAAAATTCGAATTGGTTGGTTAACGGTTAAACGCTTAAAATGAACATCCCCAATCTGGTTGTTGAAACCACGTATGTAAATTTTACTTCTCCCAAAATGTTAAAATAATAAACATGTGAAATCGTGTTAGGCTATATGGCATTATAGTCAGAAATGACTGGGCTAATGCAACACGCATCGCTGTGGACGATTAGCTGAGCATCTCTTCAGCAAGCCGACGTGCTAACAGCCGCGAATGAAACTGAAAGTAAGTCGCAGATGCTCAACACACAATCATCTTCATTAAAAGTAGTGAGACTAACCTATTTTTCTAGTGCTGACGCACGCTCTCTCCTGTTGCGGTCTCTGATATTGAAATTAGCTATGTATTGCTTTCATTGACATGAACTCCGTTAAATTTGCATATAGCGCGGGAATTGAAGAACGGATTTATATCTGTTTTGCGAAGATACATTTATGTGGCCAAGTGTAAATGGAAATGTTTTAACAAATCAGATAGATATCCGATCAAAGAAAATGCATGAAGTGACCAGGTGTAAACAGGCCCCTAGAGTTCCATGACAGAATTTTGGATTAATTGAAACAACCTGGAATTTCGCAATAGGGTCAAATATTTTGCACCAGTTCAAGATGGTCAAGTTAACCAAACGAAAGCTGCTTGATTCGAAACAGAAGTGACTGTATTTGTCACACAACATTTTGCAAAGATTTCGCTGATACATCCGTACCTTAAAATTATCAGATACGGTATAGCAATTAAACAATAGAAACACTTTATCTTTTATATATATTCATTGTTATGAGTTGATTAGTCAATTAATAATGTATTAATTAATTGATACAATGTTGATGATGTCAATTAAAATAATTATATATTTGTTCGGGTCTGTTTTTTTTATTTAGAACCAGCCAGTCAACTCACAGACCACTAGAACTCCTCCACGGACCATCAATGGCTTGAACCTCCGTTTAAGAACCACTGGCACTGATCTACAGCAACGAAAGTGAGATTGAAGAGCTGGAAATATGAAATGTCAAAGCATACAAAGTATTACAAAAGCAGCATCCCACATCTCACACAACACACACTTTTCAATGTGTCAGCGCATGAGCTCCGAGCATCACAGGGTTTGAACAGCACTACTATTATACTGGGAGTGATGGTAGACTTTGTATAAGGGATCACACTTCACGAACAGACTTCCATTGTTACTGCATTGCTGTAATCATTACACATGCGTAAAGTGTCAAGCCAAAGGCAGCGTTGAGAAGCACTATGACATCATACATTAGAGATGAATGAAACGCAGCTACTGTGGTGTGCCAATAATTGCATGCCTTGCTGGTACGTTTCCTCGCAGTGGATGTCTGCAATACCACCCCTCATCAATAATATGAATCTTGGGGATTCACAAAGGAAACCACGGTTCCTGGAGGCAGATGTGAAAAAACATTATGACTGCACAAGCCGCAGAAGTCAGATACATCGCTAATACTCTTACTGTATAGCCACAGACAAAGCCACAGACAGCGCAGTGTTCCTGATTCCCTGGTGCGGCAGACAACAGCGGGTTAAGTCCATAAGCTCTACAAAAGAAAAAAAATCCATATTCAATGGTCTTTGATCAAGATACTGCCTAATATCGGCCAAAATCTACGAGTCCCTGAAGGCACGATTTTAAGTATTTAGATTTTACTTTTCCATTTTCATTTTCATATGCCTGCCAAGCTAAAAGCCACTATTCTTAACCTGCAGGGCACAGAATCAATTCAGTGCGTCTTAATTGACTTAGCCTGAGTAAAAGGGCCAAAATGGCTTTTTAGATGTTTTTTAAGCAGCAAATTAATTTGATTCCCATTTTTAAGACATGCTAAATCACTAGAAGTTTATTTCAGCTAATGCTATAATAGCATCCCCAACTGAAGAAATATGCCCTGCGATCAAACGTCTCTCTCCAGCTCAGTCTCTCATAGTAAGGGCTAAATGGCTTTGTGATACGCTTGTTGTTGATGTTTTTCACTCTCTTGAAAATCAATGAATCCTGACAGTCTCCCTCCTTATTCCTGCCATAGCCATGCATTCACCATGAAATGGCTTTATTCTTCACAGACACTGACAGAGGCGTTAACATACGACCATGAATGATATTTGTAAAGAACACTCATTCTTCAGCAAGCTCTCACTCTGGGGCGTCCTGTCCTTTTTTCTTTCTCGGAGGCGTCGCTTCAGAGTGTTTTTTACGTCTCTTTTACATTTGCTTGGATGAGTTTTGATCTGCAAAGCAGGTGTATAACAGAAGAAAGCTGAGGCAAGAATATATCATGAGGCAACCATCAAACAGAGAATCAGGCAGAAAATATTCTTCATTTCAAAGAAACAGTACGGTATTACGTCTCATGGTGACACACAGCATGTTCTAAATACTTCAAATTATTACGTATTGTGTCATGAATTGTGAAGCCTATAGTTAAACTAAAGCTTTTAGTTCAAAAATATGCTGTAGCTCAATTATAACTAGCATGTAAATGTACTGACTAAAAATGCTAACTTAACATTCAACCAAAAGTTCATCTTGACATATAATCAACAGAGAGAAAGCCCCCAGCCTTAAAAGCTAAAGGTTAATGCTAACAGCTAAATGACAAACAGATTAGCAGTTGCCCTATAAAAGTGCGCTGCTTTCCTTCTTGGTCATAGACACTTTAATTGCATGCTATTTGCAATTAAATTAAAATGTATTTGCTTAAATTTATCCTAATGCAATGTTTAATGTAATTTCCATTTAAACTTGTATTAAAATATATTAGTTTCACAATTTTAATGAATAAGCTGGAATTTAGTACTTTTAAAATATATTTACTTTGGAATGTAAATTTAAAATTACAAGTTTAAACGCAATAAAATTCTAATTAAGTACCTTACATTTGATTAATAAAACATCAACACAACATGTTTTAGACAGTTATAAAACATAAAACATGTTTTAAATCATGATTTAAATCAACCAAGTCACTGCCTTTCTCACACAGAACAACCTCCTGGACAGTAACCAATCTGGCTTCAGAAGTATACATTCCACCGAAACTGCCTTGCTCTCAGTTGTTGAAGACCTAAGACTTGCAAGAACGGTTTCCAAGTCTTCATTACTTATCTTGCTGGATCTGGAGCTTTTGATACGGTCAACCACCAGATCCTCCTGTCAACCCTATTGAGTGTTCCTGCGGCTCAGTGGTAGAGCATTGCGTTAGCAGCGCAAAAGGTTGTGGGTTCAATTACCAGGGAACACACATACAAAAGATGTATAGCCTGAATGCACTGTAAGTCGCTTTGGATAAAAGCGCCTGCTAAATGCATAAATGTAAATGTATTGAGAAAGGGTATCTCAGGAACCGCACTCCAGTGATTTGAGTCTAACCTCTCAGATAGGTCCTTCAAAGTATCTTGGAGAGGTGAGATATCCAAGTCGCAACATCTAGCTACTGGGGTGCCACAGGGCTCAGTTTTGGACCACTTCTCTTTTCTGTCTACATGGCTTCACTAGGTTCTGTCATTCAGAAACATGGCTTTTCATATCACTGCTATGCTGATGACACTCATCTCTCATTCCATCCTGATGATCTGACGATAGCTGCTCGCATCTCAGCATGTCTAACAGACATTTCTTGCTGGATGATGGACCACCACCTTCAACTCAACCTAGCTAAGACAGAATTGCTTGTGGTTTCAGCAAACCCATCGTTTCATCACAAATTCACCTTCCAATTAGGCTCATCAACCATAACTCCTTCAAAAACAGCCAGAAACCTTGGAGTTGTGATTGATGATAAGCTGAATTTCTCAGACCACATTACTAAAACTGCCCGGTCCTGTAGATTTGCATTATATAATATTAAGAAGATCAGGCCCTTTCTCTCGGATCATGCAACACAACTCCTTGTTCAGGCTCTTGTTCTGACCAGACTTGACTATTGCAATGCTCTCTTGGCAGGTCTTCCAGCCAGTTCCATCAGACCTCTACAATTAATCCAAAATGCAGCCGCAAGATTAATCTTTAATGAGCTGAAAAGAACATACGTCACACCTCTGTTCATCAATTTGCACTGGCTTCCAATAGCTGCTTGCATTAAATTCAAGGCATTGATGTTTGCCTACAGAACCACCTCTGGCTCTACACCCCTTTACCTAAATTCAGTACTTCAGATTTATATGCCCTCTAGAAGCTTGCGTTCTGCAAGTGAACGACTCATTACTGTACCATCCCAAAGAGGCACAAAATCACTTTCACTGACTTTTTCATTAACTGTTCCCATCTGGTGGAATGACCTCCCTAACTGAATCCGAGCAGCTGAATCCTTACTTATCTTCAAGAAACGGCTAAAAACACATCTCTTCCATCTTTATTTGACCCTCTAACTCTAGCACTCTCTATTCTAATTTTATTTTATCTAATCTCTCTTCGTTTTATAAAAAAAATAAAACACATTTGACCCTCAATCAATTGCATATTTTTTCTCTAACTGCTAGCTTTTCTTGTAAAACTAACACTAGGTTTCTTTTTTCTATATACTCGTTTTCTTAAATAAAAAACACTTTCCTATGTGTACTGTGTTAGGCTAACCAGGACTTGTAATAACACTTGCATGTTGTTGTTCTTTTGTTGGTTTTGATTGCTTCTATAATATCCTCATTTGTAAGTCGCTTTGGATAAAATTAAATAAAACGTTTTGTAAAAATACATTTTTTTACGTATTTTTACTTTTACGTAAAATATTTAAATTAACACTATAAAATACACTTTCTAAAACGGTACTGAAGATTTCACATTCAGTACTTCCAAAAAGTGGTTGTTAATTTCAGGAATACATTATCTGCAAGTACAGTTTTTTTTTCAGAAAAAAAATTACACTATTAAGATTTGAAGCACACTACTACACATTCAATACAATTAAGCATACTTCTTTTTCACAAGTGCAAGCATCCACTAAAGTGCTTTTTATTATTTACATATTTACAATATTGTCTACTTTAATCATAAAAAGTATGAAAAAAAAACATTTGCTGCTCTCCAATTTGTGTAGGGCCTATAGTGTTTTAGTATGCTTTGTGAAATGTCTATAGCTCTTTGACAAGAGAGCAATTTAAGCATACTCCACTTTGTATTTAGAGTATATTCATACAAACAGCTTTGTGGAAATCCACCATAAGCAAATTATGACTGACCGACCACAAGGGGAATTAAACATCAATGGTACTTCTGGCTCTCCATTTACTTAAATTGAGGCCACTCTCGCTCCAGGGGCTGGTAGTCAGAGGAGGGCCTAACTGGGTGTACAGCAGGTGGTAAAAACTCATAATGGCTAAAAACAGCAGCTTCATCATTGTCCAGATTGTGTTGATTGTTGCATATCCATGCATAAAATTTGCCCCATTTTATGCTAAATCTACTTACGCTGCATTTTTTCCAGCACAAAAAAGATGGGGAAGGGCGGCACAGCATGCCACAATCGGAGCCTACGCTAATCGGGTTTAATCCAAGACTGAGTTTAGCCGAACAATGAAAGAAGGAAGTAGAGGGTAAGAGAGAGTGAAGAACGAGAGCCAAACCACGTCAAAAGTGAAAGGGTCAAAAAGCAAGTAGTTTATGTCACAACATCGGCGTTCTTTTTCAGTTCCTCCTCACTGCAATGGCAAAAATAGATGGAATGAATCGCAAAGTTGTTTCTAAAACCATCCGAGATGTAAAACACCAAAGTTCAAGCATCCTGACATTTATTCCCATGCTCCCCCTCTGCGTTCTGTAAATGTGCAGCTAGCACCTGTTAAATGATGCTTTATAATTGAGCTACGAGAAATGTGCTTCATGAGTTTTCATATTCCTCACAGGAAGCACCATGGCAAGGGGTGAATCAGTGCTAAAAATACAGTCCTGCTCTACTATGAGTCATAGACCCCCTCCAGCAGGCATACTCTCCAGCCAAACACAAAGGAAGCGCTGGGAGAAAGATGGAGGAGAACGAGAAACAGACAAAGAGGTAGATGGAAAGCTGGGGGGTGGGAGTGCTTTTACACAGGGGTCTTCTGAAATCTGGGATGTCATCCAAAAAATGATGTAATCTACGATTGTTACCTCATTAGTCTTTGATTATTTTGGAAATATGGCCAATCATCCATCAAGTGCTGCTGATGTGATGCTTGCTCAGCGAGAGAGGTCAGATTCATACCGCCAGTTCAGTTTCAACACCGCAGGCCATTTCTGAAATATGCACAGCATATTCATGCAATTCACTGGCGAAGGGAAATAATGAATAATATTTAATTGTGTTCTCATCATTACAGCACATCCAATACGTTCTGTAGATGATTTGCTAAACACGATCAGCTAAATTATGGAATAATGTCATTCACCCTTTTTCCAAATCAATTCATGTGGCCACGTTGTCATTTTTAATTATCTTTTTTGAACAACAAAATGATCATTATGACTAGAATCAATAACTTCAACATGTCACGTTTGTACATGTTTGTCATTTGTGACCCTCTCTGTGAAATCCAGGCTAAAGTCTCAAAATCTAATTATGAGAAAACAAGCATCAAAGTTTGATTTTTGCCATTAATTTCATTATAATTTCAAAATTTGGCATCACCTTACTCAGTCAAAATTAAAGATATAAAGGTTAAAGTTTTTTTACTAAAGTAAAAAAATGACTTTAACTGGGTTTTCACAGAGAGGGTCACATTTTATTGTGGAATGATGAATAATACAGAAATGGTTCACACAAAACAAGCCTTTTGTACTTCAAGGTCTGGATGTTTCAAAGCAAACACGTCAAAGGTGCGAGTGAATCTGACCCCTCACCTCATCCAGCACTCTGACTGTATCCAGCAAGGAGTATGACGCCCTTGAATCTGTTTGGCATTGAGCCACAGGCAAAGTGACACTGCCCTGCTCAGAGCGTCTGCTGAGTGTCTCTGAGTGCCGGCCGTGGATCAGTCAACACCAGGATATACAATCAAATCATTACATAATCATGCAACATGAATAATGATGATAATAGTTGTGTATACACAATGTCACAACGATGCCTCTGTCATATGTTGTGTGTTTGTGCATATGTGTTGTGGTGGTGGGGGTGACTGCCTTAACATGCAGACGGCCATCTGGTCTACTCAGGGCTGTGGCTGCAGCTGTGGGGGGCCTGACTAATCCCCAAACCCCCTCATCTGGTCAGCTGCTTACACAGTGGGGCAACATGACCTGCTTTCAGCCAACCAAACATGCCTAATACCTCACTCACTTTAAATCTGCATCAACATTATTGCAATCTATTATTGACCACGTTTACATGCCTTTCATTTCAGGTCTTCATTTTGGGTTCCATAGTTCACAACTGTTGGAATATTCCTGTAGACATTTAATCTGAATATTCTGAGTAATGCATCTTCTTTCCTGGATATACTCGTTCTTGCTCTGTATTTCAATATTTAAACCATTTTATATTTTAAACTAAACTATTTAAATATTATTTCATGTTACAGTATGTACATCTATAATGTTTGCTACAATAATCTGTTTCCTTTCTAAGTGTTCCTTCGATAATGTGATGTTTCTGAGCATTATTCAGACATCATGTGCAGATTAACACAAAAAGTTGGGGTCGGAAAGATTACATTTTAATGCTGCATTTATTTGATCTGTCTTCAGTATCACATGCTCCTTCAGAAATCATTCTAATATGATGATTTGGTGCTCAAAATTTTTTTTATCGATGTTGAAATCAGTTTTGTTGCTTTATATTTTTGTGGAAAACGTTATTTTATTCAGGATTCTTTGATGAATAGAAAGCTCAAAAGAATAGCATTTATTTGAAATGGAAATATTTTGTAACATCATAAATGTCTGTCACTTAGGATTAATTGAATCTGCCCTTAAAAAAAATAAGATTATTGGCATAAGCAGGTTAGCACATCTACATGAAGCATGCATAATCAAAATACGACCAAATTCTGATTTCAACTGAAATTAAAAGAGGAACAAAAGTCAATAAATATTCCATGTATTCATATACATCACAGGCTAAAGCAATCAGACATTATGAACTGTACATTTAATTTGCTCTGCTTAACATGCTATTTTATTGCTGCTATTCACTGACAATACCAATCCATTAAACATATAACATCAAAACATGCACACACAGACATATAGTCAAACACTGCTGTAACCATAATGACGGGGCTGAAAGCAAATGAAGATGCCCACATGTAATGTACTGAAATAAAAGGTTTTTCTTCCTCAGCATAAGCCGTACATCTGAAAAACATATACCTGTATTTCATAAAGCACTCTGTGGCTAATGCAAGGAGAAAATATTACCCCACTGCACGAGCATAATATATACGCAAAAAAAGCAATAATGCACTTGCATTCGAACATAGGCCAGAGATGCGCACCCTTAAGAAACTACATATCAGCAACACTCACAGCAGACAATAAGAAGAAATGCTATGCCCCAATGTATATCACAACTGTCATCAATTATATAGATTATTAATAAACATTTCAGGGTTTAACAAGTCAATGTCGACAATAATACAGCACAATAATGGCCTAAATTAGATCAGCATATCAATCACTGCTTGACTCAAAAATGAATACAGAAGAGGCAGCAGATCCGCATTCAATGTGATGGGTAAAATCTGAGCTCAGAGCAGGCCCTGACCCCTCCTTGTGACGGTCTGCAGGGCTGTGTGATGCTGTTGCCATGCTGAACCAGGCAGCACTCGCCCAAGCCAGATGTGCTCAGCATGTGTGCCGCACCATCTCCACAGAGACACGTCTGGCAACAGTTGCTGTTCTGTAATGCAGTAACACAGCCTCACTCCTTGAGCCGCCTCAGTCCAGAGCACAACTAAATTAGAAAGACCCCGGTGTGCGCACTCACGCACACACCCACACACACACACACTCACAGAGAGGAATTAGCTTGCCACCAAACTGTCTCTCTCTCTCTCAACATGCCTGTGGCAGTACCTGTCATCATTGCAGTCAAAGTGAAAATAATGTCTGTTCACCCTCTCCCCACCTCCCTAATCTGATTATGCCACTTGATCAGAAACCTGCACAGAGGCTAAAAGCTGCGGAGAATCTCACGCGCGGACACAGAGACACGCACAAGCAGTCGTGAGGCCATCTGTGTGTGACCTACGGGGTGTGAGAGGTCTTGACATGTGGAGAGATCACAACCCTGATGTAGCCCGAGGTGGTGCGCTGCTATCTCTTGTAGATGTGTTTTTAACATATTTTGAACAGATGAAGAATGACCAAGTTCCGTGTGTGTGTGTGTGTGTGTGTGTGTGTGCGTGTGTGTGTGTGTGTGTGTGTGTTACTGTAATATGTGGGTGGATTTCTAGTTGTCATGGATGGATTATTTTAGTTTCTAATGGGGGTAAATGGGACAAAAAAAGTATCTGAACCGTATGCCCTGCCTGGTATAATGTGCCAGGCAATATCAATAACAATGATTCATGTTGACACAGTTATCTAGTTAACGGGATCTCTCATTGGCTGTGTCCAGGTCATATGGACATGAGGGGCTGGTCACATGATGTCATTTACAACACGAAGCTCATTCAGGCATGAGACAAGTCACTACAGGAGCAGGGCTACTTGAAATGTAAACGGATTAATAATTTATAGTCAATTGCACAAATTATTGCAGGCCATAGCTCAAAGCCGTAGCTCATTAGCTTTCATAGCTCAAATAAAGCAAGTCTGGTGACATATTACTGTGTCCGTGTTACACATAACACTTGTAAAGTGTAATTCATTTCAGTAGTAGTAACACATCAACTACTCTGTAGTGTGAACACTTCACATTTTAAAGTATGACAGAATATTAAAAATGGTGTTAGGGCTGGGTAATACTGAGTTTACTAATGAGCCGATTCATTTTAGAGAACTAAAAATATTAAATTTGACTAGTATAGTCTGATCCCCAAAACAAACTACTATTATGAACAGGCTGTTTGAATGAATAGTTCAAAAAGTCCAGAGTGAATCAGTCTGAAACTTTGCCCTGTATAATTCACAGCAATATCTGAGAGAGAAATTAATTCATATGAAAGAATAGCAACCTGGGCAGTGACTAAAAGATACAAAAATGGTAGCAAAATGAATACAATTGAATAGATAGCTTATGAATCAGAACCTAATCTGAATCAGGAAACTGTCATTACACAGTCCTAATAATTGTTTAAATAAAGCTAAGTGGTACAAGCTAATGACTTGTTCAATCCACATCATAAATAAGCATAAGAGAGAGTATTATTACACCAGTTACTGAAAGTATACACTAACACTACATGGTGTATTTGTGGCATGAAGCTGCACAGAATTACTGTGCAATGCTTCATGTCACATGTATCTACAAGCTCTGTGACTTCTATCTCAGGATAGATCGTCTGTGGAGGCAACCAAAGCTTGACTCTAGTGTCCTCAAGAACACATGCTGGCTGATTTTCCCACTATCTTGCTTTCTTTATGCCTATACCTCAGCACTGATCGTGTACAAAACATGCCTGTAAACTCATTTACTAGCCACATTCAAATGTGTAATAATAGTAGAAAATGGCTATGTGTGTGATATATCCCTGTAGAGCAACAAACCTCATTCATTCCTCATGGAGAAAGGGCTGCATATTTCATTACAACTGTATTAACACAAGCTACATTGAAAGGCAGAGAATTAATGAGGCAGTGCCACAGGCACTGAAAAATAACGTGCGTAACCTGCGTTTGCAAGGAGAAACATTCAAAGAAATATTGGATAGGAACACTTACATTATAAATAACTCTTCTATCTGTCTCTGTCTCCCTCTCTCTGTATTGTATTTGTGTCAAAATAAGCAGCCTTTGTTCTGATTTCCCACTGATTTCTAAATTTAATCTCTGAAAACACTTTCGCCATTAATTTCAGTGCTTCTAACGCCTCCTCAATAGTAATAATTTGCTAATTTTTCTTTCAGGTTTCATCTATTTAAAGGTGCACTTAAGTTGTTTTAGGTTTATGTTGCACTGGCCAATATCTTGTGGTCTTGGATCTCCAATATCAGTGGTCTTATACCTATGCAGTGATATACACTCTTGTTGTTTTAGGTATAGCCTCAAACTCAGTCCTCCCAAAAATGGAAACTCCATTATCATGTACTCTCATGACATTCCAAACTTGTATGATGTTCTCTCTTTTGTGGAACATAAAACAATATATTTTGAAGAATGTTGTGGTGCAAACACTATACTGAATGTTCTCTATATGAAAAAAAAACACTGCATATTTTTCAAAATACATTATTTTATGTTCAACAGAAGTAAGTCCTACACAGGATTGACACAACGACATTCTCATTTCTGAATGAACTTTTCTTGAAGTTTTCAGGGCATTGGATAAATGGCATGATTAAATCATTTCTTAAGTGAACATGTCTAACACACCAGCAGTTACCAAGATAAAGTGAATAATATTTGGCTCGTCATGTGATCTCAAAATGGCACCCCCATGAGATGACCCGCTACATGCAAAATAAAACAGCTATTATTAGACCATTAATTAGGCAGTTTGAACATGATGAACATTACAGTGTGACAAAGTATGAACATATATGAACACTTTATAGGCAAGACTTTCAGGTCGTCCAGCCACTTTAGACTTTAAAGTATACACTCGGAGATTAAACTGTATGTTCAGTTATACAGGAACCTTTGGCCATTCAAAAAGTCCCATCGGTACAGATCCAGCCATTATGTGTGAAATTATGAGCTTACAGATAATATCAGACACGGTAAAAGCTCAAATTCGGCCTTGAAAGGCATTATTCAGCACACATTAAGAGTCGGGGAGATCCTCATTCACATTCTAATAGCTCAGGCACAGAAGCTACAATCAATAGCTGGACCCTTCAGGCAAGGCCGAGGAACCATGCGTCACAGCCGTCCAGAAAACATATGTATAAAATTGCACAGAGCCTGCCCGGTTTCCATAGAAACCCTCAACTTGTCTTAGACAAGGAAAAGATATGTGTAGCTATTATTCTATTGCTGGGTTTGTGCTGAGCAGGCAGTGATTGGTTGAAAAGATGTGGTACTGCCACACTATTAATACTCTGTGAAAGTGTGAAACAGCTAGTGAATAAGCTGGATGCACATACACACATTCTCTCAAACCCTGTTCATTTTCACCTGTACATTCTGCCCTCTAATTTACTCTTAAATAAAAGAAAAGCTGCAGCCGTTCAGTTACAAATAAATGGGCTATCAAGCATCAGCAACCACCTGATTAATGACACAGCCTGACCAAACCCCACCATCTGGACAGGATATTCAGCCCTTCTGGGTTCTTTACCAATCAATCATGCATACAAAATGACATGGCACCTCACTTCATTCATACAGTACTAGCACAATGACACCCAAAGAAAATTATGAATGAATAATTTTGTATTGTAACACAGCATTATAATTTTTATTTTCAGCGTGCTTTGTGATAAAATTGCTTGTTTAGCCTTCAATCATTTGAGTCTGACATGTTCTTTTGGTAAGTGTGCCTGAATATGTGCTATATTTTTGCAGTAATGCAAAAATTACTGCAATTATATTTTTGAATTGTCACCTAAAAATTTATTCTGTCATTGTTTACTCACCCATATGTCATTCAAAACTTGATTCAATTAATATAAAAGCTAAATTTCTAAAGAATATACTGGACACTGTTTTCATATGTTTATAGTAAATGAAGGCTGGGACTGTAAGGCTCCAAAATGCACCATAAAGATGATTCATACTCATGCATTTTTTCCAAGTTTTCTAAAAATCACACAGTATATAAATGAAACAGTATATAATATCTGAGCAATAGACAAAAAAAAAGGAAATCATCATTCACTGAAAATGCCGATGTTTGTTTCATGAATGAATCATTCTTGGTAGCTGAATCATTTTAATGAATCACAGTGACAGAACCAGTTCACAAAATGTTCACAAATTGGACTCATCTGGTTCTGGACTCAATGACCCAGACGCAACTGTTAACAGCTCACTGGAGTGGAAGATTATCAGTGAATTAAATTTTGATCTGTTGTGATTCTGTCTTCAACACTGGTCAACGCACATACACTGAGCTTCTGTTTAGTATATTTGATGTGCTCTAACATACATGCTTGGTGAATTCATCAAGAACCAATGAAGTCTGTTTTCATGCATCAAATAAGGACTTTGAGATTCAGATTACCTTATTTGATGAGCTCTATGTACAGTATGTGCATTGATTAATGCTTTAATGCTTTTTTGCCTAATTTAATCTGTTCAGCCTATAAAGTGATTGTGTCTTTTGAGAAGACTTGGACTGAACCACCTGACTCATACTGATAATTCTTACAATCTCTTTGAAACCTCAAAGTTTTGGTTGAATAGACCTTCATCGGAGGCCACTCAAACTCTCTCTCGTACTGCTCTCTCCCTCCACATCTATTTCTGCTCCTTTCACTTATTTCACCCTTTCTCTCTCCTCTATCTCCC